>CP092879.1:24043428-24569475 GCA_030710605.1 Cordylochernes scorpioides | reverse complement strand
GATCGTAAGACAATAGCAATATCTTCATAACTTGGATGTATGCCTCTGACAATATGAAATGAAAGTTCTCTTGAGGTAAATTGATGCCCTAATGATGAACTTTTAGCAGCAATATTTTTTGCCCTCGTTATATATTCATCTACAGTTTCATTTTTTATCTTTCATTCTAATGTTCTTTAATTCTAAGCCTATATCAATAATTTTATCTTCCAAATTGCCTGTGTATGTTTTTCTCAGTGAGTCCCATACCTTCTTAGCATTTGTTTCTCCTATGAACATTCCAGCTTGTTCATTAGTCAATGTTTTGATGATTATCCCAAAAGCTTCATCATTTTTATCACTCCAAATGTCCCAAGAACTTTTGTCTTCCATATCAGGTTCTGGATCGGAAATTACACATTTAAATAATTTTCTTCCTCTCAGAACTGCGCCGATTTTCAACGCCCAGATTTGATAATTAGTTCCTGTTAATGGTTCAATTTTTGTTTGGGATAAAAAATTATATTCAGCCATTTTCGCCTTTTGAGCTAATACACTGCGTGACATTGAAAATGGAACACCAAGAAATAGTGGCCAGAAAGTGATGAAACTCGGCAGACAGAGAGAGACAGGGACGAACAATAAGTGATCTTTATTTCAAAACTAGCGGACGTACCCGGCTTCGCCCGAGGTTTTACCCGAGTAAAGGTTTGTCTAACGAACATTTGTTAAAACAATTCTCTATAAACTTATAAAAAAAGAGATATATTTTGATAATTTGAAACTCGTAAATTTGAATCTCTCGATAAAGTGAACATTTTTTCCCGGTCCCTGTGTGCCGTGTCATCCTGAATTTTGTCTTTCATAATTTTCTACATTACAAAATCATCGTTTTATCTAGTGAACATATTTTCCCGGTTCCTTGATAAATACTCGATAAGTTGAATAAAATCATGGTCGTGAATCTCTCGATAAAGTGATTTTTTTTCCCGGTCCCTGTGTGCCGTGTCATCCTGAATTTTGTCTTTCCTAATTTTCTACATTACAAAATCATCGTTTTATCTAGTGAACATATTTTCCCGGTCCCTTGAAAAATACTCGTTAAGTTGAATAAAATCATGGTCGTTTATGGAAGATGGACGTAGTTCCCGGAGGTCACCCGCCCCCCGCGCGCCAGGACCTCTTGATCCCTCTGATTGGCCGGCGGCCGGACGGGGGGGGGGGGGGGGAGGGGATCTTGATCCCTCTGATTGGTCGGTGGGAACGTGGACTGTCCAACCAACTACCGGCGGCCGGACGGGGGGGGGGGGGTGGTGGGGGCAGACCTAAGCCTATCTGGCGCTGCGTGCGAGTTAAAGCTACAAATCTGCAAATAACTCTAAGGATATTAAAGATATTCAAGAAATTATTTTTCGTAAACCTTTCCGGAGATACACCTAATAATATCCCAAAATTTCACGCCGATTGGATGTATGGTTTTTGAATCCATAGAGGACACACACACAGACACACACACAGACATTCAATTTTATATATATAGATGATAGTCATAATACAGAGCGAGAACGGCGTCGGCTTAGTAGCAAGTAGGACCACCGCGGACGGCGATGCACGCAGCAACACGTCTAGGTAGAGAGTCAATCAGAGTAAGGATGGCGTCCTGAGGGATGGCTCTCCATTCCCTCTCAACCATTTGCCACAGTTCGTCTTCTGAACGCGGCTGTGGCAAGGCATGCAAACGGCGTCCAATGATGTCCCAGACGTGCTCGATTGGTGAGAGATCAGGAGAGTACGGTGGCCAGGGAAGCATCTGTACATCTTGCAGAGCTTGTTGGCTAATGCGAGCAGTGTGCGGTCGGGCGTTATCCTGCTGATAAAGGGCATTGGGTACCCCCTGAAGGTAGGGGAGTGTCACCGGTCGCAGCATATCATCAACGTATCGTTGGGCCGTCATAGTGCCCTGAATACGAAGTAAAGGTGACCTGGAATCATACGCGATTGCGCCCCAAACCATGATTCCACGTTGTCGCACGGTGGGGCGTTCCACAATTGCTGCCGGATTGGACCTTTCTCCACGTCGACGCCACACGCGTACACGGCGACTATCACTGGAAAAGCAGAAACGCGACTCATCTGAGAACACGACCCTGTGCCATTCCGTCATCCACGTCGATCTAGCCCGGCACCATTCCAAACGTTGGCGCCTATTCGGTGGGGTCAATGGCAGTCTTCTTAGCGGACGGCACGAGTGCAAGCCATTAGCGGGAAATGGTTCTGGTCGAGATGAAATGATCTAGGGTGTCTTGCACATGTTGCAGGATGGCGGTACAAGTGGCTTGTGGGGCCGCCACTGCTTGTCGAAGGATACGCCGATCCACACGTGCTGACGTCACTCTGGTTGCACCGACATTCCTATAAATTGCCACATTTCCTTGTTCCAACCATCTTCTCCACAGTCGGTGCACCGTGGACGCACCAAGGTGTGTATCAGCTGCGATTTGACGTATGGACCAACCTGCCCTTTTCAGTCCGATCACCATGCCCCTTGTAAAAGCGTCTGTCTGCTTGAACTGCCTCCGTTTACGATGACCTGGCATTCTCTGTTATTACACGTGTCTTTTGACACACGAACAAAATTTCTACAATGATTTTCCATGAAGAAATAACAACACGAATACTGTCCTTTCTGCAAGTTCCTTCCCTTATATCTTACTCCATGTGCGCACGAGAGCTGCGCATTTTACATCATTTGCATAACTCGGTTAGGCGCGTCTACCCTGAAATTCGCATAATTTTCTGGCCACTATTTCTTGGTGTTCCATTTTCAATGTCACGCAGTGTATAAACAAACCAATATATTTTAAATACAAATATATATTTTAAATTTATTTAAATATTGGGTAGCTTTTAAACATGCAATATATAGATATAATTTAACTTAATCTATATAAATACCTTTAATCATTATGTTGTAGATAAATGATAACAATAACTTTGACTTGTGCTTAATTAATAGGTAGAAAATCTTACTTTTGATAAATAATCTTTAAGATAATAAACTTAGTGATAATAAAACTTATAGATAAAAAAAACTTGTAGGTAATCAATTTATAGATTATAAAACTTGTTGGTATTCAAACTTTTAGGTAAAAAACTTAGATGTAATAAAACACTTATCGGTAAATAAAAACACTATTTATAAACATTTTGGTAGAAAAACTTGCTTAAACATATGATAGAAATAGTGTACTTAACTTGGATAATTTTAGATTGACATTGGATTAAATATAGGTACTTTAATTAAAACATAAGGATTAAATATGAAAATGTTGGACGCGCGTTTAAATGGCGTCGCTTTTCTTTCTTGATAAAAGTTATTTCTGCTGCTTCTTTTTTTCTGCCGCGCATGCGCACCACACGGATTCCTCGTCACCAACTACGGAGGCACACCACTTCTCACAGGCGGTGGCGCCGCCAGGGGAGCTTAGCTAGATTTGGTCAATCTAGCCTCTCCATACTTCCGGTCGGGCCTGTGGTTAGGGTCAAATCACTCTGCACAGGCAAAACAGCTACCTTGTTCATTGGACGACGAAGTAGTCCTTTACCTGTACGCAATTCTACAGTTCTGACCAGCATATCTGGACCGTGGAAGGTTTTTGATACTCTACCTAGTATCCATGAAGAAGAACTGATGCTTTGTTCCATGATCAAGACTAAATCTCCAATTTTTACATTTGGTTTGGCTGATTTAAACTTTCCTATTTTCTGGAGATTTATGACATATTCTTTTTTCCAACGCAAAATGAATATTTTTTTTAATTCTCGGATATGTTTCCATCTTGAAGATAGGTTAATACTTAAATTTGCTTTCTGGTTGTCTGTTTCTGGTAAGTTAGATGTGCTTGGGCCTGAAAGTAAATGTGCTGGAGTTAGAGCTTCAAGATCATTAGGATCTTCACCTAAGGAGGTTAATGGTCTTTGATATAGTGTTGTATAGTTGTGTTTGTATAGTTCAATCTGGGTGAGAAAAGTTGTGAGTTCTTCAAAGGTTAACAATGATGACCCAATAACTTTCTTGAGTATCTTTTTTACAGATTTAATGTTTGAATCCCAGGTTCCCCCAAAATTGGGTGCATGGGGAGGCATAAAATGCCAATTAATCTCTGAATATGTTATGTAATCTTGTATTTCAGAAGCATGTAGCAATGCATATTATTCATTGAAAAATTTAGCTGCTCCTTTAAAATTGGGTCCATTGTCAGAATATATATCTGAAGGAGTACCTCGTCTTGATGTGAATCTTCTTAATGCTGCGATAAATGAACCTGTTGAAAGATCTGACACTAAATCAAGATGAAGCGCTTTAGTTGCTTGAGGAAATTGTTCTTGTTCATCATGAGCCAATGTTTTCAAGGTCTTTATAGCTAGGTATGGTGCACTGGTTGTGCCGTAAGTCACTGTTACTAATGGTTCTTCATTAATTCCTAACAATTCTAAATTTCTTAAGTTCAACTTAACAGTATCAATTAGTTCAATAATATTCCTTGAGTTGATCACTTTTATATACTTGATATTCAGAATATTGTTACAGTATTTATAGGCTAGGTCTCTTTTACAGTGATATCTTTCATTGAGAGCAAGTCAAGCTTTATCAAAAGTGTCAGGGGTTAAAGAAAAACCTTAATTATGCTAGCTGCTTCTCCAAAAAGAGAACTTTGTAGATATTTGAACTTTTGAATATTATTTAATGATGAATTGTTTATAATGGTATCTTCAAATGTGGTCTTAAAATCCAACCATTGATCAAGATCACTTTTAAAAGAGGGTAGAGAAAACTTAGGGAGATTAATTTTAGTTTCTTCTATCTTAGTATTTATATTTTCTTTTAAGTCTAAATAATTTAATAAAATAGATTGTATTTCAGTTATATTTTTATTAGCTTCTTTATACATACGTATATGTGATTCATGTTCATCAGAATCAACTAATGCAATCATATAATTTTCAATATTTTCTTTAATTTTGTTTATATTATCCAGTTGTACCTTTAAATAACCTTTATTTTGAGGTTCTACATTTTCTAATTCGATCTTTAGGTCATCAAGCTTCGATATTTCGAAATAGAATTTTTTAGATGTAACTTTACTTGTTTGTTTAGGCATCTTTATTTATTTCTTTAATCCAATAGGTCGTCAATAAAAATCCGGCTCGAGGGACCAAAAATTATGTTGAAGATAAATGATAAAAATAACTTTGACTTGTGCTTAATTAATAGGTAGAAAATCTTACTTTTGATAAATAATCTTTAAGATAATAAACTTAGTGATAATAAAACTTATAGATAAAAAAACTTGTAGGTAATCAAACTTATAGATTATAAAACTTGTGTTGGTATTCAAACTTTTAGGTAAAAAACTTAGATGTAATAAAACTTATCGGTAAATAAGAACACTATTTATAAACATTTTGGTAGAAAAACTTGCTTAAATATATGTTTGAAATAGTGTATTTAACTTGGATAATTTAAGATTGACATTGGATTAAATATAGGTACTTTAATTAAAACATAAGGATTAAATATGAAAATGTTGGACGCGCGTTTAAATGGCGTCGCTTTTCTTTCTTGATAATAGTTATTTCTGCTGCTTTTTTTCTGCCGCGCATGCGCACCACACGGATTCCTCGTCACCAACTACGGAGGCACACCACTTCTCACCGGCGGTGGCGCCGCCAGGGGAGCTTAGCTAGATTTGGTCAATCTAGCCCCTCCACATTATATTTATTGATTTACAAGAGAGAGAACAAAATATAAAAGGGAAACTAATTTTGAAACAAAGGAACTTTTTTTGTTTTGGTTAGCGCCTATTTACCTGTGAGCTTACACACACTCTGTGGTAACAATTAATTAATATATATACAACATTTTTTAAATATACATTTGCATTTAAAATAATATAACATTTAGTTTTGTTTTAGTATGTAATTATTTTTCCTATATACATCATTTCATACAATACATTTTTACATAATATTTGTCACTAACAATTTACCCTAACAACATTAGCGTTATGCAAGTTTTATTTCGTACAACGCGAATTCCTATAACGCGATTTCCTACAACACGGAACACATTAATCGCGTTATAGGTGAGTTTACTGTATGCGTATATCTCAATTGTGTGTGAATAATAAATAACAATTTTTCAAAATGTTGATTATATATTGATTGCAAATATATTTGGAAAATATTGTTACATATTAATTAAAAAGCATATTTTGGATCAAAAATAAAACATTTATTACAAATCCAATATTTCTCTAGGCTGTATGCCTATATTCGTCAGGGTCTCTTCTTATTTTTAAAAGTTTTGATAAACCACGCGAGAAAGAGATGCCTTCACGCAACGATATACACAATATTTACAAAACAAACTCTGTGAATAAATTTGTTAAGTATATATCTGTCGTGATCGAATAGAGGGGTGCAACCGTTATCCATGTAGATCTCAAAAATTAGTTCCAGCCAAGTGAGCGCAAGCTGCGTGCCTTAGCATTCGCCCGCGAGGGCTCCCACGTTTAATTTGTGAAGTTTATTTATAGATGGATGAATTTGTATTTAAATATTAACACAGGCTTAACATTTTTACAGTTTAACCTACTTATTTTGGCAAAATTATATTATACCTCTTGGGTATTAGGCAAATAGACATATACACACATTATATAAGTAAAAACAATATATGTACATTTCTAAATGTTAAATAGTGAAGCGATGCAGCAAAGAAGTAGAAAAGAAGACGTAGGAAAGCCAAGAGAAGAGGTATGCAGGGGCTCCTTCAGGGAAGTGTGGATTGACAAATTCCAGGGGAGGGGGTGGCAGACAGGGGGAGTCCAGCTGGTGCCGCGGTGGAAGGAAGCCGGCCGGCCTGCCGGGGATTTGTGTGTGCCGAGAAAACATGGCAGTCTGGGGGAAGAAGTCTGTCTGGTGACAACGGGACCTGCAGCAGGGAGAAGGGCGGTGACGACAGACGCGGCAAGTTGGCTGGAGGAAGTGGGCTACGGGACTGTGTGGATTAACAAGTGGAGGACGAGGAGAAACCTACCTGGGGCGGCATTGAAGGCAAGTCCATCTACTGTATAGTTACTTATCTACTCTTTAAAGCTTTTATAATAAATACACCGCACTAAGCTGTATCCTAAAGAATCCACATTGTTCTCTTAGAAACCTTGAACGCAAACATCGACGGCTAAGAAGCGTCGTAACATTTGGTGTCAGAAGTGGGATGCAGCTTAGTTAATGTTAGTTGAAGATTTCATGTTGCGCTAATTTAAAAAGAAAAATGGAAAAACTAACCGACCTCGAAATTAAAAAATTCACGAAATTGCTCAGTCTGATAAGCCAGAAAGTAGATGTGCTCGGAGAAAACGTTAGATCGATTAAAGAAGGGATTACTCCATTGGAATCTCGATTGAGCCGACTCGAGCATATTCGGAATGTCAAACGTTCTGCCACACCCATGTCTTGCGAAGTTCAGTTCAATGTACTACCGCCAGAAAATCCGGATGGCTTTTCAAAAACAATCACAGCAACCAATAGCCCACGTATTCAATGTCTGAGGGGACAAAAGACGATCCCAGGCGATGAAGATCCCGACAAGACCATCACAACAAAGATCATCACGTCAGGAGACGTTGTAATTGAACTGTCAGAATCTACGCTAGAAGATTCTCCCGTGATCCAGAAGTCCGAAGAGTGTCGACAGCAGGAAATGATGTGACTGGTTGTGTAGCGGAGGAGGGTGAGCTGATCGCCTCCGAAAACGGCTGTGGCACGAGTGTTTTGTATAAAATCAAGCGGACGGAAGGAGAATGCCCTCAAGGTGATATATAGAGCGAAAATTCAACCCCTGGGATTCTTTCTGACATACTCCATGAGAACAGCAACGATCTTGGCGAGCTGCAGTGCGACAGCGTGACTGACTTCAGCGACAGTGTCAGACTGTCAGGGACTACAGCGGCGATCCAACTGGACGGAACGGAGCTGGATGCTCCGTGGAAGTGCGACAAGGCTAGATGGACGAAGCACCCTGAAGTTGGAGCCGGCAACCCGACTGAACGGGATAGAGCATTGGACGCTCTGTGGAAGTCCGACGACAATGTCTGTGACGCGGAAGTCGCGCGCAATGTGTCAGTGCCGTTGTCTGCAATGCAAGCTGAAGAGATGTGCCAAGAATGTGTACCATTCATATTCGTTCCTTCGCCCGACAAGGTACAGATCAAGCAGCCACCGCCTAGGAAAAGTTCTACCGACCTTGAGACTGCCACGGGATCCGACACCTCCAGAAGGTTTAAGAAATTCACAGCCCTGTGCGTGGTCGGCACTAAGGAGCCCAGGTTTGAAGGGTTAGGAAAGAGAGAGCCTCTAGAGCAAGAGAATGGGAAACCTAAAGAAGAAAAGGGAGGCCACGAAATGAACAGCGTGGAACAGGTGGACGAATCCACTGTAAAGATCGGCGATCTATAGCCCCGTCGTGGAAAGAAGCGGCGAAAGCACAATACAAACGATCACAACCCTTTGTACATTGCGGCTACAGAGTGTTCACAAGGAGAATTCAAAATATCAGATGGAAGCATCGTAGGCAGTGAAATATGGCCGCCATCTTGTGGAAAACCACCGCCCTGTGCTAGACAGCGAGACCAATCAATGTCGTCGGCACTGGTTGAGAGTGGAAAGAAAGCGCGAGTTGAGATGTGGTTCTGCAAACAAGGGTTGGTGTTAACCCTGCCGTTACGCTTCCGGGAGGCTGACGACCCTTATGTGGCCAGAGACGTCAGGGAGATCAAAGGGCCGCCGATCAGCGCCTCTGGGGAAATCAGCCTTTTCGGGACGAAAAGGATTGAGAAGGGGGCAGTGAAGCGATGCAGCAAAGAAGTAGAAAAGAAGACGTGGGAAAGAAAAGAGAAGAGGTATGCAGGGGCTCCTTCAGGGAAGTGTGGATTGACAAATTCCAGGGGAGGGGGTGGCAGACAGGGGGAGTCCAGCTGGTGCCGCGGTGGAAGGAAGCCGGCTGGCCTGCCGGGGATTGGTGTGTGCCGAGAAAACATGGCAGTCTGGGGGAAAAAGTCTGTCTGGTGACAACGGGACCTGCAGCAGGGAGAAGGGCGGTGACGACAGACGCGGCAAGTTGGCTGGAGGAAGTGGGCTACGGGACTGTGTGGATTAACAAGTGGAGGACGAGGAGAAACCTACCTGGGGCGGCATTGAAGGCAAGTCCATCTACTGTATAGTTACTTATCTACTCTTTAAAGCTCTTATAATAAATACACCGCACTAAGCTGTATCCTAAAGAATCCACATTGTTCTCTTAGAAACCTTGAACGCAAACATCGACGGCTGAGAAGCGTCGTAACAATATTAATAAATAAGTCCTAATGAGAGTATAATAAAATAATGTTAAGTAAATTTGAACTGTAAATATAACGGAGGGATGTCAATTTTCCTATTGATACTGTTGCTGTCTTTCATTGATGTGCAACTTTCTTAAAATAGTATCGAGTTCTTATCCTGAATAGTGTGGTATATAATTTCTGACTTTTCAAAATTTGGTATATGGTCTTGTTTGAGCGCGTGATCTACCACTAGTGATAATGGGCTATGGTTTTTAAAAGCAGTTTTATGTTGGTTTACTTTTTCTTCTAGAGTTTTGGCATATATATATGAAAATAAACTAAAAGTATATACAAAATAATTTGAAAAAGTAAAAATTAAAACAGGTAAATAGTTTCTTTTTATTTATATTTGCTAGCTTTCGAGCAATTATACTGCTCTTCAACGGGCGGATATTCTTTGTACAAACTTTAAATAATATATATACAGTAAAATTGAAAACCTTTTGTTATTAGCATGTGCTCTTGCGGGCGTGCATCAGACTGTTTCCAGCTAAAGTGATAGATATTATACTGGGATTAAATATATTTACATTCTAATAATTATTAATATTCAGATTATTTGTCAGGGATATTGTTATATTGGGTTGGGAGGTCAATTTTTCTATTAATGCTATTTATTTTTGATGATACCAGTGCTTCTAGAAATAATCGTTGTTGCTTTCTTTCTATGTCTTGATAATGGGCTATTGCTTGTTTGAGATTAAATGTGTGTCCAGTGGTGCTGGTGTGTTGATATATTAAGGATCTATTGTCTTTGTATCTTATGTTTCTTTCGTGTTCTTTTAGTCTGGTCTCTATTGTCCTACTGGTTTCTCCTACATATGTGGCATTACATTGGTTACATTTGACAGAGTATATTGCATTAGATTTAGATAGGGGATCGGAACTATTTTAGCACCCATGCCAATCTCGGTTATTTGCTGAGAAACCCAATTACCAAAAATATTAGTTCCGATCCCCTATCTAAATCTAATGCAATATACTCTGTCAAATGTAACCAATGTAATGCCACATATGTAGGAGAAACCAGTAGGACAATAGAGACCAGACTAAAAGAACACGAAATAAACATAAGATACAAAGACAATAGATCCTTAATATATCAACACACCAGCACCACTGGACACACATTTAATCTCAAACAAGCAATAGCACATTATCAAGACATAGAAAGAAAGCAACAACGATTATTTCTAGAAGCACTGGTATCATCAAAAATAAATAGCATTAATAGAAAAATTGACCTCCCAACCCAATATAACAATATCCCTGACAAATAATCTGAATATTAATAATTATTAGAATGTAAATATATTTAATCCCAGTATAATATCTATCACTTTAGCTGGAAACAGTCTGATGCACGCCCGCAAGAGCACATGCTAATAACAAAAAGTTTTCAATTTTACTATATATATATTATTTAAAGTTTGTACAAAGAATATCCGCCCGTTGAAGAGCAGTATAATTGCTCGAAAGCTAGCAAATATAAATAAAAAGAAACTATTTACCTGTTTTAATTTTTACTTTTTCAAATAATTTCTCGGTAACTATTGCTCAACATACAAAATAATGGTACAAATAATTTGGAAGATATATATTTTCTGAATATTACTGGTTTGAGACTGTGTAAAAGCAAAAAAAAAAAACGTAATTTACAAAATTCCACGCGCAAAGTTTGTCAATACACTTATTCAGGATACGTGCTGAGAATTAACACAATACATTTTTATTATTTTTAATTTTTAAAATTTCATTTATTCTTTGGTTGTAATTTACTTGAGATCCTTTATGCGAACAAAATCCAGGTTTACATTTCTGTAGATAAATTATCTTTCTATCTCTCTCTATTCTTTTATTCTTTATTCATCTATATATTCTTGTTCAATCTTATTTATTTATGTCGTATACCTCGAGATATTTGCATTGAATTGTTTTGTTTTATATATTTTTACATGTTGTTTCTTATGAAAGGTTGATATATTTGCATGTCCGCGAGAAGCGCGATGTATATATATAGGTCAAGAGAATAATAAAGTTAGAGTTTCTATTGTCATAGATCTTCTCATATTCATTCTTACTCGTTTTTTTTTAATTAGAACACTACAATATGGCGCAGCCGACAGGATGCTCAAGATCGACCATGGAAAGCCTCATCAGGGCGATGGCGGTCCAGCAGCGCATGATGAGGGAGCAGCAACGCTTGATGATGAACATTCTTTGTGAAAATAAGAAAGAATAATATTTCAGCGTAGAAGATGTAGAAGATGTAGAAGAAGAAGAAGAAGAAGAAAGTATTGAGTCTCTAGAAAGTATTGAGTCTCTAGAAAGTATTGAGTCTCTAGAAAGTCTTGAAAAGTCTGAAATAAGTCTTGAAAAGTCTGTTGAAGTTGAAGAAAACGAAAAAGCTCAAGTTGATAAAAAGTCTGTTGAAGTTGAAGAAAGTGAAAAAGCTCAAGTTGATAAAAAGTCTGTTGAAGTTGAAAAAAGTGAAGAAGCTCAAGTTGATAAAAAGTCGGTTGAAGTTGAAGAAAGTGAAGAAGCTCAAGTTGATAAAAAGTCTGTTGAAGTTGAAGAAAGTGAAAAAGCTCAAGTTGATAAAAAGTCTGTTGAAGTTGAAGAAAGTGAAAAAGCTCAAGTTGATAAAAAGTCTGTTGAAGTTGAAGAAAGTGAAAAAGCTCAAGTTGATGAAAAGTCTGTTGAAGTTGAAGAAAGTGAAAAAGCTCAAGTTGATAAAAAGTCAGTTATAGGAACTGAAAGTGCAGAGCCTCTTACGAAAGAGGTAGATGTTATTGCTGATAGTGGAACAGAACCTACTAGGGAGTCTGGTACTGGGGAACAAGGGCCTACTAAGGAGTCTGGTACTAGCGAAATAGAACCTACTAAGGAGTCTGGTACTGGCGAAAAAGAACCTACTAAGGAGTCTGGTACTGGCAAAAAAGAGCCAAAGCTTGGTACCGGCGAAGAAGCACCTCCAAAGGAGTTGAGCCTCTCCACCACCTGGAATAACAGAAACACCATCACCAAAGACATGAAGTTATTGAAAAGAGCTTTGAGAGAGCTACCTTGTTACGATACTCTATTGGAAACTCTCAAAAAAGGAATCTATTCGTTTCAAACAAGCGGTGAAAAAAGAAATATGAAATTAGGAATATGTGATGCTATTATCTGCCATGGAATAGGTGATTTCGATAAATGCAATCACGCAAGATGTCGTTTGTTAATATTAACGAAATTAACACGCTGCCAAAAAGTTTGGATTTATGCTAAAGAATTCAGCCAGATGCAAAAAAGCATGCTTGATAAATACGACATTGGAATGATGGAAATTTCAGAGATAGAAAGTGGATATTTGCGTAGAGGTAAAACAATCTTCTTTCTACCAGGATCTCCTGTAGATATATACGAGGAAGTTGTGAAAGCCAATTGGACAAAGAAAGGACTACGTGACATTGCCATGATTGGGGAGGATGTCTTATCCTTTACTTTAGAGGCCACGAGGTTCTATCGTTACCTGCGGCTACTTCGAACTCAGAAGTGGCATGTCAGAATAGGCAGACCAACTAGACCGAAGATGGAATTACTCGTAAATTGTCTGGAATTGTATTACATCCAACCCTATGACGAGCCTGTCCTGGCATATCTTAAAGACGTAGGTAAACCAGCATCTATAGGACATTTATATGACATGATTCCTAAGTGGACTAATCCCATGTTATTCGTTGGCAATGAAGACGAACCTTCTGTTTTTTACCAGCATGTTTTCAAGCACGATCGTAGTATGATGTGGTGTAACCAGACTAGAGAAGCGCTAAAACGCTTGGATTTGAATGAGATACATAGTCACGATATCAATGGCGTAGGCTTTTCCAATGACGCAGCAAAAAAGGACAATTGCATCCCTTACACTATGGAGCCTCTTCAGAAACCTGATAAAGTGAATTCTAAAGACGGAGATAAAGAAGATGGTAAAATCCAGATAACTGAGGAAATTATTATAAAAGATTATGAACTTCTTCCTGCAGCTTATATTGTTGATGGTCATGAATGTAGATGGGATGATATCGAACGAAGCGATGCTTTTAAAAGGGAAATAAATATTTTTGATGCTTTAAGAACCTTACAAGGTAGTGCTCAAGCCAATCTTTGTTATCCTAAAGATTTTTGGATTGTTCGTGGTTTGAGATCTCTAAAGATTTCAGAATCCTATGACTGTTCAAAACCTGCAGACGATGCCTCTAATCCTGCAGACGATGTCTCTAAGCCTGCAGACGATGCCTCTAAACCTGCAGACGATGCCTCTAAACCTGCAGACGATACCTCTAAGCCTGCAGACGATACCTCTAAGCCTGCAGACGATACCTCTAGGCCTGCAGACGATACCTCTAAGCCTGCAGACGATACCTCTAAGCCTGCAGACGATACCTCTAAGCCTGCAGACGATGCCTCTGGGCCTTTAGACGATACCTCTAGGTCTTCAGATCTTCAACGAAATAAGAGACCTTCGAAGGAATACCATCACAGGAGTGATGAGAGGTCATGGAGGGGGAGTCTGTCGCATACCTCGAGATATTTGCATAGAATTGTTTTGTTTTATATATTTTTACATGTTGTTTCTTATGAAAGGTTGATATATTTGCATGTCCGCGAGAAGCGCGATGTATATATATAGGTCAAGAGAATAATAAAGTTAGAGTTTCTATTGTCATAGATCTTCTCATATTCATTCTTACTCGTTCTTTTTAATTAGAACACTACAATTTATATTTATTCAATTATTTTATATTTGACCATATATATAATTTTATATGAACGATTAATAAATCAGTTTCAATCTCAATCTCCTTTTCTCTCTCAGCAGAGGCGCGCCATGTACATTGTCATTGTTATTATAATCATCATCCTCATTGTAAATTTCTCATCTACTTATATAATTGCCTTATTCTGTCTGAAGCTCACGGATAGAATGCGCGCCCATTGGCTGCCGGCGAACACGTGTCCTCCCTGCCCCCCTCTAGACAACCCTGTTATCAGCCGTGTGTTACATCCACCTGTCTATACAGACCACCCTGACTATAGCGGGCACTGTATAGGTCCCTATAGCGGTCCCTGTCTATAGCGGCCACTCTAGACAACCCTGTTATCAGCAGTGTGTTACATCCACCTGTCTATACAGACCACCCTGTCTATAGCGGCCATTCTAGATAACCCTGTTATCAGCTGTGTGATACATACACCTGTCTATATGCCACTCTAGACAACCCTGTTATCAGCTGTGTGATACATCCACCTGTCCATACAGACCACCCTGTCTATAGCGGTCACTTTAGGCAACCCTGTTATCATCAGTGTGTTACATTCACCTGTCTATACAGACCACCCTGTCTATAGCGGTCACTTTAGGCAACCCTGTTATCAGCAGTGTGTTACATCCACCTGTCTATACAGACCACCCTGTCAATAGCGACCACTCTAGACAACCCTGTTATCAGCTGTGTGATACATCCACCTGTCTATACAGACCACCCTGTATATAGCGGCCATTCTAGATAACCCTGTTATCAGCTGTGTGATACATACACCTGTCTATATGCCACTCTAGACAACCCTGTTATCAGCTGTGTGATACATCCACCTGTCCATACAGACCACCCTGTCTATAGCGGTCACTTTAGGCAACCCTGTTATCATCAGTGTGTTACATTCACCTGTCTATACAGACCACCCTGTCTATAGCGGTCACTTTAGGCAACCCTGTTATCAGCAGTGTGATACATACACCTGTCTATACAGACCGCCCTGTCTATAGCGACCACTCTAGACAACCCTGTTATCAGCTGTGTGATACATCCACCTGTCTATACAGACCACCCTGTCTATAGCGGCCACTCTAGGCAACCCTTGGAAGCAAGATGTATACAAGGTGTAGACAAGATGAAGATCTAGATGAAGATTAAAACGTTTTCAAAGTATTTTCGCACTCGGGTAAAACCCGGGCGTTGCCCGGGCCATTCGTCTAGTTATCACATAAACATTCAAATCATTCTATTTGTTCTTGTAATATAGTATATTTCAGGATTGTTTTATATTTAAGTATATCTATGATTTTCTTTAAGTGTCAGTGCTCAATATTACCTGATTTGCCAACTCACTAGAAAAGTTGGATTCTTTCCAGAATATTAGGTATAAGGTATTATACAGGTATAAGGTATTTACACAAAAATAAATTTTGGCTTGGATTAGATTTCAAATGTCTTTCTAATGCAGAATATAATGAATATTTTGAATGAAATACAACATGTAACAACATAGCTCTATTTTACATTTAGAAGCAATTTATCTAGTTATAGTTGTTGGAAGTAGATAACAGCTGATTTTAAGGCGTAAGATTTTTGTGATCGGTATATTTATCACATTAGCATATCAAAATGATATCATATTTAGCGCGATATTATTTATCCTTTTATGGATAAACCTATATATAATTTCCTTAAAGCGATGGTAAATATATTGGGGAATGCTTTGTATCTCTCAGTAGTAAACCCCTCCAGCGGTTTAGTCAATTTTCTCCACCATAGCGCTGTGATATTGCATGTTAGTGTAGCATGCATATAATATGATATTGGGCTATACTGCATTTTACACGGCTCTAGTAAGGAATTCTTGATTATGATATAAAAGGTATAAATGGGTTTAGAGAGTGTTAAGCAAGATAAATGTTTATAATTACTTGCATCAAGCATTACCATTCCGCAAACAATCCAAAAAATCCAAAGGAATAATTTCAGTATAAGGTAATATTGCGTGCTCAACATACAAGAAAAATTACCATTTTCATGCGAATATATTTTTAATTCATCTCTCTCTCTCTCTCTCTCAACAAAATATATTTCTACTATTCCTATTTCGATGAAATATAAATAAGTGATCCATTACTATTGCCTAATAACATGCCTACTATTACAGAATCCTTCAGGACTCTATTAGGAATACTAATAATTTACACCTCCCTATCCATGTCTTGAATATTGAGTCAGATCTTGTACACAAGAGTCGCTTGCTGTAAAATAATTTGATTCAAAATCACGAGATCTTAAAAGAGCTTAACCGATATTCTGTAAGAAATATTCGCGGAGAATATACAGTATTAGAATTTTTGCCTTTGAATTTTATTCGTAATATATATATGGTAATTTAAACCAACAACCCCATATTGTATATAACTTATAAAAAGATTTTCATGTTGTATAATAGAAACACATCTTTAAATGATTATACGCATGATTGACATGTGTCATTACATCATCATATGTAATGTACTATGTACAAATTGGGGATAAATAAATAAAACTCTGTAATAGATTAAGAGTTGAGCTGAAGCAAGAGATAGAAGTCATAACGTCTAAAATCGAGATAGATTTAGAAATCCCACAACAAGGTCTAAAGATGGAAACTGCCACGGCGCCAGTTAAGAATTTCACCAGACGATCCACACTCTTCGCATCTGTTGAAATGCAATACTCCCTTTGTCGGGAAAGATATATAAGGCCCCCGTCTTAACCTATAAATACAGTCACTTCACCATCTGCGTGAGCCCTCGTCGGTTGTACCCTAGGTCCACCTCATCCACCATGTAGACCAGTAAGAACTCTTCCATCTCCATCTTTCGCTCCTAGCTCAACTTTTATCTGTTCACGGAACTTTCTTAGTGCAACTGTGTCTTCGTTTTTTTGTATGGACATTCCCAAGCTTTCCACTTAGCCTCGACCACGACTGCCTGTACTCTGTGAGAACTGTTAAAGGTCTTACAAGGTGCAGAGAGGTACTGGAAAACTCTCCATCCTGACTGTTCCTCTCGGTCAACACAGCATAGCGAGAGTCGACAGGGACTCACACCATAGATTAAGTCGACTGGATACCTCATCACATTATTAGTCGACAGGATTCTACAAGAGGCTACAGGACTTCACCACATTTCTAGTCGACAGGATGACCAAAACGAAGGATGACACAACGAAGGAGGTAAGAAGCCTGTTCAGATGGAAGCGAGAAAGAGCAAAGATGGAGGAAAAAATCGACCATTTCAATGATACAACTGAGAAATCTACCCCAAACAAGAGACGAAAAGACCAAGCAATCTCTTCCCTAAAAAGAGATTTTTACAGAAGACACGACGCCCCAAGGGACCTCCGAGGTGCCGCTAACACAGATCGCTAACGTAAGGAGCAAGCTGATCACCCCAACGACACAGCCGAAAATTCCGCAAGAAATGGAAACCGAGCAGCGATGTGGTGCAAACCCTGTGACAAGTTTCCCACTTTCAGCCTGACATCGAGACAATGCTCAAGGCGACAAGCGGCAATCAACGTTACAGAAGTTACAAGCTTCTACAAGCCCTACATGGAGCGCTTTCCACGTCAGCAGGAAAACAACCAGAGACCACGTTTCCTGACTGAACAATCATCACACAATTGTAAGTTTTTAAAAAACCCACCGATTTATTTTGTATTTAACCTTATATAATTATATATGAACGATATAATAAAGAAGTTTCAATCTCAATCTCTCTGTGTGTCACTATCTTGTGATTTTGAATCAAAATGGCGATTCAGTTCAGCGGAATATTTCAATTTTGTCTAAATTCGATTAAGAGGCTCCATCAAGATATTAATAATATTAGCATACATTTCATGTTTTTAGTGTAAACAAATATATGAATACATGTGAATAGATGTAAAGAATAAGAACAATAAAATAATATTATTTACAATTTTATTTCAAAAATGTATTTCTAAGCACTTTGTTACTTTTTTTCTTTTCTTCCGCAAGGATATATTTGCTTAATGCCTCTCAGATCAGTCTGCAAACATATATTTGTTATTTTTAATAAATGAGTTATTTAGAAATCTTTTATTACGACGATATAACAAACTGTTGTTTTCTTTTAAAAAATAGGCAAATGAGAAGGTCGAAATATTTTATTTCCCTGCGATAAGGCACAAACACTTATTAGTGAATAAAACACAATAAAGTTTTAACAAATTCGCACAAAATCCCAAACTTGTATACCATGTTTCAAAACATAGCCTCTATCAGTTCAGAGGCAGCTTTGATTTCATAACCTGCTACAAGAGGAGTTATGACTTGAATCATGAAAATTTCTCTTATAGAACTGTAAAAAGATTATAAAAACGAAGAGAAAATTATTTATTTTTACTATACATGGGCTACGAGCTTTCGGGCAGCCTCGCCCTTCTACAGGTAAAAGATACATGGTGGCAAAAGGCTTTATATAAGATTCCATTTTTAAAATATATTTACATATAAGAAGAATATAGGACGGTTAAACTATAATATAAGATAAGAAATATTTTGCAAATCTAAAACTATTGTATATGATATTTACAAATATGCTAATCATGTAATGTCATATGACAATCAATTGGCAAATTAGCAGATGGTTATACTATGAAAATATACAATGAAACCGGACAACGAATGTTCAACCCGCCATCAGCGGCCACATTGGTTTAATGGTTATTTAGGTTATTACATATGTCTTGGTATTGTGTAGGCAAATCTATGTGTCGGTTAATGCTGTTTGTTGATATGGATAATATGGCCTCTATGATCAGTCTTTGGTATTTATTGGAGATGTTATTGTATATGGTGGTGGGAGAAGTTAGATTGAATGAGTGGCCGGTGGTGTTAATATGATTGAAGATAAGCGACCTGTTGTCTCTGTTGGTAATGCATCTACCGTGTTCGGTCATCCTGATGGCCACGGACCTACCAGTCTCGCCTATGTAAGATGCACTGCAATCGTTACATGAGACTGAGTAGACCGAGCCACCAGAGGACCGAGCAACGGTAGATCTAGGTAATCTGGTGATAGGGTGTCTGAGGATGGCGCCGATGCTATTGCTATTAGTAAAGTGGGTGTTAATTCCGTGGGTTCTGAGGATGCGGGAGATGGCGACTGATTGGGTGGAAAAGGGAAGTATACAACTGTTTCTGGTGATTGCAGGGGGTCTAACGGAAGAAGGGTCAAATTTATACTTATGTATGAAATGGGGGGGGGGGTATTGGGACCGGGCCAACTGTTTAATGATTAGGGAAAATTCAATGGTTCTAAACAGTGGAAGGGAGCAGTGGGTGAACAATCTCTTGGTAAGAGTACGGACAGTATTTATTTTATGCGATAGGGGACATGAAGATTTGTAGTCTGTATAAAATGTGGGATTGTTAACCTTGTGGTATACGGTGGTGTGGTAATGAGAGGCAGTACGGATGACCAGTATATCAAGATACGGCAATACGGACCTGTTTTCCAATTCTAGGGTGAAAGAGATCTCGGGATGATAGGAGTTTAGAGAGTTTAAGATATTGATTTCTTGTCCGGTATCACATATGCAGAAGATATCATCAATATATCTCCGCCACATGTGAATGCCCGGTGCAATTTGCTGTTGGACCCAGTGGTCTATGTTGGCCATGACTATTTCTGCAAGTGGGGAGGATAGTGGGCTGCCCATGGGCGAGCCTCTGATTTGTTTGAACAACTGGTTGTTAAATGTGAAAGTAGTAAAGTCCAAACACAGTGAGGACAGTGCGACTATGGACTCTGCGGTACGGTGATCTACCTGGTTATCCTGTAAGAAACTAGTCAAGTGCCTAATGATAAGCTGGTGGGGGAGGGAAAGATACATGGCAACCACATCATAAGATGTCCGGTTTCATTGTATATTTTCATAGTATAACCATCTGCTAATTTGCCAATTGATTGTCATATGACATTACATGATTAGCATATTTGTAAATATCATATACAATAGTTTTAGATTTGCAAAATATTTCTTATCTTATATTATAGTTTAACCGTCCTATATTCTTCTTATATGTAAATATATTTTAAAAATGGAATCTTATATAAAGCCTTTTGCCACCATGTATCTTTACCTGTAGAAGGGCGAGGCTGCCCGAAAGCTCGTAGCCCATGTATAGTAAAAATAAAGAGGAGTTATGAATTCGGCCGAATATGTCAAAGAGGTGCTTTAAAGAACTCATATGGCAATACCTATTTTGGCGAATTAGACATTTAGTGCATTAATATAGAACTTACATATGAATATATTTTCTTCACAAAAATTTCATATATAAAAATTGCACTTTTCTGGCAAATAAATGAGACAAAAAAAAGAAATCTACCTATTTTCCCAAATGCCAGATTGAAATAATTAAATATAAAGCAAACGCTTCGAACAATTCTATCAAAGCTAATAACATGTATACGAGGGTTTCTGGCTAATGGCTTCTTTAGTGCAGGGGCGGTTTCAATTCCTTACAATACATAAATGTAGTTATGATATCAACCGAATCTTCAACACAAATTCCCATTTTTATATACTTTATATGGAAAGGTGTTTTTTTTCACATATATACCTTATAGCGAGAATTTTTGTTTATCGCCTTTCTGCAGAAAGCATAGATGGTGAAAAAAAAAGTACTTTAACATTCAGGCCTGATAATCGACTCACATCTTCACCAGCCTAAATATCGTTCCGGCCATTTCGCAATATTTAGGACTCTTGTCATAGTATGTTATGAACTCGAAGCTACCTCCGACGTGGTGAAATCCATAGCCCGGAATAATGATATACATGTTGGATTTTGTTTGAATCCGTCAAATTTAGTGTTGATATATCACCACTTGTGTGTAAAAATTGATGCCTTGGTTTAATTGTATCTTCAAAGAGAGAAGTGCCCTGTTGGTAAATGTATTTCTTATATATCAATAGATTTAAATTTCCTAGATATGAATTAAATAATGAAATAGGTTTGTGGAGATGTGAGTTTATTTTCATCTTTTATTAAGGCAACCTCGAGCTTTCAGGCACCCCTTCTACAGGAATACATAAAAACAAATATAATTCTTATTATAATAATATCCTCCGATACATCAACGAAGCGATCATCTATTTTCATTTAAATATGTCTATCTTCTGATCCCAGTTAAGTTTACCATTATTGATGAACTTATATAGATTGATGTGCATTTAGTTTTTACATAATATATATTATTGTTGAAATTCGAGAAATCCTTTTTAAATACAAATAATTTGGGTTAGAATCCCCGAGGAAGATAGGCGAACAGCTTCATCGAAATATTGGAAGTTATAATAAATATTTTGATCCAAATAAGTGCTAATCATTCATAATATACAATGTGATGTTGTAGGAAAATGCCATTCATATGCAAGAAAAAGATAAATTTCATTTATAAATACATTTAAACAGCGAATATTTATATTTACAATGTACAAACTTTAATCAGTGAATAAGACACACCAGTTTTAACAAATTCGAAGAAGGATAGAAATTCCCGAAAGCTTGAGATTGCGTTAATAAAAAGAGAAAGGAAACATCTCCAGAAACATGTTGCATTATTTAATTAATATCATATGTTTTATACTTCTCTATTTTTTGTATTAAAGCTTTGACAAAGATGATTTCTAAAAACATTGAATAGAATTTAAAATAATAATAAACAGAATAACATATTTACCCGTGTGAACATTTCACCTCCCAAATAGCTGTCCTTGTATCTAGGATCTTTGGCTTGAAGAGTTTTTTCATCAGTGTTATTATCATCATCTAGTCGGAACTCGGTTCCTTTATAATGCATTACAGAGAATATATCATATGGAATATTGAGATTGTCGGTTTCATTCATGTGTATGTAATTGAAACTATATTCTGAAAACACAACAACATATTAATTTTCATCGTAAAGATAGAGGCTGCCTGGCCGGAATTCATAGTTCTTCAAATTAAAGATACATCGGCCAGTAAATATTTTTTACAATATTATTATGTACATAATTATTAACATATAATAATATTTGAAAGAGGAAAAATAACTATTGCTCACATATAATAATATATAAACAAATATAAAATATTTATATATATAATAATTCTACTGTCCTAAAAGCTTATGTCCGCAGTTTGCTGAATACCATTTCTAAGATTCCACCATTCAGTGTAGCATATAAAATCAGAATGATCCAATACAGTATTAAAGCTCTAAAGAAGCGGTCTGGTAGTTAAATTGGCGAAACCGCTGGGGGCAGGGGGGTCACCACTGATGGACCAAGCCTTCCCAATATTTTTTTTCATCGCAGTAAGGACAGTAGAAGTTTGATTTATTTGTAAAAGAAACATTCGCGTCTTAATGTCTTAATTAGATGTATATAAATGGCGCGTTAATGCTTTGGAATAATTATAAAATATTGTAGGAATATTTATTATATTTTATGTACAGATTATTAATTTTTTTTGAAATTTATATTATTCATAGTTTGCTTCTCTGTAAACTTCTCTCATTTCTTATCTTATATCTTAGAAATGTTGATTTTGTTCTTTCCTTAAATAAATTGCAGTGTCATTCTGAAGTTTGTCTTTCCTAATTTTCTACATGAAAATATATATTATTAGTACTCAGCATTAAATTAAATAGTACTATAAGTTTTTAGACGCATCATTACCATAAAAAGGTATATCACTTGTTAAAAATGAGCAAAAACCGAAATTAAAAAAAAAAAAAACTTTCACGCGCGTAGCAGTTTTATTGGTTAAATATTAAAATTGTAGGATCTACTTTTGTAAACGAAATGCTCTTTTCGAAAGAATTACTTCTGTACATTTTTCTGCGCAAAATTTCAATAGGGGGAACTTTCCTGTAAGTTAAGATCAAATTGTGCTATTCATCCATAACCACTTCACATAGTCCTTCAAGTAAATCTAGCTTTTCATCTTTCCAACATTCTTTTTGAAGGCAAGTAAAATAAGAACACGAAAATCCTTCTGGGTTACACTTGGAAATTTAATAGTCAACTTTTTTACTGCTTTGACCTCAAATTTAATATTATTGGTTAAATAATATAAAAATTGATGTGGTGAAATATGAAGAACTGCGGAATGTCTTTGCTTGGTGGAAATAAATTTTAATCTCATTTATCATCATATAGCCACGTTGTAAGATTCAAAAGGAAAAACAGGGTAACGTGGTAAGATTCTTTAATGGAACATGACGAGCTTTCAGGCAGCAACTGCCCTTCTTCAGGTCTTATACAAGTGTAGACAGAGAAGTGCCATATTTATAAGCAAAAATATTTACATATATACGCGCAAGGAAATAAGGAATTTTACATACTGAAGATTGGAAAGGGAATTTGCATAGTTACAAATAAAACGAACTCTGTGTGAGAAATAGAGGCAAAAACGGAGATAAAAATTAAACATAAAGGCATAACATGGAGATAAAAATTGAAACCAAAAATAAAAATAAAACCCAGAAACATATCAGCGAGTGAGGCCGTAAAGTATTGTATATTGCGGTGGGAGATCAATCTTCCGGTTAAAACTGGGAGTACAGTTCGATACCAGTGCTTCCAGAACCAAGCGTTGGTACTTGTTTCCAATATCTCTGTATACAGAAATCGTATCATCTAAATTGAAGGAATGGTCAAAATCTGCGATGTGTTGAAAAATGAGAGATTTTCTATCTTTGGAACGTATATTACGATTATGTTCGCGGATTCTAGTAGCGATGGTTCGACCAGTTTCACCAATGTAGCATTGTTCACAATCGTTGCATGATATTTTATAGATGACGTTATTGAGGGATAGAGGGTTAAGTTTGATGGAACTTTTTGTTATAGGGTGCCGTAAGGATGCTTCTAGGGAAGGCGAATTCTTGAAAAACGTGCGAATACCGAATTTTCGTAAAAATAACGCAATATCGGAGTTCGTGGTCGAAAAAGGAAGGACACAGACGTTTTTATACAGAGGAGGTGCAACTTTTTTGTGGTTCGGGACGTAAAAATGGCGATCAATAAAATTATGAGGGTAACCGGCGGATAAAAGATGGGTGTAAACGGTACGTTTCTCGATCATTCTAAATAAGGCAAGGGAGCAATGAGTGTATACCCGTTTGGAGAGAGTTTTTACCGTGGTGATTTTGTGAGAAACCGGGGCATGCGATAAAAAGTGTAAATAGGAGGGAGTGAAGTTAGGCTTGCGAAATACGGTGGTCTGAAAAGTGCCATTAATGTTAATGACTAAAACATTTAAAAACGGGATGCAATTAAAACAGGATGGGTTGTGAGTAAAACGGAGATCATGATGGTATGAGTTTAAAACTGTGAGTATAGGGAGATGGTCGGTATCACGATGGAGGCAAAAAATATCGTCAACGTACCTCGACCACATCTCGATCCCCAAATGATTATGGGAAACTAAATTGCAGTGGCATTCTGAAGTTTGTCTTTCCTAATTTTCTACATGAAAATATATATTATTAGAACTCAGCATTAAATTAAATAGTACTATAAGTTTTTAGACGCATCATTACCATAAAAAAGTATATCACTTGTTAAAAATGAGTAAAACCGAAATTAAAAAAAAAAAAACTTTCACGCGCGTAGCAGTTTTATTGGTTAAATATTAAAATTGTAGGATCTACTAGGATGTCAGATCCTAACCTTGAATATCTTGCCTTTTATAAGCGACAGCTGAACAAGAAGTCTTTGCAGCTCGCCCGTTGGCGCTGTCATCTTGCCTTTAACCTAAAATGTTCCCAGGCCTCCTTCATACCACCCTCTCTTAGGATTAGGGATCCAGTACAAAACCATTACTCCGTTGCAATTATACACAGAACCGAAAAACAGCTTCTTAACTCGAGAATCCGAGGCTCCCGTGCTATGATCCGTTTTTTACAAAAAACCATCAGAGGTCTACTTTGTCTGCTCTCTCCCAGAATCCCTTCCAATGATCTCGGCTCTCTTATACAAAGCATAGCCGCCCGAGTAAAACTTCAGGACTCTGAGATTGAACTCCGGCATCAGAGGAAACTGGAATTCTGGCACGTGAAATATGGTTTTCCCTTGCGCACCCGCTCCCCCTCTGAAGATACCATCGTTAACCTAACCGACATTGTGTTTTCAGACAAGCAGATATCCCTACTAGAGAAAGGCCTTAGTTTTCGGTTGCCCAATGAACCTGATCTTCTATACACGATTGGCAGTATCGAATCTTCCCTCCAACACCAGTCCCACACAGACAAACATCACATCCGTTCTACCATAGCCAACAAACTCCTTGCTGCTTACAGGGGTTCTTCATCCAGCTCCAGTTCCACCAAGAGCGATCTTACCTCCTTGAAAGCCCTCAAGAGCCATCATGACATCCTCATCACTAAATCTGATAAAGGCTCACAAGTAGTTGTGTTAAAATTGATGATTACAAGAAGAAAATGTCTGATATCCTTTCAGACTCCGATACCTTCCAAGAGATTTCACCTGAACGTGTTTGTGCTATTTCTGATGCCTACAAATCATTACTCAAATTGCTCAGAAGAAACGAATGCATTACTCCTGATCGGTTCCAGCAGTTTACCTCCAATCTTTCTAGTGTTCCATATATATATGGCCTACCTAAAACCCATAAGCCCAGTGTCCCCCTTAAACCCATTATTGCCTACCACCTGTCACCCGCCTTACAGCTAGCCAAATACCTTTCTAGCCTTCTAAAACCCCTGGTCAAAACTCATAATCTTTACTCGGTCCAGGATCCATCTGACTTTTTTACAAGATTAAAGAGTGTCCCCCAACCCCGTGGTCTTACCATGTCAACTTTTGACGTGACATCACTCTTTCTGTGCCTCCCGCATTCTCTGATCATAGATGGCCTAGAGAAACTTCTTTCTTCTTCCACTCTTCCTAGTAATAATCAAAAAACTATCTTGGATCTATTCACCATCTGCCTTGACATGAATACTTTAGAATTCAATGGCCGTTTCTTTGTACAGATGAGAGGCTTCCCTATGGGCAGCCCTTTTTCCACAATAGCAGCTGAGATAGTTATGTCCAATTTGGACCGGTGGTTAGTTTCCCATAATCATTTGGGGATCGAGATGTGGTCGAGGTACGTTGACGATATTTTTTGCCTCCATCGTGATACCGACCATCTCCCTATACTCACAGTTTTAAACTCATACCATCATGATCTCCGTTTTACTCACAACCCATCCTGTTTTGATTGCATCCCGTTTTTAGATGTTTTAGTCATTAACACTAATGGCACTTTTCAGACCACCGTATTTCGCAAGCCTAACTTCACTCCCTCCTATTTACACTTTTTATCGCATGCCCCGGTTTCTCACAAAATCACCACGGTAAAAACTCTCTCCAAACGGGTATACACTCATTGCTCCCTTGCCTTATTTAGAATGATCGAGAAACGTACCGTTTACACCCATCTTTTATCCGCCGGTTACCCTCATAATTTTATTGATCGCCATTTTTACGTCCCGAACCACAAAAAAGTTGCACCTCCTCTGTATAAAAACGTCTGTGTCCTTCCTTTTTCGACCACGAACTCCGATATTGCGTTATTTTAACGAAAATTCGGTATTCGCACGTTTTTCAAGAATTCGCCTTCCCTAGAAGCATACTTACGGCACCCTATAACAAAAAGTTCCATCAAACTTAACCCTCTATCCCTCAATAACGTCATCTATAAAATATCATGCAACGATTGTGAACAATGCTACATTGGTGAAGCTGGTCGAACCATCGCTACTAGAATCCGCGAACATAATCGTAATATACGTTCCAAACAAAGATAGAAAATCTCTCATTTTTCAACACATCGCAGATTTTGACCATTCCTTCAATTTAGATGATACGATTTCTGTATACAGAGATATTGGAAACAAGTACCAACGCTTGGTTCTGGAAGCACTGGTATCGAACTGTACTCCCAGTTTTAACCGGAAGATTGATCTCCCACCGCAATATACAATACTTTACGGCCTCACTCGCTGATATGTTTCTGGGTTTTATTTTTATTTTTGGTTTCAATTTTTATCTCCATGTTATGCCTTTATGTTTAATTTTTATCTCCGTTTTTGCCTCTATTTCTCACACAGAGTTCGTTTTATTTGTAACTATGCAAATTCCCTTTCCAATCTTCAGTATGTAAAATTCCTTATTTCCTTGCGCGTATATATGTAAATACTAGCCGAGTGACCCGGGCAACGCCCAGGGTTTACCCAAAGGGCCTGCAGAGACTTTAAAAGTATAGATATATATAGATATAAATAGCCGAGTGACCCGGGCAACGACCCAGGTTTACCCGAAGGACCCGCAGGTGAGAAACTATAGAAGAAAAATTTTAACAAATCAGAAAATGAAAGTGCAAACAACAGAACTACACTACTTTAAGGACATGAGAGCACATGCACAGTATCACCACACGTGTACCATTTTCAAAGACCCTGCTTAGGATTAAAACTTCTCAGAAGCATAACAATAGCACCAACCTAGAGTTTAACTGGTGTGGATGCATTCCTCTGGGAGTAAGACTATTGAGAAATTCAGTAGGGAGTTATTTTGCTTCTCCGCATTCTAACACTCCAACTGTTAACACTGAGGAAACACTGACTCATGTTTGGTAAGCAATTTCAGGGAAGAAACTATAGACATTGGATTAAATAAATTATTAAATAAATTGCATTAAATAAAAATTATCAGATTTAAATAAATATTATTAGAGTGGAAAAAAAAAGAAAAAATTAAAAAATTAGAAAATAAAATTTCGAACAATACAACTATATTGCAGATAAGATGAGAGGACCTTATTAAAAAATAAATAAATAAACTGCAATTCGACACTATCGATAATTCGACACTATCGATAATTCGACACTTTCGATAATTCGACCATTTTAAAAATAAAATTTTCAAGGTTGATTGTTGTTTAAATACAACTTTACCAGTAAAAAGGTATTACAGAGGCGAAGGCAGCCACTTTAAAATTAAACGCAGGCTCTTGTAGGAAGAACCCAAATATTCAGAATGAATGGAAGTCTGAAATCTGAAGGACCAAAAGATATGGGTCATCTTTACATGTATGCTATCCAATGTTCGCACACTTGAAAAAGCCACTTAAAGTTGTCCATGCGTAAACACAGGCTCTTGTAGCCAAGGTTTGTCCTTGAGCCTTATTTATAGTCATAGCAAAAGCCAACCTTAGTGAAAACTAACGCCTCTCTAGAATGAAGCGAAGGTTGGTATCCGAAGGGGCCAAAGATATTTCAGACACTATACAGTGTGTTCAAATTTGGGCACTGTCAGTATATGTGCTTCAAGGACATGAGAGCACATGCGCTGAAACACCATACGTGTTCCATCACAAAGATCCTAAAGGCATTGGTGAAAGTCTAAATAAATATTTTGGAAATAAAAAAAATATATATATGTAGTAAACCCGATGTGGAATGTGCTGGGTGCAGTCGTGGTAGTGTGTGCGTGATGGGATTCCCACACTGGGACAACAAGGAGACAGAGGCAGGTCTAGATGGTAATTCCAAGAGGAAAGAGGTAGACCACGGACGAAGACAGCGGACCCGGACGCCACGGATGCCCTACATCGCGGATAGGGGTGAGGGATCCGACCGACTGTAACGGGGTCGCTCTGGAAACAACTACAACTATCTATCTGTCCAACTATCTGACTGACGAAACTTTCTAACGACCCCTATATATAGCCACTCTCAGCCGTCTACCCTGGCCTTGAATCTCATTGGCTGCTGGTCAAGCTGTTTGTTTGCTCAGGCGTAACGGCGCGCCTCGGTGTCTAGCCTTTCATCTTAGGTTTTGGTTTCGATAGATGGGTTTTGGTTGCAATAGTTTGACCTTGGCCGGCCACCGTGTCTACCTCCCTCTTTGCTTTATTTGTTATCCATCTTACAAGGTTGATACATATTTATATAGGGATGGGATTACAATAAACATCAAAAATATACTACAGAATGTGTCCCCGGTGATGAAGGTTTGGTTGGGGGAATGACATGTAATGAATGATGACCTAAACAAACCTATAATATAAAAAAAGAAATAATTTGCATACAAATTAGTTAAAATTATTAAAAGTTACAAGTTGAACAGAGAAAGATGTTGTAATGGTGGTGTATCAATGAAATATAAATCAAGGTTATAAAAATAAAAAGGCACAAAATGAATGATAAAAGATTAAGGGAAAGTATATAATACAAAATGGTAAATATGGTAAAATGATTCGTACAAGTAAAAATATCTTATTGCATAAAATATGAGCGGAGAAAAGTTTGTTTATTGGTTGAACATATAATGTGACGCTAAGGTTGAAAAAGGGAAAGCGGGTATCTGAGCATTTTTCTGCAAAGTTGTATCCCAAGCATTCTGCAATGCAATGCGAACTTGTTTAAGTGAGGCATTGTTTTCATTAACAGAAGGCCTAAGATATTCCGTCTGCATCATTAGCTCAGACAGCGGAAAGAGGTGGGAAGATTGATGGAGGTAAAAGGGGGAGGTAGAGGTAAGAGGGATCCCTGTTGTCCATAATGATTATGCCCGGTTGAATGATGACAAAAAAAGTGAAAGTTTGAAAAAATGGTGAATTGAAATGATGCGTCGGGCGATGAGAAAAAAAAATAAAAATATCGCGCTGGATATCCTGAACTCATTATCGGGAATGGTATAGCGAGGAAGGATTGTTCCAGTCGGATTAATCAATGAAAAAAAAACAAAATTGTTCGGCGAACTGGAATCCCTTGGAAGGTTGGAGGTCTGAAGGATGCGGAAAAGGAGAGGTGGGTGTAAGAGATTTATTGTTGTCAATTTTGATTGTGTCCGGCTTGTATGGTGAAAAAAAAAGTTGAAAGATGAAAAAATGATGAGCCGGACGATGAGAGAAAAAAAAAAAAAACCTAACTAGGTCTCCTGAGCTCACTGTTGGGAAATGTACAGCAAGGAAGGGTCTTCTAGTTAGTTTAATCAATAAAAAAAAAGAAAATGGCTGACGAACAATAAACTCTTGATGGCTGTAAAAAGTTGGGCGGAAAGGTTCATGGGATAGAGTTAAGAGGCTGTAAGGGAAGCGTCAAAAAAAAAAACATTTTGAAAATCTATTAACAAAGATAAAATGATAAATGTTTTATCTCTTAAGAAATATTAAAAATATTGTTAGGTGTAGGTTTTTTTAAAATGGTGCCTAAAATAGTTGAAGTTGTAATATGCTAGGTCTAAAAAATAAAAACATTAAAGGTAAAAATATATAAAGGGTTGATTGGTAATTGAAGACATTAAAAAACAAAATGATATTATCGATTAATAGTGAAATGTTTTATCCACATTTGTAAGTAAAAAAAAAGTCCAATACCACAAAACTGGGTAAATTGTAAGTCTATTTACAATGAAAGAAAAGTCAAAAGGAAACAAAAATATTCGTTCCTGAAAAAAGGGAACATTTTTACACAGTGTTTAGTTGTAGGTGTAGGATTAATGATGTCCTTCTAGTTTGGTCTACGGAGAGGCAATGTGGCCCTATGTCGCTTTGGTCCGGTCTGAGAAGTTGGTCTTTGCCAGCTCTTCCCGATTATATTGTGTTAGACCAGACGGGGAGCGATCTTGATCCCTAAAATGATGTCATGGTAGTGGAAAGTGGGACTTTAGGTACGTGTAAAAGGTAGTCATGTTTTAGGCGCTAAATAGATTGCTGAGCGTTTTATGCAGTTGGTCTGCAAAATTTTTAGGTGAGCCTACCCAAACGCCGGCTTGTTACGTTTGGGGAAAAAAAATCATTTAAAAAAAATTAACTTAACAGATCTTTCCTCTATGTAACATTGTGTGACATATGGAGAAATGAGGGCGACAAATTTGACAGAAGAAAAAGAAAAGTTAGCCTTTTTTATTCCTAACGAGGGAGCCAATAATGTAATGCATGTTCGTATTAAAGAATACCCAAGTCCTATAATTGAATGCTTGACAGACACTAGTGTTGAAGATTGGAATATTGTCATGGCGATGGGAATTAAAATTGATGTGAACAATCTAGAAAAGTGAGATAAAAATGTGTGTTTTAACAGGTGATACTCAGGTGGTGCGAGAAAATCGAGCTTGTACAGCCTTGTGTAGCGGTGATTAGGTTTATAAAAATTATAAAATAATGAATTTACGAAATATTTTAAGAGAAAAGGTTATGGCATGGGTACAAAATTCGGTAGAGTTTCGTAATTAACAATATAACACAGGCAGGAATGAAATGCAATGGGATATGGAAATTTTATGGTATGATATTTAGTTTTCGCATTTTACATTTGTATTTGTTTTGGTAATTGTGGGAAATAGGGGAGGCACATTTTGAGATGGGATAATTTAAAATTGATACTTATAAAAATACAAATCTAGGACTAGTTTTAAAACTTTTAAATATTGAGAAATATCAATTGAAATTGCAATAGGTTAAGTAAAATAAAGAGCGTAATAAATTTAATTATTAATACTATGGCCATAAATAAGGTATTAAAAAAAAAACACACAAATAAGTTTAGAAAATATGATTCGAGTAATTAAAATACAATATGATTTTTTATGTAAAATTGAAATTAATGAATTGAAATTTAAAAGTTGCGTAAAAAAAGTAAAAATTGGTAAATGAGGGTGTACAAGGTTTAAAATTTGAATTGAAATGCTATAAAAATGGTAAAATGATGAACTTGATGGATTTATAAAAATAATGTTATTGCTATTAAAATGGTATCGAATAATTAATTCAGAGCAAACGGAGATAGTGTTACATTAAATAGTTCTGTAGAGAAAATTCTCCTACCAGATGGATGTCTTGAATGGGGCTTGTGGAGTGGGCTGCGATGAGGCTTGGTGGTCACTTTTTGCGATGGTTGCCATGGGACATCGTCGATGTTGGTGGGCGGGGCAATGCCAGGATTTCTCGATGAATCTTGTCTGCCTGTTCGAGCCGATGGATGAAGATGTTTGTGGCGCAGGAGATGTTGATGGGGGCGATGGTGACCTCCTCGGTGCGAGGCGCAGCAAGTTCTCGCATGGCGTCTTTTAGGCGGCTTACTCGGTCTTCGCAGTGGGGCTGCATGTTGGTGAGGGCATCCGCGAAGTACTCGTTTCCGGCCTCGTCATCCTCTGCATGTCGTTGTCCTCGTTTATCCTGTCGACTTTATCGGGTTCTGTAGTAAACCCGATGTGGAATGTGCTGGGTGCAGTCGTGGTAGTGTGTGCGTGATGGGATTCCCACACTGGGACAACAAGGAGACAGAGGCAGGTCTAGATGGTAATTCCAAGAGGAAAGAGGTAGACCACGGACGAAGACAGCGGACCCGGACGCCACGGATGCCCTACATCGCGGATAGGGGTGAGGGATCCGACCGACTGTAACGGGGTCGCTCTGGAAACAACTACAACTATCTATCTGTCCAACTATCTGACTGACGAAACTTTCTAACGACCCCTATATATAGCCACTCTCAGCCGTCTACCCTGGCCTTGAATCTCATTGGCTGCTGGTCAAGCTGTTTGTTTGCTCAGGCGTAACGGCGCGCCTCGGTGTCTAGCCTTTCATCTTAGGTTTTGGTTTCGATAGATGGGTTTTGGTTGCAATAGTTTGACCTTGGCCGGCCACCGTGTCTACCTCCCTCTTTGCTTTATTTGTTATCCATCTTACAAGGTTGATACATATTTATATAGGGATGGGATTACAATAAACATCAAAAATATACTACATATATATATAAGAAAATAAATTGGAATATAAATTCACAAACTATATTTCAGAGTGGACACAAATATTTGAAAGGAAAAAAAAAAAGAAAATTGCAAACAACACAACTATATTGCAGATATGACAACATATTAAAGGAATAAATTCATTTAAAAGACCTCATTAAAAACAACAATTCTATTTTTTTATATATACAATATAATCTAATTAAATCAACACACGATAATTCGACCATTTTTGATGTCTCGACCTACGGCCTATCATATGACAAACTAATTCGACACTTTCGATAATTCAACTATTTTGAAATTCAAATTTCAACAGTTGATATTTGTCTAAAACCCCTATTATTAACAACATATCAGACTGCAGAGTGCAAAAATGTAGAAAATTGTATGTATATAATTGTATGCATATATTTGTATGTATATAATTGTATGCAAATAATTGTATGTATAGATCAATGAGTAAAATATATATTTTTTTTGCTTATCGCTAGTACACGCCTTGATAATCATGGTACAGGCCTTGATAATCATGGTGGGTAGAGTAGGCGACTGCTTTTACTGTAAGTACACAACATGTCTAAACATGTGAAAAGCAGTTCGACTTTGCATTTACAAATGTGCCAGAGCCCCGTTTGATTACTTGCGCTTGCTGGTGGGGTTGGACTTTTGCAAGAATCGGAAGCCATTGGAGCATTTTTTTTTTTTTCAGAAAAAAGTGCCCAATGCGGGAATCGAACCCGGGTCGTAGCAGTCGAAAACCAACGGCTTAAACTATCCTTCCACCAACCCCCAGTAAAATAAGTAAATAAAAAGAAGACCAAAAATAAGTGATAATAGTTTATTGAATAACAAATAAAATAAAAAATCTTTTCAGGTGAAAAATTATAGACATTGGTGAAAAAGTAAACTGGAGAAATAGCAATCGTGGTTTTGTTCCTGCAGCGAGTCATATTAGCACGCCTAGCGGTTAGGGAAGTGAGTCTTCCACGGCCTTTAGAGGCATGACAGAAGACGCTGAAAAAAAAAGGTAAAATAAGAACCAAGCAGAGGAAAACTATAAAACTGAAAGCCAGGACAGGCATAAAAAGAAAATTCCAAGCATGTGAGGAAACAATTGAAGAAAAAAAAAAGGATTCCAAAAAAATACTGCAAAAAAAGAAACCAGACACAAAAAGCAACAATTGAGTTCACAAATACAGCATCAGCCTATTTATGAGAAGAAAAAAAACGACAGACACAAAAATGGAGCTAAATTCAAATGAAAAACTATAACAGATCAAGTAATCAAATTAGGCATTATGAAAGATACTGCAAAAAAGAAAATAAGACACAAAAATGGAGCTAAATATGTAAAAAACATGTATACAAAAAAGCAAAGCCCAATTCCAAACCCAAATATTTTTTTTATGAGAAGAACATCAACATAATGCATGATTACGGCAGTCCATAGCTTCCCTGACAAAAATTCACCAAAAAAGTTAAATATTCCAAAATATTTCTGTGTATATATTGCTAAATGTGTAAATAACATGTATATAAAAAAGCAAAGCTTAATTTTAAATTTCATTATCCTTGTCACAGGAAAAGCATCAAAATACTGCATAAGTACGGCACTTTTGCAGCCCCCCTGACAAAAATTCACTAAAAGAGTTAAGTATTCAAAAAAATATTTTGGTATATATATTGCTAAATGTGTAACAAACATGTATATAAAAAAGCAATGCTTAATTCTAAGTTTTAATATTTTTTTTTAAATCCCAAATATTTTTTTTATGAGAAGAACATCAACATAATGCATGATTACGGCAGTCCATAGCTTCCCTGACAAAAATTCACCAAAAAAGTTAAATATTCCAAAATATTTCTGTGTATATATTGCTAAATGTGTAAATAACATGTATATAAAAAAGCAAAGCTTAATTTTAAATTTCATTATCCTTGTCACAGGAAAAGCATCAAAATACTGCATAAGTATGGCACTTTTGCAGCCCCCCTGACAAAAATTCACTAAAAGAGTTAAGTATTCAAAAAAATATTTTGGTATATATATTGCTAAATGTGTAACAAACATGTATATAAAAAAAAACAATGCTTAATTCTAAGTTTTAATATTTTTTTTTAAATAAAAGCTACAAAAGCAAATAGGGAGAAGTGGAGCCATTTAGCCATTTTCAAAATTTGATTGTGAAAGAGTAAAAAAATGAGTAAATAAGAGCAAATATAAAGAAAAAGTATTGCTAAATGTGTAATAAACATGTATATAAAAAAGCAAAGCTTAATTCTAAGTTTTAATAAGAAAAGCTGCAAAAGCAAATAGGGAGAAGTGGGGCCATTTAGCCATTTTCAAAATTTGATTGTGAAAGAGTAAAAAAAAAGAATAAATAAGAACAAATATAAAGAAGAAATAATTAAGCAAAAGAAAGACATAAATAAATATTTCAATCTACAATTCGAAAAATAATATAACCTCAGCCTATTTATGAGAAAAAAAAACGTTGCCAAAGACATTAGGAAAGATAATGCAAATAAGAAACATACACAAAAATTGAGCTCTATTTAAATGAAAAATTATAACAAAGTACTTACAAATTATAATCATAATCAAATGAAGCAGAAATTAGTAAAAATTAGTAAATAAGAATTAGTAAAAGGTAAACAAAAGAACGCATTACAAAACAAAAGAATTGATGATGATAAATGCAAAAAATCTACGATTGTAAAATAGATTAAATTAAAAAATAAAAATAACTGTTAACATTAGGAAAATAAAAACAGGCCTATCATACGAAGAAAAAAATAACGAAAATTTTGGTATATAGATCGTTATGTGTAGTTCAGAATCTTCGGAGGAGATAGCTCAGGACTTTACAGTGGAAAACTCTGTTACGGTATTATCTATATAGATTTTTGCTTATAAATATGGCATTCTCTGTCTACACTTGTATAAGACCTGAAGAAGGGCAGTTGCTGCCTGAAAGCTCGTCATGTTCCATTAAAGAATCTTACCACGTTACCCTGTTTTTCCTTTTGAATCTCATTTATCTGAAGGCTTTAAGGATAAATATGTTCCTTTTGCGGACAATTTCTATATTTAGACCTTTTCTGCGCTGCCTATAGTACAGGAGTTCCTTCTATGCTTCCTTTCTTTCTGTGGTGAATCTGTATATATAAGACCGGTGGTCTTAATAAAGCTATATGTGTATATTTATACCTTTATGAATTACCTTGTATATTAAGAGTTGAGTGACCTGTCCACAGTAATGCTTCTATGGGTTATATGAGTAGTCTCTTTGAATAATATACTACTACCTCAGCTTTTAAAAATTATTTTTAATTATATAAAAGAAATATTCAACACTATTTACTTTAATTTTATTCTATTAAGCAAGGAGCTTTCTGAATATTTTTATTTTTCTGCTCGAATAAAAAAATATATTTTCGCCTCTTTTGGTGACTTCCTATTAGATTGACAGATCTAAAGATACGTCTATTATCAATTTTTCCTTGAATTGAAGTTAACTAAGTCTTTAGCCAAAGCAGAGGATTTTTTCGTCATATATAATTTTTAATATGAAGCAATAATGCGCCGTCTTTATATATAAAATGAAATCTTTAAGACACGAATGTTTCTTTTGAACACAAAACAAATATAGTATTGCAGCTCTAAAAAGTGGTCTGGTAGATTGCATTGGCGAAACCGCTGGGAAGGGTTGTAGGGTCGTCACACAGCCCAAATGGCGTGACATTAAACTCAAAAAGACCATCCGGAATGATGAAGGCAGTTTTTTAACAATCGGCTTCGGCAAGGTCAATTTTTCAATAACCTGCCTTGATATCCATCATGTAGTATTAATTCGCTATCCTCAAACACAATCAAGAGCGTCATCAACACGCGACATTGGATGAACTTCATTTTATTCACTTTATTCAAACTTCTTTAATTCACACAAAATCGCACTGATCCATCTTTTTACCAGAACATCTGGTATTCCCAAGGACTTCCTGAGTGATTAAGACTTCCATAATGTGATAAGTTTCTCTTAAAGCAGTAAATTTTACTTATCTACAATGCCTTATAAAAATAATTGAATATCATGAAATCTCTAAAGATACACAAACATTATATATAAGGCGATATATTCCTTTTAAAAATCTTAAAATAAACATCTACTTTATATTATGTTGAATATATTGATATCATATATGTTGTTTAGAGCTATTATTTATATATTTGTTCCAGATATTCTGCTAAAATAAAAGTGAAAATAATATATAAAATGTAAATATAATAAATGAAGTGTTTATATGTCAGATCATATGTAATATATTTTCTTAAAATGTCTACTTACGCGGGTCTATTCTATTCCAATTAATGGTAATATATTCATCCCTGTCAGCACGGTTTTGTTCGTGAAAGAATCCCAAGATGTGCATCATCTCGTGGAGAAAAACTCCGAAGCTTTTACAGCTCTTGTAATCCAAGTTAAGGATATGCTTGCCTTTGGGATAGTAGCCGACAGTGGCTACGCAGCTACACACAGTACCATGGTTATATCATCCGTTATCAAGTTCTAAATGCCTTAATTCCATTTTCCATAGGCTGATGTTGGATTATCATGATATGCTTCAATTTACGCCAACTTGGAATGAAACATGCCATACCTATTGACTGTATTACAAACCTAGCTACAACCTGGTTAAAAACTGAAACAATGGTGTCCAGGCGGCTTTCTGAATTTGCCAAATCTAGTTTTGTAGCTTTTTAACCGATCCGAGTTGGGTTTTTTTAGCTCTCAAAGACGTTTGGCGCATAGTTTTTTATTTATTTTTGAGAAGAAAGACAACTTCTCTTTAAAAGATAAATAAATCTCCCCATGGCAAAATTTTGATTATATAATTACTCATCAAATTTTCCAGCTGAAAATATCTTTGGCAAATTCTGAGGAATTCATGAATTCGGTCTTGGGAATTGGGTCTCATGAATCCAAAGCCTGCCCTGGACAGACGTAGGTCATAAGTCTCAATCCATGGTTTCCAGGTGGACATTCTGAATTCGCCAAAGTTTGTATTTTGGCTTTATTATTGACAAATTGGACGGTCGATAGATTGCCCATAGTTTTCATGCCTATTTCAATGGGAGATGTGGCATTATATATATATAAGTAAAGGTCGCCTCTCCCGCAATTGCGCCAATTTCTAGAAGTTTCCCTCAAAATAGAGCGCCAAGGCCATTACCAAGCCCTAGGTACGAATTAAAAACCCAGAAATTTCCAACCTAGACCGCGGCAGCCGAAACAAGTAAACGGAAGACGCGATACCAACGAATGGCGAACCACGGAAGGTAAGCCAATCTGTTTCCACTGTGGACGCCCTGGCCACGTCGTGCGCTACTGCCGTGACAGGATGAGAGAATATGAAGAAAGACAAACTTGGAATTACAAACAGAGAGATAGGCAAGAGCCTAGAACATTCTATAATTCTCGGAGCAGCCAAGAGCCCAACGACGACCTGCCAAGAGAAAATATACGCCGCTACCGAAGCCCCTCTCCTTACACTGGCCGAAAAGGACAACATTCGTCTCCTGATAGAAGACCAAGCCAGTCGCCTCGCCGTTCCCGTCAGGAAAACTAGAAGATGCGTCCTATTTTGGAGGTAAGGCCGCAAAATTTATAAATCCTCCCTTATCGACTACATTAGAATTAAAAGAAAATTACATAGCATTTAAAATAGAAGGGAAAACTAATGAGACGTTACTTCGGCCCATACAAAGTAACCCGAAAAATATCTGATGTGACCTATGAAGTTAAAACATTCGGAAACCAGCAAGGTCGTCGTAAAACAAAACATTTAGTTAACATTTGTAGGATGAAACCATATTTAAAACCCAGAGGACCAGGAGGACCACCAGAAGAGGACCCAGAATTTGACTCGACAAACTTCCAGGAAGAAGACATCCCCACTGAACGAACACAACAACCACAGACCCGCGAAGAGATCTCAGGCCCTATCATCTGTTCTCGAGCCTTGGAACTGAGGATGTAAGTCTCCTTCTGAGCATCGGGTCGATGCTCTTTATAGGAGGAGGCTATGTGGCGAAGAAATATTTTATTATTTAATTTAATATTACTCAATGAAAATACTCAACAGATTATAAAAATATATATTACTCTGTATTTGTGAAATCATCTTTAAAATATTTCTTTGCTTGCTTGCTTAAGATTTCCTAGCTGTAGATAGTTTGGCTGACTTGTTAATAATTGTCGACTCGTCGCTGTGACCTCATCAATAAATACTTTTACATCTTAGGATATTTCAAGGCTTGATTTCTACGCTACAATAATATATATACATAAAATTAGATGCATATAAAGAATATATATAATAAAATTATTTTAGATTTAAAAAATCAATTCCATAAAATCAAGCTAGTTAAGAGTATGAAAAACACCAATATGTTGGTATACCTTGATAAATGTTGTTCGTTCAGTCAAACGAAATATTTGTGAATAAAACGATTTTAAAATCGTATATATATTTTATTATCTAAATATATATTTATTGATTCTTAATTTAAATGCATATACGTATGAAATATCTTCAATTAACTCAGCGCACTCTATCGATAATAATTATAAACATTTTCACCCCTACTTTTTAAAAATAATTTTATATAATTAGGATTTATTTTACAGCCTTTATTCTGCAGTAAATAATTTTAATGATATTCTAAATATTGCCCGACAGAATTATTTGTGATATTGCTGAAAAATTTGCTCTTACATTATATAGATTACAAACATATATGGTAGCAAAGTATTTGTTATTTTATTAACAGAGTATCATTTTTCATGTTTATATTTTGCTACTCTGTGAAAATCTCTTATTGCTTATCTTTTGTTTATCATTCATAGTTTGTTCTTGCCTTGAATAAATTGCTGCCTCATCTATACTCTCCAGGAATCCGGGTTACCTCAAGAGAAGTTTGTCTTCCCTAATTTTTCACGTGGCAATATATTTCCACAGTACTAGAAGCATATGATCTAGTTCGTTGAAAACACCAATATTCGGTATTCAATTGAAAGTTTAGGATATATAAAAAATTCAGTTTAATACAATAGTGAAGCGATCCAGAGATAAAAATGGTGAAACCGCTGGAGGATTCACTCATAATGAGCCATTTCCTCCTATCTCAGTTTTTTTAACTGCAGGATAATGACTGTATAAATTATATTTTATAAAAAGGTAGAATCGAAAATGTTTATAGTTTTGAGAATATACATATATGTCATATTGAAAAGGATCCTCTCGACTTAAACGGGTCTACTGTTGTAACCACGAGTAAATCGACGTGTGAATAAACTGGCAGTCATAGACATGGAAAAGTTTTTTCCACACGTGTACAGCAAGAAGCAGAGGCAGGGCTAGATGTTAGCACCGAGCGGGTAGGATACAGCCCACGGGACAGAGGTGGAGGCCATCACATAACCTGGATGCCTAACACCGAGACAAGGAGAGAGAACAAGAAGCGGCCTGCGTAGATGGACACACTGTATCACACTCTGAGCTGACACTTCTGTGTTGACACTGGGCGCGGTCGCTTATAAAAAGCTCCGGAAGGGGCCTCTCCTGGGCGTGTCATGTACTTTAGCTTTGCGACGTAGCTGTTTCCAGACCCACTCTTTTGCTGTTTTTATTTTGATGTCATCATTTTGATTCTGAATACAAATAAAGATGATACAATTCATATCAATAAATATATAGCATATCATACAAAATATGAGGGGTGGTAGCGAATAGTAGCAGTTTACATTTTAATAGGAGGGTATGATCCTAAACTATGGACTCTATCTTAACTAATCAGAAGATATGTAAAATATACTAACAGTGTTATTATATTACAACTTAAAATATACTATACAAATATTTATTTATATATGGAGAGAGGTTGAAATTGATCATAAATTGCGAGAGAACCATATTTTAAGATAATTTCCTTTTTAAAAATGCCATAGAACATTACACATTATATTTTTTATTTCTATACAGAACGCATTATTTGATTTGAAAATAATACACACACACAAGCCAATCTATATACCATGGTTTCGGATTATGATCCTCTCAGAACAAAGAATTTTCGATTTCATAAATTTGTCAAGATTTATGAAATTTCTACATATTCCAAAGAGATTGTGAACAGGTTGGGTTTGTCTAAATATTTCAAAGTGGTGATAAACAGGTTTTATTTATTTTGTTCGGTTAAAAGGCTTGTAAACAGGTTGGTTGCTTTCGAATTTGTTAAACTGATTTTCTGGAAAAATTATTAATATTAATATCTACATTTTGCGCAGAGATGATGAAGAAAATTTGTTTTTTTCGGGGGGAAAAGTGAATCTATTCATTCATGTATATATATGCAAATAATGTATTGGTGATAAACAATATGGTTTAATATTCATAGTAAGAACAATACAAATATATATTTATGATGATGAAAATTGTATCTACCCCTGTTGTTATACTATTTTGCTGAATAATTTGTGATTTTTTCGAGGAATATATAAGCCTCCAAAAAGGTATCTTTACTTATCGACTGCAAGGATGAAAATAATTTTTCAACCGTTATTCCTTAGCATCAGAGATGCTATTTCAAAACGTGATTCATAATATCAAGTTTTAAAAATGTTAATGCTGCTCATTTTTTATGAAGATAGAGTTTATTGAATTGTATTAAGCAAGCATGGAACTCCAGTAAATGATATAAGCCTGTAAAATTGCTGTAGATATAATAAATAGAAAGATACATTTTCTTTTGCATAATATTTTGGAGGTAGAATTGCTTCTTTCCTACACATTCAATATTAAAAGCAATTTTTCATTTACATTTACATATTTCATTATCACTAAAATTTACATATACGGTTTAATAAATATACAAAAAATATATAACTGAAAATTAATTGGATATGCTATTTACAAATACCTGATAGCCTGCTGAAAATCTTTATTTAAAGACGCATTGAGTAACCAGATCAAGATGAATGTTTTCTTACTATATTTGTGCATAAACTGAGTAGAAAATAAGGAAAGGTCTGTCAAACATTTGAAAATTCTGGCTATAGATCGATTGACTTGGAAGAGCCTGATTGAGGAGATTTCCAGTCTCTGAACTGATTCATTCCAAAGGATAATTTGGGAGAATTTTCCGGAATCGATGAAATTTTTAAGGAATATTCGACATGACTTAAACTAAAGGAGATGATTTTTCGAATATCTAACTGAACATAAGTAGGAGTCTTACCCCTGTAGTTCTTTTTCATATGAAGTAATGGTGACATATTCTTTCTCATCCTTTCTTGGCACCCATCGAACGCAGGTGAGGAGGTTATAGGTTCGTATGGCACTTCGAAGGTAATAGTCAAGTCTCTTATCTATAACAACATAATAATATTATTCACAGCACGGTGTTCATCATTCATGTTTTTATAGCCCATTATTGTATTTCCAGTTCTATAATGGAGCAAAACTATTCTAAATATGGATTTTATAATATGAAAATAAATAAACTACAAACAAGCAGTAGTTATGTCTCACCATTTAAGACTCTGAATCGCTGAATTGCTGTTTTTTCCCTTTCTTTTCCTTTTTTTTTTTTACTTTTTCTCTATTTGAACTCTAAAAGGAGACTCTACATAAGACGAGATGTTTTTTAAAAGGCTTTTTTTGCAATTGTAAACAGTAATGAAATGAATATCACGGATTCAAATGTTTCATAGAATTTCTAAAAACTATTGGAAGTCTTTCCGAATGAGACTTAGTTCGAATTTATGGTATATAAAATTGAACTTTATGCATGTATAATTAGTGATTTTGTAAAAGATCGACTACCTTAGTATGGAAATTCTACCCTTCCAAGAATAAAAGTGATCTGCTGATTATATTCAAAAATAGAGAATTCTTTTCAGCACACAATAATATCCTTCGCTTTCCTAAATATAGAATGATATGTCTAAAATTTATCATTCCTAATTATTTTCATACTAATAGAAGCTTTAAGCTATAAATATTTTGAATATAGGCAAATAAAAGCGTTTTTGTTTCGAAAACAAATATTTTTTTTGTTATAAAGATATTTGTACGTTTATTCTCGTGCGGATAAGAAAGGAAAATGCTGTTGAATAAATTTCTCTAAAATTGATAATAAAATATTTTACAATATCAAATATAAGGTGACCTTCTTAGATCGGTCAGCATCAATAAATAACTCGATGTCCTCTGAAATTCTACAAATTTATATAATGAGCATGATATAAAGAAATATATATATTTGAAATTTTCCTTAACAAGAAAGAGAGCAAAAGCTGATTTCTGGTTCCAAAATAGTACTATATAAAAATATTTGATATTTTATAATATTATCATATAAATACATATATGCTTAGATTAAGATATATATTTTATGAATAGGTTAAAATATGTACTGTTTACCAGATTAGGATCTGTAGCAGACTTTACAGAAACTGAACTTTGGTAAAGTTGAATGATCAACATATATAGTCACGACCGTCTTTCCACCGTCAATTCCTCATGTCACGGATGCGCGCGCATCATCATTATGATCATTATCATTATCTAATGATAATAATAATAATAATAATATTATTATTATTATTATTATTTTATTATTTTATTATCAACATATATAGTCACGACCGTCTTTCCACCGTCAATTCCTCATGTCACGGATGCGCGCGCATCATCATTATGATCATTTTAATTATCTAATGGTAATAATAATAATTATTATTATTATATTATTATTATTATTATTATTTTATTATTAATATATATAGTCACGACCGTCTTTCCTCAATTCCTCATGTCACGGATGCGCGCGCATCATCATTATGATCATTATCTTCTATAGAAGCTTCTATCTTTATAATTATGTATATTTACAAAAAGTCAATTCGCTCGCGCCTCTAGCGGTGAAAATGAGGGGTAATACCAGCTGACCTAATGTACATGTAAAGTTTGGAGCGGGACGTTTCACAAGAGTGACATCCACGGCTCCAATTTATAATTGTAACAAATAGTATTGGAATAAAAACATTCAATCGGGTAAAACACGGGCGTTGCCCGGGTCATTCGTCTAGTATATTATAAGGAAGGAAGGAGAGAGAGTCTTCTTTATATATTTATAATTCTACTTGATATATGTGAATTAACGCGTCGAAACTGGATAATAGGTTACTATGTGTTTGACTAAATTCTCTACCTATCCTCGCAGAATATTTGTCACGCGGCTTCTCACCTAGGATGGTCAAATGAGAACGTGAGATCGGTAAGAATCTCAGTTCGACTCCTCTTTATTTATTTTATTACATTATTGAGAACAAAGCAAGTAACATACAGATTGGATCATCCAACAGCCGCCTTCAACAGAGGGAGCACGACTTCATTCCTGGCTTGATGGGCTTCTTACTACCTAACTAGCTTGTCTGCACCCCCGGTTCACAGGTGGTGGAAGCTTTCAGACTCTTTTGGACGCCTTTGTAGAACTACCCTCTTTCTATTTGTCCCAAATAGAGCAAACCTTTTCTTCAATCTTCAGTAGGACTTTTAAACTTTTGAATATCTATAACAAGAGTATTGACATCAGTACTAAAATAAAACGCCTGGATAAGCGTCACACCTTGTTTGAGACAAAATGTTTCAACTATTTTTCTACTCTAAGCCAGTATCGACACCATTGACTCTTCTGGTTGTAGAGTGACCGATCTTTCACAGGACGATAGTTATTCACATGATAGCAACCAAAGCTCACTTCTTGCGATGTTATCTTTGTTATCTTGATTTTATTTTTTTCCAGTATTTTTCTGACTCACGCGCCCCAAATTGTGTCCTTCCAGGATATATTCGTCCCTATCATGCTCCCAAAGGCGGGCGGCGCGGTCCTTTTTCCAACGGATGTTTTCTGCTGGTTCTATTTTATTGTTCCTGAAGCTTTCTCTTTGCAAACCCTCTAGACTTGGTTTTATTTTCGCCGATTTCACAATAGATTGTAGATTTTACAAACCTTTGGAAGCATCGGGCAGCGTGGTATTCTCAATTAGAGTAGAAACATTTCGTAACGATGGCTACTTGCCTTGCACCTTATTGAATGAAGGAGCGAAGATGACTAGCAAATATTTGGGTCTTACCTCAGAGTGGAATGTAGACGACAGCGCTGATCCATTAAATGGGACATCCTGGTCGTAGACATTGTCTTCGAAATTTTCTTTAGCGCCTAATGTTCCTCAGGTTCCAAAGGTGACCATCTTCTGCTGTCACACTTCCTCGGCGCGCCATCTCCGTTACGCTCAGTAGAATCTCCTCTGTAGTCTCAGACAGTCTGGCCTCGTCATAGGGGTCTCAGAGATTTTCATAATTAATGCCGGTAGTGGGATTTCCGCACGGCACATCATCTTGAGGTCACTCTTTCTCTATTCACTAAACTTGTATCTAACTCCTAGTGCCGTTGTCGGAGGCTATCATATCACCTTCCTCAATTACAGTACAGGTCTTTATCATAACCCTATACATGCCATCATTTTAAATATTCCTTCATAGGGAGTTCCTTATATTGCTAATTTCGGCCTTTTGTGCACCCTACTTTTACTATTCAAACACTGCATATCTTTGCTCGATCTTCCCACAGATTTCTTCAATCAATGCTTCACTTATATGACTATTCTTTACGGCCTGAAATCATTGTAAATGGACACAAATGTATAGAGGCATACATGTACGATAGCGCAAGTGCCCATAGGGGGACATAGGGCTTTAAATTGAAATAAATAAATAAAAATAAATGCTTTCATTGATGAGATGAGAAATAGGATAAGGTTTTAATGTTATAGGCCGCCATTATATATTTATTATTTTAACGCTTATTTCAACTGGCTCACTCAAGATTACAATGCACCTATTAAGACTTTTTAATTTGGTAAAAATAAAAACCCATAAAATAAAATGTAAAGTTTTAAGTGCTTGTATATCCCGTGTAAAAGTATTATAAGGTTTCAGGAAAGGTTGGTCGTGTCTTATTTAATTTATAGACTTTATGAAATTTATTTTTATATTTAGTATTTTATAAATATATGATTTTTGAGAGAATTTCCATTTATTTAAATTAAATTTCTACCAAATTTAATATAATACAGTTTTGTCGTTTATATATAATTATTATGGATGTTCTTTCTGGAAAATCGTTCAAAGCGCTGGAAGGCTGATTTTTTCTTTAACTTGTGATCTATGTGATAGCAGAATGCAATATGACATTATAAATATAATATTTGGCTGATTTTGCTTGTTGAATAAGAAAAGATAACTCTGGGGTTATTTATCCTTATCTCAATCCAATAGTCTACAAATTTATAACTGGATGAATACAATTGTGTTAGATCAAGGGCTTCTTTTTGTTTTATATAAATTCTACAAGGCCGCAGTCACCATTCGGAGGAGATTAATTGAATCGCCGAATGTCGTGGTTCATTTGGATGAGGAAAGCGAAGATTAGAACACGGCTGATTTCATACTCGCTTTTTCAGTGATACGCTAACCTATTTACGGCGGAATCTGTGGCCACTGGACATGGTTCGGACCTGGAGGCTGTTTGATTCTGTCTGTCTAGAGTATAGGAGCTCCATTTATGCTATATTCCTGTGCTGAATCTGTATAAGACCGGTGGTATTTTTAAGGTTGTATGTGTGTGATTAGATAATAAGAGTAAATATATCGGAAATATAAATATTATTGTTAAATATATTAAATATTTTCACATGTTATATATAGGCATATTATTTTAAAATATAAAAAATGTCAGTTAAATAATAATATTTGTTACTTACCAAACTTGGATGATATCTTGTAAGGAATCCTATTGCTTGGCCATTGTCTGTCTTTATTGAAGGCGATTCTCTGAAAAATATAATAATGTTAAATATATATATATATTCGTACACACAGTCCCCTAAAGAAAAGCACATATTTCAATATTTATCTTAAATACCCACATTTAGTGTATTATACAACAAAATCAGATTTAAAATAATATATATCTATATAAAGCAATTACGCGTCATCCATACATAACAAATGAAAACATTGTGACGCGAATTTTTTTCCCTCACAAACAAATCAAACCTCCACTGTCCCCACTGCGATAAAAACAATTGGAGGGCTTATTTCCATAGTTTTCTTAAATACCATTTCTAATATTCCACCCTTCGGTGTGGCATACTTATAATCAGAATGATTCAATACAGTATTAGAGCTCTAAAGAAGCGGTCTGATGGATTGGATTGGCGAAAGCGCTGGGAGGGTTCACCACTGATGAGCCAAGCACTCCCAGTGTTTTGTAATCGCATTGTGGACAGGTTTGATTTGTTATTGAGGGGAAACATTCGCGTGTTAAGGTTTTCATTTGTTATATATCTATATGTGCAATGGTTTTCTTTAGTTGCTATGTCCTGATTTTTATCTCTCGGCGACTCAATGTCATCTTTCTCAACACAATATTAGAGAGATCTGAAGAGTAAACTGGTGTAACCGCTGGAAGGTCATACTACTGAAGAGCCATACCCTTCCTCTTTCACTTTTTATTCATTGCAGCATAAAGTCTGTATAAATAGTCTCAATTATTTTTCATCAAATCATTTTCATATTAGGGAGAAAGGAGAATCTGGTAGCCTGTGTGCCTGTCTATCGAACAAAATTTAAACTATTAACTATGTTTAATATATAGCTATGGTTATATTTGGGGGTGCAGTTGAGGTTGAAATTGTAAGGACGCACATAGGGGTATATAGTAAGTGCCAGCAAGGTGTAGGAAGAAGGAAATCCTGTTTTGGGAAGGAATAACGAAAAGACGATTCTAGAGAATACTGTATTTGATAAAATGATTTACGAGTTTTATATACAGGTTAGACGAATTAATAAATTATATAAATGTTTCTGTAGATGAATTTATTTTTATTTTATTAAATCAGTTTCTATTTTTCGGGCATCTCTCTCCTTATACAGTAGAACATGAATTGAAGAATAAAACGCTGCCTGATGCCAAAGCTATAGAGACTGATTCAATAAAATAAATAGAAACTAATCTCTAGAAACATTTCAAAAAGTTTAACTCCTGTCCAGGAGATTTAAATCAATTAATACATGTTATGAAAATTCGAAACTATTATAGACGCGTATGATTCTTTTTAAAAATTAAACAATATCTACTGTCCTTACTGCAATGGAATAATTAATAGGAGGGCTTCCTATTAGTGATAATTCAAATTTTATACCGTTCGGATATAAAGATATGATCAATTTATCAATACAACGCATAACTATTTCAGACAGAAGTAGGATAAAAAGCTTTCCATTGCAGAACTTTTGATTTTTTTATAAGTTTTGAAATAAAATTTTTTAAACATATTCATATTGATTCTTTTTTTTTTCAATATTTAAGGAATTTATGCTTTTTCAAAAATTGAAAATGGTTCTGGTTTTTCTATAATTAAATGATGGGGGAGACTGGGATCAATGCCTCTTCATCAAATAGAATTAATATTTAATCATTTCGTATTATAATGTTGAAAGCTTCAGTTATAACAATCAGGACTTCAGTAGTCGATATATTGTAACATTTTACTTCTTATAATTGGCTATTGAAAAGTTGTTCACATTTCTACAATAAACTATAGAATATATCTGTCACATCTTCAAGACAGCATACTTACTGGACTGATTGGGATCATCATATCCCCAACGACCGCAGACTGGTCATCCTCTTTGCCCACCGTTTCCACTGAAAAGCATATCACATTTACACACACATTTGAATTCCATTTATTGATAAAAATAATATAATATATATGTAAATAAGGTAATATATAGTTTAATATATCTATATTTATCCATACGGGGCTCTAGCGCATTTGTAAGTGCAAAGTCGAAATGCTTCTCACGTGTGTAGAAGTGTAGCGCACTTACAGTAAAAACAGTCTTCTACTTCTACACACCATGATTATCATGGCCTGTACCACGTGTACTACGGATAAGAAAAAAAATATTTCTCCTAGAAGGACTCTGAACAGTATCAGTGTAACATCATAGAAAGTTTTCTTACTTGTTGGTGAAATGGTATTCCATGAAATATCTATCTCTGTAGGAGGTTGGCATAACCGTATATGATAGAAATAAAAGGTATGGATTATTAATTTAAAATATTCATACCAGGTAATATATGTGTATTTACAGTATTACAGGTGGTAATTCGCCAATATCTTCGGAGAATAAAGTTTTCCATGAAGATCTTTTTGAGGCTCTTATATCATCATTCCACATTCTCCTACGACTCCTTTGTAATTTCTTCACGTTTATTTTTCGAAAAATGAAGCTATGGATTACGAGTACTTATTTCGTACACCTATTTTATATATTTGATAAACATGAAGGAAAAGGATCAAATCTGTAATCTCTTTGAAGCTTTAGGATTAGTATATCATTTGCATATCATGACCTGGTTCATAAAAGCTCCTGATTTAGTTTTCTTCTAAATAAATCTTAAATATATATTTTTATTGACAAACCAACTTCTCAATGATTACAATTAACCAAAGAGATATCTGTAGGCACACATGTCGAATAATTTATCGATGTTCCGACATCTTAGCACATACAGTAAAGCATTTTCGAACTCTTACCCAGCATCATTATCATTACCGAATCAAATTTTGATAGTTAACAATTTTGTTGCACTGTAAAAAGAGACTGGTTTCGCGTCCACGTTCAATTGGTCCATACGCACCTGGCGGGCGAGCGAAGCGGGAGCTCCATCCCAAACGGCTGCCATGTAACGACTGAGTGCCCATGGTCACGCGGATTGTTCGAGACTGGCGTGGAAACCAAGGAAAACAGTGCTGTTGCCAAATTTCTCCTACCAACTTGCGATCGGAAATGGCGTAGTTTCAATACGCCTTCGTATAAAAAAGTGAGGCCAGAATGAGTAATCATCATATAAAACAAATTTATATTTTGACAAGGTAAATATTTACACATGATAGCTATGGTACAAGGTGAATGTATTAAGTCTGGTGGTTTTAGTCAGAATTTTATTTGTGAACAGTTTGTATATATATATATATATATATAATAAAAATGGCATATCCTGAACAGGAACACATGTGCTTTACAGAAGGCAGAACGCCATCTGGCGGAACAGAAATCAACTAATAATTGATTTAGCCTGTTCCAAGATATTTGGCCAACCCAATTTCTTGATAAATCAAGAAAAGCCATCCACGAACGCGTTTCGCGCTTTTTGGCGCTCGTCAGCGTTGAGTAGGCTGTAAGCTGTATTGGGTTGGCCAAATATCAGGGAACAGGCTAAATCAATGATTAGTTGATTTCTGTTCCACCAGATGGCGTTCTGCCTTCTGTAAAGCACATGTGCTCTTGGTCAGGATATGCCATTTTTATTTTTGATTTCAACACCTGATCTTTTTATCTTTTTTTTTCTTTCATTTTTTCATATATATATACAAACTGTTCACAAATAAAATTCTGACTAAAACCACCAGACTTAATACATTCACCTTGTACCATAGCTATCAATTTATTTCAACATTAAGTATACCACATATGTTCACATACATGGAAAAAAATTAATTTCATGCTCTCAAGATAACAAAGGTCCGTTTGCTTATTTGCAATCACTGATGGAGTTGAACTTGTGCGGGAATACAGGACCTTTGAAACAATTTTTTCGATGCCTTGTAGATATGGTCTACAATCGATAAGATATATAACGCTATACTCGCCAATATTAACCATTACCTGTAAATACAAATCTTGTTTTCAGCGATAATCATCCATTATTAAATTCAAAATATAAAAATTCCTATTCAGAGTTGACGTTTGAACCTGAAACTAATTAATATGGCCTTAAAAGTAAAGAATGTATCCATATCCAAATTTATAATGATCGGCTTTTTTTTTAGATAATAAAGTAAACGTCTAGGAATGAGTATCTTTTTAATTAAAAGTTTCTTCGTGTTTTTGGGATAACGCCCTTCTACAGGAAAATTGAAACAAAATGAAACTTAACTATGCTATGGCAAGTTATATGTATATTATAAAATTTAAATAATATCAGCTGTGTTTTTATAGGTTCAAGAAAGATAATTATAGATGACATTTTTTTCAACAGCATATTTTTATTTCATACATCGATGTTAGCATTTTCACACAAAGTAGTCCTTTTGAGCTGTATAAAATAACTGAGGACTTTTCTGCTCTTCATAATTTTTTATGAGACCAAGGCAAAGAGAAATATCTCATTGATATTCCTCTTTCTAAATATCTTGACACGAGCAGTGTCAATGCCATTCTAAGAGATTGTGGATCAATCTACAATAATGATTTCCTTCAGATCATCTGGACTTTACGTCAATCTAACTACGGACAAAGTTTCTCACAGATAGGTTAAATATTGTGAAAACATATTAGACACAATATCTCATATATTTGTCTTGATCTAATATAATCGAAATAAATATCATTTTTTAAAAAACTTTATTTGAAAAAACTCACCTTCTGATCTTTCCTCAATACTTCTAACATTTACAATCCATTCCTCTAAAGCCTGAAAAACATTCATAATTTTACATTCAAATATTATAACCCCTGCGATATATAAGATAAAAAAATACAAAAGCCTAGAAACTTTAAAACCATTTCTTGTTTATTTTTTCTTAGAATACACAAACACTGCTCAACTTCAACACATGGTTTATGATGATAAAAGACAACTAATATGATGAGGACACATTCAGTGAATTACACAGATTCCACAAAATAAAAAATATTTAAACATCCAACTATATTACCACTCCTAATCCATATTACATTAGATAATATTTAAGAGACAAAAAAATATAGAAATAACAGTTTTGAGCCCTACCTAGAAATATTTAACACACCGCATTAATTTTCTTGAATTCCGAACCAATTGCGTTTCTCAATATTTTTTTCAGTATATTCATTTAGAATGAAATTCGAGCTCTGTGCTGATTTTGGGTATCACTGGGTGTTAAAAAATATGTTGTCGATTCATATCATCTTGAAGCCTCAGATCAGCCAGCTGTTTGGAACTTATTTGTAGAACAACCCGTGTTCAGAACACGTGTGAAGCTCCTTTCCCACAAAGATCCGCACATTTTGTGGTATGTGATATCTTTAATCTTTTATATTAATCATTCTATCAGAAACTGTTATAACTTCTGTAAGTAAACATAACATTTAGTGACCATAAATTAAATATTATATATATATCATTTTTTTGTTCACGCATATATATTTTGTACCATATATATGCACATATAATACAAATACAAATATATATATATATATAAAATAAATATCTGAAATTACGAAATGATAAATGAAAAATATTTTAAAATGCATCCTTTATACCAGGTCTATTAGTATGAAACGCGAAAATGGCCGCCAGAAGGCGCTGTGCAACTTTATTTGAGCCGACGGTGACGCTGTTGAAGGCGTTTTGTTTTTTGAATCACGTGGCATCAGCACGCGTGCAGTTTTAGAAAATTACAAATAGTGGAAAATTTCTGGAGCCCGTGGAATATTGCGATTTCCGAGCCAAAAAGTGCCCATTTGCGGGAAGTTTTGTTGTTCGCCTTCAACTGGAAGAAAAGTGCCACTGAAGCCCACCGAATGCTTGAGGAAGTTTACGGCGACCACGCTCTGAGCAAATCGCAGTGTTACAGGTGGTTTAAAAAATTCCAAAGTGGCGATTTCGAACTTGATAATGAACCATGTGGAAAACCGCCCTAAAAGTTCGAGGACGCTGAACTGCAAGCTTTGTTGGATGAGGACAATACCCAAACGCAGGAGAAACTCGCGAAACAGCTCCAGGTGTCTCAAGGTGCTGTTTCTCTACGTTTAAACAACCTCGGAATGACCCAAAAGCTTTCCAGGTTGAGCTAAAGGCAGCAAGAACGGCGTCTGGTAACCTGCGAAGGGCTGCTCGCCAGGCATGAAAAGAAGTCACTTTTGCACCTCAGACATACTCCGAAAATGGTTTGTTGACTGGTTCGACTCAAAAGAAATAGAATTTTTCAGACAAGGAATTCGAAAATTGCCTGAAAGGTGGTCCGAGTGTATAGCTAATCAGGGCAATTACTTTGAATAAAATATATTTTGTTGTATGGAATTGGTAAACTTTTGAATTCACTGGAATTTTTCGCGTTTCATACTAATAGACCTGATAAATTATCCTAACGAATTCACTAGTTCTCCTCAATGCTACAAATATTAAATTAAATTGGGGGTATGAAATTTGTAATAAATATTTTTGGTCATGTGTTTATTTTTTAATTAAAATCCTCAAATATTATCGCTCTCTATCTCTACAGACATTACTGAAATGATAAAAGATTTTGAATGAGAGGAATTGGCTCATCAGTAATGAACACTCTCATCGGTTCTCCTCTTAATCTCCAGACCACTCTACTATTGTATTGGATTCATTTTTTAGGACAGGCAGTTTATGGGTATTTAGGAAACCTTTAGACATAAGCTTATAGGTCTCTATATGTGCATACATATAATATTTAATTAATTTATAAATATTAAAGGGTATGTTACGGATTCAATATGTTTATGACTGATTAGCTACGCTGTCTCATCTTTTTAAATATCATTTAGTTTTAGTGGAAATATCTTTATAGGTTAATTAGAGAGAGAGAAATGTGTAAATAAAGGAATAGTTGCATATATCAGATGGCGACAGACAATATCAAAAAAATTGTAATAAATATTATTTTCCCGATATAATATAAATTCAGATTGAATAAGATAATAAAATACTGCAATATATTTTGAGGTTTAGTAAATGAAATTGTTAAAACCAATCGAATGTTTCAATATTAAAGAAATAATACATCAAAGACAATCATACTTTTAGTTGTTGAGAAATGATAAAGTTTACTTAAATAAATGCGGTTCTTACCTCTTTATTTGGAATATAAAGGGCCCATGTTATAGAGGGTGAGAGAACACAGAAACTGACCAGCTGTAAGATTGCCAACATTATCCCTATGAAAAATGATCTTTCTATTTATAAAATCTTCATGGTATCGTAGTACAAACCATCTCTCGGAAGTGATTGAAATTACTCATTATTTACAAAATATTTATTGATATACCTTGAATTTATTTTATATTTTCAAAGTCGTTCTAGGGGGGGGGGTGGTTTAAACCTTTGGTTTTCGCCCGGCGAGTAAAAGTAACAAAAAGATGCTCTGGCATATTTGTAAATGCAAAATTCGAACGATTTTCACATGTGTAGACATGTAATGCCTTCACAGTAAAAGCAGGTCACCAACATCTTCCCATCATGTTTATCATTCCTGTACCATGTGTACTAGGGATAATAAAAATCGTTCTGAAAAATAGAGCAATCCATATATAATTCTTTGCGTATCCTTGCGGGATATAGCACTTTGGAAATAAAATAATTGTAATTGTAAAATATATGAATCTTTAGATAACTAAAAGGCAAACATAGAATTGAATAAAAATATTTATTTGCTAATATTTAGGTTGGCGTCAGACCTTTTATTCAGCTCTCTTTATATTCAATCCAACATATGCCAAATATATTTAAATATATTGTGCTAAATATGCGTGTGTGTCTTAGTATTTATTAATAATACTGAATATCAGTTTATATTGAACCATACGTATTCTGAACAGTTGTTTTATTGGATCATAAAAAAATATTTTAGAAAGTGTTGTTCAGAACGCTCAGTCGAGTTGATTTAACCGATATCAAAAAGTTTTTTTTATTAATAAATGCTATCACATTGATTAGAATATGTACAGCCCCAATTTCGATATTAAAATTTCTAAATTAAAAAGGTATCAATTCAATAAAATAACCCTTTGTATCTATATTGAGTAAAATATATCAGGCCTCCAGGTAAAAATGTCTTTTCAAAATATATTTATTCTCTAGCTTTTGGACACGGACGCCCTTCTACAGGAGAAAACTTGGTATAATAGTGCCACGTGGAAAATTAGGAAAGACAAACTTCAGGATGAGACAGCAATTTATTCAAGGCAAGAAAAAACTATGAAGGATAAACAAAAGGAATGAGGGAAGTTTACAGAGTAGTAAAATATAAACATAAAACTGACTGAACAACAATGTCAACGACTAACCTGGCTTTAAAATAACATGATAGCAAATGAATATTTAAAAACTCAAATTTTCATGTCAAGATGCTACTAAGGATAAAACAAATAAAATCAAACTGACTACTGGGTGATCCAAAAGTCTTGCACAAATTTTAAAATTTATAACTTCGCGAATATATGCGCTAGAGCAATGAAGTAAACACCATTGTGTTCAGAATGAAATGGTATTTTAGGGCAAATGATGAAAAATTCGAAATTGATTTTAGTTACAATTTTATTTTCTAGATGGCGCTCTACCAGAATCAGAGATTCAGCGGCCAAAAGGTTTGATAAATTGAAAAATATAACTGACCGAAGCGTATTTTTCCTTTTTAAATACCTGTAAAAGGACCCTAATAATACCAAATGATAAATTAATTAAACATCATTTCGCCAAAAGTAGAAGAATTGGATGACGAATTTTAAATGTAATCCGAGATATGTAAAATAGGTAAATGCAAATTGAAACGCGTAGCAAAAAAATATTATATTTTAGAAGAGGTTTTGTGAATTTGATTGAATGTTTGAAAAACACTTCTGAAATCAATACACGATTTTTTGAGATGTCAATACAATGATGGCACTACTAATAAGATTTTTTGCTATAAGAAATGTATAGTTTCTTGACATATTGGAGACACTTGACTATTTAACTGGAAATTTGTCATGATCCAACAAATAAAATAAAGAGAGGGGTTAAAAAACTATTTGTCGTACTTTGTTCCAAATATTATATGGGCTTGTCAAATGTTGTCATTTCTTATTATACTGTAAAAAAAAAAAAATAAAATGTGTCCCCTCAAATAAAAATAATTTTAGATCGACCATTTGCTTTGAATAATGTGGTAGTAAAATCAATTTGTATTATTTATTTGCGCAAAATTTCTCAAGTTAGGGGAGTACAGAATATATTCCTTTTGTGTGTGTGTGTGTGTGCGCTATTTCTTTTAATGAGCGAAAAGCGATAAAATAAACATAAGGGGTAAATTTGTGTGTACCAGTGTTATTCGAGAAGTTATGACACTTTGGTCTGTACGACATAATATAAGATGTGAGCAAATGACAAACAAAAAAATTAATGTTCACAAAATAAAAAAGTTATGATGTGAAGACAGCATTTATTATCCCGATAACCCAACACAAAGAGCTGCAAAATATTGGTAGATAATATAATACATGGCAACTTATATAACACATGAGGTAACTGTCTTCTCTCTTGAATTAGGTCACAATCCTTGCACAATGTGGCGTCCTTCATTCTCAAACACCGCCTGCAGACGATAGATGACAGAATGGACAGCATTAAATAACAATAAAATGAAATGAAGCTGTCTGATAGAAACCTTCAACATGGCCAACGTGGAAGGCCGACATCGATGTACCCTCATAGCCAAAAATAGCAAAGCGTCAAGTCTAGTGATCTTGGAGGCCACTGGTGTATAAAGTGGCGACTTATATCACACGATCTTCACCGAACGTATCCTTCAACAATTGTTCGGCACTGCGGGAGATATGAGGAGGTCCTCCATCTTATATGAATGTTATTTTGATTAGTGATTGTCTGTCCTGCAATATGGGAATAACCTTTTCTCTCGAAAGTTGAACATAACGTTCACCAGTTACACAAACGGTTTTAAAAGTTCTTCCATTGATTTCTTCGAAGTAATATGGTCTAGTAATACAAGAAGTGAACCCACACCCAACTGTAACTCTGGCGTTACTACCTAGCGTTTACTAGTGCCCAAATGCGGCTGTTTTGAGTGTTACCTTCTCCTTTAGATAAAAGTGAGCTTCATAGGTCTACAGAACATTCGATAGTCAATTTTCATCAATATCAATTTTCCGGAAACCCATGCAGCGAATTCTTAACGCTTCTCAAAATCGCCGAAATTTAGCTCGTGAAATCTTTGAATATGTACGGGTATTTTTAAAGAAAAATTCTTAGTGCTCTCCAAACTTTTCCATGCGAAATCCCCATTTGTCGAGAAACTTGTCGAGCACTTACTTCTCCATACGTAGATAATGTTTCAATAGCTTCAACATTCAGCGAAACCGTAGCAACCACTGATTTGCATGTCGATGGTCTTCCACTCCGAGGTTTTGTTTCCAGAGATCCAGGCTTCTCAAAATTATTTATTATGCCCCTTATAGAGAGTAGCAACTCATGGGTCCTTTACCGCTCCGAATACCTTTAAAGGTACGAAACGCTCGTAAAGCTTCAATGGCAGTTCTGAATCGCAATAAAAAAAATCACCAAGAGTGCTTTATCCTGTAGTGACGGCATTCCAGAGTAAAATGATTATCAGAGATAGATTAATATTTTTCAAATGAATTAAAATAAATATAAATGATACTGAGAGAGAGTTGAATTAAAAAATTAGATATTTATTTTCTTTGAAATTTAAATCGCTGAGAGTATTCCAGCAAACAGCTCTAAAATATGTATATTTTTGCTACATGTTTTAATATGCATTTACCTATTTTACATATCTCGGTTGCATTTAAAAATTGTTATCCAATTCTTCTACCTCTGACGAAATGGTGTTTTATTAATTTATCATTCGATATCATTATTGTTCTTTCCTGGTATTCAAAAAGGAAAAATACATGTCATTCAGTTATATTTTTCAATTTATCAAAATTTTGGCCGCTGAATCTCTGATTCTGGTAGAGCGCCATCGAGTGAATTAAATTTTAACTAAAATTAATTTAGAATTTTTCATTATTTGCCCTAAAAATCCCATTGAATCCTGAACACAATGGTTTCTACCGCATTGCTCTAGCACAAATATTCGCGGAGTTATTTTTTTTTTTAAGTTGTGCAAAACTTTTGGATCACCCTGTATATAGGGATGTAGCAGTAACCTACAAAGCATCGCGGGATTAAATGAACATTTTAGAAGAAATTCTCAAACTTTAGGTTTGAAATATTCAAAGGACAGTAATAATAATAACAAAAGAATAGATTTTAAAAATATCTTCTTTTTTTATGCATTAAAAAGGAAAATTAAATATGTTTTATCTTCTGTCATAAGCAATTAGATTTATACGAGTGAAAATATAAGCGGCGGGGACAATCATCATGAATTTCTAACTTAATGTGATTTAATATGTAGCAACAGATTAGCGATTTTTATATGTTACTAGATTTTTATACGTGTTTACTAAATTTCTACTTTCTTTAAATATGAACTTCCCCCGCCGCTTTTATCTACACACAGATAAATCTAATTGCTCATTGGCAGAATATAAAATATATTTAATTTATCCTTTTTAGTGTGTATAAATCAAAGTTTTTATTATTTATTTTTATTTATTAATTATTTAGAGTTAGTTTTTAGTCGTGAATTTACAAAACAGAATTAAAAGTTACAATATATACGAAATCTTATCAAAATATTTGAATATGAGCATCAATATTAAACTCAGTATTATTATCTATATAAAACCCCATTCACAGATTATAATATATTAGAATATAGATTTTATAAATAATACATATGTGTGTAATATTAATCCAGGTTTTCTTAAACCTTCAAAAGATCTCTCTAACTACTCGTGTTGTCAGTCTTAAGTGTAAGACTTAAGTCTTTTTGATTATATTTACCATGGCTGTAGAAGTACAAGGTAGTGTCAAGTAGATATCTTTCTAGGGAGATTTTTCATTGATGCCAGAGGTTGAGATTTATAATTCATAGGAGAGTGGCCATTCGAAATCTTTGTTATCAGATAGCTGAGAAGATGAAGAGGAGATTATCTAACATTTGGATTTAATTCTAACAGTTGGGTTAAATAGGGTCCTGTTTCAAAATATCGCGTACTATGCTTTGCTTGGCCATGGCCAGTTAGGATGGTTGTTTATGTGCACTCATGTTAGATTCCTTGAAGCATGGAGATAAAAATTCTTGACGTGGCTGTAAATCTTCTAACATTGTTGGTTGTATGATCCATAATGCATAGGTCTATCCATAGATTCTGAGTTAAGCGGATTTCTTTTATTGTGGACAAATCTTTATGGAAAGATTTTGAAAGAGCGTTTATAAGTTAGAAAGTTCCGTGGGCATAGTTCTTTGGTTTTATAGTTCATTTCCCGGAATACTGCTGTATGCAGAAGTCGCTACTCCCACCAGTTGATATCGTACAAAACAACCTATATCTCTTGTAATTTGTACACTTGCATTTATTGTGAATTATATCACAAAGTTACAGACACGCAATATATATTTGTTTGGGGTTAATTGGTAAAGAGATTTAATTTGGAGTATGAGAATATACTAATAATTAATTTTAGTTAAAATTAACAAATGAGATTGATTAAAAAAGGGAAAACTATTTATATCTGTATCGTGAAATATATTATAACATATTATAACATAAGACCATATATACATATTTATTGAATATAAATATATGCTTGATATGAAATTGAAATTAGATTATTGATTCATAACAGAAAATTAATATATTTATTGAATTTCAGCAATTTTTTTATATAATTCCAAAGGGTTTTCAGATATGAACCTGAATATTCGGATATCTAACTTGTTTATGGTATTGAAGAATCTTTAAAAAGTCAATTCGCAACTCCCAAAGGTTTTCTAGATGACATAACACCAAAGATTCAAATAGAAACATAGAAATTGGTTCATTCCTGGCTACATCCGACCCCCCCAGTAGTCTGTACGCTTGCATTGTTCGTTGGACTTAGAGAGTGTTCTAAATTCTATGTGGTCTGGGAGCATATTAAAATTTAATCTCATATTTTAAAACTCAATTTGGAAATTTGTCAGTTTCCGGCCACCCTGACAACCCAAATGTCTGAAAATATTGTCAAGTAGCTCTGCAACTCTGGCCACAAGAAGCTCCATGGGACACCTGTCAATTATCCCTGGACTCCGGGGGACGATCACAGGTCTGAGGGGTTCTCGGCATCTTATAGGCAAATAAGGAAAACGGGACGCCTCGGTGGCTGATGACGCTCATTATTATTATCTTTACCTTGGGATAAGTTGTTTTATTATCTCTCTTGTATATAATTTTAATGGAGAACTAAAAGGTTAATACCCTTTATAATAAATTAATTATCCCCAAATTTGCCCCTGCTTTATTTATCTCCGCGACAATATTTCAACTTGTGTGTTCATCGGGTTTCAAAGGGTATAAAATATTTCAGATTTCTATGTGCTCTAGAAGTATATTAAACATTGATTAGAAGATTTGTGGACAGGCAAACAAGGGAACAAGTTAAATAAAAGCTTTTAATGAATATTGTTAGTGTAAGAGCCAGCAGTTGTGAGGGGGGCCATCTAAGTGAAATAACTCTCCATTCATTATACCTTTAACACAAGGTAGTGTTTTTATTATATTTTAAACCTTGATAAAAGTGAATACATATTAAATTTAAAAATCGAAAGGTTTGCTTATTTTAAAATAAAGATACTTTTGGATAACCTTGTGTTAGATATATTAATTGTTTATATGTTAACCATAATATAAATATATTAGATATATTTATACACACGCCTTCATTTATATTTTATTTATGACGATATAATTAATCGGGTATATGTGAGACTTAATTTAAATATCTCTCTATTGAGGTTTCTATGGAGACAAGTTTTCATTCAATTGTTAGAGAGCGATCAGGCTTGACGCTTAAATACGAGGTAAAGACAAATATATCGCAATGGATAATTATTTCGAGGATGCCCTCATCAGAAGTCTGAATGACGACTTCAGAAAGCTGTACCGAGAAATGGTCAGCAACCAGCTGCTACCTGACGCGCTGGACGCGAAGATGGAGGAAGCAAAGATCAAGCTTAACGAGGAGCCCATCTTCAAGAAAATGTCGAAGGAGGCTGTCAAGAAGCTGAGGGCGCCAAAGAAGTTTTGGCAGTCCTCACTTCTTCAAGTGATCAGAGGGCCGAGTACTGAAGTACTCCTTTTTTTATAGAGCACTTCCTCTCTCTGGTCAAAAATGTTGTCCTCAACATTCTGGCAAATGTTTGCCCATAACAAGAGATATTTTATTCCGCTTGAAGTGCTCAAGGCCACTCACCACGTGCCCTCTTCGCCCTACCTATGCCATAAACAAATAGGCTGCCTGTTTTTATTGCCTATCTTCAACATATTCCCCTATTCCAACTGGGCTCTTTATCCTCCCCCTTCGCCCCCACCACCTGGTCCCTTGGCCCCAAACCACCTGGGCTCTTTTTCCTCCCTTAGCACTCACCACCTGGGCCTTTTCTCATTCTCCTTTGGCCCCAAACCACTAGGGCTCTTCCTCCTCCTCCCTTGGCCCCACACCACCTGGGCCTTTTCTCATTCTACTTTTGCCCCAAATCACTAGAGCTATTACTCCTCCTCCCTTGCCTCCCACCACCTAGGCCTTTTGTCATTCTCATTTGGCCCCAAACCACTAGGGTTCTTCTTTTTCCTCCCTTGGCCCCACACCACCTGGGCCCTATTTCATTCTTCCTCAGCCCCAAACCACTAGGGCTATTCCTATTCCTCCCTTGGCCCCAAACCACCTGGGCCTTTTCTCATTCTCCTTTGGCTTCAAGCCACTAGGGCCCTTCATTCTCCTTTTTTGGCACCCGCTTCCTTGACCCTTTCTCATTCTTACTCAGCCCCAAACCAATAGGGCTCTTGCTCCTCCTTCCTTGGACCCCACCACCTGGGCCTTTTCTCATTCTCCTTTGGCCCCAAACCATCAGAGCTATTCCTCCTCCTCCCTTGGCCCCCACTACCTGGGCCCTTTCTTATTCCTCCTCAGCTCCAAACCACTAGGGCTCTTCCACCTTCTCCTTTGGCCCCACACCATCTGACCCTTTCTTCTTTGGCCCCACACTATCTGGGTCCTTCCTCCTTCCCTCTTGGCCCCACACCACCTGGGCTCTTCCTCCTTCTCCTTTGGACCCACACCACCTGGGCTCTTCCTCTTCCTCCTTTGGTCCCACACTATCTGGGCCCTTCCTCCCAGTTTGGAGAGCACTAAGATTTTTACTCAAAAAATACCCGTTTCAAATTCAAATATATAATAAGCTAAAATTCGGCGATTTTGAGAAGCGTCAATAATTCGCTGCATGGGTTTTGGAAAAAAATTATATTGATGAAAGCTGACATCTGAATGTTCTGTGGACCGATGAAGCTCACTCTGGCAACACTCAAAACAGCTGCATTTGGGCAACATAAAACCCTAGTATTTTACAGAAATACCACTACATCTGTCGAGAGTTACAGTTTGGTGTAGGTACACTTCTTTTTATTTATTATTGGGCCATTTATTTGAAGAAATCAATGCAAGAACTTTGAAAACCGTTTCTGTAACTGGTGAACGTTATGTTCAACTTTCGAGAGAAAAATTTATTCCCATATTGTAGGACAGACAAGCACTAAGCCAAATAACATTAATGCAAGATGGAGGACCTCCTCATATTTCCCGTGGTGCCAAACAATTGCTGAATAATACGTTCGGTGAAGAACCTGTGATAAGTCGCCATTTATACACCAGTAGCCTCCAAGATCACGAGACTTGACGTCTTGCGATTTTGGTTATCAAGGTACATTTAGTCGTGTGTTTATCGATACCGACCTTGCACATTTGCCATGTTGAAGGCTTCTATCAGACGGCATGTTTCCATCAATTTCAACAGATATGTTATTTAATTCTGTCCAATCTGTCATCTATGGTTTGTAACCTAATAGCAGAGAGAAGGCAGTTACCCTATGTATTATATAAGCTGCTATGTATTAATTGTTGCATCAGGTTGTGGCTTGGCAGACTCTTCAACCTTGGTCCTCTCCTGTGCTGGGTCTTGCATCTTACCAGAGCGTGGTTCAGCCATTCTACAAATTTATATAAGCGAATAATGAGATAACTCTGCTTTAAGTAGCCTCCAGAATCCTTTATTTATTTCTCACATCAAAGAGATCAGTGAAGTCACACAGTTTACCTAAATACAAATGATGATGGGGGGTCGGTGGAAGGCTGGTTAAACCGTTTGGTTTTCGACCACTACGACCCGGGTTCGATCCCCGCATTGGACAGTTTTTTTCTGTTTAAAAAAAAAATTAAAATGCTCCAATGGCCCCCCGATTCTTGCAAAAGTCCAACCCCACCAGCGAGTGCAAGTAACCAAACGGGGCTCTGGCACATTTGTAAGTGCAAAGTCGAACTGCTTTCACATGTGTAGACATGTGGTGCGCTTACAGTAAAAAAGCAGTCGCTAACTACCCACCATGATTATCATGGCCTGTACCACGTGTACTAGGGATAAGCAAAAAAAAAAAAAAAATGATGATTATATATTACATATATACTGTTTAATAAAATAAATAAATATAAAATATAAATTTTAATTTAATATATATGAAAAATAATATTACAAATTAAATTAAAATAGGTTCATCAGCCATGATGCAACACTTCCCCCTCTCCAAAGGTCGTCACGTCCTCGTGAGTTACCTCATCAATTCTCTCAAAATAGGGTTTGAGTCTTGAGACATGGACAATCAATGGGTCTTGACCAGGATTATCTTTCGGCTCAATTAAGTAATTTACGCTAGACAGCTTCTTTAATATTCGATATGGGCCAAAATATTTTCTCAATAGTTTTTCACATTTTCAGATTTTCCTGACTGGTGTCCAAACTGCCATAAATGCCCCGGTTCATAGATTTTATCATTGTGTTTTTTGTCATAGCTTCTTTGCATTCTTTCCTGAGTCTTCTCTGTGTTGTTAACAACTACCTGTTTCGTCCTATCAAATAGTTTTCTATATATTGATCGTAATCATCCATGTTACTGTCCATTTGGATATTCTCGTCGTCTAAGAGGGACATGGGTTCCCTCCCAAACAACAGGAAAAAATGGAGAGTAGCCTGTGGTTTCCTGAATCGTGGTATTATATGCGTGGGTGATAAAAGGGAGGATTTCGTCCCAGTTCTTCTGGTCTGTATTCACATACATGCTGATCATATTGATTAAAGTTCTATTTAGCCGTTCCATTAGTCCGTTAGTCTGGAAGTGGTAGCTCGTTGTGAAGCAATGTTTAACTTTGCACATTTTCATTACCTCCTTCATCAAATTGCTAGTGAATTGTAAACCTCTATGGCTAATAAGATATATTGGGGCCCCGTGACGTAAAATAATATGTTCGATTAAAAATGTAGAGACTTCTTTCACGGTTGTTTCTGATACTGACTTTGTTTCAGCATACTTGGTATAATAATCAGTCAACACAATTATCCACTTCCTTCTTCTTTTCGTTGATGGCAAGGGGCCAACAAAGTCGATTCCGATTCTTTCAAAAGGGTAGTTAGCAGGGGAATAGGTTGTAAAAGTCCAGAAGGCAGGTGATTTGAACCTTTCCGACTTTGGCAAAGATGGCACGTCTTTACAAATTCGGAAACATCTTTCAGCATGGAAGGCCAATAGTATGTATTCTTCAATCGGTAAGTGGTTCTGTCGACGCCCAGATGGCCATTCAGCATATGGTTATGGTATTCACTCATGATTTCCTTCCTTCTCTTCTTTGGCACTACCAGCAACCATGCCCTACCTTCAGAATTTGGATTTTTCTTGTAGAGACACCCATTTTCTTCTTTAAAGTTCTGTGTAATTGAACGCTTGATTCCACTAAGGTGTTCTCCTTAATATTCTCAATAAAATCATCCTTTTCGTCTATTATTTGATTCAGAAATAGTCTCTCATAATCTTCGTCCCATTCGTTTTCCGGTAAAGGTCCTCTAGATAGACCATCAGTGCCCAGATGTTTTTACCTGATTTGTGTATAATTTCGAAATTATATTCCTGAATCTTCAGTGCCCATCGTGCTAATCGGCCGGTCGGATCTTTCAGATTCTTAAGTCAGCATAGTGCATGATGATCAGTTACGATTTTGAAGTGCCTTCCATATAGGTAGGGTCGTAATTTGGACATTGACCACACAACAGCTAGACATTCTTTTTCGGTAGTCGAATAATTTTGCTCAGGTTTGCTCAGTGTTCGACTTAAATATGAGATCACCTTTTCTTCATCGCCGAACTTTTGGACTAATGTTGCACCCAAGCCGATGTTAGATGCGTCAGTATGAATGTAAGTAGTTGCATTCGGATCAAAGTGCCCTAATATTGGGGGATTTATCAATGCTACTTTAAGGGTTTGAAATGATTTTTCTTGATTTTCTGTCCAGGTAAAAGGTACATTCTTTTTTATAAAACTGGTTAATGGATCGGCAATTTTCGAAAAACCTTTGATAAATTTTCTATAATATGAACACATTCCTAAAAATGATTGAACTTCTTTTATCTTTTTGGGTCGAGGAAAATCTCTAATAGCCTTGATATTATGCTCCGCTGGTTTTATACCATGTTGATTAGTTATATGGCCAAGAATCTCCAGTTCTTCGAAAGCAAATTGGCATTTTTTGTTGTTCAATTTCAAATTAGCCTCGCGAAAACATCTTAGAACAGCTTCTATTCTTTTGAGATGTGTTGAAAAATCCGAGCTATATATGATTACGTCATCTCGATAACATAAGCAAATTTGCCATCTAAGATTACCAAGCATATTTTCCATGTTCCTCTCAAATGTAGCAAGGGCATTGCATAGTCCAAAGGGCATTACGTTGAACTTATATAGGCCATGTGCTGTAGTGAAGGCTGTCTTTTCTTTATCTTTCTCCTCAACCTCTACTTGCCAATATCCTGATTTAAGGTGAATTGCTGAAAAGTATTTGGATCCTTGAAGTGTGTCCAATACTTAATAAATTCTTGGAATTGGGTAAACATCCTTCACTGTTACATCATTCAAGTTTCTGTAGTCAACGCAGAATCTGTACTTACCATCTCGCTTCTTGACCAATATTACGGGGAAGGACCATGGACTCGAGGATGGTCTGATTATTCCGTCTCTGAGCATTTCACCAATTTGCTCTTTTATGATTTCTCGCTCTTTCAGGCTCACCCTATACGGCTTGTGTTTGATCGGTTTCGCGCCTTCTGTATCAATCCGATTTTTTGCTAAGTTGGATCTTCCTAATCCCGACGAAAACAAATCCGCGTACTTTTCCAAAACTTGTTTCAATTGCTCCTTTTCCTTATATGATAAATTTTCGTTTATCTGAAATTGAGGTTATTCATGCTCCTTTTGTTCACTTTCTTCCATAAGATTCACTTCGGCTGGCTGGGTTCCAAAGCACAATGTTTGGGTTTTTAATATTTTCAATGGTCGAGGTTAAGGGTTTGTTATCCAGATATATGTTTCTTTTTTCGCAACATCTATTAAGCTTCTCGCTGGTCGAAGTCCATTTGTTTGAAACATTTTATGGTTCTCCTCGACGATGTATTCGCCATCCTCTGCTTCTACAAATGCCTTAATCAATTTAATAGAAAGTTCTAGTATAATGGCATCCTTTGCACTTTTTATTTTCTTCTGTTGATATTTGATTACGTCACGATATCCTGTCAAGTCATATTTGATTATTTCACGCTGACAATCAATTTTTGCGTTCATTTTCTTAAGAAAATCTCGTCCAAGTATAAATATTCGAAAATGTGTTCTCATTATCACAAATTGATGTGTAACCGTTTTGTCATCAAATTTTATATTTAAAACAATATTTCCTACGATATATAATTCTTTTCCATCGGGTCTGGAGCAAATTTTATCAGGATTTATTATTTCAAGACCTGTATTAAAAGCTGTACTTAGGTCGACCACTGAAATATCGGCGCCTGTATCAATCAAAGCTTCGCAGATACCGATTCTATCCTCGTTGATGTTTATTTTATATTTGGGGTCCAACTTTTTAATTCCATTTATGGTCGACTTGCTTTGATTGACGGACTCAGGCGGGATGCTTAGTTTAAATTTTCCAATGCGGCATATCTATTTCTTGTAGGGATACATGAGTACGTGTTATTACTTACGTCAGCGTAGAGCAGAGGTCTCGACTTCTCAGTTCCATTATCCCTTCGGATTTCTTCTTCGACCTTGTCTTGTGTAACTATGGGGTCCTCTTCCACAATTCTTACAAACCTGACGCTGCAATACCGCGCTACGTTTCCTGGATTGTTACACTTGAAACATATTGGTCTCCCGTCTTCTGTCCTATTCCTGTTTGAATCTGGACTCGTATTGTATGTTTACCTTGGGTAGACCGGTTTTGGCTCAGGATTGGGAGTGTAAGATCGACTAGGGGCAGATACCTGGGGCAGAGGCATGTTCTGGTAGTACCTCGGAGTGGGGCCCTGGGGCTTGGAGGTGTTATGGTAGTACCTCGGAACGGGGGCCTGGGGCTTGGAGGTGTTCTGGTATGGTCTTCTGAACGACGTAGCATTCTTCCATTGCTCTTGATGATGAGGACGAGGAGAGCGTGGTCCATTATATAGAGCTTTTGATTTTTCTGCACGTTTTTGGTAATTATTTTCGAACAAATCCAGCTTTTTACAAATTTCTAGAAGTTCGTTGGTATTTCTAGGAGGGTTGAGGTGGAGGGCAAAAGAATATTCCTTCTTTAACCCTCCAATAACCCAGTCTATTTTAGTCTCTTCTTCCATTCGGGGGTCGACCTTGTTGCACAGTACAAGAATATCCTCTGCAAACCTGATTGCAGGTTCATTCCACTGTTGCATCCTGTTCAGTCTCATCTTCATTTCTTCTTTGTTGGCGTCTGAGGCAAAATCCTCAATTAGGCGGCTCTTGGAATTTTCCCAGCTGGTGAAACTTATCTTGTGTAGATTCAGCCAACAGGTTTTGGCGCTGCCAATCATATTAATGGCAGCATAACGGGAGATAATGTAGTCTGCCCAATGGTACAGGAAGCCAATTTCTTCAAGAGATTCAATCCATGGGCGAGGGTCTTCCGTTCCATCATACTTGGGGATGTCGATGTTGGGATTCAGGACAACTGGGTCGGAACTTGTATCTCGACCAATTGTTGCACCAGGTTGTGGCTTGGCAGACTCTTCAACCTTGGTCCTCTCCTGTGCTGGGTCTTGCATCTTACCAGAGCGTGTTTCAACCATCCTACAAATTTATATAAGCGAATAATGAGATAACTCTGCTTTAAGTAGCCTCCAGAATCATGTGTACCTAAATACAAATGATGATTATATAATACATATATTCTCTTTATGATACATATATTCTGTTTATGATACATATATTCTGTTTAATAAAATAAATAAATATAAAATATAAATTTGAATTTAATATATATGAATATTACAAATTAAATTAAAATAGGTTCATTAGCCATGATGCAACAATATAATCTACCAATATTTTTCAGCTCTTCGTGTTGGGTTATGGGGATATTAAATGCTGTCCTCACATCTTGACTCTTTTTTTTTTTTGTTTGTCATTTGCTCACATCTTATATTATGCATGCAGACCAAAGTGTCATAACTTCTCGAATAACACTGGTACACACGATTTTACCCCTTATGTTTAGTTTATCGCTTTTCGCTCATTAGAAGAAATAGTATATATAAGGATTATTCTCTGTACACCCCTAATTTTGGAAATTTCGCGCAAAAATATATTATTAAATTATTTTAATACACATTATTATACCCAAAAGGTCGATCTAAAATGATTTTTATTTGAGGGGTGATACATTTTAAAAATTTTCACAGTATAGTAATCAATGATATCCTTTGACAAGCCCATAGGTTATTTGGAATAAAGTACTACAAATTGTTATTGTCACTCCCCTCTTTATTTCATTTGTTGGGTCATGAAAATTTTCCAGTTAAATAGTCAAGTGTCACCAATTTCTTATAGCAAGAAATCCTATTAGTAGTGCCATCATAATTTTTGGTATTATATTAACATTTCAGAAAATCGTGTATTTATATCAGCAGTTTTTTTCAAACATTCAATTTTTTTCACAAAGCCGCATCTAAAATATATATATATATTTTGCTACGTGTTTTAATTTGCATATACCTATTTCACATATCTCGGATTGCATTTAAAAATCGTCATCCAATTCTTCCACTTTTGACGAAATAGTGTTTTATTAATTTATCATTTGATATTATTAGGGTTCTTTCTTGGTATTTAAAAAGAAAAAATACGTGTCGATCAGTTATATTTTTCAATTTATCAAACTATTTGGCCGCTGAACCTCTGATTCTGGTAGAGCGCCATCAAGCGAATAAAATTGTAACTAAAACGAATTCCGAATTTTTCTTTATTTGCCCTAAAATATCTCATTGCATCCTTAACGCAATGGTGTTTACCGCATTGCTCTAGAACGATTATTCGCGGAGTTATTAATTTTTAAAATTGTACAAGACTTTTGGATCACCCTGTATATTTTTATCTCAATTTGAAAATAATATTCGTGATATTTTTATGCGAGGTTCAAATTATATTTATTTTTACTTTATAAATTTATTTTATCGTTTGTGGAGCATATATTTATTAATAAATTTTCGATTTTTCTATTATATATATTTAATTTTATTTTATATATGGAATATTATACCAGTGTATAGGTCAATCAAAAAGACTATTGCTCGAATTCTCTCTTTGTGCCTTAGGATTAAATAAAAAATAAATCTTATTTATATTAGAATTATAATCTTCTGTTTTAAGCTTGTATGTCGTGCGTAGTTTTTATGATAAGTTGAGTAAGTTCTAATGGAGAAACTTATGGGTTAACAAGCATATTAATTCTTCGAAAATATTTGATAATAATCTAATTTTAGAGAAACATCCCTTTGTTCTTAATTAACAAAAATAATTATTTTAATTCCAATTTTTTTTTCGATTCAACCGATTGTTGTATTCAATTATTAGTTACGGTTTTTTACCCTAATTATATTCCTTTTAGCACTTGTTATATATTTAAAAATTCTACCAGTTTTGAAGTTTGGTAGAAAAGCTGAAAATATCGTTAGAAAATCGTTAGTAAAATTTTATTTACTTCACCAGGTCTGTTTACGAGTATACTTGTACAAGTGTATACGGTCTTTATATTTATATAACTCATATATATTATATTTATATATTTTATTATAAATTATATAACTCGGCAAGTCCATTTAAGACTAAATGTCTTATAAAAAAGCTCTAATTGTTGCTATATTTGAATTTAAAAATAATTTTATCTATTGAAAATGTGTTAATTATCTATATTTAACACATTATAATGAATACCTCTGTCCTAATAAAGAAAATAAATGATACCAAGGAATACCCGAAGTTGGGTACATTGGTTTAAATAATGAAATCAATATAAAATATACTTCTATATTAGCAATATAAAAGTTTTGTCAATTACATTTTTTCCTATTTGAGTATTTGTCGTGATTATAAAGAAAATAAAATATGATGATTGAACGCTGAAAAAAAAACAATACTAGCTGTGAGTATATCCTAAAGGAGCCGTGAATATACCATCAATTTTGTGTTGTTCTATGTTAATATATAACATGAATTAAATCACTATCCTTTCCTGATTGACATCGCTGAAATGTAATAAATGCTCTCCAAGCATAGAAAATCTACACTTTTTATCTTTCATTTTTTTCTTTCGAAATTTTTGGTTTGTCCTTGTAGTTTCTTCAATCGAATTATTCTATTTTCGGCATCCTTCGAGAAGCTTACCTTCCAAGATATAATTCAGAAAGAAATTCACTTTTATATTATACATCAACCGATGCTACATTTTTATACAAATATCCAACAATTATATATATATAAATGAAATACATACATATAAATGAAACATAATAAAATTAGCATACATTTTTCTCGCTTTTGTTTAAGGTTTTTCGATATTTAATTGAAATTAACATTAAAATATAACAAAAATAGGCCTAACACGTTCTTAAGAATACAAATATTAGCTATATTATAATGTAGTTTAGAATTTTTAGAGAGAAATAAATGAAATTATACTTTTGTTATAATAGGGGTAATCATCGAGTTATAAATATTTTTTAAACTTTATTTAGGCGTTTTAGTGAACCACTATCGCTTTTTTCAAGCAAACCTATGTCAAGCTTGTTTTGTTAACGTTCATCTCACATCACCCCGGGCTTACTTTTCAACAAGATAACGCCTAGTCACACATGACACGTGTTACTATGGGTTGGCTTCAATCTTGCCGAACTCTTCCGTGGATAGAAAGGTCGCCTGATATCTCACCCATAGAACACACCTGGTACCTGATAGGAAGGCGATTCCAACCATCCCGAAATGTTGACTATTTAGCCCGACAGTTGGAGACAAATTGGCAAGAAATTCGGAAAATAAAACTTAGGAATCTTCACCAGTCTATGACACGTTGAATCGCAGCCTACATCCAGGCTAGTAAGAGTCCAATGACACATTAACTCTCAATTTGTAACGATAAATTCTGAAATAAAACAATTGTTCTGAAATTTCCATCGTATTTCCCGTAAAAATGTTTTTTGGATATAACAATTTTTGTCCCAATAGAACAATTACTTCTTAGTACGTCGATTATTTTTTACGGTACAAGTATATCTTGTATATCTACTTATAGATATACTCGTAAATCTACTATGTGCTATTACTCTGCCCCTACAGTTCATGGATTTTATAAAAATTCAAACTATTTAGCACACATGCGTTTTTGTTTAATTTCCTATATAAATGACTTGCAACAGTTTTTTTACTGCGACAAAAAATAACTACGAAGCACATGCATACACTATGTAAATATAAACCACTATCATATTAATTATATTTTGCAATAATTTACATTTTTGAAATAATATAAAGTTAAGATGTTAAAGTGTGTGCTTTAAACCAAAGTTATATAGTGGAGTGCATCGGGGAATTTGCTTGATTTTTAAGGAAAATATGCTTATTCGCCTATTATTGAACAAATTGACAAATACTGTGAGTTCATAACCATGACAATAACACATTTCAGACCTATTTCTATATTATATCGGAATTTTCTCCAGATAGGCAGATTATTGTGGAAAGGTAGGTGAACAAACACGCACAAACGCCTTTTTTTCTAAATCATATAGATAAGGAGAGATCTACAAGAACCATGTTTTGAGTGTTCACTAAAAGGGAAGGTACTGGTTAGTACAGATCCGACTTAAGAGAGTATTCAGTCAATTGCCAAAAAAGGGTCAATTTCGATTTTGGCCTTATGAAAATTTTAAGAAAAAAGAGGTTCCAAGATCATCAATTTTTTTAAATGTGTTATTAAAGAATGATAATATACTATGTAATATATATATTATTCTGAATATATATATATTTCAAAATATTTGAGGTCTTATTTTCATCTCAGTCCAAGACAGTGAATGTTCAGGGCCTTTAAAATCTCTCCACCATATTCCCTTCTCTTGCTTGTCCTCGGGAGTTTTGCCGTTGAAGTTGCGTCCGTTGAGGTTGCACGAGCGGGTCTCAATGCCCCACCATCCTCCCCCGTACTCCAGGTGGATGTGATCCATTCGGGCCACGAAAGGTTCGTTATTATGACCCCTTAGTGAGTCTCCTGTACACCAACCAATCAACTTCATAATTTCTGAAAAGGCTTGCAGTTGTATTTTATAGATTAATCAAATATAAATCTCCGAGGATTTCTTTGTTTGCACTATTAACGAGTTTACAAGCTTTCTGGTTTTAAACGACCCTTCTAAAGGTAAATATTTCATGAAAAGTTTATATTTAAACACAAAGTTTCTCAATTTAATACGTGTTTGAAATGAATTTAGCCATGAGGGAAATTATAAAGGTAACTCTTTGGTCAATGAGAATTCGAAACTACTATAGACGTGTATGATTCTTTGAAAATTAAACAATTTTCTACTGCACTTACTGCAATGAAAAATTAATATGCGCGTCTATAATAGTTTCCATTATTTTTCATTGCGGTAAATACAGTAATATTTAGCGGAGACGATGAAATATTGCGAATATTTTGATTCTATATTAACGAGACTGATTTCTAGGTTGTGAAATATGGTGGAATTAATGATAAAATGTGAAAGTTAGCGGAGACGATGAAAAATTGCGAAATTTTGATTCTATGTTAACGAGAGTGATTTCTAGGCTGTGAAACATTGTGGAATAAATGATAAAATGTGAAAGTTAGCGAAGACGATGAAATATTGCGAATATTTTGATTCTATATTAACGAGACTGATTTCTAGGTTGTGAAATATGGTGGAATAAATGATAAAATAAGAAGGTTAACGGGGACGATAAAAATAGCGAAAATTTCGATTCTATATTAACGAGAGTGAATTCTAGGTTGTGAAACATTGTGGAATAAATGATAAAATATGAAGGTTAGTGGAGACGATGAAAAATTGCGAAAAATTTGTTTCTATATTAACGAGAGTGATTTCTAGGTTGTGAAATATGGTGGAATAAATGATAAAATATGAAGGTTAGTGGAGACGATGAAAAATTGCGAAAAATTTGTTTCTATATTAACGAGAGTGATTTCTAGGTTGTGAAATATGGTGGAATAAATGATAAAATATGAAGGTTAGCGGAGACGATGAAAAATTGCGAAAAATGTGTTTCTATATTAACGAGAGTGATTTCTAGGTTGTGAAATATGGTGAAATAAATGATAAAATATGAAGGTTAGTGGAGACGATGAAAATTGCGAAAATATTGTTTCTATATTAACGAGAGTGATTTCAAGGTTGTGAAATATGGTGGAATGAATGATAAAATATGAACGTTAGCGGAGACGATGAAAAATTGCAAAAATTTTGTTTCTATATTAAAACGAGAGTGACTTCAAGGTTGTGAAATATGGTGGAATGAATGATAAAATATAAAAGTTAGCGGAGACGATGAAAAATTGCGAAAATTTTGTTTCTATATTAACGAGAGTGGTTTCAAGGTTGTGAAATATGGTGGAATAAATGATAAAATATGAACGTTAGCGGAGACGATGAAAAATTGCGAAAATTTTGTTTCTATATTAACGAGAGTGATTTCAAGGTTGTGAAATATGGTGGAATGAATGATAAAATATGAAAGTTAGTGGAGACGATGAAAAATTGTGAAAATTTTGTTTCTATATTAAGGACAGTGATTTCTAGGTTGTAAAATATAGTGTAATAAATAATAAAATATGAAAGTTAGCGGAGACGATGAAAAATAGCGAAAATATTGATTCAATATTGACGAGAGTGATGATTTTAAGGTTGTGAAACATGGTGGAATAAATGATAAAATAAGAAAGTTATCAGAGATCCCACATGCAACTCCAAGATAGATTACAGAGACGATAAAAATATTGCAAACATTTTGATTCTATATTAACGAGAGTGATGATTTTAAGGTTGTGAAGCATGGTGGAATAAAGAATAAAAAGTTATAAATTCTAACTAAGAAAAAGTTGTAAAACTCACCAGCATCACCGGAGTAGCTGCTGAATCGAATTTTGTATCCATTATCGTCAGGATCCGTTAAATGGAAATCGCGGTAGACTGCATAACGTTTTTCTCCACTTTCTGAGCGCATATCTATTCTCAAATCCCATTTCCTGTGTTGAGATAAACTCCAGATTTTATGAAGCCCTGCAATTTCATATATTAGATTCCATAGCATAAATAGTACACACATTAATTTGCGATTCAAAATGATTATTTTTATGTAGTTATTAATTGTTGTAATGAATATAAAGTCACATATTTTATTAAAAATAAATCACCCCAACTTTATCTTTTTTTTTTGCTTATACCTAGTACACGTGGCACAGGCCACGATAATCATGGTGGGTAGAAGTTGGCGACTGCTATTACTGTAAGTGAACCACAGGTCTAAACATGTGAAAAGCAGTTCGACCTTGAACTTACAAATGTGCCAGAGCCCCGTTTGGTTACTTGCACTCGCCGGTGAGGTTGGACATTTTCAAGAATCGGGGCCATTGGAGCATTTTTTCCCTTCCTTTATCTAAATGAATTTAATATAAGCGAATGTCCATTATTCGGTAATTTTACTCTATTTAAATATATGTGTTCTTTCAGATGCCTATTACGTCAGATTTCGAAATGGTAAAAACAAAGATCAGCAAAAGCTTCTTTTTTATCATTAAAGGTAACTAACGTAAAACTGTCAATATACATGGCTCGCCTATATTATTCAAATCCTTATTTCGAACATGGACTATTACCGATTCGAAACACGAGAACTAATAACAATTAGTTTCTCTTATTTCGAGGAAGCTTTAAGCCTAAAAGGCTTTTTACCGTCCCAGAAATCGTATTATGGCCGTGAAGAAGACTTTTTGGCTTCAAATCTCGTTCAATTTGATCGGAATACAGAAGGATATTTCTCTAATTTTAGCGTATTTTTAAGAGTATATCAACGGTTTATATTAATTTTTTAATAACTTTGATATTTTATGTCTACTGAGGCATTGATTTATGGGTTAGTATGGAATTGAGAGACAATGAATCCTACTATTTATATAAATATTTTAATTATGAAAAGCTTTTAGAGTGAAGAAAATTTAAACATTTTAAATAACAAAGAAAGGTTGGTATTTCTATCGATGCTGCCCTATTGGTATAATATCAGGTGTTCCAGGGTGAAGTCCTTCAGCTTTGGATGGATTGTTTCTGTGCTGAGATATGTGGTTTGGAATCCAAGCTATTGCTGGTATGAACTGAGTTGAGATATGAGAGAATGGTGACGATCTACTTGGAATTGCGCTGATTGGAATGTATAGTGTACAACTGATCCTGCCCACCGTCGTGTCTGAAGACGTCCTGGGCAGCGTGTGGATCCTGGCCTTACTTTCGAACAACAAAATATATTCACCATAGGGCAATTGGTCTGAGGTGCTATTTCATTTCCTATTTGAAACCAGTCATTCCTGGCATCATGATAACACAACGGTACGTAGTTGATATTCTATGACCTGTTTTGTTGCCGTTCTTCTTAAATCACTCCGGGCTTAATTTTCAACAAGATAATACTCTGCTACACACATGCCTGTAATTGCAACCTTCGCGGAAAGTTGACTATTCAGCTCGATAGTAAGAGACAATTTGGAAAGAAAATCCGCAGCAAACCACGCGGAATCTTTATCAGTCCATTACACGCCTGGTGACAACCTGAATCCATGCCATTGAGGGTCGAACAATACATTGAATATCTCAATTTTGACAATCAAACTCTGGAATAAAGAATTAATTGTCCTGAAAACCTTTTTGTGTTAAACTATAGAACTATTACCTAGAAGTGCTCTAAATAATTATAAGAGTGTGACTAATTGTTTTCATTGTGATTTTAATGTGGAATTTGTTTTAATATAAGTAAAACTTGAATATATTTAAATACAGTTTTAAAAACATTTGACTATTCTTTAATGACAGATAGTCAAATTTATATTCGCAAGTAATCAATAAAATCAGTTATCATTTTAAAAATATTTTGATCATATTATATAAATATTTATAGAAAATAGAATGGCATGCTGTCAATGCATTGATTGTTTCCTTTTGCATGCATTAATTGCTTACATATACAAGGAAAATATAAATTCCAAGCCATTTTGTTTTCAAATATAGCCTTTTTTCATTTTGAATAAGAAAAATATTTTCGGTAAATATTTAGTTGGATAGTTTAAATTATCGATCAAATTCAATGGTTTAGCAATGAAATCAGTTAAAATACGAATCAATACGTATTCTTTTAAATTTTATATTTTGAAACACCCATTTGAATTTTTAAATATATATTTGATTTGAGAATACAAAATATAAAACCTTTATCTATATATCTTCTTACCTAACCAAAACTCTTTATCCATTTTCCCAAAACCTTTAACAAAAAGGTCATAGCCTTGATCGAAGTAGGTTACCGGATTCTTGAACTGCCCGCGCCTCTGTATCACCTAAACACAATAAACTAGATCAAGACTAGACTGTACAATAACCTATAAATAGAACTAGAGAATTGTATAGATATAAATTTGTGGTTTGGCACATAAATTAGCGATCAATAATAACAAAATGAATCAATTCTAGTTGGTTCAATAACCTCTAAGTTGCACTTGAAGATATAGTGAGGGCGATACATTTTCAAACGAACAAAATTAGTGCTTTATTAAAAAATATTTCTAAATGTTTGTACAACTTATTCTATTTGTAAGTCGTGACAAATATCAACAGCCCTGTATCGATATTTTTAGGAAATAAGGCTCCGTCTTTGATAATTTTATCAAGAGAATCTAAACAGTCCTTAACGACTTTCCAGAGACCATCTAGCGTTTTAGGTTTTCTAGATCTAAAAGCAGTTTTAGCAATCCAAGAACACTAAAATCCACAGGGGCCATGTCTAGGAATTTTGCAGGGATGATATTTAAAAGGGATGTACAAAATTCCGTTTCATCCCTCTTTTCGTCCAGGTATTGACGTGTTGAACATGTAGTATGACTCGTGGCTTTATCCTGGTGTAGCCAGGAGGATTTTGTGTCACTTATATACAAAATGAGACCTCATTGTCAAATAATGGGTAAAATAATAATCTTTGCTAACATCACGAATTTATCTTGATATTTGAGCCCACCTTCCTTATAGAAAAATTTTCATTGTAGCAGAAACCTGAAACGATCATGAAGTCCCCTGACAAACTTTATTTTTAATTGATTGACCCAGTTCTGAAAGGTGTTTATTCGAAAGTTAGCGTAGTAAAAATGACAAGGAGTTTATTTTTATCATAGAGGTAATCATTGTGGTTGTCTCAAAAGTTCGTAAATATATTATGATTATGATTTATATTTTTCAAATGTTTACGAACTTTTGGGACAATTTTAATAATATTGGTAACCGTGATAAAATTATAAAATAATTTTTATAGAATAATGATTTCATATCTGATGTTCTACATCAAGGGTGGCCAACAGCAGGTGAGCCAAGTTTAAGCTTTACAAGATTATCCTAAAAGTTCGTAAACACTTTTAAAATATAAATCCTAATCATGATATGTTTGCGAACTTTGGGAACAACCTTAAAATAACATTCTACCATATTTCACCTGCCAGGTACTTTTCAAAAAGGGCCCGGCTGCAGGTTTTGCATTCCTGGATATGGTTGGGCTTGAGGACACGAATTTAAGCATTCTTACGCATTTTTAGGCGATTTTCTTCCTAATATTACTGTTAACGATAGAAAGTGGTAACTTGCGGAAATGTTCTTTTGAGAAGTTATATTCTCTCTGACAAATATATATTTTTTTCTTTATTGGAAGTTAGGTTTTCTTTAGGCTCCTTTTTTCAGAAGAATATTTTCGCTAAATAGGTTTATTTGTTTTTATATATTATTCAACTGAATGCGCATTTAGTGATAGATATAGCAATATTATTTTCTTCCACAATTAAAAAAAAAATGTTTTAACGAGTATTTCTCCTAGGAAAGTCTGAAAACGTAACCTTCTGAAAAATAGGTATATTAATTATGTTAAAAAAAAATTCTTTTAATTGAATTTGCAAATTTTGATTAAAATCATTTTCTTACAACTGTTGTGTAAATTAACTTCAAGGTATGTAAAAGACCTCATTTTTATAGTTGCTGATATGTTAAATAAATGGCTGCTTGAATATAAAGATGCCTGATAGACAACTTCATGGGAATTTAGAATATCTAGTTGCAGAAATAGTACTTAAAATGTTTTATAGCATGTGTATCTACAGAGTAAATGCATTACCTACCGTCCAACCTCCACCATCTGTATCCATGTCGCAGTAGACGTTGTGTTTACCAACTTCCTCAATCTCGATCTCGTAGATGCCACTCTTCGATGTCCATATCTCGCTGCAGTCCCGAAGACTGCTGGTAATCAGTTTCATGGTGTGGATATCTGCCGCGTCACTCTGCTGTTAGAACTTCATCGTTCAGGGTTGAATAGAGTTCAAAGTAATAAAGTTTTTTCAATTAATAAGGCAATAAAGTTTATTTGGCTATAAGTCGGGGATATTATTAAAATCTTCAATAAAACAAATAGAAGCCTCCGAGACATACATTTACAGAAGAGCTCTCAAAGTTCCTTTGACAGATATGGTAACAAATAATCAATTCCTCGATCGAATGGACACAGAACGACATCTGATAAAGTTTATAAAACAACGAAAACTGACGTTTGCTCGACATGTGATTCGCGGATCATCAGGAGAGACATTGCTGACAGTGTTGGAGGGAAAACTCTGGAGGAAGAGATCGAGGGGAAGAAGACGACGGGGAAACACAGACGATCTAAAAATGGACTGGACGACACACCTACGAACAGATGAAGAGGATGGCGGAGGGAGATATGGAGAGACCATGTGGCCAGCCACCCTCAGTAGAGGAAGGCATTGAAGGAGGAGGAGAGTTTGAAAGAAGAAAAGGAGATAAGGGTGACTGAGTAGAATATAAAGAAAGTCTCTAACTGAATGAGCAACTGAATGCGGCTGTTGGGTTTCTGCTATCAATCGAGAATATACATACTATCTACAGCAAATGAAAACATTAAGACGCAAATGTTTCTTCACACACAAATCAAACTTCTACTGCCCTTACTGCGATGAGCCATAGTTTGCTTAAATACCATTTCTGAAATTCCACCCTTCAAAGTAGCATATACAAGCTGAATTATCGAATACAGTATTAGAGCTCTGAAAAAGCGGTCTGGTATATTAAATAACCGAATTTAGAAACTGCTGGGAGGGTTATTTACTGATTAGCCAAGCCGTCCCAATATTATTCATCGCAGTAAGGACAGTATAGAAGTTTGATTTGTGTGTGACAGAAAAATTCGCGTCTTCAATGTTTCATTTGATGTATATAAATGGCGCGTTATAGCTTTATATTAATTTATACTATCTGTTGATTTTTTTATTTTCCAAAGTTGACCTATAACCATTTTATATATCAAGGATATCAATCCAACTACGTGTTTCGGGCTGTTGTAATTTCTCATAGTGTTTCAGGTTATTTACGTTCCTTAGTCTAAAAGGAGGAGCTACACATCGCATCTATTTAATTCATAAAAGAAAATTGCCAATTGATATGATTTAAAATTGCTTTAACTAGTTATATATGTTTTTGAAGAGTTTTAAATAGAGAATAAAAAGAAAACATTGTGAGATATAGTACAATATAATAAAAAAACATGGTCTGATCAATTGTTATCTTTCTGATATTTATCGAAAAATATTCCAACTATTTGTTGATTTTAAAATGTTTCAGAGTTAGCCTATATTCTGAAAAAAATATATATTTTAACAATTTTAGAGAGATAGATAGCAGAAATTCATCATCAACATTCAGATGCATAATCAGGAGTTACCCTTTCGTTTATTTTATATTGCCACGTGGAATATTAGGGAAGGCAAACTTCAGGATGAGACAGCAATTTATTTAAGGCGAGAACAAACTATGAAGGATAAACAAAAGATAATAAATGAGGAAAGTTTACAGAGTAGTAAAATATAAACAAAAAATGATACTCTGTTAATACTAGTGTAAAATAATTAATGCTTGTAAAATAATAAATACTTCACTTTAATATACTTAAAGTTTTGATGTTAACTAATCCCAGTTTATACATTCCATGCTAATCATGATAGATATGAATGTGCGACTGATCCACATGTTTACACGTATCCATATACCACATGCTTCTATATATAGTAAACTTCTCGATTTTTCCCTTACAGGGTACCATAGCCCTGTTGTTTACTTATATTTACTGTTGGGGTAAGGTTTACTATTTTTCACTAATTAAAAGAGCTTCCCTCAAATTAAGTATTAATATTATTCAATTTGTGTGTAAAGTATTTGGGTCTCTCAGGCACCATATCTACATAAAAACCATTTTCAAACTTTTAAAGACTTTACTGTGATATTGGAATGATTACATATTTTCCTCTCATACAAATATTATTCGAATAATTAGAGTATTATAAAAGAAGGAATCTCATGATACCATTGTTGGAAGAGACCAAAGGTAGACACATGTTCCTTAATTAGAGTACATCACTTCAAGAGTATTAATGTGTAATAAGATCCTTTCAGTGTATTTCTTGTTATGGTTGCTTGTTCCTCAAGTCGTTTAAACGATCTCCATTAGGTTCCATTGTGTCAGCTTGGAGAAGGAAAGAGGGGTACACCTGCTGTTGGTCTGAAGTCCTGGAAGTACCACTCAGTGTGACTTTGCTTCTTAGTGTATTTCTTAGAATTCTCATATGTAGGAGGACAATAAAGATAAATATAGAAACAATTAAGCCTCCATACCAAATGGATATTGCATTAAAGGCAAATAATATTATATTTTAAAATTCAATTCCTCATTTACCTTTGAATATAAATATTTTCATGCATTATATATGAACTGTTACAAAAATTGAAGCTATTTTAGACGCACGTATGATTATTTTCAAAATTAATCAATTTTCTATTTCTCTTACGCGCGCACGTCTGAAATATGTAGTTACACTTTCTTATAATTATATTTAAATTTGTTTTTGAGCAGAGCCTAATATAATGAGGGGAGTTCATGAAAGTTTTAAATATATGTAAAGGTGTGTACTGTCTTACCTGCATCGTCACAAGTATTTTCTTGTTTATCTTTGACAATGCAACTTGACAACACTGACGTAACAGCAGCTAGCCAGGCGCATCTCACCTGCGCGCACACACATTTATTTAGTTCCAAACTGTGAATTGAAATGTATGTGTGTTATATAATATACGTCTATTGTCTATGGTATACCATGTTTCATCCTGTAGAAGGGCATTCGTGTCCGAAAGCTAGAGAATGAAAATATTTCGAAAAAAACTTTTCCCTGGTTGTCTGATATATTTTATTCAATAATGATACAATTGATTAGTTTATTGAATACGTCTATTTTAACTTTTTATCGTCAATTGTGTATCTGGTTGAGTTTCATAGAAAACTTAAAACGATTGTGGCGATAGAGAGATATATATAGCCAGGCTAGCCCTTATATTTAAAAACCACAGGTTGGCATTTGTGTTGTCGTTTCATTATAGAACCCTCTCGGACACATGGATCGAGATCTACGTCCAAATTTAGCCGAACCAGAAAAGGCCTGCGATAGTTATTTGACAGAGTTTGACGAGACAGTTGGACTACCGCAGCCTGTCTCGGGGTCAGGAGCTGGCGCCTGCAGCGACTATCTGGCTAGTTAGCCCTCTCTATTCATCTTCACATTTGTAATGCCCATCCTTTAAAGTTTTTCTATATCACTTTGTTTGTTTACCTTTAATTCACTACACGTGTTTGCGCCTAGTTATGTAAATCTCTTGCTAGGCTGCATTGATTTATAATCATGCAGATTTTTCTTTCTTTCTTTTAATTATGTAAATATATATGTATATAAAATGAGTGAAAGATGCAATAAAGAGTGTGTCAGCTAAACGCCGTGAGGCTGTGTGGCCATTCTCTTGTTGTTACATCGCATTTGGATAGAGAGAATCTCTCAGTAGTCAATCCGCAGGTCGAGGTGAAAACATACAGTCCAAATTAAGCTCTGCCGAAAGATAGTCAACATCTAAAACAAAGGTTAATAAGCTACACGGATTTCCAAACTATTACTGTGAGGATCCAAGCTGCAACATATGGTCCATATCGAGCCGGATATCAAGATGAAGAGTGTGATTCTACTGAGAAAGAACCTTCAAAACTGAAAATATGCCTAAGGCAATCAAAGGCCTAAAGGTCAAGATCCGTTTCCAGATAAGACGAATGGATAGATACATGGCATCCGTAGATGAAGAAATAGCAGGAGGAGATCTGCATAATTTAAAGCTGATATATGAAGATGTATCAGAAATAAAAACGGAAACAAAGATCTTATTTGACGAGTTATTTGAGCAGGAGGAAGTAGATGAAGAGAAGGAATTCGAAGGTTATGAAACAATTCAAGATAAAATGAAGAAACTGGAATTAAAGCTTAGGCGTGCATTAGAAGGAATACAAAGTACAGCTGATACCAAACAAGCAAAAGGCCTCGAAACAGTGATATTGCCCAAGTTCGAGTTGCCTCACTTCTATGGAGATGCGAACTCTTAGTTCAATTTCAAAGAGGTATTCGGAATGGCCATAGATCAAAATCCAGGGTTAAATGATCTACAAAAGCTGCAATATTTGGGCTCCGCAGTAAAGGGAGAAGCAGCCAGACTAATACGTGGGTTCCCAGTGTTATCAGAGAGCTACAAGCAGGCATGGGATACTCTAGTATCCAGATACGACAACCAAAGAGAGTTGGCTTATGCGCAACTGAATAAAATCTTCAAGATCAAGCAAATGAAGAATCCATCAGCAAAGGCCCTAAGGGAACTCTTAGACACATGTAACGAGTTTGTACGCAATCTAGGATCCCTCGGATTGCAAATAAATGAGTTGGTGGACATAATATTGGTACAGTTCTTGAGGAACAGAATCGATGAGGATATGAGGCGACAGTGGGAGTTGACCCAGGATGAGAAATCATTTCCTTCCTATGAGAACTTCATTCTGTTTCTTGAAAGACAAGCTAGAAGTCTGCCACAGGGATCAAGGGAATATCAAAGAAAGGAAAATGAAATCCAAAAGGACTATGCAAATGTACACATTGCGATTAATACCAATGCTCAAATATGCATGGCATGCAAGGCAGGTCACAGAATCTACAACTGTACTACGTTTAGTGCAATGCCTATCGAGCAAAAATGGGAATTTGTCAAACAAAACAAGATGTGCTACAATTGTCTAAAAAAAGGTCATGCAAGGAAAAATTGTTACCAAGGACCTTGCAAGAAGTGCAACAAAAGGCACCATACCTTGCTCCATGGGCTTGACACAGAGGTGACTAATACTCAGAAGGGTGCGAAGCCACAGATCTTTAGACCTGAAAGTGAAATCAACAACACGAGTATTGAACAAGGAGGTGAGACCATCAATCAAGTGCTCCTTGCGACTGCTCAAATAATTGTGGAAGGTGAGGGCGGTACACAGCAGATCTGCCGAGCACTTTTAGATAGTGGATCACAGGTTAGTTTGATCACAAAAGAAATTTGTGAGAAACTTGGGCTCAAAAGAGAAACATCAGGACGCTCACTTAAGGGTATTGGAAATAATCCAGTCCAGGGATCATCTACATCTGTTAACTTGACATTCAGGTCAATTTATAGATCCGAAAAATGTGAAACAAATGCTCTAGTAATGGAAGTCTTAACAACTGAAATTCCAAACTTCAAATTGGCAGAACCGACCTGGATCATGCAGAGAGGGCTTGAGTTAGCAGACCCTCTGTTTCATATTTCGGCACCAATCGACATTATTCTAGGTGCAGATATGTATGCATATCTGATATAAGGAGAGAAAAAAATGCTGAGAAGGAACGAGCCTATAGCAATGAATTCAAGGCTCGGTTGGATTCTGATGGGCAAAGTGGACAGCTCTCTCTCGTCGAACTATAAAGGTGGACCTTGTAGCCTTGCGGTTCAAACAACATCAGAATTAGATGGTCTGGTGGGAAATTTCAGGGAATTGGAGTCAGTACCGTCATAGCAAGACCAGAATCCAAGGGAAGAAAAGTACGAGACTTATTACCAGAAAACCTATTCCAGAGGCTGCCAAGGAAGATACAGTTAGAAACTGCTGTTCAGGAAAGCTCATCGGAACAGCTCCATTCCTACCTCTAGATCTCCAATAGTTCCACTGGGAGGAAGGTCTGGTGAGGGTGTCTTGCACAGGGCCAACTTGGACAGCCGGAGGAGTTTTCGGGAGACCAATCGCCAAGCTGGCCCCTCTTCCCTTTACGCCTCAAGATCTGAACTGAAGTTCAGCGGTGGGGGGGGAGTTTGTTTGCGCCTAGTTATGTAAATCTCTTGCTAGGCTGCATTGATTTATAATCATGCAGATTTTTCTTTCTTTCTTTTAATTATGTAAATATATATGTATATAAAATGAGTGAAAGATGCAATAAAGAGTGTGTCAGCTAAACGCCGTGAGGCTGTGTGGCCATTCTCTTGTTGTTACATCGCATTTGGATAGAGAGAATCTCTCAGTAGTCAATCCGCAGGTCGAGGTGAAAACATACAGTCCAAATTAAGCTCTGCCGAAAGATAGTCAACATCTAAAACAAAGGTTAAGAAGCTACACGGATTTCCAAACTATTACTGTGAGGATCCAAGCTCCAACAACACGACTTCACAACTCAACATCTTTAATCACATCACAATGTTATCACATGTATATTTTGTGAAATTTCGGAAATATGGTATTCATGTTTCAAAAAGTGCCAATCAGTTCAATCTGAAAAAGATCTCATATAAATATTGGATTTAGTTATAATTATTCGAAACTGAGATTATACCGTGTCATTGATCTGATATTTCGCGTCCTCAGATGAGAATCTCAAATAAATGCAATGATATTTTATGGAAACGTTGTTTTTAAGCACACACGCGTATATAATAAATAATCCACTTATATGGTTATATATTTGAGGAAAAAGTGTTTTTTTTTCTCTCATTAGTTTGTTTTCTTAAATGATTACATTGTGTTTTCAATAATATTCGATTATTTTATTTTAATTTTAAAATATTATTTGATTTTGGTTTTATACACAGAGAGAGAGAGAGGGGGGGGGGGAGAGCCAGAAAGAAATATATATTTCAAAACATTTTGAATATATTTTCAGTATCAAAAACTAGAAACAAATTTATAAACATTATAAAATATACAAATATAAATAAAATAGTTTTTAAGTGTAAAAATTATCAAACGAATGATTTCCATTTTTTGCTTCGAACAGATGAGCTATGTTGAAGACATTTGTCATAGGATTGTCGAGTGTAGCAGGATTTATTGAATGAATTTAACCAATATTATTGTGATTTTTTTACTGTGATGTTGGGTTTTGAGTTATTTTTGTGAAACATGTGTTGGGTCCATTTTGGACTCAGACCCAACAATGAAAACATTATAAGTGTGAATTTGAGGAGACAAGGTTCTCGGCTGGATGTTGGGTGTGCAGGATACCCTTTGACCGGATTCTGCAGATCACTGGCACATCATGCGCTGATTTACCATGTGGCCTGAAAGAGTGTCCAGTGGATTATCCATCATACAGCCTGAAAAGAACCTTTAAAGACCCGAGGGACGTCAAATTACACCATCCAATTTCTAACGCATGCCTTATTCTGTTCTTTTATGTAAATATTTTTTTGGTTGGCCTAGGCAATTTTTTGTTTAATAGTAGGAGTAGATTCGAAATAATTCATCTGAATTATTTATTAAATAATTGTAAAATCATTTTTAGAAATTGGTTTCATGATTCATGGGAATTGATAAAATAATTATTCTTTTCTAAATTAGAATATATTGATTTAGATAATTCTCATGAATTATCTAATTAATTTGAAATGGGGATGTAATTTTAGATTTTATTTCAGTATATATATATATAAATTATATATATATTTCACCTTATAGGTATATATATATATATTTTTTGACCATCACAGAGGGTGACCAGTCAAAGATTTATTTTTTATTTTATTTTTTTTTTTCTGTTATAATGTTTTGGTCACTCTGGGAGAGGATAGACAGAGAGTCAGTTTGAAAGCGACCACCAGGGGGAGCAGGGGAGGAAACGAGGGGCCTTGGCGATAACCTCTCCGCAAGGGGAGGAACTGGGAAATGTAAGTAAATGTGTTTCTTTAATCTTTAATAGGGATAGTATATCTAGGCCAGCATTACCTTTTCCTTTTTTGTGATATATAGATATTGTGTTATAAGTGTTATAATGTGTAGGAAGATCGTCATTGGATGCAAAAATAAATATTTTATAGTTCACTTATCGCTGTAAAACCTTTTCTTGCATTTCATGAACACATCTCACATTTTCAATCATATAAGATATTAATATACATAAAATTAAACTTTAAATTATATTTGGTACATCATTTCCCTCCTGTATTTGTGAATATTGTGTCCTTTGGATAAGTCTGTCTATTTGTAGTTTGTAAATCGGGCATTCACTTGAATTTAATCTATGGTTTGTATAAAGGTTTCATTTTTTATTTAGGGTGCTTAGAGCGATTGTGACATTTTGTTGCTTCAGTACAGTCGTGGCTACCTTGTACACTGCATATTTTACATATTTTAATGCTTTGGCAGTCTTTTGTTTTGTGATTCGGATTAAATTAAAAACAATTTGGCATTGTCTTACAAATATTCTGTCTTGTGTAGAACATCGCTCAAAAATGGATGTATATCTCATTACCCATTATTATTTTTTTAATTTGGTAAACTTTAGGAGCCACCCTCAATACTATACTGTGATATGGAGAGTTAGATCTCATTATAAATAGAACCTTTATTTAACTTTCCAAATTTTCTAAATCAGAATTCAATTTGCATACGGTTTGGACGAAGTTCGCCGCATCTGTAATTTGGATACGTTTCGACTATTATAATTGGATCTCTTAGTGTCGGTATGTAAATTTTACTAATATTTCAAATCTCCTGATTTGTTTAATTCATCTAGTAGTATCTTATTGTCAGTTTGGTTTAGAACTTTTATAATTACAGATATATATTTTTTGCGTTTGTAGTTCTATTAATCTTAATGTTTTACCATTTCCCCGACATTATCAGTATTTTTTTTAAGTGCATCAGAATTAGATGCACCATCATTTAAAGCCACAAGTAAAGTAAATTATCTATCGTCAGGCCAGAAATCTGAACTCTACACATGATTTTCAAATAAGCTAAAGTTAAAATGAAAATGGTCCTCTTTAACCTTCATCATATTTTGTTCCTTGGTTGAAAGTGGACAGCATTCACCATTCTTGTTGTGCATAGGCTGTAAGTGCTGATCCTTTAGAATTGTGCGAGGAAACATTTTAACATCTTGGTTTTTAATACGTATTTATAAAATCTTAGGTATGTCAAGCTGCTAAGATAATTTTCACACAGGTAACCGTTCTTAGCTTCACTTGAATATTTTCTTGAATCCTGTCAGTATTGATTCCTGTGGCCACTGTGTGATTTCTACCCAGGTGAGGCAAATAACGATTGATCAAAAATTACTTAATCAGCCATCAATACTGAAGGTGGATATTTCCTCACCGTAATATTATCTTCTTTTCTCGGTTGTAAGTTTTACAATCTTGAATTTACTAAAATTGCTTTATTAGATTCTGAAGGAAACAATATCAATTGATTAGCATGAAAGTGCTATACCCATTTATATTCCATTAAAAAATAACAATACATCAATATACATACCAGAGATAAATGCGAAGCTATATATCTAAACTATAATATTTCTTTAAAACAAATAGATCTTAACTTTTACGATTTTTTATTTATTTATTATCTAAAAAAGCGCGGTATTGAGGTATTTGCGCATATTAGAGAGGAAACAAAGGATTAAATATTTACAGATTTACACGTATCAAAGGACAGAGTTCATAAATGTTCAAAAAGGAAGGGTAAGGAGAATTTTTACTATATGAAAAACAATAAATGGCTTTTATAAATAATAGATGATAAAATAAGGAGAAAAACGTTTATTTAATGAACGGATTCGTGACAAGCTTTCGGGCTGTCAAGCCCTTCAACAGGTACAATGAAATGTGAGTAGACAGAACTATATAAAAGAATCGATCTATGAGATAATTTGCTTATATGATATAGATGGCGTAATGATAAAATGAATCGAAATTAATATTGTTGTTTTGTATAACTAATTTTGTAAAATATAAAATTATGGTAATAATAAAATTTAAAACATAAATAAAGCTAAAACGGACGGAGATATTAACATAATTTTAGGAGGAATAAAGTGAAATCTAAAATAAAGTATGACCATATGGGTAAAACCAAACAATGGAAAGAAGAATATACAGAAATAACGATAAAAGCGTCATACCAGAGGGAAATAATGATTAAACCCGCCATCAGCAGAATCTTAGGACTATGGAAAAGGAAGAACCAGTGGGGGGGGGGGGGGGGGGTTCATGGAAAAATTAGGTTTTTTAGTAGCCGGCCTATAGATTCATACATATGTCATGATAATACTGCTTTGGTAAATCAATATGTCTATTAATACTATTATTGTTAATGGATAAAATTGCTTCTAAAATTAATCTTTGGTATTTGTTATTGATATTGGAATACAGGGTGGTAGGGGAGGATAAATTGAAGGAGTGGCCAGTGATGTTGATGTGGTTATATATGAGAGATCTATTGTCTTTATTGGAGATGCATCTACCGTGTTCAGTCATCTTGGTGGCCACGGATCTACCGGTCTCGCCTATGTAGGAAGCATTGCAATCGTTGCACGAGTCCAAGTAGACCGAGCCACCAGAAGACCGAACAACGGCAGATCTGTGTAGGCGGGTGATAGGGTGTCTAAGAATGGTACCTATACTTTTGTTATTAGAGAAATATGTATTGATTCCATGGGATCTGAGGATGTGGGAGATGGAGACTGATTGGGGGGAGAAGGGCAATAAACAGATGTTTCTACTGACTATAGGGGGGGTGACAAAAAATGGGTTATATAGGTATTTATGTATAAAATGGGGAGGTATTGGGAGAGGGCTAGTTGTTTTATGATTTTAGATAATTCTATGTTTAACACACGAAGAATGTAATCTTTAATTAAAAAAAAAAACATATATTGGATCAAAATATCATTCATTTGACCAATATTTCAGTTGGCTGAACGGCAACCTTTTTCAAATTATGATAACATATTTATAGGAATGTAGTAATGTGCACATTAATATGTTATAATACCTTGATAAAGGTTGGCGTTTAGCCAACTGAAATATTGGTAAAATATATGATATTTTGATCCAATATATGCCTTTTTAATTAAAGATTTATTTATGGATTGCTCTATTTTCAAAAAGAATGTACTATATTTTTCTCTCCCTTTCAATATAATATGTATTCAAAATATGTAAATAATAATTTGTTTATAAAAATAATACTCATCATCAATTTATTAACGTGATACTCCTGTTGAACCACTGACAAGTCCGAAAGCTTTAAAATAAATTGTTGTACAAGTAACTTAGCCCTGGAAGCTTTATTTATTTTATAAGAGTGCCTAATGAGTTTAAAGGTATAGCAAAGTGTTGGTATACTGAAGCCCAGCAACCAGAGTCGTTGATGCTAGGTGTCTTGATGGACTATTTTTGTAGTTGGAACGTGAGAAGAAACATGTCTCTCACTACTCCTGGAATTACATGAAGTGGAAACTGAATTTGGCTCTTCCTTGGAGGATTTATGTCTGTTATAATCTTAGTATTTATGTATTGGTTTAATATTGTAGTCAATTATTATCTAGCAGTTAAATATCTCCTATCAAAATTCGAAACTATTTTAAACGCGTAAGATTCTTTTTGAAATTAAAATAGTTTCGAATTTTGATTTTGATAACAGATGGCGCACTAGTGCATCATATTTTAAAAATCTCATTTATTTTTTATTATACTGGAATATTTCATTTATAAATTTCACACATGTTCCGCTTCTTTTTTTTTTTTTTTTTAATAAATGGCTTATTTAGAAGTTTGTTTCGTGTATTTCTCTTAAAATTTACTCTGTGTTCAAATTTCTTGTTATTTCTCTCGCCCCCTTTCATTAGTATAATTTTTAAAATATTATTTTGCTTGAATTTTTATATATATTTAATCGCGCGAAAATGTATAGTAGCGAGAAAATATTTTTTTCAAATTTTGTAAATTAATATGGTCATTTTGAAAATAAGTAATCAATAGGCAGGCAATTCTGAAGTTTATTATAATCCTCTATTTATTTTCAAAATGGCAAAAAACAATATATACTAGATATATACAAGATAATAATTTTTGTTGGATTTTAAATAATAAACTTATAACAATTCTATTATATTATAATCTATTAAAAATAATTTTTGATATGGAAACGTTGATTATATTTCCTAGTAATATTTTATAAGTATATACACATTTCCCTGCTCACTTGAGAAAAAAAAAATAGATACACTTATCAGACGGAATTTTTTAGCTTCTTTTATTGACTAATTTGAAAATGACGTGCGTATGAGTTTTACTGTAAGTTGTTTTATTATACAGAATTTGAGTTTCTAGGCGAGGATCATTTGTTTGGCACACTTCTGGACACTGCACAACCACCAAAAAGCAGGCTGAAAATTTGTCGAAAACCTGTCAACTATTTTAGATTCAAAGGGCTTTTCGTTCTTGAAGGGTTGTACGGACTATACTGTTATGCAGATTGAAATACCCGGTATTATTCGAATAGCAACTGAACAATGAACTTAAAATAACAAAGCGCAAATCTTAAATAACTCTCATTACAGTCACTTCAAATACTCAAAATATTCATTAATAGCATGATTATATCACTCACAAATACTTCTCTGGTAATTAAATGATTTTTTGCCCAACTGAGATCCTATGGGTGTTCTTCCCGAGAATCGATCAAAGCGCTGCAAGACTGACTGTCCTTTAACTTTTGATCTATGTAATAGCAGAATACAAAATGAAATCATGCATACAATATTTGGGTGCTTCTGCTTGGAGAAACAGAGGGGAACTTTTGGCGACTTATCATTGTCTCAAATATATAACTGGATGAATATAATGATGTTTGATCAAGGTCATATTTTTGGTTGATATAAATTCTACAAGGCCGCAGTCACAGTTCGGAGGAGATTAATAGAATCGCCGAATGTCGTGGTCCATTGGATGAGGGAGGGGAAGACTAGAACGCGGCTGATTAACACTAGCCTTTCAGTGATACGCTAACCTTGACGTATGCACGAAGGAATGTGTGGCCACTGTACATGCGTCGGACCGGGAGGCTGATGTTGGGTTCTGCGCTGCCTGGAGTATAGGTGCTCCATCTATGATTCCTTTCTTCATGTGGTAAATATGTATAAGACCGGTGTTCTTAATAAAGCTGTGTGTATGTGTTTTATTTTAGACGAAATTTAGAACAGCAATATTTGACTTAAACACTAAACAATTGCGCGATATCTCAAATTAGGAAATAAAACCGTAAATCACGAATGTTTCTTTTAAAACTTTGTTATTTTCAGTATTGCATCTATATCTTTTTCCTATTTCTTGTCAATTTGTGTAGTGAAGATTTAGAGTTAGAAGCTATAAAGTGTATAAATTATAAATCCAAGTTTATTGATCGTTGAAATGGGTACTTATTTTATTCATTTTACAGAGATAAGTAGACAAAAGAAAGTAGTTGCATTCTCAACATTGTACTTATACCCAGCTTCTCTCCTCTTTTTCTTCCAATTAACAATGGGTTTGTCACCGTATTGTAGAAGCAGCCAATACTTCTGTTATTACAGCACATGTCAAATCCCCGTGGCTTTGCGACACGATCCGAGATCTAAAATTGAAGGTCACCTAACTCATCAATATGAACGCTATAACTTTGTGCCATCATTTAAAAGAAAGAAGTCACCTTTCACCTCATAGACCAATGCCCGCTCCACAAAATATTATTCTATACCATACGTTATGCCTAGAAGACTGAATTGATATTCTTATAACTTATACCATGGCTGCCTACCTCTATGTCGAGAGAGTGTTAGGCCGTTTTTCTCTTATAATTTCATATATGAATCATCCAAATGACCTATATCAATACGTAATAACTTTCTACATGAGGTTAAGGTATTGCAATGTATCCAACATCTCAAGATGCTATTCTATTGCGCTTGATGGGATGCAAAAGTGAAAGACATTTCACCATGTTAACATCAATCTAACACTCTTCAATGTTCCACAACAAAAATGAAGATTTTGGAACAGGATTTGACACAATTCTAGCAGTAATTCAAAATATTTGGCAGCTCATGGTGAGTATTTTTCCTATTATTACATATGGCAAATATGCAAATTTTGTAAACATCCATATGTATTTATTACGGTTGTAACATTTTTAATATTCTGTCTGTGCCCTATTATAGCTAATACGCAAATTATAAATAGAGGTTTATGCAAATCATAGTCCCCCGATTATAGTTCTGAACTCACCGTGCCATCGATGAATGCACACTCCGCGCTTGACATGATTGGGTGATATTAACAACAGCGCCTCTAGCGAACTACATTGGCATTACTGTAATGTTTGCTGCATTGTTAATTCAATCAAAAATTCAAACTATATTTTATTAGGTATTATGATATTGCCATTAAAATATAATAAAATATAAATTAAATTTCTTTCAAAAAGTAACTAGATTTCGATATCACGCTCTTTGATAGACTGAGTTTTAAAATGATTCAACAAGCTTTGGTTATATATCAATCACATTTTGAGTGAATTTACAAAATATGATATTCTTTTTATAGTACGATTCTAATAAGACTGGGTATTCGGTCATGGTATGAAAGGAGATCTACAATGGTGTATTACTTGAAAGCTAAATTGAAAGCTATGGTATGGAAAGAAATAATGTAAAACAATGTATTTCTGGAAGACCCGATATCTCGTCATGACATGGAAAGAGACAATGTAAAATCATGTATTTCTGGAAGACCCGTTATCTCGTCATGACATAGAAAAAGACAATGTACAATGGTGTATTGCCGGAAGACCAGATATATTGTTCTGACATGGAAAGAGAAAATGTAGAAAAATTATTTTTGGAAAACTGGATATCTCGTCATGACATGGAAAGAGACATTGTACAATGGTGTATTGCCGGAGACCAGATATATTGTTCTGACATGGAAAGAGACAATGTACAATAATGTAATTCTGGAAGACTGGATATCTCGTCATGACATGGAAAGAGACATTGTACAATAATGTATTTCTGGAAGACTGGGTATCTCGTCATGACATGGAAAAAGACAATGTACAATGGTGTATTGCCGGAAGACCAGATATATTGTTCTGAGATGGAAAGAGACAATTTACAATAATGTATTTCTGGAAGACTGGGTATCTCGTCATGACATGGAAAGAGACAAGGTACAATGGTGTTTTGCCGGAAGACCAGTAATATTGTTCTGACATGGAAAGAGACAATGTACAATAATGTATTTCTGGAAGACTGGATAACTCGTCATGACATGGAAAGAGACAATGTACAATGGTATATTGCTGAAAGATCAGATATATTGTTCTGACATGGAAAGAGACAATGTAGAATAATGTATTTCTGGAAGACTGGATATCTCGTCATGACATGGAAAGAGAAAAGGTACAATGGTGTATTGCTTGGAAGCTAAATATCTCGTCATGGTATGGAAAGAAATAATGTAAAATAATGTATTTCTGGAAGACCCGATTACTCGTCATGACATGGAAAGAGACAATGTAAAATAATGTATTTCTGGAAGACCCGTTATTTCGTCATGACATAGTGTATTGCCGGAAGACCAGATATATTGTTCTGATATGGAAATAAACATTGTACAATAAGGTATTTCTGGAAGAATAGATATCTCGTCATGACATGGAAAGAGACATTGTACAATGGTGTATTTCTGCAAGACTGGGTATCTCGTCATGACATAGAAAGAGAAAATGTACAATGGTGTATTGCCGGAAGACCAGATATATTGTTCTGATATGGAAAGAAACATTGTACAATAAGGTATTTCTGGAAGTCTGGATATCTCGTCATGACTTCGAAAGAGATATTGTACAATAATGTATTTTTGGAAGACTGGGTAACTCGTCATGATATGGAAAGAGACAAGGTACAATGGTGTTTTGCCGGAAGACCAGATATATTGTTCTGACATGGAAAGAGACAATGTAGAATGTTGTATTTCTGGAAGACTGGATATCTAGTCATGGCATGGAAAGAGACATTGTACAATAATGTACTTCTGGAAGACTGGGTATCTCGTCATGATATGGAAAGAGACAATGTACAATGGTGTATTTCCGGAAGACCAGATATATTGTTCTGACATGGAAAGAGACAATGTACAATAATGTATTTCTGCAAGACTGGGTATCTCGTCATGACATGGAAAGAGAAAAGGTACAATGGTGTATTGCTTGAAAGCTAAATATCTCGTCATGGTATGGAAAGAAATAATGTAAAATAATGTATTTCTGGAAGACCCGATTACTCGTCATGACATGGAAAGAGACAATGTAAAATAATGTATTTCTGGAAGACCCGTTATTTCGTCATGAAATAGTGTATTGCCGGAAGACCAGATATATTGTTCTGATATGGAAATAAACATTGTACAATAAGGTATTTCTGGAAGAATAGATATCTCGTCATGACATGGAAAGAGACAATGTACAATAATGTATTTTTGGAAGACTGGGTAACTCGTCATGATATGGAAAGAGACAATGTACAATGGTGTTTTGCCGGACGACTAGATATATTGTTCTGACATGGAAAGAGACAATGTAGAATAATGTATTTCTGGAAAACTGGATATCTCGTCATGACATGGAAAGAGACATTGTACAATGGTGTATTTCTGCAAGACTGGGTATCTCGTCATGACATAGAAAGAGAAAATGTACAATGGTGTATTGCCGGAAGACCAGATATATTGTTCTGATATGGAAAGAAACATTGTACAATAAGGTATTTCTGGAAGTCTGAATATCTCGTCATGACATCGAAAGAGATATTGTACAATAATGTATTTTTGGAAGACTGGGTAACTCGTCATGATATGGAAAGAGACAAGGTACAATGGTGTTTTGCCGGAAGACCAGATATATTGTTCTGACATGGAAAGAGACAATGTAGAATGTTGTATTTCTGGAAGACTGGATATCTCGTCATGGCATGGAAAGAGACATTGTACAATAATGTACTTCTGGAAGACTGGGTATCTCGTCATGATATGGAAAGAGACAATGTACAATGGTGTATTTCCGGAAGACCAGATATATTGTTCTGACATGGAAAGAAACAATGTACAATAATGTATTTCTGGAAGGCTGAATATTTCTTCATGACATGGAAAGAGACAATGTGCAATGAGGTATTTCTGGAAGACTGCGTATTTCGTCATGACATGGAAAGAGACAATGTAAAATGGTATATTGCCGGAAGGCCAGATATATTGTTCTGACATGGAAAGAGACATTGTACAATAATGTATTTCTGTAAGACTAGATATCTCGTCATGACATGGAAAGAGACAATGTACAATGGTGTATTGCCGGAAGAACAGGTATATTGTTCTGACATGGAAAGAGACAATGTACAATAATATATTTCTGGAAAGCTGGATATCTCGTCAGGATAACGAAAGAACAATATACAATGATGTATTTCTGTAAGACTAGATATTTCGTCATGACATGGAAATAGACAATGTACAATAATGTATGTGTGTACAATAAGGGTTCATCACTAATGAGCCAGGTCCTCTCAATAATTTTTCCATTGCAGTAAGGGAAGTAGAAATTGTTTAATTCAAAAAAGAATCTTACGCGTCTAAAACTGTTTCTAATTTTCATGTGCAATAATGTAAAGAGACAATGTACAATGATTCTTTGCTATAGAATATAGATACTCATAATTCAATATTTCAATAATAATGAGTTAGCACATAAGAAAAAATGTAGAAGATGGAACTATTTCACAGCTTTGACTTTAAAAAATTAAGAACCAGATATCTACAATTAGTGAGATAGAAATAAGTACAAGCGTGAATCAATAAAAAACGATAAAAGTAAAAAAAAAGTGCAAACTGAAATACAATATAATTTTCTAATCATCTACATATCCCCCTCATATTTCTTCCTAAAGGGGAGGTAGCTTGTAAATTCCCTTTAAGAAAAAAAAATCGTGTGTGTGTGGGGCAACGCACCGCATTTTTAACCTCATCATCAGCCTTGAAAATCATGACCCTAAAAATATTTTCAAGTTTCCAATTAAATAATAATCACTCGGGCTAGATCAGAAGAGTAAGGGAAATGGATTAGATTTTCGAAATTTAATTTAATGATGGTGTCAATGGTAAGATTTGCCACGTGGGGTTGAACATAATAATGCTGTAGGCAAACACCTTTTCTCAACAAACCACGCCTTTTGGAACGAGATTTTGGCTTTAATATTTTCAAGGAGCTCAGAATAAACTATGCTATTAACTCTTTGACTTTTAGGAAGATAATCTTCTAAGATGCATTCTTTACTTTCTCAAAAAAAAAAAAAATAAACAAGAGTACTTTTCTAGCAGAAGCTGTTATCCTTCATTTCTTTAGTGTTGGTGAACCCTTGTGATGCCAATCTGCACTTAATCTTTTAGAGTGAAGAATGTAATGGTGTATCCATGATTCACCTCCAGTTACTATTCTATTAAGAAAACCTTCACCCTCAATTTCATAACGTTCCAAAGCTCTTTACAAGCGTTAAGACTTTTACCTTCATTTCCTTTGTGAGCAGGCGAGGCCATCATCTTGTGCACATATTTTGTAATGATATTTCAGACACTACCATAACTAAGGTTAAGTTCGGCAGAAATAACTCTAATGCTAATGCTACGATCGTTTTGTAGCATCTCGTCAATGGCCCAGGTGGTTGCATCATCACTAACTTTGACCGGGGCGCCAGGTCGCGGTGTGTCATCCAAACTTTCTATGCCGCTTTTGAATTTTCTAATCCATTCGAAAATTCGAATTTGATATAAACATTTTATCACCGTAAACGGCTTTCATTCGGTAGTAAATTCCAAATGGTTTAACTCCTTCATGATAAAGAAAACGTATTACTGCTCGCATTTCATACTTGGTGCAACTGTTTGTTTTGGTCGCTATTTATATTGGAAAAAATGTTACCAGATGGTTTTTTGATATTAAATTTGGTGTGATATAACAACAAATTCAATTTAAATGTGTATACCTATATACATTTGTTTCCTTCTTTGTTTTTTTTTTTCTATTAAACTTTTATCGTTTTTTTATTGATCCACTCTTGTAGTTTATGGCAGAAGTATTCTGGGTTAGTAAAATTGAGTATTTTATAAACAATAAATCTGCAATGGAAATAGTATTTTAGATATGGAAAATGATTATTTCATGCACAATAATTCTGTAATGGAGACATTTAAGTGGGTCTGGAAAATGAGTGGTTTATAAACAATAAATGTGTTAAGTTTATTTTTATTTCTTTTTAATAATATCATCAAATAATATTTATACAGGCCTTACTGCAATGATAAAATTTATTGAATGAAAGGGCTTGGCTGATTTCATTTTAGCTCGTTAAGTAAAATTCCTATCTATAATTATTCTCGAAACACCATCGGATATTGTTAACTGGAAATTTTCTTAATGTGTGTAAGTTACATGATATTTATACAAGGCAATTGAATTTATTTTCCTAATATAAACACACATTAGATAAAACAAATTTTTTCGTCTGCGAAATCATCTATACCTTCAAAATATTTAATGAGTTTGAGAAATTTTAAAGTGTTATATAATCTAGTCACATGAAAAATATCACAACCTTTATTGAAAATACATTGTATAATGAGATGTTGCTCCATATATTTTTTTCCCTCTCATTGTCTATCTCCAAAACAATTAAATACAGAAATGTTTCATAGAATATAAGTGCGTCATATTGGTAATGAATGAGAAACTATTATAAAAAAATATATAATCCCTTGTGCTATAAAACGCTGAACGTTCTTTTCCAAATAAGAAATTATTTAACGCGAAATTTTCATATTCGCCCACAAAAAAACTCATTTAACTGGGTTTAACTAGAACATGTTTAGCTGGTTTCCTTGCGAATTATTTGCCAAAGAACAATCCTCGAGGAAATTATTTATATATTATTTCTAACGTCATAGGACCTATGTTCATAGTTTCTTCGAATGACACATCAAAGAATTCCTATTTTTGCCTAATATATAATAAAATATCTTTATTGAATATCGTAGGTTCAATTAGAGCGTTTTCTCTCTGGTTAATAAACTAATAGAACCGCTGGGAGGCTTCACCACTGTTGAGCATGATATTTTCCAATGTTTTCCCATAGTAATAAGGACAGTAGGTGGTTTTTTGGAAATATTACATTTACTTTAAATAATAACACCTACTATTCAAAAAAACTCCATATATTCCATATTTTACTTTTTGGTAAAATTACCGTTATATAATGACACAATACAAATTCCTCATATTTTCTATTCGTTTTTTCTTTAATTATTCTAATGGATAAATGACTCACAGAAAAAATTACCATATTTATATATTATTCTACATTATTGTAAAATTCTCTTTGTATCATGACACACGTACAAATTCTACATCAATTGAATTAAATCTCCTGGACATTAATTAAATAATTAAAAAGGTTTCTGGAGTTTCTTTTTATATTATTCATGCAGTCTCAAGCTTTCGGGCATCTCTTGCCTTCTACAGGAGAACATGAATAAAACGCCGACTAATGCCAAACTATTATAAATTCATATACACATATACACTATATGCACATTGGGATATTTTGCATATTGTTTTTTAATTTGAATATATTCTTATTTAATTCTATAAAATAATCCCTTGCATCAATATTGAGTAAAATTAATCATGCCTCCAGGGAAAGTTTCTTTTCAAAACAATAATTGGCGAATTATTATACCAGGTTTTATCCTGTAGAAGGGCATCCGTGCCCGAAAGCTAGAGGATAATAAAGATGTTTTTAAAATACACTTTTCCCTGGAGGCATGATTAATTTTACTCAATATTCTTATTTAATTAGTGTATTTGCATAGTTTCTATTATTTTTCATTTACAATTTTCCGTTATGTAATAAGACAATTGATTACCTCATATTTTCGAACCTTTTACTTTATTGATTCTCTGCAGTACACTATAAGAAGAATGTCCAAACTTTCACATGCCGAATTCCATCAATATATTTGAGGCCTCACCTTCATTTCAACCCAAGAATAAGAATGTTCAGGACCTTTGAATGTCTCCCACCAGATTCCTTTTCCTTCATCCTCCCCAGACACCGGACCATTGTAGTTAGCTCCGTTGAGGTTGGCCTTGATTGGATCATGACGCCACCAACCGCCTCGATGCTTTTTTGCCGTTTCGTCGTGGTCCGGGGATCTGAATTCTTTTTCTTCATAGCCGCTTAAAGCATCCCCTACACAGAGTTTAAACACATTTGTATTAAATATATAATTTAAACATATTTGACTTTAGGAATGAATTGTAACGTAGAACAATAAGTAAAAACAATATAGGAATAAAAAGGAAATTTAATTTGATATGAAAAATTCCTAAATTTTTTAAATAAAATAGAAAAGAGGTGAAAATAAAATTCGTAGAATATAAAAAATAGCTCTTAAAATTAAATATACTTCGGCCAGTAAATCTTTTTGATATCTCGACGTTTCGACAAAAATCTTTTGTCCTCATCAGGAGCTAACAAAATTTTTTAATGCTTTTCCAAATGTTTTAATTTTTGTTTGCTCCTGGCGAGGACAAAATATTTTTGTCGAAACGTCGAGTTAATAAAAATATTTACTGGCCGAGGTATCTTCAATATTAAAAGCTATGAATGCCGGCCAGACAGGCTCTATCTTTGCGATAAAAAAAAAAAAAATTCTGTTGATAATAAAATAAATATTGTGTATTACAATTTTGAATGTGAATCGTGGTAATATTTGTCTAGGAAAAAAATGTATTAAATATATTTCATTGGTTTACTCAAAACTTCCCGAGGTTTTGATACCCTCGATATCATAAGACCCTCCGTTCAGTTCGACGTGAAACTCTGTAAAAATGTTGTTCAATAGGAATCTATTGTCATTTGAAAGTCACTATATGTATATTTATAATTCTGAGAAACATATATATTAAAAATAAATAAGGCATATCCTGACCATGAGTACATGTGTTTTTAGATGGCAGAGCGCCACCTAGTGGAACAGAAATCAACTAAGCATTGATTTAGCCTGTTCCCTGATATTTGGCCAACCTATTTCCTTGATGAATCAAGAAAAACCATCCACGAACGTGTTTCGTGCTGTTGGCGCTCGTCAGCGTGGAGTCGTCAAATATAAGGGAACAGGCTAAATAAATGTTTTGTTGATTTCTGTTCCACTAGATGGCGTTCTGCCATCTAAAAAACACGTGTGCTCCTGGTCAGGATATTCCTTCATTATTTTTAATATCAAAACCTGGCCTTTTTATTTTTTTTTCTATTATTTTTTCACATCTATATTAATAAAATGCAAATTTCTTAAGAGGACATCACTAAAAACTTTCGTTACAATGCATCAATTTCAACCAAATTTTCAACATTTATGTAAAACGAGATGGAGCAGGTTTTGCTTAACATCAAAATATTTTCCCTAACATTAACATGCGTACTTATCTGTTATCGATTAAATACAAAAAAATCAACAGAGTTAATTTTATTTATATATAAATACAAAAAAAAAAATTCAGCAATTCATTCAACTCAATCTAAAAAAAAATATTCAAAACAAGCAATTTTAAGATAACACCATATGAAAAACAGTCGGCCAAGAAAACAACAACGATATTACATCTTTCTCACATATTCACACACAATCTTGATTAAAAATTAAAACTAATCTTTAACATTGTTTATTATACTTCATAATATATAATATTCGTTAGGCAAACTTTCACTCGGATAAATGTAATATAAAAAGCCAACAATGAAGAATGAATGTAAGATAAAAATCCAACAATGAAGAGTAAATATAATATAAAAAGCCAACAATGAAGAATGAATGTAAGATAAAAAGTCAACAATGAAGAGTAAATATAATATAAAAAGCCAACAATGAAGAGTGAATGTAAGATAAAAATCCAACAATGAAGAGTAAATCTACTTATATATTTGCCTTATTCTGTCTGTTTGTCTGTTTGAAGCTCACGGATGGGATTTTTCATAACCATCGGTGGTTCAGTGGTAGAATGCTCGCCTGCCACGCGGGCGGCCCGGGTTCGATTCCCGGCCGATGCATTTTATTTTTTACAATTTTTAAAACTCATTTATATATTATACAAGAATGACATCCACGGCGCCAATTTATAATTGTAACGAATAGTATTTGAATAAAAGCATTTAATCGGGCGTTGCCCATTCGTATCTACTTATATATTTGCCTTATTCTGTCTGTTTGTTTGTCTGTTTGTCTGAAGCTCACGGATGGGATTTTTCATAACCATCGGTGGTTCAGTGGTAGAATGCTTGCCTGCCACGCGGGCGGCCCGGGTTTGATTCCCGGCCGATGCATTTTTTTTTTTTTAGAATTTTTAAAACTCATTTATATATTATACAAGAATGACATCCACTGCGCCAATTTATAATTGTAACGAATAGTATTTGAACAAAAGCATTTAATCGGGTAAAACCCGGGCGTTGCCCGGGTCATTCGTATATAATAATTGTATAAACGAATGCAAGACAAAATCACCGCGAATGTTTCTTTTTTTAAGGCAATTTCTTTTTAAGGCAATTATCGTTATTTATCGTTAATTTTTGTTTCGATTTTATTGAAAAAAAACGATATGGTGCCTTTAAAAAATGATCTTTATTACTATGCAGTTTTCTATTTAGTCAATATACCTAAGTTCATGTTGCAAATGTAATTATCTCTATCGATTTAGTAGGTGAAATGCAAAAAAAAAAAAAAATCGACATGATATAATCTTTATGAAAATTCACATTTTTATTTTTATATTTTCAAGACACACACAGTTTGGGGCGGGACGTTTCACAAGAGAGACATCCACGGCGCCAATTTATAATTGTAACGAATAGTATTTTAATTAAAACGTTTTAAAAACACACAGTTTGGAACGCGACGTTTCACAAGAGTGACATCCATGGCGCCAATTTATAATTGTAACGAATAGTATTTGAATTAAAACGTTTTTAAAATATATACGCACTCGGGTAAAACCCGGGCGTTGCCCGGGCCATTCGTCTAGTAAATTAATATAAATCATTATTTTCAAAGGAAAAGAGTTGATACTCTTCAATAATCCTAAAAATAAGCAGCATAAAGAAGGTAATAATACATAATTATACGCCCAATATTAATTGAAAATTGTTGAATCATACAACTTTATTTCTCTTATATACATATTTTCCTAACCGTTCGAAAATTAATATGATTCATATAAAATATATAAGGTAATGAATATTAAAAAGGAAATAAAATGAGTATAAAAAGGTTTATATTATTATTTTTGAATCGAATATTCTGAATGTATCAATCACATATAATAAAGCGTCTGTTCGTTGAAGCCGAATAGGATTGGTCCATTCTGTGTCACGTGTTCAAGTTACGTAGTTAAGTGACGTGGCCGGCTGTAGGTCTGTTTGGGTTATGTTTTCTTCCTTTATTTTATTCTATTCTGACCTTATTAGTCATTTTTTGCTTTCGGCAATTTATTCGGTGAATATTTGAGGAATAAATTTTAATTCAAAATTATATTTAAACTTTTAAAAATAACGCAGTTAGCAAAAATACGCATTTAGCTCGACGTTAGCGACACGCTCGGCCATTGATTGAAATAAAACGAAATAATTTGATATATAAATATTCGTAATTTACACTAGCCACATCAGCCACATATTTGATAATATTCATAATTTACACTTTAAATACTTTTCATACTTGCCTTCTCTTTTCTAATTCTTATATTTTAAATATTTAAATGCGTACTTTTAACGACGACATTTTTAATTTTAGTAAATCATTTTACACTTTAATAACATTTTTCATTTTTAATTTTTCATTTTTCATTTTAGCACCGTTTTTATTTTGTTAAGGTCATTTTTCATATTTTTTATATTTTAAGATTATCTATAATATCTAATTATCAATGCGCAAAAAAATGTCTGTTTGTCTGTATGTATGTTTGTTCCCTAACTACTCTCTTAATATTCTATTTTATACGCCAATATTTAATTACGCCAGAAATTGGCTATTTTAATATTGCTTATATTAAATATGCCTATGCGTATTTTTTATTTTATTGAATATTAATTTTTACAAACATATATTTATATTCTTTATTCGATATTTAGTTAATATTCATTTCGATATTTAGTGAATATTCAAAATAGACCCTCAAAATAAAATAGAATAAAATTTCAATATATATCGAAAATTGATCTATGTCACATTGTTATATTATATAGTGTTATATGTTGTAAGATTTAGGTACTTACAGCTTGTAGGAAGGCATGAGGACGTTGAGGATTATATGATAATAATCTTTATTATCCATTTAGCAAGAAAGACAAAGTTATGGTAGCGAACAGTTATTGTAATATAGAGAAGAAGGTAAACAAACAGTTGTGATGATGATAGGTCCAGTGTGGCGCTAGCTGTCGTAGCATTCAGTTATCCAACAAATCCCCGGCATGAATGTGGAGACATCACGAGGTTGTAGCGTAACTTCTCAAATGTCGGCCTTGGTAGCGGCTTGGTCAGAATGTCCGCCTTCATGTCGCCAGTTGGGCAGTAGATCATTTTTATCACTGTCTTCTTCTGAAGATCCTTCAGGTGATGGATCTTGGTTGCGATGTGCTTGGTTCTAGAAGACACTTTTTCGGATGAACATATCTTGAGACATGATTGATTGTCTTGGTGGAAGTAGATTGGAGCTTTCTGTTCCAGTTCGAGATCCTTTAGCAAGTCGAGAAGCCATAACAGTTCTTGTGAGGCTTCAGCTGCGGAGATTAGTTCCGCTTCGGTGGATGAGAGAGATACGCAACCTTGTTTCCCAGTCATCCATGAGATGGGGTTTGATCCCAGTAGGAACAAGTTTCCGCTTAGTGATTTTCTGTCGGTGTTGTCGCTTGCCCATGTGGCATCACTGTATGCTTCCAGTGTGGGAGGTTTTTGGTTAGATATGCGTAGCTCGAGTTCTTTAGTAGTTTTTAGATATCTTACGATTCTTTTTGCTGCATTCCAGTCACAATTTCTAGGATTCTGGTTTCTGCTGCTAAGTATGCAGACTGGAGCTGCGATATCTGGTCTGGATACTACGCTTAGGTACAATAGTGAGCCTATCAGTTGTTGGTATTGGACGTTGTTTGGTAGAAGTTTTTCATCAGATATACCGGGGTATCCGCTTTCCATGGGAGTGAAAGTAGGTTTCGCTTCTTGGAGATTGTACCTTTCAACTAATTCTTGGATTTTATTCTTTTGGCTCAGAAGGAGTTCACCTTCTCTGTTCCTTGAGATTTCTATACCAATGAATTGAGTGGGGTCTCCAAGGTTCTTTATTTCGAATTCTTTTTCGAGAGTTTTTACAGTGTTTTGGATGATTATTTCGGAATCGCTTGCAAGGAGCATGTCATCCACATATAGAATCAAGTAGATGGAATGGTTTTCTTCATTCTTGGTGAATAGACATGGGTCTACAATGCTCTGTTTGAAGTTATTTTTAATTAGAGTGCTTGCGATTTTTGTGTTCCAAGATCTTCCAGCTTGTTTTAGACCGTAAATTGCCTTCTTTAGTTTGCAGACTTCGTTTGTTTGTTTTGTATGGAGTCCTTCTGGGAGTTCCATGTAGAGTTCTTTATCTAGGTCGCCGTGTAGGAACGCTGTCTTCACATCGAGGTGGATCACTTGCATCCCTTTGTAGACTGATGCAGCTAGGAAGGCTCTAATTGTAGAATGCTTCACAATTGGTGCAAAGGTTTCTTCGTAGTCTCGGCCAAATTTCTGATTGAACCCTTTTGCTACGAGTCTGGCTTTGTACCGCTCTATTTCTCCTTTGGAGTTGAGTTTCTGTTTATAGGTCCATTTACATCCTATAATCTTTTTGTCCTTAGGTAGAGGCGTTAGTTCCCAGACATTGTTCTTCTCAAGAGAATTTAGTTCTTCGTTCATTGCTTGTAGCCATTTATCTCTTTCTATTTTTGGTAATTGTAGGACTTCCGAGTAGCTGGTGGGTGTCGGAATGTCTTGAGCTTCAGTTTTGTACAGCATGTAGTCATTTCTTATGGGAGGTATTCCCTTTGTTGGTCTCGTGGATCTTCTTTGTGTGACCACTTGTGTTCCTGTGCTTGTACCGGGTTGAATGTAATCCTCGGTTTCCGAGTCCTCAAGGTTTTCGGGTTGTGTTCCTGGTTCCTGACTTTCCTCTGCATTTCCAATATGATTAGAGGAAGTTAGATCTGTACTTAGTACTTGTGGTGAAGTTGTTTTTGTGGAAGCGTGGTGAAACCCATTTTCTTTTTCTAGAAATTTTACGGATCTGCTGATTGTGATGTTGTCTGTGTCGTGCAGGATTCTGTATCCTTTGCTTCGATCATCGTATCCAAGAAAGATCCCTTCGATAACTTTGCTATCCAACTTGTTTCTTTTTATCTTGGGAATATGGGCGAAGGCTTTACATCCGAATCTTTTTAGATGCTTCAGACTGGGCTTCCTGTTGGTCCATAGTTCAAATGGAGTCTTGTCTGTAGCTTTCGAGGGTATTCGGTTGTGTAGGTAATTAGCTGTGGTAACCGCTTCCGCCCATAGAGACTGTGGGAGTCCTGAGTCAAACAGCATGCATCTTGTCATCTCCATTAGTGATCGATTTTTCCTTTCGGCTACTCCGTTCTGGGCTGGTGAGTAGGGGACTGTTAGCTGATGTTTGATTCCGCTTTGGTTCAGAAAATCTTCGACTTGTCGGTTTACGTACTCACGACCGTTGTCTGTCCGTATGGTTTGGATATTTTTTCCAAATTCCGTGTGTGCTGAGATGACGTAGTCTTTTATTTTTTCATAGACTTCGTCTTTTCCTTTCAGGAGGTAGATCTTCGTGTATCTGCTGTAGTCATCAGTGAAGGTGATGAAGTATCTCTTACCGCTGAGAGAGTTAGTTGGTAATGGACCGCAGATATCACTGTGGACAAGTTGAAGCGTTTCAGTTGCTCTGTACTCTGACTTCTTTGGAAATGGGGTTTCGGTGAGTTTTCCTTGAATGCACTGAACGCAGTCTGTGCTGTGCGAACAGTTATTTAGACTTAGTCCTCTTGCTAGGTTCTCATTTCGAATCTTTTTAATTGATTCTATATTTCTGTGTCCTAGTCTGTCGTGCCAGAGCATGAGGCAATTTTTGTTCTTGCAGTGGTTTTGTTTTGAAACATTTGCTTTGAATGTGCGAGTTTGGGGGTTGTCATCCAGGTGGAGTCGGTACATTCCATTGTCAAGTATACCGTTCGCGAGGGCTGTGTTGTCTCTTTCGATGGTACACCAATCTCTGTTGAACGTTACTTTACATCCGTTGGAGGTGGCCGCACTCACTGACAGAAGGTTGTCTGTTAGTTCCGGGATGTAGAGAACTTTTGTGAGAAGTAAGGTGTCAGTCTTTCCTTGGGGTGTGATGACTTTGATTTCTCCTTGTCCTATCCCTTTGACCTGCAGCTTATTGCCATTAGCAACCACAACATTTTGTGTTTGTTCTCTGTTAAGTTCAGTGAAGAAGCTTTCGTCGTACGCCATATGAGATGTGGCTCCAGAGTCGACGAACCAGTTGTGTACACTTGCTTCTCGTTGAGTGCAATTGAGAGCTTTTGGGTTAGGTCCTTTTGTTGTTCTCTGATTTGTTGATTGTTCTTGGGTGACACTTGACTGATTTGTGTACTTTGGTACGTTTCCTCTTCTGAAGTTTTCATATTTGTACTCTTTGTTGCTGTTGTTTCGCTTTTGATAGTGCCAACATTCTTCTTTGGAGTGGTTTGGTTTGTGGCAGAAAGAACAGAATTTCTTCTCTTTTTCTCTTCTTTGGCTTGAAGCTCCGTGGAGGCTTTTTAAGGCTTTTGATCCGGTGCTTTCGTCTTTCGAGCTTTCTACTCTGCGTGTGTGTTCATCAAGGAGTTTGTTCTTGGTAAATTCAAGCGTTAGCTCGTCATCAGGCCTTGATTCCAACATCGTGATGAGATTGGAGTAGCTCTTTGGAAGCGAGCAAAGCAGTATAGCCGTGATGTGAGAGTCCTTTAGTGTTTCGCCAATGGTTCGCAGTTTGTCAACTATTTCCATCATGGTAGTGATGTGCTGTTGCATGTTTTTGTCTTCTTCGAGTTTTAAGCTGTATAGTTTCCTTAGCAAATAAATTTTTCCTGAGAGTGTTTTTCTTTCATAGATATTTTTAAGAGTGTCCCAGGTAGCTTTGGCTGTTAGTAGGTTTTTGACATGCACTATTTGTGAGTCGGCGATGCTTAGATTAATGATAGCTCTAGCTTTTGAGTCTTTCTTTTTCCATTCGATTTTAGGTTCATCTGGAATATTTTCGGTGACAACTTCCCAAAGATCTTCCTTTTGCAAGAGCATTTCAATTTTGAAAGACCATAGTGAGTAGTTATAGCCGTCGAGCTTATTTAGGGTTACATCGTGGCTCGGGAGTGACGCCATTTTTGCTAAGCCTTTTTTTTCTTTGTCTTAACTCGTTAGTTGAATTTCATGCAATATTCAGTCTCATAATCTAATTGTTGTAAGATTTAGGTACTTACAGCTTGTAGGAAGGCATGAGGACGTTGAGGATTATATGATAATAATCTTTATTATCCATTTAGCAAGAAAGACAAAGTTATGGTAGCGAACAGTTATTGTAATATAGAGAAGAAGGTAAACAAACAGTTGTGATGATGATAGGTCCAGTGTGGCGCTAGCTGTCGTAGCATTCAGTTATCCAACATTATATTATAGTGTAACGTTTTTTTTTGCATTTTTACACTATACTATAAAATGTTGATATTATGCCGTGAGAGTACAACTGAGTGTACACACTAAATAAAATAGTAAGAATAATATAATTATATAATTATAATATAATAATATAATAAAATATAATATATAAATTATAAATATAATATATAATTATAAATGCAATATATTAAAATATTAGAATGTTAACAAAACTAAAACAGTACTCTAAAATAATGTTATTTCCAATTAAGGTTTTTCAATAACGAAAACATATTGATGTTAGAGTTTCAAAGAAAATCTAAAAATGAAAATGTTGTTAAAGTAAAAAATTAAATTGTGCTGTCTTATATTATTGTTTTTTATTGTTGTCTCTTATAAATGTCTTAAAGTTGCAAAACCTATATATAAAGAAAAAAGAATGACCGTTTCTCTTTATTATATTAATTAATATAATATAGCTCAATTGTTTTTGACTTATAACTTCATATTCGATATTTATCATCATTTTTGGTTTGTTTGGTAACAAAAAACTGCAAATATATATTTTTTTATCTCTTGCTCACTTTTCTTTTTAAATTATAAAAACAATTTTGATGTCGATTCTGTGTGACGTGTTCAAACCTGATTGGCTTGGCCGCCCCCCCCCCCCCCCCACTTAAGTGACGTGGCGGCTGTAGGTCTGTTTGGTTTTTGTTTTCTTCCTTTATTTTATTCTATTCTGACCTTATTAGTCATTTTTTGCTTTCGGCAATTTATTCGGTGAATATTTGAGGAATAATATTTTTTAAATAATTTTATTTTTTTAATTTAGCTTGATTATTTTATTTTTATAAACAATGTCTCCTAAAAGAGCCCTTTCTATTGTTGAGGCCATCGAAGCAAAGCAACGTCGTATTGAACAGCAGCGACAAAGACGTTTAAATTCACCCGTAAGAGAACGGCATAATGAACAACAACGGCAATACCGAATGAATATGAGCGAAAATCAAAGAGCCCTTCAAAGGGAAAACAGTAGGTTGAGGATGCAAAGAATTCGACAGGGAGATAATCTACCTTTGCTAACAGGGACATGTTTCGAGGAAGATCAAATTCCCCTCCCCTTTTGTGGCCAACTTGATCAAGTTTGCCCAAAATGTAGAGCAAAGTATTTCGAATTCGAACAAACGACATACAGTAAAACTTTTCATAAATGCTGTTCCAAAGGAAAAGTCGAACTTGAACCGATTCAAACCTCTGAACTGCTTGAAAGTTTAATGACTGGAAAGCATCAACTTTCAAAGAACTTCATGGAAAACATCCGTTCCGTCAACAGTGCCCTAGCATTCGCTTCAAAGGGAGCAAACCTTGCACCTCCTCCTGGATATGGGCCCTATTGTTTCCGAATCAACGGACAGATTTATCACCGCTCAGGTGCCTTGCATCCTGAAAATGATGATCAAAGAGTTTTTGCTCAATTGTACATTTTAGATCCTGATGAAGCAGCACGACAAAGAATGATTATCTCCAAAAATTCGGGATGCAACCAGATTTGATGAAATTATTAAGTTTATATATTGCTGGCATAAATCCCTTTGCGGATGCATGTAAAATGCTCCACGAGGTGGAGAAAGAATGTATGCAAGAGGCAACTGCGAATAATACTGAACCGTCTATTGTATCTCTTGGAATTATCTAAGACAGAAAAAAATGATCAGCGACGATACAATGCACCACGCTCAAATGAAGTTGCTATCATTTTTCAGAATGCTGATGGCGAACCACCCCTTGAACGTGACTTGATAATCCATTGCCGTAGTTTGCCTAATGAAAGGAAAACACAAAGAATCTCAATATTGGATCCAAACTTAGAACCAATGGTTTACCCTATCTTATTTCCATATGGGGACCAAAGTTGGACACCTAACCTCAAACTGAGTTATAACCCCTCATGCGTTAGAAATGTTCAAAGAGCACCCGCAGCGAATCCTAGGACTCGGATTACTCAGATGCAGTATTATGAATATCGACGTTCAATCAGGGATGAATTTAATCCTTTATTAAGCGCTGGGAAATTAACCCAACAGTACTTTGTCGATGCTTATGTTAAATTGGAAAGCAATCGCCTGCAATATATTAGACAAAATAAAAAAAAAAAAAATGCGCACTGAATTATACACAGGATTATTGGATTATATTCAAAGCGAGGCTGCTACCCAAGGTGTACCACTGCTGCCAGGTAAAGCAGTAATTCTTCCATCCTCATTCCAAGGTAGCCCAAGAAACATGGCTCAAAATTATCAGGACGCCATGGCAATTGTTCGAAAACATGGGAAGCCTGATTTCTTTGTCACGATGACATGCAATCCGAAATGGCTTGAAATAGTTGAAAACTTAGAAGAGGGTCAATCTGTAGAAAACCGACCAGACTTAGTAGTTCGAGTATTTAAAATGAAACTTGACGTTCTTTTGTAACAAATTTAAATAAAATGATTTTTTGGTAAAGCAATTGCAAGTATTCATGTAATTGAATTTCAAAAAAGGGGATTACCTCATGCCCATATACTGATAATATTGACACCTGAAGATAAACCAAACACTGTTGAAAGAATAGATCAATTTATATCTGCTGAAATACCTGACCAAGAAACGCGTCCTCGGCTGTATGAAATAGTCACAAGGCATATGGTACATGGACCATGTGGGGAGCATAATTTAAATTCCCCTTGCATGGTTGATGGCCATTGCTCAAAGGAATTCCCTAAACAATTCCAAGAAGAGACCTTGGTAAATGTTAGCGGGTATCCACGATATAAACGGAGAAACAATGGCGTTGAAGCTATCGTAAATGGCAAATATATCGATAAATCATGGATTGGTCCATACTGTCCAATGCTTATCTAAGATATAACTGCCACATTAACGTGGAGTGCTGTGCTTCTGTAAAGAGCGTAAAGTACCTCTTCAAATATGTGTACAAGGGACATGACTGCGCCAACATAAGCATTACAGAACATGCAACATTGAATCATGACGAAATCAAATCTCACATGGACTCCAGATACGTCAGTGCCCCAGAAGCCGGCTGGAGACTTTTTAGTTTTCCTATGCATCAGCAGAGCCACTCAATTATGAGATTACAGGTGCATTTGCCTGGACAACAATCAATATGCTTCGATGAAGATAACATTGAAGAAGTTGTACAGCAAGCAGGGAACAAAGATACAACGTTGACGGCTTGGTTTAAACTGAACCAAGTAGATGAAAACGCGCGAAACATTCTTTATGGAGATATTCCACAGAATTATGTTTTTGACAAAAGACTACGAAAGTGGACCCCAAGACAGAGAGGAGCAGGTAGTACTATTGGTAGAATGTACTCTGTGAATATTCAATCAGATAGTGAACGATTTTGTCTTCGGTTGCTATTACTTCATATATCCGGAGCAACATCTTTTGAAAATCTGAAAACTTTTAACGGTATCCATTACCAAAGTTTCAAAGAGGCAGCTCAAGCCCGATCTCTTTTTGAAGACGATAAAGTCTGGGATAATACATTGCATGAAGCAGCAGGTGAAAAAAATGCCACGTCAATTAAGGGAATTGTTTGCACATATTTGCATTTTAGCTGTGCCTCACAATATCCCTGATCTGTTTTCTAAATACAAAAAGCTTTTATGCGAAGACTTTGCAAGGTTACACGAAGGACACACATCAGATTGCCAATATTGTACTGATTGTGTCCAACGAGACATTCAGAATATCTTTACAACAAATGGCAAAAGTTGCCGGGATTTTGATTTGCCAGTTCCACCTGACGTGTCAGATTTTTCTTTCAGTACTTATAATGCAGAAGCTGAAAAGAATAAAGCAGATGAAATGCGAAAAAAATCGATCAAAATGCAAAACAAAAATTAGCTTTTGAAGCAATTATGTCTACAATAGACGATAACAGCCTTCCACAAAGGTTATTTTTCTTGGACGGCCCTGGTGGAAGTGGCAAGACTTTTCTTTATAAGACACTGCTGAGCACTATTCGTGGCAACAATGGTATTGCATTACCAGTTGCGTCAACACGAATAGCTGCAAATCTACTAGAAGGTGGAAGAACCTATCACTCGCAGTTTAAACTTCCTGTTCCTCTGTTAGATACATCTACATCATCAATGCGAATGACTTCAGATGACGCCAAACAGATTCGAGAAGCAAATGTCATAATTTATGATGAAGCTACCATGGCACCAAAAGATGCTCTTAGATGCATTAATAATCTCTTGAAAGAAATCATGCAAAATGAAAAACCACTTGGTGGTAAAACCATTGTCTTTGGAGGGGACTTCCGACAGACTTTGCCTGTTGTTCCACATGGAACTCAAGCTGCAATTGTAGAATCAAGTATTAAATTTCATCCTCTATGGAAAAAAATTAATATTTTGAAATTAGACAATAATATTAGGTCAATTGACCCAGAGTTTAGTGCCTGGCTTTTAAAGCTTGGAAATGGCGAGCTAACAAATGATCTTGGCTTAGACTCCGATACATTTGAAATACCATCTGAAATGGTTTGCAATGGCGATTTAGTCAAAGAAATTTATGGAGATAAATTGCTTCCTTCTGACTTTGAACAGTATACCGATAAGGCTATACTTTGTCCCAGAAATGTGGATGTTGATGATATCAACAACCGAGTTTTAGATATCCTTGAAGGTGACTCCATAACATATTTCAGCTCAGACTCAATAGATGATGCGACACCTGAAGATAATGAGAGCTACCCACCGGAATTTCTCAACAGCCTTAACCCTTCGGGAATGCCACTTCATAAACTGAAGCTAAAAGTTGGAGCAATCATAATCCTTCTTCGAAACTTAAACACAAAGCGAGGTCTTTGTAACGGGACTAGATTAGTAGTAACTAAATTGTTACCTAATTTAATTATTGCAAAAGTTCGGACTGGCACTGCAGTAGATCAATCTGTATTTATTCCGAGAGTTCACTTGGCCCCAATACATTCTGAGATTCCTTTCATTCTCAGAAGGGGACAGTTCCCTGTAAAATTAGCCTTCGCTATGACAATAAATAAATCACAAGGCCAAAACCTTGAAATGGTTGGCATCTATTTACCTGAACCAGTTTTTAGCCATGGTCAGTTATATGTTGCTTTTTCTAGGGTGAAGAGCTCTAAGTGTGTTAAAATAAAAATAATCCACGGAAGCAAGCAAGGAAGGCTTCTTGAAAATAGTTCAGCTTGCTTCACCAGAAATGTTGTTTACAAAGAAATTTATTCATTGTAAGTTCACCTCTTTTAAAGTAAAAATGTTAATTAAAAAAATATATCAATAAAATCACCCGAAAGGTAAAATGTTGCAACGCTCGGAAGGGGATCGATCCCTGACGGACCATGAACGTTATTTTACCTCGAACGCTTCCGATTACATATTATTAAGTATCAAAAAGGAATGTGAGAAATAAAATTAGGAATCCACCTGCTCTAGCCGATCCCGTCCTTGGACGGGCTTTTCTACTAGTAAATATATAAACTGAATGACCCAGGTCACGACCGAGTTTTACCCGAAAGCAGTTTTCCTTCGAGTGCGTATGTATAAAAATATTTTTTTTCAAAATTCATACAATATTCATTATAATTATAAATTCTGATCCAGCTTAATCCTGTATTTCCTCGAATTAATATTTGCCCTACGAATAATGCTTGAAATAAAACACTTTATGGTATATAATACAACCAAAAGATTTATGTTAAACATTCTAAAATATAGTAATACAATTCTGAATTTTACAACAAAATTAGAAATTAGTTTAAATATGAAATATTCAAAAATAATCAATAGTATACTTTTAAACCATGTATCATAAAATAATTTTGGTAAATTTGATATGTTGCTTTAAAATATAAAAATATAGATTTAAATATTTACAACGATATTTGAAAATTGTATTAAATCTGTTATTTATAAATAGATATATTTTAAATTGAATCATGGGGATTCATGAAATCTACAAAATTTTCCAAAAAGTGTTTATTTGGTAAAGTGGTTAGGCCAATTCTATGGCTAAATTATAAAGATAATTTTTTTTAGAAGGATAACTTTTATCTTCTAAAAGAAAGATCACATATCCCTTCGAATTAAACGATTTAATGGAAGATTAAGTCCTTTTTCTAATGGATCAATAATTATATTGTAAGATTATAAACTCAAATCAAAATCTAGAGAAGAAGCTCCTTTTGAGATTATAACCTTACAATATATTTATGGTAATCGAAAGTAGATGTCTACAATGGATCAATAATATTCAAGAAAAAATTTCATTTATTTTATACAGTTACCAAATTCGGGTTTCTATGTGTAAATATTTCACTTGTCATTAAAAAATGAAGTGATGAATATCTAGATTTTTTGTTCATATATTTTTAGGCCTTACTCATTAATGTATACATCCATTGAAATTTTCACATTATTCCAACTTTCATCTTTAGAGTCATCGTCTTTTTTATTTATTTATCTCCGAGTGATATAAGATATGAAAAGAAACGCCAGACTCTTCCTTTAAAATAGAGACAAAATTTATGTATAATGTAGTGATGATCTCTTTGATAAATCGTAAGTCTAGAATACAGTTTTTATGTTTATTGTAGTGATTATCTCTTTGATAAATCAGCCGTCTAGAATACAGTTTTTATGTTTATTGTAGTGATTATCTCTTTGATAAATCAGCAGTCTAGAATACAGTTTTTATGTTTAATGTAGTTAGTATCTCTTTGATAAATCGTCAGTCTAGAATACAGTTTTTATGTTTAATGTAGTGTCTATCTCTTTGATAAATTAGCCGTCTTAGATACAGTTTTTATGTTTAAAGTAGTGACTATCTCTTTGATAAATCAGCAGTCTAGAATACAGTTTTTATGTTTAAAGTAGTGATTATCTCTTTGATAAATCAGCAGTCTAGAATATAGTTTTTATGTTTAATGTAGTTAGTATCTGTTAAAAGTCATGACATATAGTATGTAAATATATTTTTGAATGTATGACTAGGAATGTAGATTTCTATTGAATGTATAAATTATTATGTAAATTTCCTTTTGAATGTATATAACTTAACCATGTTGTTTAAATAAAGAGTTTTTAGTAGAGCAGAAGAGCTTTACAGGTGTAGCCGCTGGTTTTGTCTTCCTTATTTTCTTTCTTGCTTGATCACCCGAGGCAGCCCAAACAATATCAAGACTTTGGGTAAAAGTTTTACTTGTTAAAGGAGGTTTCTTTAATTTGACCTCTCATACCTTAACATTTGTGGCGTCCCTGGGTAGGCTGCGTGGGCTGGTCAAGCAGAGGAAGTATTAGCCTGCCGAGTAGCAGAGGAAGTATTAGCCTGCCGAGTAGCAGAGGAAGTATTAGCCTGCCGAGTAGCAGAGGAAGTATTAGCCTGCCGAGTAGCAGAGGAAGTATTAGCCTGCCGAGTAGCAGAGGAAGTATTAGCCTGCCGAGTAGCAGAGGAAGTATTAGCCTGCCGAGTAGCAGAGGAAGTATTAGCCTGCCGAGTAGCAGATGAAGTATTGGAGCCTGCCGAGTAGCAGAGGAAGTATTAGCTTGCCGAGTAGCAGAAGAAGTATTAGCCTGCCGAGTAGCAGAGGAAGTATTAGCCTGCCGAGTAGCAGAGGAAGTATTGGCCTGCCGAGTAGCAGAGGAAGTATTAGCCTGCCGAGTAGCAGAGGAAGTATTAGCCTGCCGAGTAGCAGAGGAAGTATTAGAGCCTGCCGAGTAGCAGAGGAAGTATTAGCCTGCCGAGTAGCAGAGGAAGTATTAGAGCCTGCCGAGTAGCAGAGGAAGTATTGGAGCCTGCCGAGTAGCAGAGGAAGTATTAGCCTGCCGAGTAGCAGAGGAAGTATTAGCCTGCCGAGTAGCAGAGGAAGTATTAGCCTGCCGAGTAGCAGAGGAAGTATTAGCCTGCCGAGTAGCAGAGGAAGTATTAGCCTGCCGAGTAGCAGAGGAAGTATTAGCCTGCCGAGTAGCAGAGGAAGTATTGGAGCCTGCCGAGTAGCAGAGGAAGTATTGGAGCCTGCCGAGTAGTAGAGGAAGTATTAGCCTGCCGAGTAGCAGAGGAAGTATTAGCCTGCCGAGTAGCAGAGGAAGTATTAGCCTGCCGAGTAGCAGAGGAAGTATTAGCCTGCCGAGTAGCAGAGGAAGTATTAGCCTGCCGAGTAGCAGAGGAAGTATTAGCCTGCCGAGTAGCAGAGGAAGTATTAGCCTGCCGAGTAGCAGAGGAAGTATTAGAGCCTGCCGAGTAGCAGAGGAAGTATTAGCCTGCCGAGTAGCAGAGGAAGTATTAGCCTGCCGAGTAGCAGAGGAAGTATTGGAGCCTGCCGAGTAGCAGAGGAAGTATTAGAGCCTGCCGAGTAGCAGAGGAAGTATTGGAGCCTGCCGAGTAGCAGAGGAAGTAGTAGAGCCTGCCGAGTAGCAGAGGAAGTAGGAGAGCCTGCCGAGTAGCAGAGGGAGAGTGAGAATCTGCGGAGCTCAAGGGAAAAGTGAAGCTCAAGGTTTAAAGGAGCTCAAAAAGCCCTTTGTTAAAGGTTAAAAGGAGCTCAAAGGAAAAGGGAAGCTCAAGGTTTAAAGGAGCTCAAAAAGCCTTTTGTTAAAGGTGAAAGGCTACCTACAAGGTGAAAGGATACCTACAAGGTGAAAGGATATCTACAAGGTGAAATGGAGGAGTTGAGCAAAATAAGAGAGGCTGCCAGAGGTAGATTTACCGAGCAGGTTAATAGTTTAAATACAGAGTTAAGGGATCCTCTTATTGATAAAAGTGGCATATATGCAAAATTTGATAGATTGGAATCTCTCCATTTGGAGCTGGTGGCATTAAATGAGCGATGCCAGGGAATTTTATTGGCCCAAGAGGCTATTAGCGACGATGAGATAGATAAGGAATTTGGGGAGTGTGAGGTTTACATAATGGAAAGATTTTATTTAGAGGCTAGAATTCGCGTTATGCGTGAGCGGGAAAGGGATGCTCAGGCCAAGACTTCTCAAATTCCACCAGGGGCGTCTAGTGCCTCTCCGAATTCAGAAACCGATAATCAGAAAGTTATCAAACTTCAGACTACTTCTACGTCTCTATCGAAAAGCCCGGAAGAGTCTATGAAAAATTAAATTGAAGGCGTGGAAAAAGAGGATTCTGTAAAAACTGCTAGAGCTACGGATGTGAAGCCTGCTCTAGCTAAAGCTAGAATGCTAAAGGAAGCTTGTTCTGCTCCCTCTATAATAGATATTGAATATGAGGGCAAAAAAGGTGCTGTGAATGCTATTAAAGAAAAGGAATTGAACGCGGCAGTTGAAGGCGGTGAAGGGAAGGAAACAGAAGCGGCAGTTAAATGCAATGAAGTGAAGGATTCTGAAACTGCAGTTGATAGCTTTGTAGGTGTGAAGGAAGCTGAGGCTAAAGACAAAGGAAAGGAAGCGGAAGCAAAACCCGATAAAGTAAATTTTAAAGACGGAGATAAAGGAGATGAAGTAAAAGAATCTGAAGGTCAAAAAGCAGGAGATGAAGGCGACGGAAAAAAGATTCTGAAGCGGTGCCTAAGGGCGAAGGAATGAACGATTCTGAAGATGAGCCTAAGGGCGACGGAGTAAAAGATTCTGAAGCGAAGCCTAAGGACGAAGGAAGGAAGGATTCTGAAGATGAGCCTAAGTGCGACGGAGTGAAGGATTCTGAAGCGAAGCCTAAGGACGAAGGAAGGAAGGATTCTGAAGCGAAGCCTAAGGGCGATGGAGTGAAGGATGCTGAAGCGAAGCTTAAGGGCGACAGAGTAAAGGATTCTGAAGCGAAGCCTAAGGGAGAAGCGTAAAGGATTCTGAAGCGAAGCCTAAGGGCGATGGAGTGAAGGATTCTGGAACGGCAATTAAAGGTTATGAACCGGTGAACAATTCTAGAGCAGCAGCTGAAGGCGCTGATCAAGTGAAGATTTCAGATGATGAAACTGAATCGATTGATGATAATGAGGAAAATGAGGAAAGAGTTGTCAAAGTTCCAGCATCGAGGAAATTGGTGAAAGCAAGACTAACTGGAGATACGGAATTTAAGATAAAGGAAAGCGCAAGGTCTCTTACGAAGGAGGAAACTGCTAATGAAAAATGTGAAGATGCAAATTTAAAGAATAAGGAAGATTCTGAAGCTGAGTCCAAAGGCGATAAAATAGGGGATTCGGAAGCTGAAACCAAGGGTAATGGAGTAAAGGATTCTGGAACAGCAATTAACGGTTATGAATCTGTGAACAATTTTAAAGCAGTAGCTCAGGGTACTGATTCAAAGGTGGAAGAAAAGCTAGATGCAGAACAGGGTACTGATTCAAAGGTGGAAGAAAAGCTAGATGTAGAACAGGGTACTGATTTAAAGGTAGAAGAAGAAAAGCTAGATGCAGAACAGGGTACTGATCCAAAGGTGGAAGAAAACCTAGATGCAGAACAAGGTACTGAATCAAAGGTGGAAGGAAACATTATTGATCCAAAATATTGGTTGAGTGAGGGGTTCATTGAAGGAGTCAATGAAAATCCACCTGAGAAGGAAGGACACTATTTGCCCCGTCACCTTTTGTTTAAGAGTGAGTCCAAAACGACGCCTATACGGCCAGTATTTGACGACGCTTCCAGTCGAAGACACAACGGACTCTCCTTGAGACGATATTTAAAAAAGATACCCAATCTACTGAGGAGAATTCCTGAGATAGGGATAAAACTTCGGGAAAATAAGTTCGGAGTTTTGGCCGACATCAGGAGATATTTCCAGGTGATGGCCATCAAGGAAAATGATTGGGACTACCTCCGATTTCTTTGGAAGAGGAAGATGGACGCTTATGGGGCAATCTCCGGTGGTGTGTATGGAGAGGGTGCCGCAGTGTGCCGAGGAGAAGATGGTTTTCCTGGATAAGAGCCTGGGCTCCCTGCAACGGTGTCCCACCTACCAGGATCTCCCCATCACGGTGGAACGGATTTTTTCTTTCTTGTTTTACAAAAAAGAAAGGTGGGGGTATGTTAAAAGTCATGACATATAGTATGTAAATATCTTTTTGAAAGTATGACTAGGAATGTAGATTTCTATTGAATGTATAAATTATTATGTAAATTTCCTTTTGAATGTATATAACTTAGCCATGTTGTTTAAATAAAGAGTTTTTTTTAGTAGAGCAGAAGAGCTTTACAGGTGTAGCCGCTGGTTTTGTCTTCCTTATTTTCTTTCTTGCTTGATCACCCGAGGCAGCCCAAACAATATCAAGACTTTGGGTAAAAGATTTACTTGTTAAAGGAGGTTTCTTTAATTTGACCTCTCATACCTTAAAAGTATCTCTTTGATAAATCGTCAGTCTAGAATACAGTTTTTATGTTTAATGTAGTGTCTATCTCTTTGATAAATCAGCCGTCTTAGATACAGTTTTTATGTTTAAAGTAGTGACTATCTCTTTGATAAATCAGCAGTCTAGAATACTAGAGAATCTCAAGAACAAGGAAGTAGATTTGGAAGAAATGGTACTTACCAGCATCACCTTTGTAGCCTCTTAGGTGAAGTATATAGTTAACACTTTCACCGGACAACCAGAAATCCTGGTAGATAGCATGACGACGCTCTCCATCATTGCTTTCCATATCTATCCTCAGCTCTATCATCCTTTTCTTGGTGATAGCGTAGATTTTTCGCAGCCCTGTCAGCGGCATAATTGTTTTAGAGAGTAATATTTTTTTTTTTTCAGTGATAATTAAAAAGAAAATACTTCTCGTTTGGAAACCCTCAAATAATAGACAGCAATTTTTGTTGTTAATGGCATTTGTATTTTTCCCGTGTTTTTCAATAAACACAGACTGTGAATTCTTAAAGTAAAAATATCTCTTTTACTCTAAATATTCAAACAGGTTATAGGCTCGCATCTACTTATTAAGCTAAGAGGTTTTTTTATTGGAAAGGGAGAAGTATTAGAGATGTTTATTTTCAGTGAAAAAAAAAAACATTTCGTCCTAGTTTGACAAGCCTGAAAAAGGAATAAACCTCCATTTTTGTGTTATTTTTCATTGTTATGGGCTCAGGCACCTGTTATTTAGGTAACAGGTGTTTTATAACAGGCGAAAAATAATAGAGATATTATTTTTCAGTGAAAATATATTTCGTCCTAGTTTGGCAAACCTGAAAAATAATAAACTTCCATTTTTGTTGTTATTGTAATTTGTATTTTTCTAGAATTCGTAATAAACATATACTGTAAACTAAAAAGGTTCTTTCCTTTTACCCCAATTATTAAACCATAGATAACCATTTAAGACATATTTCGTCATTTAGTCACTACTATCATTCGAATTTAAGTAGGTGCATTTCAATGTGTGTTTGAATCGTTACTTTATCTCTATGTGGTACCCTTATGAAAGTGGAATTCATTAAATTGGATCAATTTTGTACATAACTGGAATTCAGTCTTAATTCCATGTATTCAAATATAAGATTCCTCAACTCTTAAAATTAAAGATACTTCGGCCAGTAAATCTTTTTATTATCTCGTCGTTTCGACAAAAATCTTTTGTCCTCGTCAGGAGCGAACATAAATTAAAATATTTGGCAAAGCATTAAAAATTATAGAGAAAAATAGATTAATTTTTTAACTCTTTTCCAAATGTTTTAATTTTTGTTCGCTCCTGACGAGGACAAAAGATTTTTGTCGAAACATCGAGATAATAAAAATATTTACTGGTCGAAGTATCTTTAATTTTAATGGCTATGAATGCCTACCAGGCAACCTCTATATTTACGATAAGATTTCTTAACACACATAAATAATAATTAATTTTATAACTATTTTGTAATATTGTCTGAAACATATTTATTTATCCTTATTCATATGATTGAATTCATGGACATGTATGTAAATTTAAATCTGTATGTGGCCCCTATTTAGCTGCTTTTTAAATTTGAAAAGAAGCGTATTGTCATGAAATATCTTCAGGTTCTTGTCCGCATTTGTAATTGTGTGTGATACCCATTCCTCTGAAAATAATATAACTTTTTCAATTTTTTATTCTTGCGAAATATATATATATCCATTTTCATATATATATATATATATATATATATATATATATATATATATATATATATATATATATATATATATATATATATATTATATATATATAATTAATATTTTGTTTTGTTGTTGAAAAATATAGAATTGGAGGTGCAGTCGTGAAAAATAGGAAATAAAGTATTTACTTATCAGGTATTTTTATTTTGAATTACTTGAAAAGATTTACACATTAATTATTTTTCACAGAAATATAGAATTTAAAAAATTAATACTGTATTCGTGAATTTAAAAAAGGGTTGGTTAACTATACATATTTACAACAACAAAAAATCAAAGTGTTATATTCTAAATCTATATTGTCGAAAAATTTAGAACAGTCAATTTTGAAAATAAAATATATGTTTAAAAAAAAATAAAATATTTGCATTTCAGATTATATAATATATATTATATGCCTATGTCCTGTATATAATGCATGTTCCCTGATTTTGCCTAACGTCCTTCTTCCTATTAAACCCTAGTCTAGTCTCTAAATTTACCCGGTTCAAACAACTAAATAACATTTTTAAAATTTTGTGCATGTAATCCCATGAATTACAATACATAGTTTCGATGCATTTATTATATTCTTCATTATGTTATTTCTATCTACAAATTCCTTTTGGTTTCAGTATTATACCAAATATTATATTTTATATTTTTCAAAATTCTATATATTTTGTAATCGACATCTCTGATATATGGAATAATTATATTATTTTAATGATCTGTTTTCTTACTCAAATTTGGTCTCTATCTCATATCTTCTAATACATTTGTTTATGAAACTAACTGGATATTCAGATTTTTCTAATTCCACTTTAATTTTCTTTATCTCTTTTTTATGAATATCTTGGTCTGTACATAGCTGTTGGGCTCTTTGTAGAAGAGATTTTATCACCTGTCTTTTGTGTAATATAGGATTGTTAGATTTAAAATTTATATATATCCCACATGCTCTGTTGGATTTCTGAGAATCGGTATTTACATACGCTATCTGCGAATGGAAGATCCAATAAATGCATTATTTCGATCCATTTAATGATATTCTTTAAAAACATTTATTTAAAAATGGGAAATATCTTTCAAGTGGAAATATTTATCTGTGGTTATTTGTGAAGCGGTCGTGGTTGTTGGAGGGATAAGTGGTAAGAACGCACCCAGGAGTAAGGAACCAGGAGAAAACACCGGTGAGGAGTAAATCGGAAAGGAAAGAGAAGGTAAGAGGTCTACCCTGGGATCAACTGGATTCAAGACCACCTCGATGAGAACTGTCTCTTAATCATCAAATCCAGGTGGGTTTAAACTCTTTTGTCTAAGATAAATTATTCCCCAGGGATAGAAGGTGAGTTGGTAGATTCAGGAAATGTTTTTTATTAGAAGGCTTGTCAGATCGTCCTCACAGGATTGTTCTAACCAGAGAATTTCGCTTTCCTCATACTCCCACACAGGTTATCTTTATTTACATAATTATAAATATTAAGACATATATGCACATTGAGGAATATTAACTACGTTCTACTCACCAATCCAAAACTCTTTTTCAGGGTTCCCAAAACCAACCATGTAGTAAAAGTGTGGGCGATGGAAGTAGTCAATTGGGTTGTTGAACTGCCCACGTCGCTGAATCACCTGAACCCACGCCGAGCAATTAGTTGTACAGCGATTGTAGGAAAGTGCTATGTCCAATTAATATATAATCATCTAGAAATGACTAAATAAAAAGATTACACGATGTGCCAATAAATCTCGTCTGGCTGGTCCTACTCTTTCTTATATTGTCCATTAAGTCGCTGATAGGTTATTAAGGCTGAAGAGAGCGACATATTTGGAATTAAATTGGACTTCTAATTGCCCATTTCCTATTTTGATAGATTTAGACTCATATTTTTACATGCTCCATGTTGATGGCATTGAACCCCTATTTAAACATTCCGAATTTTAATAGAACCAGACCCACTCTATACAAGCCCCATGTTGATAGAATCAGCCCACTCTGTACAAACTCCATGTTGATAGAATAGACCCACACAATAAAGGCCAAATGTTGATAGAATCTGTGAAGCTCTGTATAAACACCATGTTTATAAAATCATACCCACACATTACACGCCCCATGTTGAAAGATTCAGATAAAATCTGAATAGACCACATTTTAATTGATTCCGACCCTCTGTATACAGGCGCTATGTTGAAAGATTTAGACCATGTCTGTACAGAAGATATGTTGAAAGATTCAGACCATCTCTGTAGAGTAGATATGTTGAATCTGATAAAACTCTGAACAGACCACACACATCTTGGTAGAATCAGACCACTTTATACAAGTCCCATGTTGATAGAATCAGACACACACATTACAGGTCAATTGTTGATAGAATCTGATTAACTCTGTACAAACCTCATGTTTATAGAAACATACCCACACATTATAGGCCCTATGTTGAAAGATTCAGATAAAATCTAATTGAACAAATATTGATAGAATTCGACCCTCTCTGTACAGGCGCTATGTTGATAAATTTAGACCAACTCTGTACATAAGCTATGTTGACAAAATCAGATAAACACTAAACAGACCACACACATCTTGATAGAATCAGACCCACACATTACAAACCTATGTTGATAGAATCAGATAAACTATGAATAGACCATATACATTTTGATAGAATCAGACCCCCACATTACAAGCCAAATTTTAAAGAATCCGTGAAACCTTGTAAACTCCATGTTTATAGAAACATACCCCCACATTACACGCCCCAGGTTGAAAAAATCAGTTAAAATCTGATTAGACCACATTTTGATAGAATTCGACCCTATCTGTACAGGCGCTATGTTGATAAATTTAGACCAACACTGTACAGAAGCTATGTTGATAGAATCAGATAAACTCTAAACAGACCACACACATCTTGATAGAATCAGACCTACTCTGTACAAGCCCCATGTTGATAGAATTAGACCCACACATCACAAGCTCCATGTTTATATAATCGGATAAACTCTAAATAGACCACATACAATTTGATAGAATTATACCAATTCTGTACAAGCGCTATGTTGATAAATCAGACCTACACTGTACAGGCGCTATGTTGATAGAATCAGACCCACACATTACAAGCCCCATATTGATAGAATCAGACTCACACATTACAAGCCCCGTGTTGATATAATCAGACGCACACATTACAAGCCCCATGTTGATAGAAGCAGACCCACACATTACAAGCCTCATGTTGATAGAATCAGACCCACACATTGCAAGCCCCATATTGATAGAATCAGACTCACACATTACAAGCCCCGTGTTGATATAATCAGACGCACACATTACATGCCCCATGTTTATATAATCGGATAAACTATAAATAGACCAAATACAGTTTGATAGAATTATACCAACTCTGTACAGGCGCTATGTTGATAGAATCTGACTCACACATCACAAGCCCCAAGTTGATAGAATCAGACGCACACATTACAAGCCCCATGTTGATATAATCGGATAAACTATTAATAGACCATATAGAGTTTGAAAGAATTATACCAACACTGTACAGGCGCTATATTGATAGAATCAGACCTACTCTGTACAAGCCCCATGTTGAAAGACTCGGATAAACTCTGAATAGACCACATAGATTTTGATAGAACTATACAAACACTGTACAGGGCTATGTTGATAGACTTACTATCCAACCTCCTCCGTCTGTCTCCATGTCGCAGTACACTGAGATTCTTCGGATTCCAGAAACCCAGATCTCGTAGATCCCGCTCTTCTTGGACTGAATTTCACTGCAGCTATGTGGCCGGTTTACTGGAACATTAGAAGGTTAGTTTATATCTCATCCGTTATTATAACATTTTTATTAATTTATAGAGATTTATTGTTATTTTTATATTATTTTAAAATTGAATATAAGTTAATAAATATCATATAAATATATGATATGAAATACAAATAATCATATGAAAATTGATAAATATTTGCTCCCGTTTCATATCCATGAATAATGTATTCCCTACAACAATTGCAAAAAATGTATTACTCAATCAAGTTCAATTCTATTGTATTTGTCTCTTCAATAAAAATAATGTTCAGGATTATATTCACAAGGATCACAATATTTACTCATTATCTCTATATAACTCATAGATCCACGTCGCCAACTTTCAAATAGAAAGTACTAAGGCGCATCTGATAAAAACAAAGATTGAATTGCTCATATAGATTTTAGAGAACAAACCCATAGAGTGAAAATAAAGTTTTTTCGTTTTTGCGCATCCCTAGTATAGTACGTGGTACAGGCCATAATATGCTTGTTGTTTAGAAGTAGGCGACTGCTTTTACTGTAAGTGCACCATATGTCTACATATGTGAAAAGAAGTTCGACATTTCACTTACAAATGTGCCAGAACATCGTTTGGTTACTCGCATTCGCTGGTGGGGTTGGACTTTTGCAAGAATCGGGGGCCATTGGAGAATTTTTTTTTAATCAGAAAAAAGTGCCCAATAAGGGAATCGAAACTGGGTCGTAGCGGTCGAAAATCAACGGTTTAGACCATCCTTCCACCGACTACCGAAAATAAAGTAAATATAGGTTAAAAACGAATAAATTATCTATTAAATATAAAGTACATAGGATTTGAGCACTAAGTGTATATACAATTAGTGCAGAAACACTCAGTAGGTGGAATAGATGTATGGTAATAATAAAAATACATTAAATAAGTTTATGAAATTGATATATAGTGAGCATAATGTACCTGTGTAGATAGTATGAAGTAAATAACCAGTAATCATAAAGTACTATAAAAAAAGAAGAATAAATAACATTTACAGTAAACACATTTCATATTCCATCTCTGCAATGAATAAATAGAAATTGAAATATCTCATTACATTTCCGGGTGCCAGTATATAAGCGAAGAAAGAGAGACGTTCTTCTCAAAAGCAAACGACAGCCAACTTACCTCAGTACAATGTATTTAACTAGCGCCATATTAAGAAGAATGGTTGTTCTGTCCCTGTATAACTTTTACAAAACAGTAAGTAGGAATAATACTTATATTAACCGTTTTCTCCTCCGCTAGATGATGGTGATTAATTATCGTTAGGATATCCTTGAAAATCGGCAATGAGAGGGAAGAATATGTATAAAACTGGTGTCTTAATAAAGACTTTGTATGTGTAAACACATTTTAAATCGGATAAGCTAAGTCATTCCACTAATTTTATGACTGACTTTTTATGATTTAAAAATATATATTAAATGTTTTCAGCCTGTATATATCACGGTTTCAATGTGGGCATTCTGAATTTGCCAAGGCTGGTTTTGTTTCTTTGTCACCGACTTGAGTTCGCAAGTTTGCGAAGACGATGGCGCTTAGCATAAGCATCTATTTTGATGTGAGAATCGATCTTTATTTTAAAGATGAACCTTATGATAAAGAATTGTGCGTAACGAATGAAGACATTAAGACACGAATGTTTCATTCGTTGTATATAGATGGCGTGTTATTGCTTTGTATTAATGTATGCCTGACTTGTCCTTATTGTTTGCGGAAGAGCATTGCTCGATGCAAATATTTTATTGTTTTTCTTCTGTCCTAAAGGTTTATGTCTATAATTTGCTTAAATACCATTTTTAAGATTCCACCTTTCAGTGCAGCATATAAAAGCAAAATGATCCAATAAAGTATTGGAGCTCTAAAGAAACGGTCTGGTAGATTAAATTAGCGAAACCGCTGGAAGTGTTCACCACTGATGAGCCAAGCCCTCCTTAATTTTTTCATCGCAGTAGAAGTTTGAATTATTTGTGAAAAGAAACATTCGCGTCTTAATGACTTCATTTGTTATATATAGATGGTGCGTTATACCTTCATATTAATTTATACTATCTGTTGATTTTTTTTTCAAAAGTTGACCTATACCCATTTTCTATATCAAGGAAATCAATCCAAGTACGTGTTTCGGGCTGTTGTAATTTCTCATAGTGTTTCAGGTTATTTACGTTCGTTATTTCAAAGCAAGGAGCTACGCATCGCATCTATTTAATTCATAAAATAAAATTGTCAATTGATATGAATTCAAATTGCGTAAACTAATTATATAGGTTTTTAAAGAGTTTGAAATAGAGAATTAAAAGAAACCAGAGCGCTTCTTATTGTCTTCATTCGTTATATATAGATGGCGCTTTATTGCTTCGTATTAAAGAATGATGTGGTGCTTGGGACATGATGAAAATAACTTACTTTTATCATCGCATGCTGCAGGATCACATCCAGTACTGATCGATATCACCGCAGACAGCCATGCACACTTGAACTGCACATAGAGCTCTCGTGTCAACACATCGATCTAAACTCAATGTAAAACATAATCATCAGTAATAACACTCAATTACATATTGGTATATAAATGCCCTCTCTTAACAGAAAAACGTACTGAAATTTTCCCAAGCCCTAACTCTGGTCAATTTAGATACCATCGCATATGTCAACTTCTCTCTTCAGCTCTGGATGATGAATTACTGATTGTTAGATACTTTAAGTTCTGCACAGAAGCTGGGCGCATGAGAAAGAATGCAGGGCAAAGGATACTGGAGGATGACCTTTCTGTAAATAGGTAACTGAATGTGAGACAAACTTTATTTTGTTGTAAATGTTTCCTCTTCACTCTCCTCTTGTTGACGTGTAAATACGGCGAATCCTGTATGGGGCGGAATGCCCTGAATAAAGGCTTTTGTTGTTGTTGTTGTTGTTATATTGGTATATAAAAACTATCAACCGTTTCTGATCGGCTACTTAAATGGTGCTCTCTGTATTAAATATAAAAAATAGTCAATAAAAATCAAAAGTAAATTCTACATGTCATATCAATATAATTTTTAGGAAATGAAATAGCATATGATAAAATTAGCCTGAAAAGTATTTAAAACATTTTTCATGTTATATTTTCTCTTATAGTCTTCATATATTAGAATTTTAAAGAGAAATCAACCGTTTAATGTATTTTAGATAATAGTGTTGATAAATATTGAGATACAGAAGTATTAAAATATTTATTTATTCTCTAACACATACCAATTATTACAAAATATATAGAGGCCATTGTAGATAACATTTTAAGATAGTTGAAGTATAGCTTATAGTAATTGTAAAGGATATAGTAGTATAAAAATGTTTAGATAGTCGCATCAGATATAATATCACTATATGATAGTATAACTATGTTAAGATAGTGATATGAGATAAATTAGTATAAGATAGTTTAAATAGTGTGGGTGTGGAATATATATAGTAGTATAAGATAGTTTAGATAGTGGAGTAGTATATGATAGTAAAAAAATGATAAAGTTTAGAAAATAAAATCATTTCTCCTTCTTTTTGTCAGTTTAAACAAAATAGATAATACTCAACAAATTTCTTTAGGTTTATATAGATTCCAGTACGCTATTTTGGTATGGCAATGCTAAATTTTGAATGGTGATTAGATTGAATTGGTACCACAATTAGTTAAGATATTTAGTTCTGAGCTTGTAGATATTTCGAAGAGATACAGAAAATAATAAAGCAATCCAATGTGTATGTATAACCTCAAGGATTATATTATAGTAAGGTATATGCTGTTGAAGAAGTAAATTAAGGATAAAAAGATTGGGACTACAAGACTAGCAACCTTTACGTCAGAAGAAGGAGCAGAAATAATAATAATATAAATATATGCATCGCAAAAACATTGTTGAATCAAGAATTAAATGATTCTATACAACTTTAAAGACTATACATTTATTTATTATATTTACTAGACTATCTTCCGTCGAGCAAAAATCTCTTCCACGGGCTTTAAACAACTATTAATCGTTGTAAACAGTGATTTAAAACTGTGTGATAGCATTTTTGTTAAATATAGCATCATAAATATAAGAACTGGCAATGCCTATCTTTAAAAAGGTGAATATATTGAATACACCTTTAACTTTTTATAGTTGTATGAAATATTTTGATCATTGATTTTACTAATAGGAATAAAATCAAGAGGGCCATGTAAATGAACAATGTCACTAACACCAATGTCATCATTCTCAGATGAGAACCCTACCTAACTAATGGTATCCATGTTGTTACCGTAGTGTCGCTCATAGTCACGTATTTATGTCTTTTTGTTCTCAATTTTAATATAATATTGCGATATGTTTATAAACGAGCTACACGGTAGGTATTCCATAAATAACGTGTTTTACTGGGAACTAGGCTCTACTAGAGAATTGTACTTACCGATGTTTCAATATAGGTGCACTTGATCTCGGCCATGTTATTGGTAGGTTGGACATCAGCGCCTCTAACGGCCTTTTTGAAAATAATAAATAATGAATAAGCTGGCCGTTGTCCTCTAAAACATACCATACATTTACTTGATTTAAATCTCCTGGTTATAAATTAAGGTTTCTGGAGATGAGACTTTTTTTTCATTTTAATTAATGTAATCTCAAGATATCGAGCATCTTTCTACTCTTCTACAGGAGTATATAAGACCATTTAGAACAACGGCGTTTATTATTATTTGTTTGTAAGAAAGGCAGAAATGCCCGTAAGCTTAAGGTTACATTGATGAAAATGAAAAAAAAAAACTTATCTTCATAAAAACCTGTTGTATTATTCAATTAACATACCATATATTCCATATTTACATACATATTTATGAATGTATATTAGTTTTGTAGAAAAGAAAATATTGATTTAAAAATCATAGACACGATATTGTTTTCAAAGAAAATCATATTTTCGATATATGTTCTCTCTATATTAAAAATTAATTCTTCTTTTTCCTTCTTTATTTTTAAAATTTAGGAAATTTTTATCATAAGTATATACAAAAGCATTTATATGATCCTCTTTGCACTGGACTCGTAACTTCATATCAAATTATAGGCAACAGCAATAGCTTTAGGAAATTCCTAAAATCAAGCAAACTTGTATACCATGGATTAGGGTCATGACCCTCATTAGGAAAGAGGCAGTTTCGTTTATATAAATTTCTGCGGAGAATTTATGATATCGGCCGAATTAGCCAATTTTTTCTAAGCATTTGATATAACGGGGCCTCTCTTTAGCCAGGTTAGAATGGAATGGTGGTGGTAATGTCTTGTCCATGGAGCAGATCAGATCGGTTCATGCACCCTGATCACAATACCGGCCAACCAAGGTACCTTGTCCGTATGGATGTCCTCTTCTGGATTGATATCTGCCATATAGAGGGCTGTAAGGATGGCCGGGCAACTGTATATTTCATTGCCCTCTATTCTAACATGGGCTGGTATCCATTGCATGGAATACAAAAGAAGTTACTTATTATATTGTGTCGACATTGATAGCTTTGAAAATTAATTAATCCTGTATTAAAATTCTAAGTTTTCTTATTAATGAATAAATTGCTCTGTTTTCAAATATGAATTATAAAATGCAATATTTTATGAAAGTAATGAATCAATTACAGATATTTAAATATAAAATGTAAACGAATAGGTTTATTTTTCTAATTTATTTCACAAGACCACTATTTTCTCTTGAAAATTTCAAATGTGTTAAATTGGCAAATTATACAAACATCTTTCACCTTGATATAAGAAATGCATCCTCAATTAATTATGGATTAATTGTATTGTTATATATTTTTACTCTGACTCGTTTAGTTCTTAGAGATGGCCTACATTTGGCTTTCAAATCGACGATCAATGAAGTGAAATAAGAGCTGCCCTCTTTGTATCCGATGACGAGAGTCAGAAATAGATAGCCTTGGTGCCAACCATAATAAAATTAAGCTTTCACTAGTAAAAATATATTTTTGAAAATTTCGCCATATAAAAAGTGTTTGAATGCACAATAACACTATCTATGCGTTTGTTTTAAAATATTTATGTATTATAATTTTAATTAAATACAAATATTAGCATGCTCTATTGCATATTAAGAAAGTTTGTCCATATCACCTACTATTATATTAGACTGCCCTCTTAGTTGATATAGAATCACTTTTAAAAAAATAGTGTAATTTTTATATTAAACTCAGAAACGCACACACACGCCTTAAAGCATTTACTACTGATGAGTCAAGTTCTCGAATAAATTTCATATTGCAATTTTTCATAGAAAAATATATTATTTTCAAAAATATTGCAGAAAATAATTTTCAACTTTATTACTTTTCTATGAATTATCGTTCTTGAAAGCGTTCTATGCTCACTCTTGTGATAAGAAAAGATTGGGACCTTTTATTATTTCTATTTTCAATTTGAACGTTTTAATTTTTTTTGTTTATGCCATCAAACATATTTTTATAAATACTTTTATAAAATTCACAAATACTGATATTTGACTATTTCACCTAAAAATATTTTATTATAAGATTTTAGGTGTTCAGAATGTTTTTTACCGTCATCTATGAATTGAGAGTAAAACCATTTTGCTTTATATTTTACCGACAATGGACAATAAAATTTAATTATTATTATACAGTAGAATCTCCTTTTAATTGAGACACACATTGTTTTATATTAATTTAAACAGTTCAGGACTAGGGTCACTATGTTATAATGAAGCATTTGTTCAATAAAACAAAAACTCTAAATATAAGGTTGAGGGCAACCATGAGTCAACTACTAATTGAATTATTTATTTGTATACCAGTAGTTTCTGTGTCTTCTTGTTCGAAATATTGATGTCATAAATGAAGAATAAAAATATTTATTACTCTTTAAATGAAAAAATAGAAGCATACACATCAACAAATTTGAATATGTCCAATATCTGTTTTTAAAATATATTTACCTCACTAAAAACATGAGAAAACTAATTGCGTTTATTAATGCTTATTCTGAATGGGATATACATTGATAATTTATAAAATTTGAGTCAAAAGGCGAACCATCAGATAGGTTTATATAAAAGGGCGTACCTGGATCTGTGAATAAAAAAAAAAAATTTTTTTTCAAAATATTTCGAGATATTTCTCTCTATTTATCAATTTATTGCACACTAAACAATAAATTCATGAAGAGGGAGCAATCTCTCGAAATATTTTGAGATTTTATTTTCTTTGAAAATCCAGGTACGCTCTTTTATATAAAATTATACAATTTGTTTCAATATATTTTCTCTATATTTCCTGATAGTGGGTCAATTCCAGAACCTTTCATAGGCAACTTGTATTGACTCAAAATGGGGGTTAATATGAAGTAGAGGGTACTAAAACTCTATAAATCATATTTTATATAATCATTTTCATATTTGCATATGATAAAATGGGAGGGTAAGTTAGTTGTGAGATATATTTTCCGATTTACCACAGAAACCATCAGTAAGCTTTAGTTGTATGATAAGAGGATAATTGATTATTGTAGCACCGTCTGATATATTATTTTTTTATTTTAAACTATTTTTATACTATAAAATGTACGTTATTTTAGGTATTCTATGCAAATGTTTGGTGTGTGTCTTATCACGTTATATTCTATATAGTTATCAAATTGAACAAACTCAGAGATAATATAACTTTTAAACGATTAGGAACTCTTAATAATTGGTTTATACGAATAAAAATAAAACGATAAGAGGAGCTTCTTTTATAAATTTTAATGCGCAAGCTTTCGGACCTAACGTCCTTCTACAGGCATGGATAGTGGTAATACTAACCTTTTTTTTTAGTTTTTAGGTTAGTATTACCACTATCCATGCCTGTAGAAGGACGTTAGGTCCGAAAGCTTGCGCATTAAAATTTATAAAAGAAGCTCCTCTTATCGTTTTATTTTTATTCGTATAATATAACTATGCAAATTTCTTTTCCCTGAATTATTGCATGAAATATAATCCTAATTTTGAGGCAGTTTTTGACACCTGAATGGTAAACTATTCATTATCCTTAGTGAAAATCAAGAAACCGTCCTTTACACCATAAAATTTGTATTTTATTTCATGTCCTTATTTCCTCTGCAAATTGACATGATATGTAAAACGATATTTTAAAAATATCCCGCATGTGTTTCTTTTAAACGAAAAATCAAAAATTATTTTTAAGGAGAAATAACGATTATTTCTTAACCTTAGAGATGAGGTATGAAAGGATCAATTGTGAAGAGTAATGATGAACTGAAAAATAAAGTGTCCAGGGATGGGAATGGGAGTGTCGTTTTACAATCATAAGCCGCATTATATTGTATTATAAATGACATGATATGGTTACTTTCTATTTCTTTTCCATTATAATTATAAATATTTTAACGTAAAAATGATAGTTCCGTCAAATTAAAAAACTTCTTCTATTCTAGCCTCTTCAACTATATCATTAATTTCTCCTTTACCTTTTTTCTCAGATAGTATTGTTTAATATGGATTTCCGAGAGAAACTATAAATAAAAGGTATAAACACCTAAAACCTTTATTAATAAACAAAATAAATCAGAATAAAATAAGAAAATCAATCAACTTTGGTCTAGATTCTGAATAACCCATCTTCCTTTCAAACATACACGGTAGTATCGAAAAGTTCCCGAACTTTTAAAAAATAAAATAAAACAACTTTTGAAAAATGTAAATAAATTTTATTGTAAAGAACAAAGCCTGATCTATAATTTAATTTCGCAACGCCAGTAAATGCGTATGCGTAGTTTTAATTTTAGACATATTTTTGTTGTAAGTATTTAGCTCGTGTTGATTTCTGCAATGTCTACATTTTAGCAAAGGGCAAATATAAATTTTGTGTAAATTAAAAGGCGCTTTAGAGGCGCTTTTCATCGTCATTAGCAGTAATTGAAAATGCGATGGTGGAGCAGAACAAGCTTGAAAAAATTGAGTTTGAAATAGCATTTCAACAGCTTTTATCACGCTGGAAAAATGTGTAGATAACCAAAGCTCCTATTTTGAAAAAATTAATTTTTATATTAATATACTATGAATAAATAATTAATTTTAAAATAAATCGGGAACTTTTTGATCCTACCTTGTATAAACGTATCCCTACTTTCCATCTAGACATATTCCTATTTTACAATCAATATTTGCATGGCTATCTATATTACTGACCATCTAAATGTATGCCAATTAAAGGTTGCTTCTTACTGGTTGGTTCCCTCGGCGCCGACCACCACGGCTCCACCGTTACCGCTCCGTAAGGTTCACGCCTGTTTGGGCCAAACTTCAGAAAATTTGCCGGTATTCGCTGACCACCGCCTTGAAATATGCCTCCTGGCAACTGCTTCCACTGGAGTCTCTTGTCCGCGCCCCGCCTCCTGTCAACACTTCACTGAACCTTCGCTGGCCTTACTAAACCTCGCTGTCTTTGAGTAGTTTCAACATTCTAATCATTACAGTAGATACAATCTATAAAAATAGTTTCAATTTTAAAACTACATACGTATATGAAGCTAAAATCAGTAATTTAAATCAAAATCAAGGTATTGTTTTGGCAACGTCACATATTTTCATTAATTTATTATATCGGTCAAATTTAATTCCTTTTGTAGTATTTCCAAAGATGAAAAATGGAGGCTTGCGGAAACGACTATAGATATTAGTTGTCTTATATGTGGTTATCTTATATATAATTTTGAATAACACAAAAATCACTTTTAAATGAATAACTGATAATATACTTCTGTTTTAATAATGTGCCGATAAGACTTTACAAGCCAATCGATTATGAGATTGATAATTTAATAATAAAAATTGCCCTAATAGAGAAATGCTTAACCTAAATATAAGGGGTAGACCAATTACTAAATTATTTTGACTTTTACACTTCGATTGTTTTTTTTTTTATTCGAATATAAAATTTCCGATTTGTTCTTTTTAACAGTTGTCTCACGTAGCCACAATATATCTTCTTATATATAAAAGTCAATGTCTGTTGTTTGTTTCGCGATATACTCAAAAACTAATGAACCAATTGGTACCAAATTTTGCATGTCGCTTTTTATAAACCCGAGGAATGTTTTCGGCTACATTTTGATTAGTATTTTTAGCTATTTATTTTTTTTCATACGAACAACTTTTTTACGCGTAGTAAATACGACGCGAAGTAACAACACCAGGCCAATTAAGCGACCAATGAGCGTTCTGCATTTTTTTCAAGTTGCTTGCGTACCTTTTTTGAAATATCTTTTTCGGACAACGAGAACCAGAGGCAGGACTAGATGTTAGCATGTGATCGGGAACAGCCCACAGGACAGAGGTAGAGGCCATGACACAAACTTGGATGCCTATCACCGAGACATGGAGAGAAAGAGACCGAGAGAGACAGAAGCGGTCTGCCGATGGACACCCTGTAGAGCATACTGCCGCTGACCACCTGTTTACAGGGGTATTTTATCAAAAGTCCCTCGAGGGGCCCCCACCTAAGGCTACTTCCTCCCTCTCTCTCTGCCCCCAGCTGACCGACCACTCTTTGGCTTTTTTTTACGCCACCATTTTTAGTTTAAATACAAATAGGGGTGCACAGGTTATATTAATAAAGATATAGCATATATACAAAATATGGGGGGGGGGGTAGCGAATAGAAACTGTACATTTTAAAAGAAGGGTAGGATCTTATAAGGTATTGGCTCTAACTAATTGGAAGATATGTGAGCTATACTAAAAGTGTCATTATTATACAGTTTAAAATATACTATATATATATTAATTTTAAATATAAAGAGAGCTATCCATAGCTTTTTGACAAAGGCGTATATATATATCATAATTTAAACAAAGGGATATGTAATTAATAAAGTATGACGTCTTTTCTAGTCGTCTCAAAGTGACACCAGCTTGCCACTGGACCCCCTGGGGATCCAGAGAGGGACAAAAAGGGCGTTGGTCCGGATGTTGACAGTTAGTTAGGTTACAGTGGATATTTTTCGGAGAGGCCCGCTCAGTGCTAGGTCTCACGGCGGCCCTCGTGGCCGCCGTTTTGGTTCCTCCCTGCCTCCGCGGCTTCATGCAGGACGCCGAGCTTTCCTGAGTTAATCCTCAACATTCCCCTGGTCCTGGTGCCACTTGAGACGTACTAGGAGAGCGTCTTTTGATCCCAAACTTTGTCCTTACTGTCCTGTGCGGCCTTCCCACTCTGCACGCCTTGCCACTCAACCCCGACTGCTTCCAACTCACTTGTTGGCTTACCCGGGTTTACGACATATATATAGTTTTTTTTTTACTTTATATTAATTTTAAAAAGTATAACCCTTCCTCTTAGGTGGCTATTCATCTGAGCAATACGTAAAACAAAGCGCCATCTATTGGAATAAATATCAACTAAGCATTATTTTAATAAATTCCTAGAATAGTGACCAAATTTCTTGTGGACAAATCAAAAAGTGACAGCTTGGTAAGTAACCATCAGCGTTACGCAGGCTATACCTTAAAAATATATCAAGTTTGTTTTAAAGGCTTTTTGATTATTATGTAAAAGAGTATTTACTACCAAATATGCGTGAGCGAACTTTGACTTGTAAAAGACGAAAAGTGATTGAAATAGAATAAGTATTAAAAATTATTCCCAGATTACTCTAATGAAAATTACCTTATTCGTATGATTTTATATTAAAATAAAATATTATAATTAAGATTGAAATATCAGCCTTCCATAGATATTCATTAAAAAAAATGAATTCTCAAATATCTATCTTTCGAAGATGAAAGACCTTCTACAGGAGAAAATAAGATAAAATAAATAAATAATATATATTTCAGCAATAATTATATATGAAAAAACAATAGAAAAAAATAAAATGGTCGGGTGTTGATATTAAAAAAAAGGCATATCCTGACCAAGAGCACATGTGCTTTTCAGAAGGCAGAGCGCCATCTGGTGGAACAGAAATCAACTATTCATTGATTTAACCTGTTCCCTAATATTTGGCCAACCCATTTTCTTGATAAATCAAGAAAAGCCAGTGGTACAGCCTACTCCACGCTGACGAGCGCCAAAAGCGCGAAACGCGTTCGTGGGTGTCTTTTCTTGATTTATCAAGAAATTGGGTTGGCCAAATATCAGGAAACAGGTTAAATCAATGAATAGTTGATTTCTGTTCCACACTAGATGGTGCTCTGCCTTCTGAAAAGCACATGTGCTCCTGGTCAGGATATGCCTTTTGTATTTTTAATAATTATATATATAAACATTGATTAAAATGATAAACAAAATATTATAACAGAAGCAGCGAATCGCTGTGTAAGCTAATCACACTCTACAAGTTGATGATGAATTATAAGGCATTATAACTTGTCATCTATATATATAAGAAATGAAGGCATTAAAGCATGAATGTTCCTTTTAAAATATAAAACAAACTCTACCGTCCTTACTGCGATTACAAATTGAAGATAGTTCCATAAAATTTCCATAAATATATTTGAATATAAAATGAAAGATAAAAATAGGCTGCAACGTGTCCTTTTTATTTTCTATTATATAGAGAATATGAATTTACACACTTTCTCACACACAGGCAATTTGTTTGTCTAAATCATCTTAGGAAGAGTTGTGTTAATCGACACCTTAGAATATTCAATAAAAAGAAATGCGTTACAGTATATTTTATCATTTAATATATCAGTATATTTATATATATAAACTAGAATAACTAATTTGTCAATATCACATATGGGTTATGGGTTGATGAAGGAATTTCTACATTTACGACCTGAGATCGAATCCTATATTGCATATATTCTGCTTCATATATTCTTGCACAATTTCAACTTAACCAGTAAGTAGTCACACAGGGCTCTAGTACCTTGTAAGTACAAAGATAATTGTTTTCTACTTGTGTAGGGAGGGATGTGGCTCATTTACAGTAAAATGTAGCCGCGAACTACACACAATGATAATCATAATCTATACCATGTGTACTTGGTATAAGAAATAACATATCGGTCGTTTTGACACTAAAATAATTGTTTAAATTTTCTTTCAAGTGTTTTTTACATTTCCAAGTGTTTGTGAGGCATTTCCACTCAAATATTTTTAACAACTAACCCACTACCTTTCTAGCTAGCGCACTAATTTAGTGAATATATCTTCAATTTGGGAAATCAAAGTACTTTAAATAGTTTTATTATATTGTTTTATAATATCAAAAACTACACTAATTTTTAGAACGATAATTTGGTATGAAAGATCGTTTTTGAATTATTCTAATGTAATTAAACCTACCTTCATTTGAATAACGATATTTTCTTCTCATATTTTATATATATTTTAAAAAATTGAAAAATTAATTTTCTTTCATTTATATATATGCGAATATATAGACACAACACAACATAAATATATATATTTTAAATGAATGTTAAAATATAATTTTATTTCCTATTCAGGAAAATGAAGCCAATCAATAAAAATAAATAAATATGACAATAAAACAATGTCATGAAGATGACCTTCGGCAAAATGCCAAATATAATGACAAGAAATATATACAAAATCAAAAATAAAAAGTTGTCCAAAGCAGACAAAATGACACAAGCCATATAAATTATTTTTGGCCAGGGCATTGCCAAATATGGAAATATACATATAAATATTCCATAGATGCCGCAAATAATAAAAATAATGTTTGAAAAGCAACACGGCAAAATTTCAAAAAGAAAGCAATCCACAAATAGATAAATATAAAATAAAAATATATCCATCTTCACGAGCAAAATATAATTTTCTCAATATAAACAAATTATATAACAATTAGAAATTTATGATAATAGAAACAAAATTGAGAGTATATTGAATGTCTTTATTCTTAATATAATCATATATTGCGAGTTATAAGCTGAAAAGAAGTGACATAGAGTTAGAAGTGAGAGAATTATTAATATATATATATATATATTTGTAATATATTAAAAATTCTGATTGAATAGAGAACAATTTGTGACTAAAATAAGACTATAAACAAATCCAATGATTATTTCAACGAAAAATAAAAATGCAATAAGAATCATCTGAAGAAGATGAATCTAAACACAATTCATTTGTATACAAAGATACTTTCTGGTGAAAGAGCTGGGTTTAGAGAAACATCCTGATCTCTTAGCGCTATGAAGAACTTTTCCCAGATGTATTAATTGATACTTCCTGATGTTAGAGCTGGGGTCAGGAAACAACACCGATCTCATAGTACTGTGAAAGAAAACTCTATCCAGATAATATATATGTATATTTTAGCTGATGTAAGAGATGGAGTTAGTAAACAATCCAAATTTTATAGTACTATGGAGAAAGTCTCCATCGTGATATATCTATATATAGTTATATCTCCATTTTAGATCTGAAGTAAGAAAACAACCATGATATCATAGAGCTATAGAGAACAACATCCAGATGTATCTGTAGACAATTCCCTACGCTTAATCTGTGTTTATAAACAACCCTGTTCTCTAGATACTATTGAGAATTATTCTCTACTCAGATATATCTCTATATTTTCCGATATTTTAGAATTGTGGTTATGAAATTAACCGATTTCAAAGTGCTGTAAGGATTTTACTAACCTTATTTATCTAAATATATTTCCTATATTATAGTTGGGGTCGAACAACAATTCCAAAATCATGTTAAAATTTATACTTTTATTCATCTGTACCTATAAACATTTTACGATGCTGAATAAGTGATGAGAAGTACTCTACAATATCATTAAACTATAGGGATCAGAATTCTACCTTCAGAAAGCTATTTATTATAAATATGCGAATGAAGAAATTAAAGATGAATTGAAGTATAATGAAAACTGTCTAAATATATAAAACAATGTTCGAATAAAAAAGGCAAACCATTTCAATTTATTTTATTGAATTGTACATCGGGTTTTCTAAATTCGCTTTACAATATTAGAGCTCTGATTTGTTACTATTAAGAGATATCCCATTCAACCGGAATCTACTATCTAGTAAATATATAATAATAATACAAATAATAATTATATTCTAATAAAACAATATAGTTTACATACCATTTTTAAAATAAGAAAAATACCCTCTAAAGGTACATGAGCAACAGATGTTATTGGACCTTCTATTGTGAAAAACATATAAACTAAGAGAGCACACACGCATACACATTCGTTTAATTTTATAACAAAATATTGGGAAAAATATTTTTTTTTTTTGATTAAGAAATCCAACTATGCACGAGTTTCAGAATGTTGGTTCTTTAACATAATTACACTCGAATTTTCTTGGCATTTCACCAACTACTTTTCTGACTAGGACTAATTTAGTGAATATACCTCCAATTTGTGTGTATAAAATATCTTCAAATTGGCTCCTTATTTCTGATTTTCTATAGATTATAATATATTAATTAAAACGATAGTGGTAAATGAGAGAAGCTTCAGAATAATATATTTGAAGTTTCACTTACCTTTAGTTAGGAAACCAACTTTTTTATAATTTAGATATTTTCAACATTAAAAAAATATAAGTATAAATTTATAATTATTATAAATTATAATGAAATAAATATTTCCACGAATATATATGCAAACATATAATCACAGCACGAATAAAAAAGCACACACACAACATAAATCTTCAAAAAATAAATATTCCCATAATAATTTTTATTTCCTATTTAAGAAAATGAAGCCAATTAATAAAATCAAATAAATGTGACAATAAAAAATGGTCACAAAAATAACTTTCGGCAAAATGCCAAAGAGAAAGACAAGCAAGATATATAAAATAAAAAATAAAAAATAGTCCAAAGCGGACAAAATGGTACAAGCCATATAAATCAATGTTGGCCAGGGCATTGCCAAATATGGGAAAATATATAAAAATATTTCGTATATGCCGCAAATGATAAAAATCAAATTTGAGAAACAGCACGGCAAAATTTCATGAATAATGCAATCAACCAAAAGATAAATGTAGAATAAAAAGACATCCATCTTTTTACGCAATGAAGCTTTCTATATTAATGGAACAAATTAAATATATAACAATTAAACTTTCAAAAAATAAATCTAATTGATATTTTAAAAAGCCTTGAATTTTAATAATTTTAAAGAGGTATTGCTTAGAGTGAAGACGTTTTTGAATCAATAGAAATTTTATAAAGTACACATTCTATGAAGGATATGATTAAAAAATACACACACAAGCACACAAAGCTTTATTAAGACCAACGGTCTTATACAGATTCACCACAGGAAGAAAGGAAGCATAGATGGAGCTCCTGTATTCCATGCAGCGCAGCACCCAATAACAGCCTCCAGGTCCGACGCATGTCCAATGGCCACACGTTCCTTCATGCATATGTCATAGTTGACGAATCACTGAACAGGCTAGTGTGGAATCAGTCGCGTGATCCAAAAAATATTAACAAGATCAAAATAAAATTATGAAAAGAAAATGATAAAGTAATGAGTATGTTCTGAGAAAGTATATCAATGTCTAGTTTTTGGAAGATGTTTGATGTATTGGTTTTTCATGATGTTAGAGCCGGTGTCGGAAACCAATCCTAATCTCTTGGTGTTATGGAAGAGGACTCTACCCAGATATATCTATAGATACTTCCTGATTTTATAGCTGTATTCAAAAAAACAACCAGGATACCATAATCATACTTTGATTCACTACTTCACCCAGGTTTATCTGTATATACTTCCTGATTTTATAGCTGGATTCAGAAATTAAACCTGATATCGTCGTAATATTTTGAACAATTCGAAAATTCAAAACCTGCTAGTATTATTTTATTAAACCAAACAATTTAAGTAAAAGACCATTTTTCTTAGAACTGGGAGAAGTAGCCAGAGTAGTAGATCATTCCAGTGCGATGGTCTACCATGTAGAACACGAAGGGACGGTCCACCTTCACTGCGCGGCCTGACGAGCTGTGGTAGTGGTGGTGGGGAGAGTAGTCGCTGCTGGGTTCCTCCATCTCTAAATAGGCCCTGTGTCCCACCTGGGACACGTAGAGCTCCCCGGATATTCCGGAGAAGTCCGCACCTTCATGGAAGATGTCCTGGAATCCGGCCTGCTGGAGGACATCAGATAGAGGCTGGTAGTAGTACAGCTTGAACTCAGGAATGTGGACCTCGAGGTCCTCCTGGTACATCTGGGACAAGATGTGGCTGTATGTCTTGTACGATTAGTATTCCCTGAGTTGGTCCAGACCCTGGTAGCGCTCGGGGACCACGACCATCAGACTTAGGTACTCGTTATCATAGTAGGGGATCCGAAAGGCTTTCTAGTCCTTGGAGTAGTAGTAGTAGATGGGGCCCTTCAGGGTCCAGTACTTCACCTGGCTGTCACGGTCCCCGTAGTTGTAGAACTGTCCGGTGTTATTCTGGCCAGAGTGATACTTAAGGCTGCCGCCATAGTAGGCAGCACAAAGGTATTACAGCTTGGTCCGGGAGTCCAGGTCCTGAGACTCTCTCTTAACCATCTCGTTGATCTCCCGCCGGACTTCTTCGCCGTTGTCAAAGTCCACCTTAGACACGGGAGACTGGTAGTAGCTCTGTATCAGTCGCTGGTAGGACTCCTGGATGGAGTAGTCCTGGGCCACGTAGACCCCATAGGCCCGGTTGTAGTCGTTGTTCTGCTGGTAGAAGTCCTTGTAGTTCTGGTGCACGTCCTGGAGGTCGTCATAGCCCAGGGTCCTCTCTATGTCCAGGGCTGTCTGGCCGCGGGCCGCGACGTAATTCATCGCCAGCGAGGTGGAGATGGCCAGCGGGGAGTAGACGGCGTTGGGGTCATGGCCGCCATAGTAGGGGTAGAGTTGGAAGGCTAGGCGGTTGGTGAGTTTAGCCAACTGGGCTTCGTACTGGTTGCTGCCCGATATGTGGTCCTTGTGGTAGTGGTTGGGGACCTCTGCCGCGAAGGCCAGGGAACACAGCAAGATGGCCGCCACAATCTTCATTCTGAGGACACAAGTCAGTATGTAATATATTTTTAATCATTAATCTTAAATGAATTCTTAAAGGTAAAACGATATATTTATTTAATGTATATTTTCAAAATCTATTTTTGCTTGACACCTTTGTCAAATTTCAAATATTTGTATATATTGTAACAAAGTATTTATTAATTTATTATTTTTATTAACAGAGTGGTTATTTCTATTATTATATTTTGCTACTCTGTAAATTTCCCTCGTGGCTTATCTTTTGTTTACCGTTCATAGTTTGTCCTTGCCTGAAAAAAAATTTCGTCTCCTCCTGAAGTTTTTGTCTTCCCTAATTTTCCACATGGCATTTTGGTGGAGATGCTGGGTAAGTTAGGAAAGACAAACTAAAGACCGCCGAGAAGACCTTGAAGCCATGGGTGTTGTGATCTACATTTTCGGAGACTGACTCCAGGATTCCACCGCCGTGCTAAAGCAAAGACTTCTCTCGAAGATGACGATGTCCCTATAGACGATACGACGACAAAGCCGCTCTTCACGCCGCAAGAAAAAGGACGCAAAGGTGCTAGGGACAAAGTTCCAAGATATCGATGGAATCCTTGGCAAAAGCACGTCAGATCCATGTCAGTATCTACAATAATTGCTAGCTGTGGGCCATAGCTCCCATAGGGGAGAAGCTATGTAACAAAATATTTATTAATTTTATTATTTTTATTAACAGAGTGATTATTTTTATGATTATATTTTGCTTCCTTGTAAATTTCCCTCGTGACTTATCTTTTTTTTTACTGTTCATAGTTTGTCCTTGCTTAAAAAAAAAATGTTTGTCTCCCCCTGAAGTTTTTGTCTTCCCTAATTTTCCACCTTGCAATATTGAAAATCAATTTTTCCAAATTAAAGTAAATATTTACATGGAAATTTAAAAGTGAAAAAAATATTTTAAAAATATATTTTAATTAAATAATTTTATATCATATATATATTATATTTTAAAAAAAGATATTTGGTTTTTCTGCTTGTATATATTTATGATCATATTGATGATTATGCTATGGTGGTGCAGTCGTGGCTATAATAATAATAATAGTCTTGATCAGAGGTTTCTTTAATTGAGCTAAGTGATATATATGAAAAACATTATTTGATAAAAGTGCTGCCTAGCTTAAGGCGAGTAGAACAAAGAAAACAAAAGATTATTTACATAATGTACAAAGGTTTTGGGTCGGCCAACGGGGAAGAACAACAATGAGATTTTATATGGGAAGCATGACCTCTGGCGGCCGATTTAACAGAATATTTTTATCTATGAAATATATTTTTAAATAAAACAATATCTTAATATAACATTTTAAATAATTACTTAATATAACATTTTAAATAATACCTTTATATAACATATATATGAAAAAACGGCTGAAGAAAAAACGGCCAAATGGACATTCGACACTGCGCCTTGCTGGCACAAAATAATTAATATATACGACGACATCGCATGGCGTTTGAAGCTGAGAGCTCTACCTTACCCTACAAGAAATGGAAAAGCTTCCTGCACCGCCTGCGGCGGACCCCCAGATATCCAGCATCGCAATACAGAATGCGCTATGACGAAACCATTTATCGACAACGCTATTAAAGAATGCCGAAACATCGACCCTCTATACAGGTTCAATCCTTCTAAATTCATCCTCGAAAAGGAAAAGATCTAATTACGTCGCATTTTAAACAGAACAAAATACGATATTTATAAATTTTTCATCAATGTAGATTTTAATTGTACCCCCTCCCCCACTAACCCTTAAAATTGTAACGTCGTTCTTTATGACTTAATAAAAATCGATTTTGTTGAAAAATTATATATATTGAGGCTTAATTTATTATAATTTAACTCTTGCTTGTTCGAAAGGTCTGGCAATTAGGGAGATGTACTATGTATATGGATAAATATTTTAGTGATAGATTATCTCAAAGGTTCTTATAAATATATTTAATTGAGTATTCGCATTTTTTTCCTTTCTTTACCTGTAGGTGAAACAATTTAGCGTGTTTGTTTTTCATTATGTATTCTATTGTGTTCATATTTAACATTCCACCTTCCCTGTCAGGTTTGCTTATTACAATATCATTTTAGCTTTTGAGTGTTTCATGATTGATCTCATATTTTCTCTTCCGGATGTTTGTTTTAAGAGTTAGATGAGACTAATAAAATGTTTCTTTTTTTGTAAACTGTATTGTCTCGAGTTGGAGCTGTTGAATGTGGTCAGTATGTTAATCTTTTCCTCAAGGTTTCCTCTTTGTTAATTAATATATAATTAAACACGCACAACACACACAAAAGTTCTACATATTGCAAGTAGCTCTACAACCCTGGCCACGGGAAGCTCCATGAGACCCTGTCAATCTTCGCTGGACTCTGTTAGTGATCGACCACAGGTGTGTGAGGGGTTCTTGAAATCTTATCGACAGATATGAAAAAAAAAAACGAAACACCTTGGTGGCTACACATGATTTTTTATATATTAATTTTGATTGTTTTTTTTACTTTCTCTCCCTTTAAATACCTTTTGTATATAATTTATTAGAAAACCTAAAAGGTAAATACACTCTTGCTTTATTTATCCACGAAAATATATTTTTATTCTTCAGATAAGTGTTAAATTTTGAAATCGAAAATATAATATTTCATTTTTGTGTTGATTTTTTTTAAAATTCTTTATCTATGATTAGATTTTCGGTTTAATAAAATGAGTAAAATTGTGCATTTTTGCGAAAGCTGGCTAATGAGTTTATTGATTTTTTTTTGCGAGGAGAAAGAAGCCTGTAGAAAAATCCTCTAATTTCGGAATTTGGCGACTGTCTTTCTGTGTTTGGTATTCATTTCAACTACAAGTAGAAAAGGGATAAGATCCGAAATTTTGCAGTAATTCATTTTAAATAATTCGCTCTCTTTTGTGTATAAGATTCAATTGATATTAATGTGAATCATTACAAAATTCTCCCGGTTTAATAAAAGACTTTCAACAAAATTTTATTAAATTGCGAGTGGGGGGAAGTGGGGTATACTTCTCTCTCTCTAGTGAAAAATATTTGTTTCTATAATTTGAATTAAAATATATTGATACAACGTGGGATCAATAAATAAGATGAATTATAATTTATTAAAAAAAATAAGAACGATATTAAAAATTAGGACTTGATTTATTCAAAATAATCACCTTGGCTTTCTATACATCGTCTCCATCGTTCTGGCAACTTGTAAATACCCTCTTTATAGGCACTCTTAGGAAGCGTGTGAAAAAAATCTTGCCCCATTTTCTGGATATCTTCATCCGAGTCAAATCGCTTTCCCATTAACTCCTTCTTTAGTAGTCCAAAAAGGAAATAGTCAAAGGAGGCTAGGTCTGGACTATATGCAGGATGTGTTCTAAAACTTCAAAACCTAATTTAATGATTGTAGACACAGTTTTACATTATGTATGCGGCCTTGCATTATCATGAAGGAAGAGAACACCTTTACTAAGCTTCCCTCTTTTTGGTTCTTATACCGGGCTTTAGCTTATTTACAAGAATGTCACAATAAAGGTCGCTGTTCATACGTTGCCTTGAAGATAAAAAATCAAGACATATTGGTCCATCAACATCCCAAAAAATTGTTAACAAAATTTACCAGCCGAACGTTGAGACCTGATATTTTTTGGTACATGTAATTCGTTCATTTTTGAACTCGTTAACTCATTTATATATTTTTTTTTAGACAATCAAGACTCACCATAGATATTTTTCATTCTTTGGCATATTTGAGATGTTTGAATACCTTCTGCATTCAAGAAACGAATAACTGCACGTTGTTCAAGCGTGGTGCAATCCTTCAAGGGAGCGTCCATTTTAGTTTATTTATAAGTCTCGCGCCGCGCGTGGGAAAAAAGAACAGAACACCTTAAATAGTCTCTCGATGTTATAATTTAATATTCTGTGGTTTAAATTATTTTTGCTTTTTTAAATTTTTAATAAATAAGATAATTCACCTTATTTATTGATCCCCCCTTGTATTATGAAGTAACTACTGGATTATTTTATTCTTATTTTTTTATTTATTGTAACACTTGAATATCTTCGAAAATATAATAAGTTAGAATTATATGAATGAAATATATTTTTTTAATATATAAGTACTCAAAATATATTGAAATATTCAACTAAAGTTGTTAATTTATTATAACTTTTGATATCTTATAATTTTGGGGTGTCAGTTAAATAAAATTATATTACATTTTCAAAGAGGGTGATAAGATTTGTGATCTCTGCAAAGAAAATATGGAAACTGAACTATCTCATTATATCTATGAATGCCAAGATATTGGTGAGGAGAGAAGGACATTCTTTTCAATGGTAGACACCAGCCAACTTAGGTCAATCCAAATGATGTTAACCAGTGCCCAAACAAGCAGACTAGTTGCTCAGGCGCTATATAATTTTTACAAGGCAGTAGGTGTAAAGAAGGAGAAAAGAGATCTTGGAAGCTATTGTTCTTACACATCAGAATGATGACGAAACTTCGAGGGGTCGACCTTTCATATTAAATCTCACTTTTCCTTATTACTAATAATTGTATATAGTTGCGGAACTATTGGTTTCCTGTGCTGCTATTTTCCTGATATTGCACCTTTTACGGAGAATCTGTATAAGACTAATGTCTTAATAAAGGCTTTGTGTGTGTGTAAATAAAATTATATTATATAATTGAGTTTTATGCAATAATAATAAATATAAATATAATTATACAAGAGATCTCTATCTTTTTGTTTCTCTTTCACATACCACTATTTCCAATTCTAAATATAATTTTGATATCGAACTTTCATTATATGAACTATCTTACTACTTTATACTAATATGCTGTTTTCTATATACTATTTATTTTGAATCTATACGTTTTCTATCTAGTATATTATTTACACCAACATGTTCTCTCAGAGCTCTATTCTATCGAGTGTTAACTCTCACTGTATTAATTACCTTTATGTTTGATACTTATTCTACACTGTAGATTTAATCAACATGTTCTCTAAGAGCTCTATTCTATCTAGTGTTAACTCTCACTGAATTAATTACCTTTATGTTTGATACTTATTCTACACTGTAGATTTAATCAACATGTTCTCTAAGAGCTCTATTCTATCGAGTGTTAACTCTCACTGTATTAATTACCTTTATGTTTGATACTTATTCTACACTGTAGATTTAATCAAAATGTTCTCATAAGGCTCTATCCTATCGAATGCTAACTTTTAATATATTAATTACCTTTATTTCTTTAAAAAATATACACTTTGGGTAGTTGAAGTTTTATTTCCCAACGTTTAAACAAAAATATTTTGTATTCGTTGAAAGGTTGTGAAAATAAAACTTTGACTGACCGAAGTGTCTTTTTTTTTAGAAAAATGAATGCCGGCTAGGCAAGCTCTATCTTCAAGATAATTTTAATTCAAGAACCTTTATGTTTGATATTTATTCTGCTCTGTAATATACAACACATATACTAACTCATCACTACATTGACTATCTACTGAGTACTCAATCTCGAGGTACCGTACTTACAAGAGGTGTTCAGGGGCTGATGTGTCTAGACTCCAATACCAAATATTTATATACTACCTCACATCTGGCAGCCTCCACTGGTAATCTTTTAACTGTCGCCGCTATTTTTATTATCGCTTTTTTTATACAGTCTTGTTTTTATCCATATTTTCTTGTTTTCTTTCTTGATCTATATAACCTTTGATATAAGAGAGATAAGCATAAACTATATATTCCAAAAATAATTCTCTTATTAAACTTTATTATTATATACCTGTGTGTTGTTGTGTGTGTTGTATTCATATATATTCTTATTTCAATATAATATGTATTATATTCAAAAGCGACCTTAAAGTTTGAATATTAGGGCTGTAATTGTATACCCTTATGGGCAAAACTGAAGAATGTGGAAATTCTTTGATGTAGACAACCGTCTGTTTTATTTAAAGGAGACAGAGGCAATTTTGTTCACGCTTGGTTATTTCGTGTATTTTCAATAAAGTTATCTGTGTAATAAATATCTTTCAGAGTTATTGTCTGGAAACCGATAGGCATGCTAAATGGTACAATTTCCTTAATTTTTGTTTATGAGTGTATTCCGAAACAGATATTTGTACTTACTTTTTAAAAATGAGTCAAATAAATAATATATAGTTAAGAGAAAATAATTTTATTTAGTAATTACATTAATTAGAGTAAGGCGCAGTGTCCGGTTCAAGAGTAGTACTTGGTTAATATCAAAAATTCGAGAATTGGAAGCGTCAAAATAAATATCAAATCAAACAATACCATGTTGTTTAGTGTGCCAAAATATTTTTATTGTTATACCATTTTCATCTCCATTCACAATGCGTTCCAAGAACTCCACACCTCGTTTGAAAATCGTCAAAATTTAGTGTGGCTGAATTATTTTCTTTTGGCTTTTTGTTCGGGCATAAGGAAATTTGAAAATCACTGGTCATATATTATGTAACTCCCTTATAATTTGATCAGAACAGGTTGTACCACACATTCGTCTTGAGGCTAGACGATGTATGAAAAATTGAGGATATTCCGGAAGAATGCCATTTGTTTCTTTCAGAATCTTCTGATCAACGACGACATGGTTTGGGATACCGCTTGTAAGATATTTTCTTATTTGTAGATGGTCGTTGCCAAATGAATTCCCTGAAATAACACCCTTTTCTTCCTCAGAAAAAAGGAATAATAAAGGTTTTGTTGTTGTTGTTGTTTGGACGCCTTCATTACTCAAATTATATAATTTGCCGCTTATATTTCGCGGAAAATGCTTATTGAATGAGACAAATTTAAATGAATATCAACTAAATATCTCTCTTTTTTTATCTGTGTCGTTATTATTTCAATAAATATATATTTCTTTTTTTTGCTTTTTCCAAATAAAACGCAAATTCTCCATTTGATATACAAGATACCCAATAAACTGACAAATATTCAAAATGATAATAATATATATATATATATATTGAGAAGAAAAAGTTTTATTTTTGACTTTCAATATTTGTTGACGTTTCGTTTATTTATTTTTTCTTCTATATAAAGTTCATTTTAGAACTTAGGAGATCAGCATTTTAAAAGGTTTTATATGCTTGCACGAATAAGAGTAAAATATACATAGAATGGGATTAAGCAGATTGAAAAAAAAACGAGGATATAGATCAAGAGTAAATCGAGCTGGGATTTGTAGCAGTGGTTTTTGAAATGTGGAAAGAAGATGATGAAAAAAAGAGTTTTCTAAGATTCAATTGAGATGTTTTGCCATCACAATATAAACCATTTGCTCTATCTTTGAGAGCCAGTATAAATATTGACATTGATATACTTTTTTGTTTTCTTAATTTCGGAAATGAATTTATTTCAAAAATTTTGAAAAATGCAGGACATAACACCACTTGGATAAATTTGAGGATGTAAGAAGAGATTTAGAATATACAGCCATATTATATCGAGTTGCTTGTATAAAACATTTTCTTCATCAACGCCATTTGAGAGAGAAAAGGGGTATATTTTTATAATCTTAATCGACAAATATATTTAAAACGAGGTGAACATCTAGTAGGAAATATAAAATATTTTAAACAAGCGAAAAACACTGAAGAAATGGAAAATAAATATAATTGATGAACTGATGGAAACCTTTTTCTTTTGAGTTTATACGTATAAAAAGAAAGGTCTCTATCCCATATCAAAATAGACGCAAAATACATGAGCATGTACCATATTTTCAAGCCAGCAAATTATCAATTATCACTAAAAATACCGGAGTCAGATCAGTTACAAAGCTAAAATAAGCCATAACTTTGGAGAATTCAGAACTCTCATCCTGAGATCATGGGTCAGATATATAACTGTTATCAGTCTGACGCGGCTTTGTCACCCTTCTTAGTATAGAAGTTCTGTAGAGGATCTTCTTTATGGGATTGAAAACTGAGAAGGGTCACGCGTTTAATTAATATTTTTAAAAGAATATAAGTAATAGAATTTTATTCGCAAACGAACGTTGTGGCCCACTGTACGTATTACATCCCAAACACGATGCGACGCCAGCCATCTCTGTCTTGAATTCGATGTACCGAACAAAAACAATATATATCATTGATAAACATAAATACTATGAAAATTATTTTGCTCATTAAAAATATTTTATACGAGTTTCACTAATAGGAATGTTTACTGGGAATCTTTTGATTCTGAGAAGAAATTCTGATACTCTGAAAGGGGCCTAGCCAATTATATAAAATTTATGAAATTACCTCATTGTTGTTAATAAAAATAGAAATAATCTAAAATGAATCAGAATATTGGAGAGATATCAGATGAGAATGTATGATGGAAAGAGAATCCCTCTATAAAATCTAAAAAGGATTTCGTTAAAAAACTATAATATCCCGCTGATGGGAAACATTTTAAGCCTATCTCTGCTTATCGGAAGAACTATTATAAATGAGTTTGTACTTTAGAAAGAAACGTTCGAAATCATTCTCAAAATGTAAATCATACTCTAAACTATCTCATAATTGACTTGAAACCTTTGAGAAAATATCTTTCATTCGAAAGTAACTTTAAATCCAATGCTAAGGAAAACAATGAGTTTCGGAATAACCTGCCTTATATATCATAAGTATTTCTTTAGATGATTCAGATTTTGTTAAGCTAAAATGTGAATGATCGCTCTTTTGAGATGAAACTCGGTGAAGAATCTCTCGTGGTGTAAACTATTAAATATCATTGAAAATGAACTTTAATTCCTCCAAAATATTTTAGGAGAAATAATTATGTAATTACTTAATTTTTACTAAAAAATACCTAACAAACAACACATTTCATTCATGAATGTATAAAATTATAGAAAATATATTATTCATTGGGGATTAATTTTGAGAAGGATCACTCTCTCTACTAGCCAAATTGCCTCCTTTATCAAGAACTTTGGCTTATGTTATAATAAAATTATTTATTTTAAAAAATCTAGGAAGAGTTTCCTTCCTAAGTCACAAGTAGATTTTACTCTGTAAAAATAGTTTTTTTTCTGAATATTCTCCCTTTATTAAGTATATAAAATTTTAGATTTTATTATTCATCAATGAGGCTACAAGATTGGTTCAATCAAAGATAATAACACAAGTGGCAGTTGCTAAAGATTTCCATTTGATTTTATAACCTATAAATATTTTATCACAATTTCCTTTAATTTTCAATTGCAAGCTTTCAAGAGATAATCGCCCTTCATCGGGCTTAATTAGAACAATTGACTATTTCTTACATATAATGAGAGGACTTGGCTCGTATTCACCGCAGTAAGGACAGTAGAAGTGTGTTTATGTTCAAAAGAAACTTCCAGCTTAAATGTACTCCTTTCCTATGTATTGATGGCGCGTTATAGCTCCATATTTAATTCATGCCTGACTGGCTTTGTTTTTATTGTTTACGTAGGATAATTGTTCGATGCAAAAATTAATGTAAAACTACTGTCCTAAAATATTATGTCCATAGTTTATTTAGATACCATTTCTAAAATTCTACCTTTCAGTGCAGCGGAAAAAAAAAACAGAATGGACCAATACAGTATTAGATTTCTAAAAAGCGGTCTGTTAATTTAAATTTGCGGAACCGATGGGAGGGCTAACCACTGATGAACCAAACCCTCCAAATTTATGTTTCATTGCAGTGAGGACAGTAGAAGTATGTTTTATGTTAAAAAGAAACTTGTGGGCTTGAATGTTTTCCTTATTATTTGTATGAATGGCGCGTTATTGCCCAATGAATGATATTGCACTCACAAATATTTCACAATAATCTAGGTCTGAGAGCGTCGCAGAGAATATTTTGCGCTGAAAATATATAATTATTAGACAATTGAAGAATAATGTATTTATAATGTCCTCTCAAAGGTTTTGAAAACATATATGTCAAATTTTATTGTTCCATAATCGAATTAATTGATAGTATAATCGTACATAGAGTATACATACATAAATATGGATTCATACTATATTTTGCAAAGGTTAAATATCATTAGTTACAAAAATATTCTATGGAGGGCGAGACATGATTAAATTCGTTTTATATAACGATTTTTTACAATATATTCTTACTATAAATAAAATTAGAATGCTTTGTGGTTTAAAATTCAAAATTCGAAATCTGCTAGTATTATTTTATTGAAGCAACGAAATTAAGTAGTGGGTTAATTTTGCTCAAAACTGAGAGAGGTAGCCGGAGTAGTATATCATTCCAGTGCGGTGGTCCACCACGTAGAAGACGAAGGGACGGTCCACCTTCACCGTGCGGCCTGACGAGCTGTGGTAGTGGTGGTGGTGAGAGTAGTCGCTGCTGGGTTCCTCCATCTCGAAATAGGCCCTGTGTCCCACCTGGGACACGTAGAGCTCTCCGGACACTCCGGAGAAGTCCGCACCTTCACGGAAGATGTCCTGGAATCCGGCCTGCTGGAGGACATCAGACAGAGGCTGGTAGTAATCCAGCTTGAACTCAGGAATATGAACCTCCACGTCCTCCTGGTACATCTGGGACCAGATGTGGCTGTACGTCTTGTACGAGAAATATTCCTTGAGCTGGTCCAGACCCTCGTAGCGCTCGGGGACCACGACCATCAGACTGAGGTACTCGTTATCATAGTAGGGGATCCGGACGGCCTTGTAGTCCTGGGAGTAGTAGTAGTAGATGGGGCCCTTCAGGGTCCAGTACTTCACCTGGCTGTCACGGTCCCCGTAGTTGTAGAACTGGCCGGTGTAGGTCTGGCCAGAGTGGTACTTCAGACTGCCGCCATAGTAGGCAGCGCTCAGGTAGTACAGCTTGGTCCGGGGGTCCAGGTCCTCCTCCAGGTACTCGGGGAACTTGCCCTGGGACTCTCTCTTCACCATCTCGTTGATTTCCCGCCTGACTACTTCGCCGTTGTCAAAGTCCACCTTAGAAACAGGAGACTGGTAGTAGCTCTGGATCAGTCGCTGGTAGGACTCCTGGATGGAGTAGTCCTGGTCCACGTAGACTCCATAGGCCCAGTTGTAGTCGTTGTTCTGCTGGTAGAAGTCCTTGTAGTACTGGTGCACGTCCTGGAGGTCGTCATAGCCCAGGGTCTTCTCTATGTCTCGGGCTGTCTGGCCGCGGGCCGCGCCGTAGATCATGGCCAGCGAGGTGGAGATGGCCAGCGGGGAATAGACGGCGTTGGGGTCCTGGCCGCCATAGTAGGGGTAGAGCTTGAAGGCCAGGCGGTTGATGAGTTTAGCCAGTTGGGCCTCGAACTGGTTGCTACCAGAGATGTGGTCCCCATGGTAGTGGTTCGGGACCGCTGCCGCCAAGGCCAGGGAACACAGCAAGATGGCCGCAACAATCTTCATTCTAAGGAAAACAGAAAAGAGGTTATATATTTTAAATTACCAATCTTGAATAAATTCTCCTGAACAAAACAATATATTAAAATATAATTTTATCTTTTTAAAATCTATTTTTGCCTAAAATTTTGGTCGAATTTCAAATTATATATGTTGAATATTATTTTTCCCCAAATGAATTTAAAAATGTACATAAAATTTTTTAAAATCATTTTTTTTTCTCTGTAAATTTCAATTAAATAATTTAATATTATATAGATATATGAAAATATTTTAATAATTTAGCCTAAATTCATTATAATTTAACTCTAGCTTGTTTGAAAAGTCTGGTAATTAGGGAGATATTGATTTTATTAATATATTTTTATCAAGGTTCTCATAAGTATTTTTTATTAAATTATATATGGGAGGGTTCACCACTGATGAACCAGGCCCTGACTCCATTAATTTTTCCATTGCAGTAGGAATTGTTTGTTTTTAAAAAGAATCCTACGCGTCTATGATAGTTTCGAATTTTGATAAATATATTTAAATGAATTCTTGCGCCTTTTGCCCTTTCTCTACCTGTAGGTAAAATAATATATTGTTTTTGTTGTTCATTATGTATTCTTTTGTGTTCATGTTTACCATTCCACGTTCCGTATCAGATTTGAATATTACAAATCTATTTTTGCTCTTAGGTGTTTCAAGATTTTTTGTTCTCTTTTTTCAACTTCGGGAAGTTTATTTTAATAATTGTATGAGGCTAATGATAAATAATAACGATTACATATTTCTACAGAACTGATTATTTCTCCAGTTGGAGCAGTTGTAAGTGGTTTGTATGTTAGACTTTTCCTCAAGTTTTTCTCTTTGTTATTTATTTGATAGTTAGAGAAAGGTTTTATGATATTGTCAAGTAGCTCTACAACCCGGCCACGGGAAGTTCCATGAGACCATGTCAATCTTCACTGGACTCCGCTAGGGGGCGACTACAGTGGTAAGGGGTTTTGGAATCGACAGATAAGTAAAAACGAAACGTCTTTGTGGCTAAACACATTTGTTAATATATTATTTTTGAATAAGTTGTTGTTGTGGTTTTTTAAAACTCTTTCTCCCTATAAATACCTTTTATAAATTATTTATAGGATAGAGAACTAAAAGGTCAATATCCCCTTATTATAAATTAAATATTTCCAAATTTTCCCATGCTTTATCTCCGCGACAATCTTTTTATTCTTCAGGGGGGGAAGGGGGGGGGGGGGGGGGAATTAAATTTGAAAATCAATAATACTGCTTTAATTTTTTGTTGATTTAGATTTTGTTTATATATGATTAGATTTGCTGTTCGATAAAAAAATAAAATCGTGCATTTTTGCAAAAGGCGTATATAGATTCAAATGGCCAATGAGTTTATTGATTTTTTTTTTTTTTTGCGAAGAGAAAGAAGCTTGGGAGAAAAATCCTCTAATTTTGGAATTTGGCGACGGTATTTCTGAATTTCTTATTATTTCAATTACAATTAGGAAAATAGACAAGAATCGAAATCTTGAGGTAATTCATTTATAATATTTCAGCTCTCTTTTGTGTGTTTAAGATTCAATCAACATCAATGTGAGTCAGCACAAAATGTTGCTCTTCCCGGTTTGATAAAATACTTTCAACAAATATTCATTTAATTAAAAGGGTATCTTTAAAAAAAAAAGAATAATAATTTGTTTCTATAAATCGAAAAAAAAATATTTTGATATTATGAGATAACCACTAGATTATTTTATTCTAAATTTGCATTTATTTATAACACTTGAAGATCTTTGAAAATATAATAGGCTTGAATTATATGAATGAAATGTTTTGTTTTTAATATATAAGTATTGAAAATTATTGATATAATAAACTAAAGTTGTTGATTTATTATAATTTTGATATCTTGTAATTTTGGGGTTTCAGATAAATCAAATTATAGAGATCTCTTTCTCTTTCACATATCACTATTTCCAATTCTAAATTTTATTGTGATTTGACACTGTCATTATATACACTAACTTACCATTTTATATCAATATGCTGGTTCCTATTTGCTATTTCTTTTGAATCTTTACGTTTTCTATCTAGTTTATTATTTAAATCAACATCTTTTCTTAGAGCTCTATTCTATCGAGTGTTAACTTTTACTGTGCTGATTACGTTTATGTTTGATACTTATTCTACACTGTAAATTTCATCAACATGTTCTCATAGAGCTCTGTTCTGCCGAATGTTAACTCTTACTATACTAATTACTTTTATTTCTTTAAAGAACCTCGGCCAGTTAAAGTTTTATTTTCTCAACGTTTGAACAAAAATATTTTGTCTTAGTTGAGAAAATAAAACTTTGACTGACCAAAGGGTCAATTATTTTAAATGAATGCCGGCCAGGAAGCCTCTATCCTCAAGATAATTACCTTAATGTTTGATTTTTATTCTGCACTGTAATATACTATCTCATAAATACATTGACTATCTACTGGGTACTCAATGCCGAGGAACTACACTTACCTGAGTTGGTCAGGCTGATGTGTCTAGAAGTTAATACCAAGTCCTTTTATACTACCTTACACCTGGCGCCTTAACTGATAACTTTTTAACTGTTGCTTCTATTTTTATTATCTCTTTTTTTCTAGAGTCTTGTTTTTTTCCATATTATCTTGTTTTCCTTCTTGATCCCTATAACCTTTGATATAAGAGCGATAAGCATAAAACATTATATTCCTAAAATAATTCTCTTATTATTATATACCTGTGTGTGTTGTATTTATATATATATTCTTATTTCAATATAATATGTATTATATTTAAAAGCGACCTCAAAGTTTGAATATTAGGGTTTAATTGTATATCCTTATGAGCAAAACTGAAGGAAGTAGAAATTGTTTGAAGTAGACGACCGTCTGTTTTATTTAAAGGAGACCGAGGCAATTTTGTTCACACTTGGTTATCTGGTGTGTTTACAATAAAGGTCATTGTGTATCAAATATCTTTCAGATTTATTGGCTGAATCCTGATATACATACTAAATGGTACAACTTCCTTACGTTTTATTAAGAATCTATTTCGAGACAGAAATTTATGTTTACTTTAAAAAGAAAAGACCTAAAGAAATAATAAAAACGAAAATAGTGATTTTATTTTTAAGATTTACATTAATTAGTTAGGCACAGAGTCCAGTTCAAGAGTAGCATAATTCGAAAAATGGAAGTGTCAAAATAAAAAGTCTGTAATACCTTATTATTTTGTTCAGGGAGCTAAAATATATCTTCTGTTGAATAAACATTTATATATATAAAATGAAAACATTCAAGCACGAATGTTTCTTTTAAACATAAAAAAACTTAAACTGTCCTTACTGCAATGAAAGATATATTGGGAAGGTTCACCACTGGTGAGACAAGCCCTCCCAATATATTTTTCATCGCAGTAAGGAGAGTAGAAGTTTGTTTTATGTTTGAAGGAAACTTGAAGTAAACGAAAAAATTGCGCTACAAATTTTAAAATAAAATAAAATACAACCTTTCGCAATGAGTTTCTTTTATTATGATATCATAATAAAAGAAACTCATTGCGAAAGGTTGTATTTTATTTTAATTTAAAGGAAACTTACGTGCTCAAATATTTTCCTTTATATATATATATTATATTTATATAAAAAAGATAAGATTTCTGTTGTTTTGGATCATATTGATGATTATGCTATGGTGGTGCAGTCGTGGTTGAATAATAGTCTTGATAAAAATATAATGTCTTGATTAGAGATTTCTTTATTGAGCTGAGGAATGAATTCATATGAAAAACATAATTTTTTACAAGTACTGCCTGGATTAAGGCGTAAGAATAAATGAAACAAAATATTATTTACATAATTACAAACATGCTTGAGCCGACCAACGGGGAAGAACAACAATCAGTTTATATAGTAGAAGCGTGACCTCTGGCGGTCGATTTAAACAGAGTATTTGAATCTAATAATATGATTTTAAAATAAAATAATATTTTTATATAACATTTTTAAATAAAATATTTCAATACAACATTGCTTCTTTCAGATCCTATGATCAACGACGACATGGTGAGGGATACCGCTTCGAAGATATTCTATTATTAGTAGATGGTCGTTGTCAAATAAATTCTCTAAAATAACACCCTTTTCTTCCTCAGAAAAAAAGCATAATAAAGGCCTTTTGTTGTTGTTGTTTGGACGCCTCCATCACTCAAATTATATTCACAGTAGTAAATTGCTTATTGAGAAAAATTTAGATGAATATCAACTAAATATATATCCTTTTTTCTGTATAGTAATTATTTTATATTTTAATTTTTTTCTTTTGCATTTTCCAAATAAAACACAACTTATCCTTTTGATATATACCCGATAAACTTATAAATATTCAAAATGACAAAAGAAAGGTATAAAGTAGAAAAATTTTGTTTATCGTTCAATATTTGATGACGTTTCGTTTATTATTTTTTCTTCTAAATATATTTCATTTTAGAACTTAGGATATCAGGATTTTAAAGGGTTTTATATTGTCGCGTTGAAAAAATAGACTCGAAGAGAGGTAAACCCAAACGAACTTTATTCTCTCTAACCGAATACCTTAAAATTGTATCTACGCACATTCATATAGCTATATGACATAATTAAAAACGTATGTAAATCATTACAATCTAAAATTTATGCAAACAAATCAACCACGCTACAATATGATAGCACAAATTAAAGTATATATATATATATGTTATAATATATGCTCTTCCAGGAATGATAGAGAAAACCTAAAGTCAACCCAGAGAGAGACAGCAGCTAAAGTCCGGTCATTTGAGACACCAGCGACATTCCAGGGGGCGACCACAGGGGCGTTACTTGGAACCTCAGGACTGATTAAGACAGTTGAGGATTGTGTGTGATACGAACGGCCGGCCGCTCAGCGGCGGGCAGGCCGGCTGTCCCCCATCTCTCTCTCTCTCTGGTTGTCAGGATTACTCTACCAATTTGTGGTATCCTTATTTCTCTTTCCCCACATTATTATCATATTATTATCACATATATATATATATATATATATATATATATATATATATATATATATATGAAATGTAAATAATAAAGTTTATCAAATAAAATTTTAAATCTTAAATATAATTTAAATTAAGTTGATATTATAGAGTGAGTTAAGATGGATTTATATATTGATATAACTATATATAAAACTTTTAATAATAGTAATATTTATATATAAAAAGGAAATTCTATTAGATTAGCAAGCTAAATCTAAATTAATTATATAAGATAAAAGTTGATAATTATTTTTGTGTTTAAGTTAGATGAGATTAAAAAGTTGTTTATATGTATTATTTTTATATCTTATTTAGGAGAGAAAAATGTAATAAAAGTAATTATATGTTAGAATAATATGTTTTTATTTTAGATAGAAAAAAAAAATTTTTTTTTGAAAAATAAAAAGAAAATTTAACAAGAAAAGAAGATTTAACAACGTAACGTCTTTTGGCATCGGCTTTTACCCGTCATTTAGACATACTCTTAAAGTAAATAGGAATAAAGAAGAGATTTATAATGATTATATATTTATTATTTAGTAAAAGAGAGGAAAGAGATAAAGAAAGAACCATACACTTTTATTTCAAACAGGTAGAGAATTGAAAGGGTGTTAGTATTTTTTTTTAAGTTAATTAATAGTTTTTGTAATTTTTTTATATAATTTTTTTTTTCCTATATAATTTTAGATTTTTTTTTTTCCTAAGAGTAAGAATAATATGATATAATGTTTTTGCCTAGTTAAGGATAGATAAACATATTTTAAATCTTTGCCTATTAGAAATTATTTTTTGGAACCCTAATGGTAGACCAGGACATTACACAAAAGGAGATTGGAAAATCTATTGGAGAGAGAAATCTGTGGTACCAGGGCTCTTCAGATGAAAATACCACTTCCATTTCACCCTTACTTCATTATGGATTGATTTCTCTTCGACCATTAAACTGTATAATTAAATTAATATTAGATAACATAGAAGGAGGTTGTTTACTTACTTATTCAAAGTGGCGTCTGCCGCTCCCTAGAGACAGCGCACATGTGTGGATGTAACATCTGCCTGCCAGGACCCGCCGACATTGTTCTAAAAGTAACCTTCCCTCTTCTTGGAAATCTTATTTTTAAAATTGTTTCAAGTTAGAAAAGCTGTCAGAAAAGAATCATTAGAAATTTTAAAGATTGTGAAAATATGTATTAAAATTTTGTTTCCATTGATATAAGTTACATTTTTATTAAAATTATAAATTAATTGAATAATAAAACATTTATTATGCTTCAAATTCATTTATATTTGTTTTCCAGTTCCCTCCCACAGTAACTGGAGATCAAATTGAATGAATTTAATGCTTTATAATCGTTATTATATAATTAATATATTTAAAGTCATAGGAAATATATTCAGTAATTCTATTATTTGTTTTAGTGTAAGAGTAGAATATAAGTTGTTGGTTAGATTAATTGGAGAAGTTTGAAGTTTCAAATTTATAATTATATTTATTATTGCTTAGGTATTTGTGTATTGACAGCCTATTGTAAAACTTTACTGTTTTGTATTTAAAACCATTGTTTAAATACTCTTTATTAAGATTTTTAATGTCTTTAATAAAGTTTGTTTTAATGTTGTTGATTCTATAAAATCTTAAAAATTGACCAAAATATATGCCTTTGCAGCAATTTGATGATATGTTGGAATTGACATTACAGAATTTAATAATTTTAAAATTATAACAATTTCTTTTGTCATATGTTCTAATTGACTTGTTTGCAAGGTTTATATTTAAGTCTAAAAAGTTAACCTCCTTGTTATTAGTTATCTTTTCATTATTTTTAAGTTTCAAATATTTAGGGTATATTTTGTAAATGACATTATTGAATTGTGGGTTATTCAAGATAATGATGTCATCTACATAGCGGAACATATGCCAATTTACATCATTCTGTAGGAAGAACTCTCTTTCATACCAAAAAAGTAATAAGTTGGCAAGTAGAGGACTGGATCAAGTTCCCATTGGAACACCTTTAGATTGAATGTATATTTTGTTTTTAAAATTAATATAATTAAAGTTTAAGAAGGTTTCAAGTAATGTTTTTGCTGTTTTGTTATCTAATTTAAATGTTTTGTATTTGTTGTGAATAAATTGAATATGGAATGTTTTATCATTAATGAATTCATTTATTAAGCTCTGTATTTTATTATTAAGGTCTTCTAAACGTATGTTAGAGTAAAGATCTTCAAAATCAAATGTATGAACTGTATTCATCTTTTGTAGGTTATTTGTTAGGAAGTTAATGATTTTTTTATTAGAATCTATGAATTTATAATTATGTTTGTTAGTTATTTTATTTATTATGAATTGAAGTGTTGAAGCTAGTCTTAAATCTATGTTTTTTATGACTGAGTTTATTCCTGATGTGATTGTTCTAAATGAGATTGGTGTTTTATGTAATTTAGGAATAATATAAAATTTCGGTATGTTTATGTTTTTGTTGTAATTAATGATTTTTAGTGTGTTTTCTACATTTTTAATATCTTTTTTGATTTTAGTTTCAGTTGTTTTTATGAAAGTGTATTTACTGTTGTTATTAATTTCATTTTTTAGAAGGTCATGATATAAGTTTTTACATATAATAGATAAATTATTTGAACATTTATCTATTGGACATATGATAAAATCTTTTTGTAAGTTTTCAAAATTGTCTTTTAAGGAATTAATTTCCGATTCATTAGGGTTTGTGTATTTTAGTGTGTTGTTATAATAGTTTTTTATTTCTTTACTTAATTTATATTTCCATTCTAGGAAAGTAAATTCAGGAATTCTGTGTTTTATACTAGTTTTATTAATGAAAATATCGATGTCTTTTAATATAGATTTAATTGTATTATTGAAATTGTGTTTGATCTGAGGTATATATTTATATCCTCTATTTAAAATGTTTTGGAGTTTTGGTTCCAAAAAAGAATAATCGCTAGTTAAAATATGTCCTGTGAATTTATATTTATCTAGAACATTGTGGCAATTACATTTAGATTTTTTAAAATTTGTTAGATTATTAATAAACGGGTTATAATTGCATAATATACTGCCTATATTCTTGTTATATTTCCAGGTAGTTTTAAAATTTAAACCTTTTATAGGAAATAAACTGTTAATAGATTGGTCATTAAATATATCATTAAATTTGAAATGATCAAATAATTTGTTATTGAATTTAATAATAATGTTAATTTGGTTATTCTTTTGTTTAATTTTTCTGTATTTGAAGATGTCGTTTGTGATATCTGTTATTCTATTAGAAAGATTGTGAAATTTAATGTGTTCTACAAGTTTTATAAGTTTGCTATTATTTAATTTGAATAATGTTTTAATAAAATTTTCAATGAAATTTTTTGTGTACATTTTGTTTGTGTCTAGTAAGTTATTAAAGTTTATGAAGCCTAATTTGTTGGTAGTTTTACCTCTGGTTTTGACTGAGTTATTATTAGAGTTATGTTTTTTGTATTTATTACTAATTTCATAGATTGATATTTCAGATGGTTGTGGTGTGTATGTGTGGTTAAGTTCGTCGTTAAGTCCATAAGGGTATAAAGTGTTGTGTTGATAAATGTAATTGTTTTCTAATAATAATCGTTGTTTTTTGTCTTGACAAATGTCAAGTATTTCTATCATGTAATTGTTAAAGGTATGTATTTTATATTGTGTTGTTTCATGTATGTGTTACCAATTGATTTTTTGGAGTGGTTTCTATGTAAATTTATTCTTATGTTTAAAGGATTGCAAGTTTGTCCTATATATGAAAGTTGACAAGTTTGGCAAGTTAATTTATAAATAGTGTTTTCTATCTTACAACTAGGTGTTTGAAATGTGTCATGGTTCTTGAAAGTTGGGCAAGTTTGACATTTCTTATTTAGACAATTTTTAGCGAGTTTAGAGAACATAGAAGGGGTGCTAACCCAAAAATGTTTGTAGTTTTTTTTAAAGTTTTTTAGTTTGTTATTCTTTAAAACGTTTTTTTTTTAATATTAAAAATTATTTGTTATAGATGTTAGTTGAAATAATTAATAATTTGTTTGATAATAAATATAGATTGTTGTATGTATATCTGTAGTAATTGTAAGAATAACTAATAAAAAACATCTTTAAACTGACTAAAACACTGAGAAAAAAAAATTCTGTGAGTATTATGTGATTATAATTACTTTTATATTTTAATCTTTCCTTTAAGATATAAATTATACCTTTTGGATATGTAAATAACAGAGTTTGTCTATTAAAAATTGAAATCTTAAATATAACTTAGAATAAGTTTTTATCATAGAGCAAGCTCGTATGAATTTATATGAAATGTAAATAATAAAGTTTATCAAATAAAATTTTAAATCTTAAATATAATTTAAATTAAGTTGATATTATAGAGTGAGTTAAGATGGATTTATAAATTGATATAACTATATATAAAACTTTTAATAATAGTAATATTTATATATAAAAAGGAAATTCTATTAGATTAGCAAGCTAAATCTAAATTAATTATATAAGATAAAATTTGATAATTATTTTTGTGTTTAAGTTAGATGAGATTAAAAAGTTGTTTATATGTATTATTTTTATATCTTATTTAGGAGAGAAAAATGTAATAAAAGTAATTATATGTTAGAATAATATGTTTTTATTTTAGATAGAAAAAAAAAATTTTGAAAAATAAAAAGAAAATTTAACAAGAAAAGAAGATTTAACAACGTAACGTCTTTTAGCATCGGCTTTTACCCGTCATTTAGACATACTCTTAAAGTAAATAGGAATAAAGAAGAGATTTATAATGATTATATATTTATTTTTTTGTAAAAGAGAGGAAAGAGATAAAGAAAGAACCATACACTTTTATTTCAAACAGGTAGAAAATTGAAAGGGTGTTAGTATTTTTTTTAAAGTTAATTAATAGTTTTTGTAATTTTTTTATATAAATTTTTTTTTTCCTATATAATTTTAGATTTTTTTTTTCCTAAGAGTAAGAATAATATGATATAATGTTTTTGCCTAGTTAAGGATAGATAAACATATTTTAAATCTTTGCCTATTAGAAATTATTTTTTGGAACCCTAATGGTAGACCAGGACATTACACAAAAGGAGATTGGAAAATCTATTGGAGAGAGAAATCTGTGGTACCAGGGCTCTTCAGATGAAAATACCACTTCCATTTCACCCTTACTTCATTATGGATTGATTTCTCTTCGACCATTAAACTGTATAATTAAATTAATATTAGATAACATAGAAGGAGGTTGTTTACTTACTTATTCAAAGTGGCGTCTGCCGCTCCCTAGAGACAGCGCACATGTGTGGATGTAACATCTGCCTGCCAGGACCCGCCGACATTGTTCTAAAAGTAACCTTCCCTCTTCTTGGAAATCTTATTTTTAAAATTGTTTCAAGTTAGAAAAGCTGTCAGAAAAGAATCATTAGAAATTTTAAAGATTGTGAAAATATGTATTAAAATTTTGTTTCCATTGATATAAGTTACATTTTTATTAAAATTATAAATTAATTGAATAATAAAACATTTATTATGCTTCAAATTCATTTATATTTGTTTTCCAGTTCCCTCCCACAGTAACTGGAGATCAAATTGAATGAATTTAATGCTTTATAATCGTTATTATATAATTAATATATTTAAAGTCATAGGAAATATATTCAGTAATTCTATCATTTGTTTTAGTGTAAGAGTAGAATATAAGTTGTTGGTTAGATTAATTGGAGAAGTTTGAAGTTTCAAATTTATAATTATATTTATTATTGCTTAGGTATTTGTGTATTGACAGCCTATTGTAAAACTTTACTGTTTTGTATTTAAAACCATTGTTTAAATACTCTTTATTAAGATTTTTAATGTCTTTAATAAAGTTTGTTTTATTGTTGTTGATTCTATAAAATCTTAAAAATTGACCAAAATATATGCCTTTGCAGCAATTTGATGATATGTTGGAATTGACATTACAGAATTTAATAATTTTAAAATTATAACAATTTCTTTTGTCATATGTTCTAATTGACTTGTTTGCAAGTCTCTTCTTTGTTTCATTCACACGTGGTTACTCATTTCTTCTGAGGCAGGGAGCTCATATTTCCCAGAGCTCGTATTTCCCCGGTGCTGCCGTTTGTCCTTTCTTCTTTTTTCTCCCCGTCACCGCGCATAGGTGCTCGCGCATGGGATGGGGGGGCGATGTCTTGTTTGTTTACAAATTTTGCTCCTTCCATTCTTTATTCCTTTCCACCCATTAAGAGAAAGAGGCAACAAAAATAAAATAAAAATATATATATAATAATAATAGGGGAAAATCTATAAAGCATACAATTATAAATTATCTATTTTTAACATACTCCCACCTTTTTGTATGGGAATACAAAAAAAAATCTTAATTAGGAAAGATTATTGGTGTACACCCCCAATCTCGTAGGTTTTTTCACTTCACTTCCAGACCTAGTTAAAATTGACTGTTCTCCATCTGTTGATATCTCCTGGGCTTTGATCCCTTCTGTCTTAGGTAATCTCACCTCCCTGGAAATATCAGAGCCAAGTTCCAAAGAGAAAAGTCTCTTTAACGGTCTTACAAATTCACCCGTAGCAGTCCTAACTCTAGCTACACGTTCTCTGCCATCCTTCCCGGGGTACAGTTCCAAGATTCTGCCTAGTGGCCAGAATATTCTTTTTTGATCATCTCGACCAATCAGCACAACTTCGCCTGGAAGAAACCTTCTACCCTCTATTTTCTTTTCCCTAAATCTTATCAGGATTTCAGGTAAAAGTTCAATCAGATTAGGTCCAGTCTCTAAACATTCATTTAGAGACAAACTTCTCTTACTTGCTTTACATGATGCATCGTAAACGGGTCTAATAGGAGTTTTCTCACTCTGAACCTTATATATTGGGCGATGTGGTAGATAATGTCCAATAGGTTTGATGTCTTCCCCGTCAACTTCTTCTATAAGGTTTTCCCTGAACCAGGATCGGAAGACTTCATCATAAGGAACAAACTGACCCTTTTGTGTCAACTTTTGAGTCATAGCCTCCAAGCGCCTTTTGGCTATTTCCAAGTTATTAGGTATCGTCCTAATTCCTTCCTTCCATGGAAGAGATACAGGATAACGTCCATCATGGCCTCGACAGATTTTCTCACGAAACTTTTCTTGCATGAGAACATTTTTCTCTATCACAGAGATGACCTCTGTAGGATCTCGTATCCCTATTGTTTCTAATTCCCATAAGGACGCTACTCTCTGTTGGGTTGTAAGTAAGGTGATAACCATTTGAGCACTTGTCTCTGGTCTCTCTGATGAGGTATTACCTATTAAAGTCCAACCAAGAACTGTTTGAATTGCGGTCAATCCTCCTGCCAGTTGTTCAATTTTTCCTGTGAGAAGCTGCCCATAATAGTCTCCACCGATTAGGATGTCTATCTCGGGGTTATTATTGTCTACCTTGGTCAAAGTGATTCCTTTCTTATCCAATTCCCAATTCCTGGGTCCTGTTTCAACGGGTGAAATATTGCCACAAATTATTGTTTCCTCTAACGCTTCCATTTTGAAAGCCTTTCCCTCATCAACATTGTCCAACTGGAAATAAAATATTGAATGAGCCTTTTCTCCTGTGGTTTGCCCTCCAAACAAAAATTTATTCAATTTGACTTCTCCCACCTTGGGTAAGTCTAACTCCTTAGCTAGAGACCTTCTGATGTAAGATTTTTGACTACCAGAGTCTAAAAGCACTCTTACCATTTTGGAACGTTTCGGCCCTTTAATTTTTACAATGAGAGTCATTAAAGAGATATTATTTGTGCATACTTGATTCGCCATTGCTGTTACAGGCTCACTGATCCCCTCATTCTGCTCTGCTAAACTATTGTGAGATCTGTTATCTGACCTCCAATTTAAATTTTCCTGACTATGTGAGGTTCCTCTGCACATTATCTCAGAATGATGTCCTTGGCAACGCTTGCATCTTACAAAAGATCTACAATCCTTCTTCAAATGATTATTTCTCAAGCATTTAAAGCAAACTTTCGCATCCTGTACCCTCTTTAATCTGTCTGATTCCAACATCTTGGCTGCCTTAAAGCAGTTTTGGCTAAGATGGTTATCTTTGTCACAAAATAAACACGGTAAGTTGGTCTTTCCAACAAATAATGCAGACGCTGTGTGGATCTTAGGGGGATTATTTTCTCTCTTTCCCTGTTTTAGAGGAAGGGAAGGTTCAAATCCTTCAGCAACAAAGGAAATGCGTTCTGCATTTTTAACTTCCTGCTTTAAAAATTCTATCAGACCCTCTAATTTATCAAAAGCTTTAGCCCCACTATGTTCAATTCCTTCTTCAATCTTAGAGTAATCTCTTTCTTTGAAAGGTGTACGGGAACGTTGCCATATTTTGATATGTTCAAGTGGCAAACTTGACTCCACCAACGGGTACAAGAAGGCACCACACCCAGACTTAGTATCCACTCCCAGAGATCCCAAAGAATGGAGATGTGCAACCAAATCATCATAAAGTTGAGCCAAGGTTCTTTTTTCAGACCTGGCACTGGCAATGACTAACTTTAAAAGCTTGCGCACATACAACTCAGTCAGCATATCTCTGTCTCCAAACCTATCTTTTAAGTCTCCAATGACTTTGTTGTAATTCTTTTGGGTAAGAGGGAAGCTAGTCACAAGTCTGTGGGCCTTTGACCCAACAACCATGGATTGTATTAAGTATTCAAATTTATCAACATCAGACAGTGACTCATCTAAATGTATTTTTTCAAAATGACTCCACCATGATAGCCATTCCTCTAGCTCACCTGTATACTTTTTTAGTTCAAATTTTGGAAGTTTAATTTGTCTTTTAACATCTGAAGTGATAGATTGTGACATTTTATCATCACAGGGTGCTGCCAATTTAGACTCATATTCTTTCACCTTCTGTGCGACAATTCCTACTTGTAGGCTATAAGTCTCACATAGTTCCATCTCATCATTGATTTGAGCTTCTGTGGACCTCGGATCATCCAATAAGATCTCTTTTATTTTATCATCAATCAATATCAGTCTATCATTAAGAATGGTTAACCTTTCAAATTTGGCCCTTATTAAAATTATATCCACTTCCTTTAGACTTAGACCTGATTTTATTTCATTTGTGGTACGAGTTATAGTATTCCTTAAGGGAGTTCTTTCTCTTTTAAGCTTATCCATCTCCACAAATTGTATAAACCATATTTGCATGCCAACAAAATATCGATCATCACTGATAATTATATAATTCAGGTCGGTTACAAAGCTATAATAAGCCAAATGTTTGAATAATTCAGAACTCTCATCCTGAGACCATGGTTCAGGCATATAACACTTATCAGTCCGACGCGGCTTTGTGACCTTTCTTAGTGTGATGGCTCTGTAAAGGATCTTCTTGAATGGATTTAAAACTGAAAAGGTTCACGCATATCAGTCAGGATAAATATTCAGCATTCAGGGATACTTGAAATCGCCTTCCCATCACGTGTCAGATGTGCTCTATGGGTGAGAGATCAGGCGACCTTGCTGGCCACGGAAGAGTTCGGCTAGTTTGAAAAAAATCCATAGTAACACATACCCGGTGTAGCCGGGCATTATCTTAAATAATTTAAAAGAATATAAGTGATATAATTTTATTATCGATCGAGCATTGTGGTCCACTGTACGTATTACATCCCAAACATGATGTGACGCTAGCCCTCTCTGTCTTGAGTTCGATGTCCCAAACAAAAAGAATATATCTTTGAAAAAATAAATACTATGAAATTTATTTTGCTGATTAGAAAATGTTTTTTACAAGTTTCACTAAGGAATGTTTACTTGGAATCTTTTAATTTTGAGAAAGAATTTTGATTCTCTGAAAGGGACCTAGCCAATTAAATGAAATTTATTGAATGATCTCATTGTTGTTAATAAAACTAAAAATCTTTTATAATGGAGCAGAATGATGGAGATATCTGATGAGAATGTATAATGGAAACAATCCTTCTATAAAATTCTAAAATGGATTTCTTTAAATAAACCAAAGTATGGTGTCCCTCAGATGGAAAATATTCGAACATCTCTCATTATTAGAAGAAACTTTATAAATGAGTTTGTTCTTCAAGAAGAAACGTTTGAAGTCACTCTCAAAATGTGAAATCCTATTAATCTAATTGTAGGGAAAGCAATGTGAATCGGATTACCTGCCTCGTATATAGTGAGTATTTCTTTAAACGATTAGGTTTATTATTTTTATAAATTCAATTGCCATCTATGGATAAAATTCGTAAATTTTGTAAATTTTTAATTAAGCTAAAATGTGTATAATCGCTCCTTTGAGTTGGAACTCTGTAGAGAATATCTCGTGGTGTAAACTATGAAATATCATTAGAAATGAGCTCTTTTTCCTTCATATATTTTCAAATATTTGTATTGTCATATTTATGTATATATATATATATATCGCTTATGGAACTAGATTGTGGAAAATACACTCTATAATAAATAATATCGTCCCCAATTCACTTTAATTGTCCTACGTCCTATTAGAGCGGCTGCTTCTAAAAAAATTTTGTATTATAATGCACTTTAATTGGCCTACGTCTGGAATCCCCAATTAACTTTAATTGCTCTACGTGTCCTATTAGAGCCGTTGCTTCTAAAAAAAATTTTGTATTCACTCTAATTGGCCTACGTCTGGATTCCCTGTAATAAACTTTAAATACCACTTTTTTTTAAATGTGTTGTGGAATCATGTTACAAGTTTTGCCATTTTTAGAGCCGCTTCTAAAATTCCCAATTAACTTTAATTGCCCTACGTCGACCATTCCTTAAATGTAGGTAATAAAAAATCTTTAAATATCACTTTTTTAATTGCATATAGGTCGATATTTTTCTCAAATTGCAGTCAGATCATGGAGGCATTCTGCGTTAATTAGCTGGAATTAAATACCTGCAGCACGTCGTGTCGTGAAATCTGTCAGGGTCACATTTTGCCAGCCGCTTCTAAAATTCCCAATTAACTTTAATTGCCCTACGTCGACCATTCCTTAGATGTAGGTAATGAAAAATCTTTAAATATCACTTTTTTAATTGCATATAGGTCGATATTTTTCTCAAATTGCAGTCAGATCATGGAGGCGCACGTCGTGTCGTGAAATCTGTCAGGGTCACATTTTGCCAGCTCGGTTCGAAGGCCGTAATAAATCACTTTAATTGCCCTAAGGATTCCCAATTCACTTTAATTGCCCTACGTCATAGGTGACCATTCCTTATTGGATTCATGTTACAAGTATATGACGTAATGTCAGGGTCATATATACATATATATAGGCCGATATTTTCTCAAATTGCAGTCAGATCATGGAGGCATTCAATAGTATTACCTCTTATCCACCTCTCATAAAATTTGATGAGCTGGAATTAGGCAGTTATAAACTGATAGAACTCAAACTAGTTGAAACCCGCTTCGGTCCATCAGTCAAGGCGGTTATAGAAGTAAAAGATTCTCAGCGGACACTATTTCTTCCAAAAAGATATTCAAAGCTTAAGCAATTTCAATTAGACAAAATCATTAAAGAAGAATGCTGCTTGATTTTCAAGGAACGCATCGGGAGTACGACAAACTTAGAAATCCAACGTTTGTAAATATGCTCCGTTTGTGTGCACACTTTTTTTCTCTTTGAGTCTAAAATGTAATAAAGTTCATGTTGAAAAAAAAAAAAGTGTTTGTGTGCTCATTTTTTAAAAATCTGTCATATCTTTTACCAACTGATATAATGATATAATATTTATGGAAATGTGTGTCAAAAATATATATTTAAAAAAAAGTGTACATTTTTAAATGGCCAAGCTTTTCCATCTAACTTTGGCACTAAAGAGGAAGAAGAAGAAGAAGAAAACAAAGTTTAATATTTTAATAGGTTTTTCAAAAACTATTTATTTCAAATGTATAATGAAAGAAAAAAAAAGATTAGGTAAAGATTTTTTATTATTTCAAATAAATGGGGATTTATATAAAAGTCTTTTTTTTAATATTAGAATTAGGATATAATTTTAAATTGAATAATCTTTTGTTTATTTATTTTGTAAAAAAAAAATGTATACCACATTTTGTTTAGGGTTATTTGAAAATTGTATGAAAAACACCGTCAATGCATGTATTTTAGTGTAGAAAAAAAAACACAAGAAGATTAATTAAAGATTTTTTATTATTTCAAATAAATGGGGATTCATATAAAAGTCGTTTTTTTAATATTAGAATTAGGATATAATTTTAAATTGAATAATCTAGATAATTTGACACATATATCAATATACTTGTCAGGAAATATGCTATTTGCAGCATTTATAAGTTCTTCCGCAGTTATTTGAGGAAAAATGACAAACATAATTAAATCCAAATACTTGAAGAATATATCAGCAACTTCAATAGGTAAAAATATAGTCTTATAAATTCCACGAGCCTTCTTCATCATGATAATTTCAAAATCACTTCTTAAAATTCTCAATTTAGGTGATTCTAAATAATAAAATAGATCCTTTATTTCATTAGCGTTGAAGACTAATCCGACTCGGGTGGGTTTGCCGTTCGATTTGCATTTCCGGAGCTCTACACGTCGATGAGATTTGAAAAAAAGTTTATAATTTCGAAGCAGAGGAAGAGCGAGAAGCGTTTTGTCCAGCATCATATCGCACTCTGAGTGTGAAGGTGATGCATGGTTTTATTCAAAAGAATTATTTGAAAAAATAATCGAAGCTTATTCCCAAGCTTGCAATTCGGTCTTGCAAATCCAGGCTTGCAATCACGAAGAAGACAACGACACTTAGAGGAAAAATGTATAGAAGGACTCTATGAACACTTATATATACATAATTTGCATTTATATATGAACATATTTGTGTTTAAAATGTAATGCATTTTTATATGAACATATTTCTGTTTAAAATGCAATAAAGTTCATGTTAAAAACAAAAAAAAAGTGTGTGTGTGCTCATTAAAAAAAATCTGTCATATCTTTTACCAACTAATTTAATATTTATGGAAATATGTGTCACAAATATGTTTAGAAAAAAAGTGTATATTTTTAAATGTCCTAGCTTTACTATTGTAAAATTTCACCCACATGATGACGACAAAAAAGCGAGTATAAAAATCCGCCCACATGCTGACGACAAGAAAACTCCTCGCCCTTCCATTATAAAAATCAGTTTCACCCTTGGATCAAGTGACGGTGTTAAAATTTCTATCAGCTGGACCAAGCAGTTTCGGATTTAAATTTTTCCAACATGAGGTAAGTTTTGTTTCTTGTTTTATTGAATGTGTTTTTCTCATAATCAGAAAAACTTTACTTGGTAATTAAAAAAAAATATTTCAATGAGATTTGAACCTAGCAAAAACATTAGAGCAATGGAGTTAACCAATACGCTAATGTTTTTTTCATTTGGAATGGAATTAACCTGATATATATATTTATTATTTTTTAGGTGTCTACGCTTGGAGGCAAGTGCGCTCAATGGCTATCTAGAAAGGTGGTCTTTCCGCTCGACCGAAGGTGAACTTCCAGACCTTTCTTGTGAATTGGAACAAGTTCTCGGACCATCTGGAGATGTCTGTATGGAATAACTTTCAGCGGACGATTGGATACATGTTCTCGGATCATCACAGGATGTGTGTATGCCAGACGAACTTTCTCACCTCTCACCTCTAGATATAGAGCAAGTGCTCGGAATTCCCGAGCAGGGTGGGCTCGACAACGCTCCCACAGTCGACGACCTCACATTAAGCAGGATTCTAGAGGCGGAATTTCATTTTTCGAGGTAAGAAGAAGGAATATTTATTATAAATTATATACTTAATATATTTATGTTTTCAGCCTAGAGGAAAAACTCGACAGCTTCGAAGCAGATGTTTTCAGCCTAGAGGAAAAACTCGACAGCTTCGAAGCAGATATCATCGACATTCTGCAACAGGCCTTGCAGCGACATAAGACCATCCGATTTTTTCTACAAACGGAAGTGGAACTTATCAAGACAAATGATGCTTCAGGTAGGCGAGCCCATTTTGTTTCCAAGTGTCAGCGTGTGTTTACCCCATCAATGTTGAATGGGTTAGTTAAAGAATCCCTAAGCCAAATTTACAATAGACTATTAACATACAATAAAGAGGGGTCATCTTTTATATTTTCAAACTTATTAGAAATTAATTTAAATATAGGTAGATATACGCCGATGTATGCTGGGTGTCAAGGTGTTAAACCACCGGCTTTTATCGCGAATAGAAGGGCACTACTTAACATAAATGCACCCGATGACATGTGTTTTTATTACTCTATCCTTGCTGCCTTATACCCAGTATCTAGCAATCCTCACCGTTCTAAGCACTACGAACCTTTTCTTTCTAATCTCAAAGGCGTTATACCAGCTCCAATGCCGCGCGAACGCATCAAACATTTTGAGGAGCTAAATTCTCTCGCGATCAATGTTTATAGTGTAGAGGAAAAAGAAATCTTCCCCCTCCAGCTTTCCGAAAATGTAGATAGCAAAGAAATAAATTTATTTATATATAAAAGCCATTATTTTCTGATTAGGCACTTCAATCGTCTTTTTGACTCAAAATCGCTCTACGTTTGTCACTATTGTCTGTATTCTTTCAAATCAAAAGAATTGGTAATGGAGCATGAAAAAACATGTAGGGTTCACGGAGCTTAACGTGTCAAATATCCAAAAGAAGGTTCTAAGCTTTCATTTTCCAAATTTTCTAATAATTTTAAGCAGATCTTCGCTATATACGCAGATTTCGAAGCCATTTTACAGCCCAACCCCGACCCTTCCAAATACTCTGTCCACGTACCTTGTTCGTATTACTATATCGTGGTAGATCCGGAGTCAAATATCGTCCACAAAGAAATTTATCGCGGCGAGAATCCGGCGGAAAAGTTCTTGTTGAGTTTATTCTCAACAGTTTCAAAGCTAAAAGAACGCCTCAGAAATTATCCTTCCGTCGATATGAACGAGCAACAAAAAATTGACTTTCTAAACGAGCAAACTTGCCACATCTGTAAAAAACAATTGGACATTAAGTCAAAAGTAATCGATCATTGTCATTGGAGTGGTCGGTATAGAGGGGCCGCCCACAAGATCTGTAATTTAAATTACCACAATAATTCAAAATTTCGATGCTTATTACACGGAGCAAAGAACTAAGACAACCATTTTTTAATCAAAGCTCTCCGTCATGTGCCTCATAAACATCTTACAATTATTCCTATGAATATGGGAAAATATTCGGTCATTCTGGTAGATGATGTCATATTTTTGGATTCATTCCAATTTCTATCCGCATCGTTAAATACTCTTAGTTCAAATTTACCGCAAGATGGGTTCAAGGTTCTTTCCCAATGTTTTCCGTACCAGACCGATCTGCTTCGTCGTAAAGGTGTCTATCCTTACGAGTACATGACGGATAGTTCAAAATTTTCAGAAACAAGCCTCCCTCCCATTGAATATTTTTCCAGCAAACTTTTAAATGAATCCTGCTCCAACGAATCGTACGCTTTCGCGCAACAAGTATGGGAGGAACTTAACTGTACAACGCTCGGAGACTACCACGATATATATTTAATTGGCGACGTGGCTCTTCTAGCTGATATTTTTCAATATTTCAGAGACCTCTGTCTAAGACACTATCAGCTGGACCCAATTTTAAATTTTTCTTCACCGTCTCTCTCTCTTGACGCAGCACTAAAAATGGCAAATGTTTCGTTAGATCTAATCAGCGATCCTGACATGTATCTGACGTGCGAGCAAATTCGCGGAGGGGTCGCCATGATATCAAAGCGATATGCCAAAGCAAGCAATCCTTTTATGGGAGATGAATTTGACTCAAGTAAAGATACATCATACCTTTTTTACACAGATTGCAATGATTTATACGGATGTAGTATGTGTCAACCTCTTCCAACTGGTAGGTTTCGGTGGCTGACTTCAGAAGAATGCAACCAAATCGATATTTTAGCTCTCCAGGACGACAGTCCGATCGGCTATATATTTGTCGTTGATCTTTGCTATCCCGAACACCTCCACGATTCGCACAATGATTTTCCCCTCGCTCCATAACGTTTACAAATAGTAGAATCCATGTTGAGCGATTTTCAAAAGTCTCTTCCACACAGCATCGCTTCCTCGATCAAACTCTGTCCCAATTTTTTCCCCAAATCTTCCTACACAGTTCACTACAGAACTTTGAAATTCTACCTTAGTCAGGGACTTAAACTAACAAAAATTCATAAAATTCTTTCGTTTAATCAGAGTCCCTGGCTGAAACCCTTTATAGATTTTAACACAGATCAACGTAAACAAGCCAAGTCCGAATTTGAGAAGAGTTTCTGGAAGTTGCTTAACAATAGTGTCTACGGCAAAACCATAGAAAATCTAAGGAAAAGGGTTCGAGTAGAAGTTGTAACAGAGCCGGAAAGAGCCGCAAAACTTATGGCAAAACCCACTCTCGATAGTTTTCATATTATAGAAGAAGATTTGGTTATTCTTAAAATGAAAAAAAGAAATCTGACTCTCAACAAGCCAGTCTATATCGGTTTTACTATATTAGAACTTTCTAAACTAAAAATTTTTCAATTCAATTATTCCACTATGCTTCCTTTATTCAGAGCTCCGTCCTTTAAAATAAGTCTATGCTTCACCGATACTGACAGCTTTATCTATCATATAACTACTCCACCTTCTGCCGACCTTTATTCTATTCTCGATAAAATCCGAGATCAGTTAGACACTTCAGATTATCCTTTAAGCCACCCACTATATTCGCAAGTAAATAAAAAAGTAATAGGCAAGTGGAAAGACGAATTGTGCGGACAAATTATGACAGAATTTGTTGGACTCAAAGCAAAGATGTATAGTTATAGGGTTTTAGGAGGAGACGAGAAAAACATAGGGAAGGGGGTTAAAAAACATATATTAAAAAATGAATTGACATTTCAAAACTATAAGGACACCCTTGAAACACACAAACGGCATTTTTAAAAACAAAATCTAATACAATCCCGTAAACACACGCTGTATACAATAGAACAAACAAAGTTGGGCTTAAACGCCTTCGACGACAAGCGTCATTTGTTAGACGATATCAATAGTTTAGCTCACGGGCATTATAAAATTTGTTTGTAAATCACTAGAAAAATAATAAATGAAATTATTACAAACATTATCTAAAATTTGATTATTGATATTGTAAATAAATGTACTTTTCAATGTTTGTATTCTTTATTGTAAATAAATGTACTTTTCAATGTTTGTATTCTTTATTGTAAATAAATGCACTTTTCAATGTTTGTATTCTTTTTTTTTTTTTAAACATCAAAAATAATGCATAAAAAAAAAACTTCACCTAAATTTAACATCCTATTCTGGAAAAAAAAAGTTGAATTATAAATAAATAAATAAATGCATTTAAAAAATTAATCATTGGGGATCGGTCAGCGAACTAGGTTCAATTGTTGTGTCCTTAATGTGTCTTAAAGGGGAAAAAAAAGTTATATAAAATAAATGATGCCTTCTCTGGCTTCTTTTCAACATATATTTACAAACCAAGAACTCATAATTTATTATTATTCGATGATCATATGAATGAAATTAAAAAAGAATTGATGACCATAATTGGTCGTCAAAGATGTCGTTTTTTTATTTCAGCAACTTTGGAATTTTATAAAGAAAAAACGGATCTTAGAAGAGTTCATTTCTCATCACGCTGTCAAAGAAACTGGGGCAGCCTTTCTGTTGTCTTAGACAACATTTTAAAACAGATACAAGCCAATATAGAGACATTCCAAAGCAGAGGCTCAGGTTTTGCTTTTTCCAAACTCATAGACATTCAGCTACATATAGGAAAATGTGGTACGGGTTTATGCAACTCAGAGAAAACGAAATAATTGAGATTTCGAAAAATCTTTTCAGATGCGAATGTCAGCTTCCCGAAGTCGAAAATGCAATCTATTTCAAGATTGAAGGGGACGCATTAATTCAACTTCCGAGACAGAAAAAAAATTTTCCGACTATGAACCGACGCTATGGTTTTTTAACAACTGTTCAATATCCCGGTTCAATAAAGATGACTATTGGAGACTTTTCACATTATCTCAAATGTTGTAAGGAATCGCTTTATAAACAAGGAGTCGACTTTGTTGGAAGATCTTATGTTAAGACTTATTATTTTTGTCATAGATGGTATAAATATAAATTCCGCTTAAGAAATCTCTCAGTCATGTCGTCTCAAGATGATATTCAATTTCGTTTACGACATCCGTTTAACGCGTTGGTTGTGGGTGCCTCTCAATCGGGAAAAACAAGTTTAACAAAACGATTAATTGATTTAATCGAACCCCCTCCCGAGAAAGTTATTTGGTGTTATTCGTCTGTTCAACCGTGGTTTAAGGATATCCCCTTTGTTTACATAAGCGGCTTACCACCCAATAACTGGGACGTTAGCAAGCGCACTTTATTGATTCTCGATGATTTATTTTTTTATATTAATCAAGACGTTGTCAAAATATTTTGCAATTATACTCATCACCGGAATGCTTCTATTATAATTTTAGCGCAAAATTTATTTACGGAAAATCCGCATTTTAGAACCATTTCGTTAAATAGTCATTACATTTTCTTGTTTAGAAACCCCAGAGATGCCCAGCAGGTATATACGCTTGGGCGACAAATGTATCCCAATAATCCAAAATTTTTAGAAGCGGCTCTAAAAATGGCAACTGCAGAGGAATTATATAAATTTATCTGCATAGATTTGAAACCTCAGACGCCTGAGCAATTGAGGATCCGTTCGCATATATTTCCTGGGGAAGCTAATTTTATTTATTCACCAAAATGAATCGATTACACAAGCATAGATATGCGCTAGAGTCTCTGGCAAAGGCGCAAAATGTGCTAGATAGAAAAAAATTACTCACTCCAGCCCTGACCGATTGTCTCTGCGAAATATGTCTCAACATTTTAAAAGGCAATGTTAACCTTTCATCTAAACGCAAAACAAAACTTCGTCGCTATAAAAAGATGATGAGAACTCTCGCGAACAGAAAGATTTCTCTCGTCAAACGGAGACGTCTACTGACTAATCAGAAGAGAGGTTTTTTGCCCCTTATTTTAGCGCCTATTCTGTCGGCCTTGGGATCCTGGATCGGTAAAAAGTTGTAAAAATGGCCGAAAGATTCGCATTTCCTAATCCGTCATTATATCCAATTTATACACAAACGTTATCTCTCGAACAAGAGATCGACGCATTATTAACAAAGAAGTCTTTGCCGGACGATCAGAAAGTGAAGCTCTTAGCAGAATTAATGCGACGTTATCAACGTTCATTCGACACTCCGCCACCGCCGCAACCCATCGAACCTTTAAATGAACGAAATATAGATGCAGAAATTATCAATTCAGTCCCGATCACTTCAAAAAAAAACAATGGTTGCCTGTAAAGTCGGTTTTACGGGCGAAGATTTTACGTGACAACGGTAGAATATTTATTGATATGAATATAATTAAATTGCACAATAGGAACAAGGAATTGAATGAAAATAAGAATTGCACAAATTTTAACTATAGAAATATATTTTGTTTACTAAAACATTGTACATGTAAACTTAAACTTAACTAATTCCTATTTGAGTGATTTTGTTGAGGATAGGACGATGATAGGAGAAATATGAAATGAAAGGAAGTGTTTCTGCTGTAATGTGTCTTGCGAAAGTCAAGTCGATAGTTGTTCCTTTTAACGTAGTTGACTTAGAAACGTTTGATACGCAATCAAGATTATACGTATTTTTCATGAATTTAAGAAACGAGTTGTCAGGCTTTACGTTTTTGTTAAAATCACCACACAGAAGAATCGGTATACTAGAATCAACTTGCACGAACGGTGGCACGTACTGGCTGTTGTGAATGTACGGACCGAGTCCTTGCCATAGTAACATTCCAATATCCTGCATACTAGCTCCTGGATGAATATATACAGCACCGAGTATAAACTTGAAGCTAGTATTAGCGGCGAAGCAAGTAACTTCAGTCATGCACATGTCACCCTTGGTTTTAATGACACGAGTTACGTCTGTAATCGCAACTTGGAACACTTCCGCCGTAGATGTCAATGATAATTTACGATAGATCGCCACTCCACCAGCCGCGTTGGTATTTGAAAATCAAAACACTTATTCAGATCGAAGGTTCAAATTTTTGCTAAATAAATTTGAAATTAAATAAAATTTGTAATTGTAAATGATGAAGTTGAAAATTAAAACATTTACTTGAATTAGATGTTAAAATTCTTGCTCAACACAGTTTAAATAAAGTTTTCTTATATCTGCCACTTTTTCTTAATATTTGTAATTTTAAAGAATCAATTCGAAAATCAAAACATTTATTCAGATCGAAGGTTCAAATTTTTGCTAAATAAATTTGAAACTATTTAAAATTTGTAAAATAATAATTAATTAATTAATTAATTTTAAACTAATAATTTACTTAACACTATCAACATTTATCAATAATATGACATAACCTATAAACTCAGTTTCTCAACTTTTGTGTCAATCTAACAATTAATCAATCAATCATAGTTTACGATAATGAAATATCAGTGTACAATTATTTACCTTTATTGTTGTAGTTGTTGTAAATGACGAATCTAAGCACTCCACATTTTCACTACAGACACAGCTGACGATACTTTAACCACACGTGTGAACTTGTATTATGACGCTTTCTTGTTTTTCCAACGCCAAGAACGTTCGAGAAAGACAAAGACAGAGACAAGCATGCGCCGATTCAATGCGCCTAATTCTCTAGCGCTGCGCGCGCAGCACTCTCGTTCGATGACTCATCGTAACGTTACCGGGCGTTACACTTTTTCATAAGTGACTCCCAGCCGCAACCTAATTTAAGACGTTGTCACGTCAAAAGTATGTAGACATGATTATTCAACGTTTAAGATCTACTAACGAAGTGATTTGGAATCAGAATGGTGAAATCATAATCAATAATCAACCTATTCCGCAGTCCAACGTCGTCGATATTTTTACGTTTCTTACGACGCGAAAAAGGAAGAACGTAAATGTACCTGTGGGCTTTCAAGATTTAGCGATAAGTTTAAAGAAAATAAATATTCCACAACAGTGGATTTTTAATTCGACCGCTAAGAATCTCATATTTAAGAAACAAACGCCGAGTGTAAAGCGGGAAGAGCTCTCGCCTTCTTTATCGACTTCAAAAAAAAAGAAAAAAAATGGATCAATTTTTAGCCAAAATGTATTACAACGCGGAAGAACCGGGAAGTTTTGGCGGAATCGATCAATTGTCTAAGAGCGCTAAAATATCGAAAAAATCTGCGCAGAAATGGTTGGAGACACAGGACGTTTACACCCTTCATAAACCCGTTAAGTTAAATTTCAAACGACGAAAAATTATCGCCTTAGATATCAATGAACTATGGCAGGGCGACTTGGTGGACATGATTAAATTTTCAAAATTTAACAAAGGTTATCGTTACATTCTAACTATTGTCGATGTTTTTTCCAAGCGAGCCTACGCCATTCCTATCAAACGAAAAAATTCTACCGAAATTGTAAAGGCCTTTAAAAACCTTTTTTCGAAGGAAAAAGTCGTTCCCAAACTCTTGCAAACGGACGAGGGCACCGAATTTTTCAATAAGCCTGTGCAGACATTATTCAAAAAATATAATATCAAACATTATCATTCGTACAGCGATAAGAAAGCCGCTTATGTGGAGAGATTCAATCGAACGCTTAAAGGAAAAATGTGGCGGTTATTTACTCGAAGGGGGAGTTACAAATATATAGACGCGTTGCCGGATTTAATTAAAAGCTATAATAAAACTGTAAATCGAGTTACAAAGGTCGCCCCCGATGATGTGACTCCTTTCATGAGGGATGAAATATTTAATCGTTTGTATCCGCCTTCTACTACCAAACGTTTCAAGTTCGAGGTCGGAGATAGAGTAAGGATATCTAAACTTAGAAGAACTTTCCGCAAAAGCTATCTTCCGGGTTGGAGCGACGAGGTTTTCGTCATTTCCGATCGCAAGAATACTGTTCCGGCAACCTATATATTGCGCGATTTGAAAAACGAGTTAATTAAAGGAAGTTTTTACGATTTCGAATTACAACGAGTACATAAGAGAGACGAGGATTTCTGGCCTATAGATCGCATTATCAAAACAAAAGGGAAGGGTAAGACGAAAAAATATTTTGTCAGTTTTAAAGGCTTTTCGGATCGATTCAATTCATGGGTTACAGATCTACGAAGGAATTCTATGTGACCCTACCTTCGGATTCGAGTTTGGAATATTTTCCAAATAATACGCATTCAAATTATACAACGCGTTTGCCCCATTGTATCAGACTCGAGGGAAACTGGCTCGTCGCCCTTGCCGAATTAAGATTTGATAGAATTGTCAAAGAAAAGGAACATTTTAATTTTTATTACATCGTTTCGAACGACCAGGGTGACACGCTTTTGTCTCATCAATTCGAATATCAAGCGACCGATCCGCTAATCGCCCTCGACAAATTTAACGAGGATATCGTCAAATTATTGTGGAGTCACAACATTAAAAACCACGGACAGTTCGATTTTCGGAATGACATTTCAACTTTGAATTTACCTCCTAATCATAAATTGATCATTTCTAGGAATTTATATAATTATCTCAAATTCCCCGAAGCAACAACTTTATTACCATTAGGGATCTTGATTGAAAAACAAAAGACAATATCGACCGAGCCAATCATTCGAGAGCGAACGAATAAGAATATACAATCGGTTTTTGTTTACTCCGATATATGTAAGTTTGGTATTGTGGGAGATTCGGCTTCGCCACTACTTCGGCACGTATTTCTTCCTCGAGACAAAGGTAGCGTAAACTTTGAAACTTTGTTCTATAAACTCGTTAATAAGAGCGAGTTTCAGACGATCGAAATAAATATAAGAGACCGCTACGGTGATTTTGTATTATTCTTAGGCGAGAGCGTCAGCGTGACTTTGCATTTCAAACGAGATGACGATGCATAAACATCGCTCTATCGACCCGCATACATGCTGTCAGTATTACGCGCTGCAACAGGGTGGTAATATTCCATATTATTACGCCACACAGGCTGGAAGGGGATGGTTTGGAAATATTTTTCGAACTGTAACGCCCGTTTTGAAACGCGCGGGGAAATACTTTGGCAAAAAACTTTTATCCACCGCTTCTAAAGTAGCGGGAGATGTCGGCGGCGGAGAAAATTTCAAGCAGAGTATAAAAAAGCGAATATTTGAAACTGGAAGGGATATCAAAGACGACGCTCTCAAACGATTTCAAAGCGGAGAGGGCAAACGTATAAAAACCGTACGTAAACGAAGAAGAAAGCAGAGCAGGGACATATTCGCATGATGGAACCTCTGTGTCTTAAATCCGAGCTGGACTTATTTTCGGGTTTACCGATTCAAGTAGCTATAGAAAACTCCGATTTTGAAGAAGTCCATCCTATAGCGACTCTATCGGACGGTCCAATCGAATTCTATATTCCGGGCACGTTTGAGCACTACATCGACCCGTCGGTCATTTTCTTACAACTCGCGGTTAAAATTTCGAAGAGAGATGGAAGGGCCATAGCCGCCACGGATAAAGTCGGACCTATAAATTATCTCCTGAATACGGCTTTTGAGAATGTAGAAGTTTTTTTAAACGAAAAGCAAATCGTATCGCAAAATAATTACGGGTATAGAAGTATTTTAGACGCCTTGCTAAACTTTCCCGAAAATGCACAGAAAACTTTTCTCAAATCTAGCTTATTTGAAAAGGACACGGCGAAATATTTTGACGAAACAGACCCAAACGGTAATAATTTGGGATTGAAAGCTCGACATGCAGTTATGGATTTAAATAAAGAAATAACACTTTTCGGCGCGATGAATTTAGATTTAAGTTTTCAGCACAAACTCTTGCTAAATGGCGTCTCATTAAAAATCCGTTTGCATAGAGCTAAAAATTCCTTTGTTTTGATGTCCAATACTCAAGGTTTCGTTCTGAAGATAACAAAGGCCTCTCTTCTCGTTCGAAAAGTGACTGTTTACCTGTCCGTCGTTCTCGCGCATAATAAAACTTCGGAGAATGGCGTCGCAAAATATCCAATACGTAAAGTAGATGTAAAAACTCTAACGATTCCCAGCGGAACCCATTCGACAATCCTTCCGAACCTATTTTTAGGTCCAGTACCAAATCGTATTGCATCGGATTTGTGACGAATGGTGCATATAGTGGAGATTTCACGAAAAACCCGTTCAATTTTCAAAATTTTAACATAAATTATATTTCATTAAAAATCGGACAACGAGTTCTTCCAAACCGTCCGCTTACTCCACAATTTTCCGAAAGAGAATTTTACAGAAGCTACGTCGATCTCTTTTCCAACATGGGTCGGTATTTAAGTTCCGGAGAATTGAATATAACTCCAGAAGAATTTCAAAACGGATTGACTCTGTTCGCGTTTGATACGACTCCCGATTTGTGCGCTTCGGATCTACATTCTAGCGCTACGCAAAATTCGAATATTTCTTTGGAAGTGAAATTTTCGAGCGCACTAACATTGACAATTAACGTCATCCTTTTTTCCGAATTCCAATCCGAAATTCATATCGATAAACTGCGGCAAGTGAGTTTGATCGAGTAATGCAGGATTGTTACATAAACGAGTCGACGTTAGTTCATAGCTGCGATCAAAACGCGTTGATAAAACTAAACGATGGCTTATACGTTCCGAAATCTTTACCTTTAAAATAAAATTCGTATTATGACGCTGAGCAAAGAAAAATTACCAATGTTCCTGAACCAACAGACGACACAGATGTCGTTCCAAAAGGTTTTTTAACCAAGAAAATTAAGCGTTTGAAAAAGCAAGTTTTATTGTTAGACGAAGAAAACAAACACTTTGATTGCAACGGTTATAAAGTAACAAATTTAGGTAACGCTGAAAATGACACGGACGCCATCACAGTTTTATATCTCCGTGATTATTTAGGTAAATTAGTTACTAGTACCGAAACCTTAGATTTTCGTTTTATGCTCATGGAAGGAGATTCGATAACGTTAAAATGTGAATTTGCACAACACAAATTCTTTCTCGATGGAAAAATTAGGAAGTATCGGCTCAGATATGAAAACGTGCCGACAGGTATTAACAACCCCGGGTGTTATATCTTTTTAGAAATGACGAAGAAGAAGAAGAAGCTCCTGAAATACAACATTTTTTAAGCGAATCGGTCAGGGATGATGTAAATATCTCATTTAAAAGTGGGGATAAGGTATTGGGAAACCTTACTTATACAGATTTTCACGCAAAAAAAACAATGTAAGAGTGTCGTTAAAATTATACGTCGACTACATTGGCACCTTACGATGAATTCGAAACAACTCTTAAGATTGACTACGCTCGACCCTATCATTTCTAAAAAATTTGCGGGCGTGTTTCCGTCAGATTCGCTACCGAAATATATTGATGGTCGCTGCTGTAAGTATTTTGTTGTTAATCTAGATCCGTCAACAATGAAGGGAAGTCATTGGGTCGCGATTGCCTTTTTGAATAAACGAACAGTTTTTTATTTCGACCCTTATGGTATTAAACCTTTTATGCCCGCGATCATAAATTGTATGAAACGCAATGCGAAAAGAATATTGCACAATAAGCTCCAGATGCAATCTCGCAATAGTAAAAGATGCGGCGAATATTGTTTGCATTTCCTAAATAGAGTAAGCAGAAATAAAAAAATGACAAGGCTGAATTCCGAGCAGGTTACTCGGTTCGTGCGAAAAAAATTCTCGCCAGTAGGGGGGTGTGTAAGAGATATGGAAGACGCTGTTGACGACATTTGGCAGTTTGTCCCTCCATTAAATATCAATATCTATAAATATAAATTATTCAAGCCTTCTATTTCATGGCATTTAGCACGTAAAAAAAGCATAGACGTTGGATTTCTTAGTAAAAGAATCAGTAATATAACTCCTCATCCATTTCATACTATCGAAGTTATTTCCGTAAATAGAGGAGAAATTTTTAAATCTTGGAGGCCCCTTCCAATCGGGGTCAATGCCTTCTTGTGCTTAGGCAAAGAAAGATCTCTTACGTTCAGACACCGCCAAGAAAATTCCAGCTATTTAACGTACAAACTAGAATCGGGAAATATAATTATCCTCGAAACTCGTGACGATGCAGAGGTATGTGTCTCTAAAGCGAGTTTCCGCAACGGGTGTTCGAAAATTATTTGGTTTTCTTAAATGGGTAATTGTGATAACGCTCCTCTTCTGTGGCATAATAATAATGACAGTATCTCCCATTATGACAATTCCCAGCCCATCTTCTAATAGTACGGAAAGACCTATGGGTTGTGCAATCTCTAATGCGATTTTGAATCCTTGTTTAAACGGTACCCATTTAGGAAGACAGATCTACGCACATTTGTGCAATGACGTCATTGACATAAGACAATTTTATTTGTGGAAGGGACAGTTGGAGCCCGGTGAACGAAGCGTACAGCTGACTATTTCGGAATTCTCCTGCCTGTGTCATATACGAGATATCTTGTATCGTTGATTTTGAAGCTTTTCCGCTAGAGAGCGGCATGCTACTTCGCCAACTCTCTTGGACGCACCTACACCGCGATCTCGGTGAAAGAATTGAAATATATAATCCCAATTATAGATATTGTCATTTAAGTGAGAGGGACAAAAGAACAGTTAGATATTGCACGAAGAAAATTCACGGACTATTCATGTGTCAAAAACCAAGGAGAGAAGGCAATTGGATTTGCGACGTGGAAAAATATATTTTGGAATTATATTCAAATTTTGGAGGCACTTTCGCATATAAAGGCGGATGTATTGAGAAAAATATATTCGATAAATTAAATATTCCATAGATCGATCTTGAAAAAAAGTATAACGTACCCAAATCGAAAACAATAGGCGTGAATTGCAAATTGCACGCCGTATATATCGAACATTGTAGCTTCTGCGATGTGTGTTCGTATAAAAGCTTTCTTGAATCCCACTATTTGTGCAATAAAATGATTGAAATGCTTGTGTAGAGCTAAAAAAAAAGCTTCGTGCTAAATTTTTTTGGCGAAGGGGTTGGCATTACTTTCATGATAAAAAAAAAATCAAATTTAAAGCAAAAAAAAAAAAATAAATAAATAAAACCCCAATGAGTAATTTGGATTTTTTACCTCCTGGGTCTACATGGAAATAAAAAGCTCAGAGTGCGATATGATGCTGGACAAAACGCTTCTCGCTCTTCCTCTGCTTCGAAATTATAAACTTTTTTTCAAATCTCATTGACGTGTAGAGCTCCGGAAATGCAAATCGAACGGCAAACCCACCCGAGTCGGATTAGTCTTCAACGCTAATGAAATAAAGGATCTATTTTATTATTTAGAATCACCTAAATTGAGAATTTTAAGAAGTGATTTTGAAATTATCATGATGAGAAGAAGGCTCGTGGAATTTATAAGACTATATTTTTACCTATTGAAGTTGCTGATATATTCTTCAAGTATATTTGGATTTAATTATGTTTGTCATTTTTCCTCAAATAACTGCGGAAGAACTTATAAATGCTGCAAATAGCATATTTCCTGACAAGTATATTGATATATGTGTCAAATTATCTAGATTATTCAATTTAAAATTATATCCTAATTCTAATATAAAAAAAAACGACTTTTATATGAATCCCCATTTATTTGAAATAATAAAAAATCTTTAACTAATCTTCTTGTGTTTTTTTTTTCTACACTAAAATACATGCATTGACGGTGTTTTTCATACAATTTTCAAATTACCCTAAACAAAATGTGGTATACATTTTTTTTTACAAAATAAATAAACAAAAGATTATTCAATTTAAAATTATATCCTAATTCTAATATTTAAAAAAAAAAGACTTTTATATAAATCCCCATTTATTTGAAATAATAAAAAATCTTTACCTAATCTTTTTTTTTCTTTCATTATACATTTGAAATAAATAGTTTTTGAAAAAACCTATTAAAATATTAAACTTTATTTTCTTCTTCTTCTTCCTCTTTAGTGCCAAAGTTAGATGGAAAAGCTTGGCCATTTAAAAATGTACACTTTTTTTTTAAATATATATTTTTGACACACATTTCCATAAATATTATATCATTATATCAGTTGGTAAAAGATATGACAGATTTTTAAAAAATGAGCACACAAACACTTTTTTTTTTCAACATGAACTTTATTACATTTTAGACTCAAAGAGAAAAAAGTGTGCACACAAACGAAGCATATTTACAAACGTTGGATTTCTAAGTTTGTCCTACTCCCGATGCGTTCCTTGAAAATCAAGCAGCATTCTTCTTTAATGATTTCGTCTAATTGAAATTGCTTTAGCTTTGAATATCTCTTTGGAAGAAATAGTGTCCGCTGAGAATCTTTAACTTCTATAACCGCCTTGACTGATGGACCGAAGCGGGTTTCAACTAGTTTGAGTTCTATCAGTTTATAACTACCTAATTCCAGCTCATCAAATTTTATGAGAGGTGGATAAGAGGTAATACTATTGAATGCCTCCATGATCTGACTGCAATTTGAGAAAATATCGGCCTATATATATGTATATATGGCCCTGACATTACGTCATATACGTGTAACATAATTCCAATAAGGAATGGTCACCTATGACGTAGGGCAATTAAAGTGAATTGGGAATCCTTAGGGCATTTAAAGTGATTTATTACGGCCTTCGAACCGAGCTGGCAAAATGTGACCCTGACAGATTTCACGACACGACGTGCTGCAGGTATTTAATTCCAGCTAATTAACGAAGAATGCCTCCATGATCTGACTGCAATTTGAAAAAAATATCGACCTATATGCAATTAAAAAAGTGATATTTAAAGATTTTTTATTACCTACATCTAAGGAATGGTCGACGTAGGGCAATTAAAGTTAATTGGGAATTTTAGAAGTTTATCACGGGGAATCCAGACGTAGGCCAATTAGAGTGAATTATAATACAAAAAATATTTTAGAAGCAACGGCTCTAATAGGACACTTACGGCCTTCGAACCGAGCTGGCAAAATGTGACCCTGACAGATTTCACGCCAGCTAATTAACGCACATAAAGATATGACAGATTTTTATAGGACGTAGGACAATTAAAGTGAATTGGGTCCACGACACATTTAAAAAAGTGGTATTTAAAGTTTATTACAGGGAATCCAGACGTAGGCCAATTAGAGTGAATACAAAAATTTTTTTAGAAGCAACGGCTCTAATAGGACACGTAGAGCAATTAAAGTTAATTGGGGATTCCAGACGTAGGCCAAATAAAGTGCATTATAATACAAAAATTTTTTTAGAAGCAGCCGCTCTAATAGGACGTAGGACAATTAAAGTGAATTAGGGACGCACTTATATATACTACTCACCAAGAAGGGGTTCTCTGATTGGAACAAAAATTGGTGTATGTGAAGAACTTGTGTAGCGAAAAAGAAACGATTAAAAATTTAGAACTGTTAATTGCTCCATTCCAGAGTATGATAATCACAAATTGAGAAAGTACATATGTCGTTGGATCCCCACTGGCCTGGATGCAGGCTGCCACCCAGCGCTTCATTGACTGATAAAGATTCCGGATGATGTACTGCGGTCTTTCTTGCCAAATTGTCTCAAACTGTCGGGTTGAATAGTCAATATTACGAAATTGTTGCAATTGCTTTTTGCATCCTGAATTCATATTCAAACACCACACAGGTCCGCAACAGGGCATTATTGTCTAGAGTGCCATTTCAATTGAGAGCAGGACACCATCGGTAGTCATTCCTGGCACCCTGACACTCAACAGTACGTAGATGAAATTCCACGCCTATTTTGTTGCTTTTTTACTTACGACACCCCGGTATTACTTTTAAACAAGATAATTCCCGGCTACACCGGGTATGTGTTACTATGGAATTTTTTCAAACTGGCCGAACTCTTCCGTGGCCAGCAAGGTCGCCTGATCTCTCACCCATAGCGCACATCTGACACGTGATGGGAAGGCGATTGCAAATATCTCTGAATGCTAAATATTTATCCTGACAGTTGGAGACAATTTGGCAAGAAATCCCTCAGCTGGCCATCCAGAATCTTCATTAGTTCATGACACGTCAGGCGAAAGCTTGCATCTAAGCCAGTCGAGGTCCAACGAAATATTGATTTTCTCAATTTAAAACTTTCTCAAATTCTTGATTGTTCTGAAATTTCAATTTTCCCCCTATACATGTTTTTCACATACATCAAATTTTGTCCTAAAATGCCAAATTCTTGGTGTGTTAATTCTTTATATATATTTTTATATATATATTTAAATATTTATATATATATGAGTGTATATATATATTTATAACTTAAAGTTTCTGGAGGATGTTGATCCTGTACCTTTTTAATTATGCATAAAACGAAACACTGTTCATTCTCCTAGTAAAAGACTTTACTAGTTATAAATTGGCATATTCAGACAAATTTCAACCTGTATATCATGGTTTCGGGGTTTAGCCTCAATCAGTATATTTCAGAACACATATACGGGTTGGCTATTTGTATGAAATTTCCAAAACTGGTGTGTGATGGCTCATTCTTTATCATCAACAGTGAGGGGTTTCATTATGATGATTAACAGTGCATCATATAAATGGATAATTAGAAGAATGGTAACTATTTTAAACATATACAATTATACTTTTATATATAACCTTGGATAAGTAAGAAAAAATAAAAAATGCCAGGTGTTAATATAAAATAATCCGAAGAGACAGGATTGTGTGTCAAATAGCCGAAAATAAAAATCATTACTTGTTTGTATTTATTGACCATATAGAAAAAAACACATTAAAAATTCTTATGATAGTCCAATCTGAAAAGGTTTGATAGAAAAGGCTTAACAATGATTTTTTATAGAGCCGTATCATTTAATTATAAATGGAAATGAATTTAAATTACCATTAATCTTGTAAAATGCTATGATGAGATATGATCAAATAAGTATTTATAATGATATTTGTGTGATGATATATATATATATATTATTACATATTTGATATATATATAATAGTTTGTGTGGTTCAGAATATGGAAAGTCTAAATATTTGCTAAATTTATTTATTTAAGCAACCAAAGTTTAATAAATCGGTCGATTATATTCTTAGAACTGAGAGAAGTAGCCAGAGTAGTAGATCATTCCAGTGCGGTGGTCCACCACGTAGAAGACGAAGGGACGGTCCACCTTCACCGTGCGGCCTGATGAGCTGTGATAGTGGTGGTGGGGAGAGTAGTCGCTGCTGGGATCCTCCATCTCGAAATAGGCCCTGTGTCCCACCTGGGACACGTAGAGCTCTCCGGACATTCCGGAGAAGTCCGCCCCTTCACGGAAGATGTCCTGGAATCCGGCCTGCTGGAGGACATCAGACAGAGGCTGGTAGTAGTCCAGCTTGAACTCAGGAATGTGAACTTCCACGTCCTCCTGGTACATCTGAGACCAGATGTGGCTGTACGTCTTGTACGAGAAGTATTCTCTGAGCTGGTCCAGACCCTCGTAGCGTTCGGGGACCACGACCATCAGACTGAGGTACTCGTTATCATAGTAGGGGATCCGGACGGCCTTGTAGTCCTGGGAGTAGTAGTAGTGATGGGGCCATTCAGGGTCCAGTACTTCACCTGGCTGTCACGGTCCCCGTAGGTGTAGAACTGGCCGGTGTAGGTCTGGCCAGAGTGGTACTTCAGACTTCCACCATAGTAGGCAGCGCTCAGGTAGTACAGCTTGGTCCGGGGGTCCAGGTCCTCCTCCAGGTACTCGGGGAACTTGCCCTGGGACTCTCTGTTCACCATCTCGTTGATCTCCCGCCTGACTTCCTCGCCGTTGTCAAAGTCCACCTTAGACACGGGAGACTGGTAATAGCTCTGGATCAGTCGCTGGTAGGACTCCTGGATGGTGTAGTCCTGGTCCACGTAGACCCCATAGGCCCAGTTGTAGTCGTTGTTCTGCTGGTAGAAGTCCCTGTAGTACTGGTGCACTTCCTGAAGGTCGTCATAGCCCAGAGTCCTCTCTATATCCCGGGCTGTCTGGCCGCGGGCCGCGCCGTAGATCATGGCCAGCGAGGTGGAGATGGCCAGCGGGGAGTATACCGCGTTGGGATCCTGGCCGCCATAGTAGGGGTAGAGCTGGAAGGCCAGGCGGTTGGTGAGTTTAGCCAGCTGGGCCTCGTACTGGTTGCTGCCAGAGATGTTGTCCTTGTGGTAGTGGTTGGGGACCGCTGCCGCGAAGGCCAGGGAACACAACAAGATGGCCGCCACAATATTCATTCTGAGAACATATAGAGTTATGTTATTACTTTTCAAAATATTTACAAGTATATATATATATACTTTATTTAAAAACGAAATTAAATTGAATACAATTAACCCTCTCATTATATCGATATCATATCTTTCTTTTAAAAACTGTTAAGCATCTAAATTTATCAAAGGTTGAGGTACATATATAAAAGATATATATTTATATATATTGATTGTCTAATGTGTGAATTATATAATTCAAATTTATATATTGGTGTAAAAATTTGTGAAAATGCCATCTACATATGTATTTGTTCTGCGTTTTAAATCCATATATAGCTAATCGAACCAGCAAAGAGGGATCGAAAGACTTTTTTTCAATCAATGGAAATATATTTTTAGATAATTTGATTTAAAGGCTAACACATGCGTAAACTAAGCAAAATGGAATAAGTGTGATGATGTTGAAAATTACCTAATATTTTAATTTGACGTCGCAAAGGTTTATTTCCATCTATCGGTATGAGAATTATTTGATCTTTTTTTTTTCTAATTTTGCGTACCGTTTTATTTACTGGTCTATTCAAAAACTGTCATTCATATATTCAGAACCTATAATTCCCAAATATTACCTCTTTAAATACTTCTTAGTGTTTAAAAGCTACTATACTACCACAACAATTTATTCATGCTAACTACTCACTGGGTACTCCGACAAAATAGACTGTACAAGGTACCGTACTTACCTGAGTTGGACAGGCTAATGTGTCTAGGCTCCAATACCAGACCTTTTTATACTACCTCACACCTGGCAAACTCGACTGATAAGTTTTTTACTGCCGCTACTATTTTTATTATCACTTTGTTTTTGCCTCGTTTTTATCTTGTTTGTTTTTTATCAACTCAACAACCTTTGATAAATGAATGATAATATAAAAATATTCCGAAGAATAAAAACAATTTTATATTGCACTTTTATCAACTCTATTTCAATATATTCCAAGACGAATAAGAGTAAAAATCGTTATTTTTTTAATTATTTAGATATAAAAGGCCAAATGTGTTTTATATATAAAAATTCATCAAAATCAAGAAATATTATCAAGCAATGACTTCTAAATTTGTTACTTAAACTAAACAACGGGCACAATAATTTCTGTTCATTGAATATTACTATACTAAAGACTTTATTTATTAAATTTCAAAATTTACTTGATATGAAAGTGTAGGGCCCTTTTGAATTGATATAATTTATTGTGTGTGATATTCTATATATACATTTCATAAGGGATGTTTTAGCTTGAATACTCCAATGTATAAAAATATTCTTTAACACTATTTTAAATTTCTTTATTAAGTGTGTGTTTGTGTCTATCATAATTTTACCGAATTTTATATTTTATCATGTCCTTTTTATCTTAGCCTGGCCCTGTTATATATATTTGATGGAAATAGAGTGAGAGGAAATATTTAAGGTAAATCTGCAAATAAGTAAGAAAAAAGATTATTAGAAAATTTTATTATTGTACCAAGTTTTTTGACCGAATTCTCTTGCATGATTAAGAACAATTTATATCGAGTCTTGGTTTAATATAAATTTTACTCAATACCGAGCACATCCAATATGCAAATAATCTTGAAAGCATTTCAGAGCACATATTTTATAATAGTTATAATATACACAACGCTAAGGCTAGCAAATGTTTCTAATCAAAGGAATCATGACATATCATTATGAATATTCGTTAATATGTTTATTTGTGAGAACTTGAGAGATATATCATTTTGACTATCAAAATAATAATATCAATTTTTCATAAATACAATCGTTTCTTTTTTATTTATTTGTGTTTGTTCTACATCCATTTCTATAATATTTCGTCCATACAGATGAAATATTAATAAATGCTGCGTCAGAGAAATTATAACTGCCATATTTTAAACTTCGGAAAATGCCAATGTTCGAATAATTCCTTTACATTTTCCTGATATTTGACTAAGCTATGTAAATAAACTTCTGACGCAATATAAAGGTGGTATATATAACAAGAATAAAACACATCGGTACTCAATTTTTTTATTATTATCAAACTAGATACTGGGTGGCAAAATGTTGAATTGAGTGTTGAAAAAAGAAATATTCGCTAGAGATATTTTAAAAAAATAAATTCCAATTTGGTACAATTTCTTTTAGTAATATTCAATTAAAATACTGTTAAATATGTTGAATATAATTAATATTTGTCCAAGGCTTAGAAAATTTTGATAACTTTATTATTTTTAATATACTAATTATACAATTTTAAAGAAAACCCCTGGTATTTTCTATCGGAAGAAATGTGTTTTACAAAATTGAATATTAAAATAAAATAATTTTTTAATATAGAGAGATTTATAGAATATTTGTCTAGAGATACATGAATTGATAGCGCTTCTTAAATTATTTTTATAAAATTACATATTCACATATTATTGTAGGTACTTGCAATAATCAGAGGTATATCCATTAAACAGTGAAAATTTGAGCTTATACCTCCTGAAACATCATAATCAGTATAACTTAGTATATGCAAGACGCCTCTTCACATATAGGTTTTTGAAATATGTACACAGAACATGTAATTTGAAACATGAGAGTACAGCTTGAACAAATTCTCTAATTTAAATTAACCTACGTAACTTTAAATTATCAGCAAACAAATTTCTGGGCAAAAATATATACCAATTTCGTGATAAAGATAGTTTACCGATTTATGTAAATTAGCAAATGTAAATGATGCGTAGCTATTCATCATATGTTTATTGAGATATAAGAACTTGTAAATATGCCATTATACCTAATTCTCTGTATAAGAGGGAAAATATTTGAAATATTTGTTCTTTGATTCGGAGAAAACGTTTGGTATTAGAAAATGCCAATCCACCGCCAACCGAGACAGTTCCAGCAAACAGATGAAAACATGAGAGGTATGGTGATAGTACTCAGAAGGGCCCGTTGGTACATACATATAATCTCTACCTAAAGACAAATCTATCCATCCACAGTGCAAGGCTATGGCGAAGATAAATAAAAAAAAAAAGAAATGTGGCATGATTGAGGGGTGCTGGTACAGCCAGAATGGTCTCAGCGCCTGTGAATCGACCTATCCGCCGGATGATTTTGGCGGCCACACAATTCACCTCTGTATCAATTTTTTCTGAATCTCTTTGATTATCCCATATCCACCAGAATATATACAATTATACGAAGATATGTCGCCGGCGGCCTGCACTCATGGCAGCCGTTAAGAAGACTGCCATTGACCCAACGGCTTAGATACCTCAGTTTGTAATTTTGCTGGGATAGAGTCACATGGACAATGGAATGACACAGTGTACTGTTTTCTCAGATGAATCTTGCTTTTGTTTTAGCAATGAGAGCAACAGAGTAAGAGTTTGGCGCCGTCTCGGTTACAGGTCCGATCCGGCCGCATCTGTGAAACGCCGCGCCTCACGACAACGCGACTTTATATTTTGGGAAGCCATCGCGTATGATAAAGATCACCTCTGATTCGTATATTGAGGGTACTATTATGAACCAACGATACGTGGATGACGTGCTGTGGCCGGTGACGTTACGCTTCTTTCAAAGAGTACCACATTCCATTTTACATCAGAATAACAGCCAACCTTACATTGCATGCATCAGTCAACATGCCCTGCATGAAGAATCATCTTTAGCAGATTCTTTTTGTCTTCCGTATCTGATAGTAAATACCACTGTGAAGCCTTATCGAATTCGACGGGACTTTGTTTCTGAATCTGTCTTTGAGATCAAAAAATAATTTTTAAAAGCGATGACCGTAAATATATATTATACGATTTTTTTAACAGTTTCAAAAATGGTATTCCTAAGCTATAAAATTTAATTTATAATGTCAAATTTCAACTTTATTGTGTGTGTAAATTTGTGTTTTGATTAAAAAAACAAAGATTTTTCCTTACGTTCAATCAATACTGATTATCGACTTGTGAGACTAAAGAGATATTTAGTACCTGAGTTTCTCTTCTCCCGAATCAACACAATAAATCAAATGGTTGAAGGCATAACTAGAGACACATAAAGGTTTTCTGATTTTGTGGTTTTAGAAGGCTTTTATGGTTTCACTTGATCACAATTTGGTTGAAATCCCTTCTCCCAATTTCTAGCGGGCTTTGGTGATTTGTTGATTTTCAGAGAGGTCGTCTACATTGATAATATCTTCTGTGGCGTCCCCACACTGGACAAATGTGCTTCCCTATCCTAGAAGTATCTTCATTAGATGAACTGGGTTAACAAGAATGACAGCTCAGACCTTTTTTTCCACAAATTTGTTTCCACGAGATACATTGTATCCATTAAACGCAGTTTGACCTTGAGAAACTGAATTTCTTCATAGGTTTTGCTGGTATTTTGAAGCCTTTATACCAAAATATGGCAGGATGGATGGATAATTCAAGAAGCCTGTCATTTTAATATGACCTGCCGAATTAAAAGTCTTATTTAAATTGATTGGATCATATCATAACTCATCTTGGCATTCCAGGGTGAGTCTTAACCTTACATGATATATATCGATGCATCTTATTAGGACCAAATCATTTTTATACCAAAGAGAAAAAGTTGGAACCAAATTAATATAGAGGAATTAGTTAATATATAAACATTTATTTTAAACTATTATAGACGCGTATGATTCTTTTAAAAATTGAACAATTTAAACTTCCCTTACTGCAATGCAGTATAATCCATATATGCATTAATCCATTGCAGAAATAGCAGTATTAGTTGTTTAATTTCAAAAAGAATCATATGTGTCTATAATAGTTTCGAATTTTCATAACAGATGGCGCGCTAATGCAGAACGCCTTCTAGTGGAACAAAAATAAACTAAATGTTGATTTAACTTGTTCCATTAAATTTGTCCCAACACATATTCTTGATAAATTAAGAAAAAACAACTGGGTACGCTTTTCTCCCTGGTGCAGCCTATATCTCTACGACCAATAAATTGGTTCCAGAAGTTTCCTGAGAAATCAATAAATGGGTATTAAGGCCAAGTGTGAGTAAATACGCTGTTCATTAAAAAAAAATAAGTTGAAATTTTAATATCAATAGTTGACCAATAATTAAAAACAGAAAAGGCAAATCCTGACTGTTAACACTCTTCGTCGTTGTTAGTTTCTCCAGGATTGTACAAATTACAAGTACATTTCACACAGTACGTATATATTCTGTCGAAGCTCCTTCCTATATATTATGTATAATAAATATACCTTTTCATTAATTATCAATGAAACTACTCGATGGAATTTTTAAATTAATTTATTAATCAACCAGGCGCGATATTGAAATATTTGCGCCTATTAAAGGGAAAACAAACAAAACAACAAACAAATTAGAACTTAAAATTACAAATTTACATGTATTATTCGAAAGAGTTCATAAAATTTATATAGACAAAGTAGCTGATGGAAGAGAGTCAAATCACCTTGATCAAGGAACAAACGATGTCACACTTCTGTAAAGTTCGGACAGTCATAGATAAGTTGAAATGCAGTTTGTTCAGTTTCTCTGCAAGGACATTTTAGTGTTTCTGATACACTTCTTAGCCAGACGAAAAGTTTTTATTTTAATTTTACTATTGAAGGGACACCTCTAGAAAATTAAAATTATTTATTTTTAATTTAGTATTGAAGGGACACTTTTTCCGAATGAGAAAATTATTTATTCCCACTTCGAAATTGAAGAAGACCTCGACAAGATAAAATTATTCATTATTTTCACTAATCATTATTAAAGAGGCTCCTCAATTATTTTTCTCTTCAGTACGGAACGGAAACATCAGCCAGGTATGGTCTAACAAATCACCCTATAATTTCACCTGGATTTTCCTATTTTTACAAGTTTAGGAGAAACCGGAAAGTCAAAGAACTCAATCCCCAGTGTCATTACCTTCATTAAACTTAAAAAACAACTATATCTGAACAATTACCTGGTTAGTATTATTGCAATAGAGATTTCATGAAGAGCTGCAATTATATTCGCTGAGACAATCAAATAATTTGGAAATAATGTAACAGAGTGATCCTCACTGAGTTGACAGAGATGACTAAGAAAGTTTGTCGGCCTGAATTGGTAAAGTATGAATATGATGAGAAAAACGCCGAAAACAATTCGCTTCTTTAATATTATCTGCATCGAAATCAGAGTGCGAGAGTAGATTCATTGAAGCCGAAGGAGTTGTAATAAACCTCAATGTATAGGTCAACAGATTATAATACTTGTAGTCTCTCTTTCCTTTGATATATAATCTCCATTATGTTTGATTATATAATCATTAAGCAAAGGTGACTGATAAAAAGGTAGTTTAATATTTTCAAATATAATAAAATTTGTAATTATATATTGTAAATTTATTCTCATTAGAACTACATATTTTAATTAATGGAAACAAACTTCAAAATAATTCGATTACATATGTTTTTTTTATTATTATTTACTTTATCATAGTATTGTGAAGAACCTGTGAAAACATATGCTATTCAAAATATCTAAACAATTCATGTGTCAAATTTGAATATATTATATTTTTAATTAAAAAAATTAATCATCAATATGATGTATTTCTTAAAGCTGTGTGCTTTACCTTCATTCTACTTTGAACAATGCAGTGCTGAGTTAAAATGTCTCAAATTAGTCATAGGCCTGGAGTTTTATTTTCTGTTTATACTTTTGGATCATCCAAAGAAGATCAGCTTTCCAAAAATAAATTATCATATTGATATATTGTATGAATGATTTTGTTATATTTATTTAGTATTATTTGCGTATAATAAGAGGGATGGGATGAAGTATTTCGAAAAATGATTATTTTTTATGATGGCTCAATCAGGAGTACCTCCCTTTTTTTAGGTTGCGAGACGGGGAGTATATATAGTGTTGCGAAAAGTCTAAAACAGGTTTGTGGTGGAATCACAGTGTACGAGTATTTTTCTCAGTAGGGGACTATTTTGATATTGTGTTAATATATTATCGCGCTTATTAAGTCATCCTATTTTTTATTCCCCTCGGCAAGGTAGAGCAAAACTATTGTTCAGCTGAAATCTATTAATGTGTTAGAGTTTAATATTTTGTGCCTTTTTATATGGAAGTCGGTGGATGAGAGGGTAACACGCTCGATTCCCGACAGTCATGAACCGGGATTGAATCCCGCGTTAAAAATTGTTTTAATTTGAATAACCATCACATATTATTCATTGTTCAATTATCATGAACTAGGTTGCTCTTGCTGAGCGGTACCTATTAATGTGATTTGAACCACCAGCCTTTTTATATGAATAACCTTCACATATTATTCATTGTTTCAATCATCATAAACTAGGTTGCTCTTGTTGAGCGGTACCTAATAACGTGATTTTGAAACCTTTATATAAACGTTTAATCTCTTTAGACGTTTCAGCTAACCACTGTCGACCTTTTAAAATAATAATTCAGGCGGCAGAGGGTCGTCCAAATCTCAAAGGGTTCATAAATGTTTGATAAAATATTAAACTTAAAAATTAATATGGAACTTAGTTAAAAGGCTTTTCTTTGATGGTGAAAGGGCTAAACATTATTTTTATAGAATAATTTATTGAAAATGATAACTTCAGTTTCTCTGGAATTACGAATTATGAAAGCACATACATACAGAGTTTATTACTATTTAGAATATTTGCGCGCTGGGTTTTTTCACAAATATTTATAACACTTTTAATATAAATATACTTTTAAGAGATATAATATTTCAACATTACAATTAAAAATATTACAACATAAACCACAAGTATACTATGTCTGAGAGTGTCGCACAGAATATTTGAAAAATAAACAAAATAAATAATGGAAACAGTTGAAGAAGGTCTTGAATTTTATTTATATTGATAACAAAAATATTTATTTCGTTTTTATTTTTCAAAAACACATTAAGGCAAAAATTTATTGTTCTGAAATTGGAGTAATCTGGAGTATAAATATACATAGAATTACTACATCTGGGAGAAGTAACCGGAGTAGTAGATCATCCCAATGCAGTGGTCCACCACGTAGAAGACGAAGGGATGGTCCACCTTCACCGTGCGGCCTGACGAGCTGTGGTAGTGGTGGTGGGGAGAGTAGTCGCTGCTGGGTTCCTCTGTCTCGAAATAGGCCCTGTGTCCCACCTGGGACATGTAGAGCTCCCCGGACATTCCGGAGAAGTCCGCACCTTAACGGAAGATGTCCTGGAATCCGGACTGCTGGAGGACTTCAGACAGAGGCTGGTAGTAGTCCAGCTTGAACTCAAGAATGTGGACCTCCACGTCCTCCTGGTACATCCGGGACCAGATGTGGCTGTACGTCTTGTACGAGAAGTATTCCCTGAGCTAGTCCAGACCCTCGTAGCGCTCGGGGACCACGACCATCAGAATGAGGTACTTGTTATCATAGTAGGGGATCCGGACGGCCTTGTAGTCCTGGGAGTAGTAGTAGTACAGTAAATTTAATGCAATAAATTGATAAAGAGGGAGCAATCTCTCGAAATATTTTGAGAAAAAAATTGTGTATTATTTCTTTACAAATCCAGATACACTCTTTTATATAAAACTAGTGGATGTACCCGGCTTCGCCCAGGTTTTACCCTAGTGAAGGTTTACCTAACCAGTACTTGATTAAAATTATTTTTCGAGCATACATCCACTCTCTACTTAAACTATTTTATAAAGCTAAGCTGTACCCGTTCACACGTTGCTGTGTTTGTACAAAAAGGCAGTTTTGATACCTCAAACATAATTTATTAATGATAAAATGTATACAATACATCAAAATGAAAATTAATAATGAAATTATTCCTACATATAAGTCATTTGAATATAACATATGTACAAAACATAGATATACATAGTTAATGGTAGAATAGACATGCTTCTTCATTTGTGATATTAAACAATATTGCAAAAAAAAAATTCAATTGAACAACAATTTTGTAATTATTAAATATTATCATGAAATGAATGATATTTGATGATTGATGGTGAACTTTATCTTTTAGTGGTGCTTGTAAATATGCAACATTTTTTGTTTTCCTATCTGGTGCAAGAACAAATAAATTTGATGGTTTTCCAACTCGTGAACACCCAACGTACAGCTGTCCATGTGAGAAGCATGGATTTATCAAATTTAATCCACATACTTGCAATGATTGTCCCTGTGCTTTGTTAATGGTCATTGCAAAGGCTAGTTGTACAGGAAACTGTAAATGTTTGAATTCAAATGGAGTATCCGTTGGTATCATGGGAATGCCTGGTAGTAGTACATGTTCCCTTTGATATTTTCCATTTAAAATGGTTGCTTCAATTATGTTATTTATTAATTTATTTACTGATAGCCTAGTCCCATTGCATAGTCGCGGTGGATTTATATTTCGTAGAAGGATGATTTGGGAACCAATTTTCAAAGATAAAATATACGGTGGCATTCCTGGTAGATCCAATGAATTTAAAATGGATTTATATTTTGTTTCTTCTTCAGGTATTTCATTTTGAATTGTGCAGTTGATTAAATTCACATCAATATTTTTGGCTGACAATATAGCTCCCTAACTAACCCAATGATTATTTTCATAATTCTGCGATAAATTTGGAAAACCTTTGGCAATCAATTCATCAGTGGATTTTACAAAGTGACAAAAGTTTTCTGGTAATGTAATTGTGGATTCGTCCATTTCCATTTTACCATTCCTAATATCTAACAATCGTTTTGCAAATCGTTCAGAAGATTCATCTTGTTGTAATTGAACACGCATATTGGTCTTTAAAAATATTTTCTCCACATACTGCCATAACACTGATGATTTTAGACATGCAGTCAATTCATCTGCAGGTGTTGAACGTGGTATAACTGGTAGAGTTTGTCGAAAATCACCAGCTAGCAAAATGAGTGCACCACCAAAGAGCTGCTCACTTACTCTCGAATATTTTAATGTACGATTGAGTGCTTCCAAAGATTTCTTGTGTGCCATGGTGCATTCATCCCATATTATAAGCTGACATGATCTTAGTACTTTTCCCATCCCAGAATATTTGCCAATATTGCATGTTGGAGTTTCAATTACCTGCATATTTAATGGCAATTTCAACGCTGAATATGCTGTTTGACCACCGTCCAAAAGAGTTGCTGCAATACCATATGATGCAATAGCCACCGTGACGTCACACCAATGAGAAGGCAAGTCCCACATTTGGCCAAGTATCTCCCCGTCTCCCGTGTTTCCTTTTACATTTCAACAAATTAACTTACGTGAATAAATAAAAAAAATAATTTTGATTTCTAAAGGAAAAAAATAATTGGAATAACGTTCTATTTAACCCCACAATCACTTAATATTTTTAAAATAAAGTACAATACTTAAATGAAAATATGTTTCTTTTACAATCTAAAATTATGAAATAAACTTTTAAATCGGTAACCTTTATGAGTACCTTTAATTATATATATATGTATGTAATGTTGGACGATTACCTTTTTGAGATGGGTTGAGTTGTTGATTGATTGATTGATTGTGGTGGGCGCAGTCGTGTTTGCTGAGTTGGTAAGGTATTCACACAGGGAAAAAACGAGGACACAGAATTGCATTGAAAAAGGCCAATGATCAAGGGAGAAAGGGGTTGAAGCTATTTGTCGGATTTGACTAATATCTATGGCTGTTCACATTATTGAGGATTGGACTTATCTGATCGTTGAGAAGATGGTGGCTGGCTCCTAACTGGTCTCGATGGTGCCACGTTCCTGACTTGTCTCTATGGCGCCGAGCTCCTGACTCGTCTCGAGGGCGCCGAACTCCTGACTAACTAAACTGAGTTCGCGATTTAACACGAAAACTTATCAGGGCTTTGATTGGCTGATGGTTGAATGGTGTAAGCTTTCCATTGGTTCCTAGCTAATCCTCCTGGACTCTGATTGGATCTTTGCTAATCCTTTGTCTCTGTCTTGTACTGACATGATCCCAGGAGGACTAGGTTCTTGAACCCAATTTTATGAGTTCCTGGATAATAAAACATGCTAATGACCGTTCCTCTTTAATGGCATTTCTCTCTAAACCTTTCTCCCAGATTTCTAAGCCTTGTCTTTATTAAAATCTTTAGATCATACATTGCATACCTATTGGGGCGGGATTGCATCCAATTATGTACAAATTATGACAGATGCGCCCCTACATGTAAAGAATTCAAGAAGGGGAAGCCTGAGAGAATTCTGTAAAGGGAAAAATAATTTTTGTGGGAAAATTAGTTGTCGTTATTGAGAGGCTATATACAAGCATTGGTAGTGATATAAGAGAATGGTGTTGATGATATATAGGTTGCGTATAATTAATAGAAATCAAAAAAAAATTTAATTGTAAGAAATAAAAATGAATGCTATGGTACATAGTGGGATAAAACGAAAATAAAATGCGCCTAAACGATATTCTACTCGAGGGAATTCTATTAGGTCTTTTGAGAAATCAAAAATAATATAAGTTGGAAGAAATCAAAGTGAATGCTTTGGTGCATGGTGAGAAAAAAAAAAAGAAAAAATGCCTAAACCATATTCTACTCGAGATGGGGAACAAAATCGAGGGGGTTCTATTAGGGCTTTTGAGAAATCAAAAATAAAATAAGTTGGAAGAAATCAAAGTGAATGCTTTGGTGCATGGTGAGAAAAAAAAGAAAAAATGCCTAAACCATATTCTACTCGAGATGGGGAACAAAATCGAGGGAGTTCTATTAGGGCGTTTGAGAAATCAAAAATAAAAAGTTGGAAGAAATCAAAGTGAATGCTTGGTGCATGGTGAGAAAAATAAAAAGGCTTTTTGTAAATCAAAAATAAAAAAATATAAAATATCTAATTTAAAAAGAAAACCAGTGAGTTTTCGTTTATAAAAATTTGTTTAGTTGTTGAATTATGAACAAAATAAAAATAAGTGGTTATATAATTGATTAAAATAATTGATAAGTATTTGAATTAGGGTAAAATGGTAAATTTGACTAAGAATTTTGATTTTAAACATAAGAAAATAATGTAAATGAATGAGATAAGAAATATGTATAGCGAGGTTCGCAAACTCGCTTCGTAATCAAATTACATGCCAAAATCTATGTCACGCCGCGCAATTAACTCTTTATTTGCCTCGTAGATTTTTAGTCTTTCCCGTGCGACTCATGGGTAGAAACATGATCTTTCCCAATTGTGCTTTATATTATGTATACAGGAGACATGGGAATCTAATTAACCTTACGTGTGTATTTTGTCTTTGTGTTTGTGTTGTTTTTCGAGATCTCAAGGCCGAGTGTCTTATGTTAATGTGTCCCGAGCCTTAATGCGTTCTAGGGATTTTTATGCAATTCCCTAAGGCACTTAAGATGTGCTCGCCCGATATCCACTTTTTATATCGGGTGTCATAACCGGAGTCAAAATCTTTGAATACAGGGTTCGAGGAGAATCCTCGACCCTTCTAAAATGGTTGTTTATTCCCTTCGGAAGAAACGTAAGCCCGAAAGCTTTGCTGCCTTAATTTTCCTATCCTTTAAGTGGTAATGTGCGTGCTTTTGTTCATATTTAACCTTGAGATCTGCGTGTTGTTTAAAGTTATGTCTGGGTGTAAGTTGGGTATGTACCTAATGTGGGTGAATGTAACGTTTTTTTGGAAGTCTTTAGAAAAATAAATATAAGAATAGAAATGTAAAAACTCATTGGGATGGTTGTTTTGTTAATAATATTAGTATATTGCTATTAATATAATTATATTGTGTATCTTGTAAAAGTCGATATCTATGCTCACTGTACTGGGATCCCAGATTGGTGACCGTTAAAATTTGTCCACATCGGGGAGCGCGCGGTGACCTCAATTTTATCTGTCGGCCAAGAGAGGCCCGCGGTCCTAAAATTATCTTCCTCCCTGGTGTAATCTGAGACCGAAAAATGGCGGCCGTCTTTGTCGCCGCGCAGGAAGCAAAAATGGTCTCCATTTCACTTCCGCTTTCTAATTGATCTCTTGCACGACGCCCTAATTGTCCTCCCAATTGATTGTGATTGTGTTTCTCCCTCTAGGCACCGTTTTTATTAGTTGGTTCAAGGCCCTTTGAATTTTTCTAAGTTTTCTCCGAGAATCTCCCACAGGAGATTGATACAGCCTGTAGTTGATACAGCCGTCGGGTCGTAGGGCATATATTAGTATGTGAACTATGAATATAAATGGCGCGAGTCTATAGGGTAGAGTCAGCAGACAGATAACAGATATTAGGTGAAAAATGGGATATTGGCACATCTTCTCCCATGTTTTTGCCATGAATTGGGGCTCTTGAATATCGGGTTGGACTTCTATTGATTGTGGCGGTTTGGAACGGGGTGTTTTTGGGGATGGGCTATATCGCATTTCTTGGGACTATATGTGAGTTGCGCCAATCGTTTTTTTGGACAAAATGGTAGGATCTAAATGACTGTCAGGTTCGCTGTTCGCCAGTTTGGTGGTCAATGGTTCTGTTGAAGAAATGCTGTGTGTAGGAGTTTTAAGTGGAAACGTATAATCGTTCCTCTGTCGTAGATGATGTAAATTTGTTATTGTTTGTATTGTGTGTGTGGTATGTTTTGTGTACGGATTTAGTTTGTTTCTGTGGGCTGTTTCGGTGTCTCTTTGGAGAGGTTGGTTGGATTCATCGACACTTCTTGCGAATTGGCAGGTGGGACAGGTTTTTACCTGTTTTTCAATGTTTTGTGTCATGTTCTGCCAATAATATTGAGCAGAGATGAGTCTCGTCATCTTTGAGATGTTTGGATGGTCGTGCTGTGTGTGGATTTATTTAAGTAGTTTGGTTGTGAGTGATTTTGGAACTATAATTTTAGTTACACCTTTTCGGGAAACGGTATGCAGTCCATTGTGATCAATGGTCAAGCTAGATTTTCCCGATGGGGAAGGCTGATGGCTCTTAATGAGGAAAGCGTCTAAGAAGCCATAGAACGGGTTACGAATTACAATGTCCGTTTAATATTGTTGTACTCCATTCATGCTACGGACCTCATATTCGTATCTCGATAGCCTTAATCTCCATCGAAACAATCTGCCTGACAGGTTTTTGATCTTTTTCAGCCACTGCAATGCGTGATGGTCAGAAAATATAGTAAATTTTCTGTCCATTAAACAGACGCGGAAATTATCCATACTCTCAACAATTGCTAGGCATTGTAGTTCAGAGCTGGAATAATTTCGTTCGTGTGCACGCAGAGCGCGGCTGAAATTTTGGACTGTGTAAATCTTCCCATCAGGGTAGACCTGTTTGAGGACGCCTGCGATGCCGAGTGTTGAGGTGTTACAATACACCTGGCATGGCAGACCTTCCTGGTAAAGGTGTAACGTGGGGTGTGTTGTAAGGCTTTCTTTCAGGCTAGTGAACGCTTTCTGGCATTCGTCATCCCAGACCCACATGACATCCCTTTTTAGAAGGTTGACAAGTGGCGTCCGCAAGCGGGCGTGGTCCGGAATGAACTTTTTGTAAGCGTTCACAGCGCTTAAGAAAGATCGCAATGTTTTGCGATTGTGTGGTTGTTGGGTGGCGTGGATTGTCTCTATGTTTCGTGCAGACGGTGTGGTTGTTTTGTTAGTGGTTGTGCATGTGCTTGCTTGGTGTTGTCGTCTTTTGGTGCGAGTGTCGCGCTTGTTGCGCTGTTTGTGCGTGTGACTGTGGTGTGACGCCGTGTGGTCACGTGTGTGCTCTGTGTGTGAGCTGTCCTGTTGGATGGATATGTCTGTGTATTGTTGTTGTGAGTGTCGTGTTTGTTGCGATGTACACGTGCGTGATGGTCGTGTGGTGACGTGTGGTAACGCGTGTGTTTAGTGTGAACGTTGTCCTGTTGGGAGGACATATTTTGTGCATTGTCGTTGTGGATTGAAGCCGTTGTGGCCTTGTGAATTGCGGGCATATAGTAAAGGCAATGTGTTGTGCGGGCGCGTTACTAGATTGGCACGTGGGTAATTGGGTTTTGACCAATGGATGCGCGCATTGGGTGCCAAGTGCGGAAGGTTGGTGTGCATGGTGAGTCCTTTGTGACATCGCTTGGCACTCCCAATACGTGCATTCATTGGGTACATGGTGGAAATTATAGATAGGGGTAGACAATGGGGCGCCAAGTTGGAATATAGTGCCGTTGTTAAAGTCTATTGCTATTTTAAAATTACGGAGGGTATTTATACCGAGAATTCCAAATGGCAGAGGTGCTTCCAGCACATGGAAATTCTCTTTTCTAGTTAGTTTACCTATTGTTAGGGGGAGTACTATTTTACCTATTGTTGTTACAAGATCATTTACAGCCTGTAGGTCTATAGACTCTGTTCTTTGAATTTTAAATTAGGGAGGTTAGTTTTTAACATTTTGTAGAGATTATGGGGCACTATATTCAAACTTGCGCCTGTATCAATTAAAAATGGGGGCGACAGTTCATGGGTTATATGCAGTTTCATCGTCAACTGGTTGATGATAAAGGGTTGATGTTGCCTTCTTACCTCAGGGCCGAATGGCTTGCGCGGCTCGTACGTCTCGGGCGTGTGGTGGAGGTGTGGGACGCCGGCCGTGCTGCTGAGTCGGGGCCATTTGCACTGCCCGTGCGTTTGCGTGTGGATTTGGGGCTGATTGCACTGCCCGTGCGTTCGAGTGTCGAGCTTGTTGGGATGGTTCAGTCCACCTACTTGGTTTTTTCTAGACACTGGTGTAGGGATCCGGCATGGTGGGTGATGGTTCCTCGGGGCGGCGCGTCAGGTCGCTCGGCCACATGTCGGCGGCAGCCCCGTCCGTCTTCCGGCAGGTCGGTCGGATGAGTTGGTGGGCGGCTTGTGTCCCGCCGGCGGAGCCCCGGTACGTCCCCTCGGTGCGTCGGACCAACTTTTCTTCCTGGAGGGCGGCGGTCAACTCCAGTAAAACCGCCGCTACGGTGTGTCGCGCAATTTCCTTTCTCTTCCCTGGCTCGCTGCCGTTAATTTTCGCTACTTGGTCTCGTTTGTTTTCCATTTTATCCTGTCGACTCACTGTAATGTTGGACGATTACCTTTTTGAGATGGGTTGAGTTGTTGATTGATTGATTGATTGTGGTGGGCGCAGTCGTGTTTGCTGAGTTGGTAAGGTATTCACACAGGGAAAAAACGAGGACACAGAATTGAATTGAAAAAGGCCAGTTATCAAGGGAGAAAGGGGTTGAAGCTATTTGTCGGATTTGACTAATATCTATGGCTGTTCACATTATTGAGGATTGGACTTATCTGATCGTTGAGAAGATGGTGGCTGGCTCCTAACTGGTCTCGATGGTGCCACGTTCCTGACTTGTCTCTATGGCGCCGAGCTCCTGACTCGTCTCGAGGGCGCCGAGCTCCTGACTAACTAAACTGAGTTCGCGATTTAACACGAAAACTTCTCAGGGTTTTGATTGGCTGATGGTTGACTCGTGTAAGCTGTCCATTGGTTCCTAGCTAATCCTCCTGGACTCTGATTGGATCTTTGCTAATCCTTTGTCCCTGTCTTGTACTGACATGATCCCGGAAGGACTAGGTTCTTGAACCCAATTTTATGAGTTCCTGGATAAAAAAACCTGCTAATGACCGTTCCTATTTGATGGCCTTTCTCTCTAAACTTTTCTCCCAGATTTCTAAGCCTTGTCTTTATTAAAATCTTTAGTTCATACATTGCATACATATTGGGGCGGGATTACATCCAGTTATGTACAAATTATGACATGTATTTAATTATATATAAGTACCTTTATAATCGATAATCTTTAAAAGAATAAAATAATTAATTCATTGAATGGAAATTTAATTTTTAGTATCGCATTTATATTTATTAGATATTTATATTTAAACGATACTCATTATTTCTTTTGATATCTATATATCGTATATATGGTCTTGCACAATTATTAAAACTTTTTTAAATATAAAGTAGAATACTTAAAATAAAATATGTTTCTTATACAAACTAAAATTAGAAAATAAACTTTTAAATCGGTAACCTCAAATAGATAGCCATTATAAAGCACTAATATTTGAATTAGTTTTACTTAACCCTTAATTACTCGCGCTGGGTGTATTACACCCAGTAAGATACTAAACTCTAAAAATAAACTGTAAATAATAAATATAGCAGCTTGAGTGTCTCGGTAGCTTAATTATTTGTGGTCAAGCATAGATTGGCCTAATTAATTTTAAAAATATACATTTAACTTTTTGGTAATCAGATAAGCTGGGTGGTTTACACCCAGCGCGAGTGTTTACGTAACACCTTTGGCTGGCCGTGAGTGACAGCTCGCCTATATTTTTTAGGTTTCAGATTCAGTCGGATGTATTTCTGTTGACTTTGTTCACATATTCTTTATTTGCTTTTTATTCCTAGCTCTCCAAAAACTATCGTTTGCTATTAATTAAAAATATATATATTTCATGGATACTTCAGCTCTCTAATTCTGATTCTAAAAATGAAGTTGTTGATGGCACATCGGATATATATTCCGATGAAAAACAGAAATATATAGCTACCATGATTCTGAATCCGAGTTGGAATCTGAAAACGAAGAATTTGGTTCATCTTCAACCTTCAGTTTCTATGTGGGGAGAGACCAGACAACGCGGTGGAAGACCAGTGAATGGCAAAGTACAAAAGAAAGAATTCGCTCTTGCAACATATTTTCTCACCTTCCTGGCCCGAAAAGAGATGGAAAGAACATTACAACAGCTGTTGGAGATTACAGAAAATTCATCAAAAATAAAATAGTTGAAAAAATAGCATGCAACACCAATCAATATATCTCAAATATTCGAGGAATTTTTTCTCGAGAAAGGGATGCGAAATATACTAATGATTTAGAAATTTGGACTCTTATTGGACTTGATGACGGTCTGTAATGAATCACGAGCGATTTCTCTTTTTACTCAGGTGTTTGCGTTCCGATGACTTGCCCACACGTCAAATAAGAACAAAATTGACAAACTAGCACCAATTAGAGAAATAATTGAAGAATTCGTTACAAACTGCAAAACTATGTATCATCTTGGAGAATATTTGACAGTAGATGAGAATATTATTACATTCAAAGGCCGATGTAGTTTCAAGCAGTACCTTCCCAATAAACCCGCAAAATATGACATAAAGAATTATGTGTTATGTAGCTCCCGCAAAAGCTATGTGGTGAATCTTGAAATATACCCTGGCAAGCAACCTGAAGGCCCTTATCAAATTAGTAACTTTCCCAACAATGTTGGTGAAAGACTTCACCTTCAATCTCCGGGTCAAAACGCAGCATATCTACTGACAATTGGTATACCAGTTATCCTCTTGCAGTAGCTCTTTTGAATGACCATAAATTGACCTTTTAGAGCCACTCAAAAAGAACAAAAAGAAATACTACCTGAATTTATGCCAAATAGCGCACGACAAGTGTTTAGCTCAATTTTTGGTTTTCAAAAAAATGTCTCCCTTGTATCATAAGTTCCTAAAAGGGGCAAAAGTGTCATTCTTTTATCTACAATTCACTCAACAGCAACAATTGATGAAATGACAAATAAAAATAAGAAGCCAGAAATGATTACTTTTTACAAAATGACAAAAGGGGTGGACCTATTGGATCAAAAGACGTCACTCTATTCCGTGGGACGACGTACCAAAAGATGGCCCCTGTGTATCTTTTATGAACTTTTTAATATTTCTGGAGTTAATTTCGAACTTCTTTTTGATGGGAATCAACCCCAAAACATTTACAAAAGAAGAGAGGATTTCCTAAAAGCTCTATCACTTGAATTGGTAACAGAGTATCATCATATCAGGTCTACTACCAAATCCTTTTCGAAACTACTTCGAAGTATTGTCCGGAAACATGCTGGTCAGTCACCAGAAACTATGGTAAGTTTTATGTCAAAATATAATAAAAAAATTTATCTCTAATCGTTTTATAATTTAGGAAGAAGACATTCTAGAACCTCTTTCAAAGGCTCAGAAAAGATCCATCTTTGTTCTTATAAAAAAGATCGTAAGACCAAAATATTATGCCAGAAATGCCAAAATAATATTTGTAAAGAAAATTCTATTATAATGAGTAGGCATTGTATGTAAATATTTCGAAAATTGTATCCCAAATTTAACAAAATTGATTTGGTGCTTAAATTTATATTTTAGTTTTTAAAATATTAAAAAAAATAAATATCACTCAAATTTTATCGATTAAAATATTTCAACTGTTAATAAAATAATTTTATCATACAAAAAGGTTCAAAAATTATTTTGTTTTAAGTGATATTTCACCAGGTTAAACACCGGTGTATTACACCCAGCGCGAGTAGTTACGTCACAAAAGTGAGCGCGAGTAACTAAGGGTTAATATATTAGCCCTGAAAGACCCAAGGTCATCAGGCGTGGAGCAGACTTCCTGCCGAAACCTAAGCCTATCTCCGTCGCAATGGGGGCGCTGCTTGCGAGTTAAATATACAAATCTGCAAATAACTCTAAGGATATTCAAGATATTCAAGAAATTATTTTTCAAAAACCTTCCCGGAGATATACCTAATAATATCCCAAATTTCACGGCGATTGGATGTATGGTTTTTGAATCTATAGAGTACAAACATACAGACAGACATTCAATTATATATATACAGTGGTACCTCGACATACGAGTTTAATTCGTTCCGCAACCTTGCTCGTATCTTGAATTACTCGTATCTCGAAGCAAATTTCCCCATACAAAACAATTGAACTACCATTAATCCGTTCCAACCTCCAAAATGTCACCCCAGTTATTTTTGTTACGTGGTTTTAAATAATAAAAACGTATTTATAAAGATCAAATATTTATTGCACAAAACAAAAAAGAGAATGTAAATAAATAAATTAGATATCCTCACTGGTCTTTGCCTTTTTCGCTACATTTTTCTCGCTTTCACCTGTAGGCCGTTTAGAAAAAAACATGTCCAAGGAGGTTTGTTTCTTCCTCCCTCTCAGAATGTTCCAGAAATGGGTTAGGCAAGTGTCATTAAAAAGGTCAGATGCACGACCTGTTGCAACTTTTTCTGGGTGTTTTTTTCCACAATTTTTTTTCTCTATAATTTCACGTTTTAATTCAATACTCACACACACACACAACACACACACACATAACACATCATCTTTTTCTTAGAACTTGACTTTTTACAAACTTTCTTCCGATCCATGGTTATAAAAATAAATGAACTAAAACTGTAAATGTAAACGCAACACAAAACGCGAACACAAAACACAACTTATCACAGCGGAAGCACGCTGCTAACTGATCGTGATGGCGCGCTGCGTGTTACTACCGAACCGAACTCGTATCTCGAATTTCGCTCGTAACTAAAAGCAAAAAAAAAAAACACTTGCTCGTCGGCTCGTATCTCGAAAAACTCGTATGTTGGGGCACCCGTATGTCGAGGTACCACTGTATATAGATTGTACAATTTGTTTCAATAAATTTTCTTTATATTTCCTGATAGTGGGTCAATTCCAGAACCTTTCATAGACAACTTGTATTAACCTAAAATGGGGGTTAATATGAAGTAGAGGGTACTAAAACTCTATAAATTATATTTTATATAATCATTTACATATTTGCATATGATAAAATGGGAGGGTAAGTTAGTTGTGAGATATATTTTCCGATTTACGGCAGAAACTATCAGTAACCTTTAGTTGTATGATAAGAGGATGATTGATTATTGCAGCACCGTCCGATATTTTCTTTTTTTATTTTAGACTATTTTTTATACTATGAAATGAACGTTATTTTAGGTATTCTATGCTAATGTTTGGTGTGTTTCGCGTCATATTCTATATAGTTATAAAACTAAACAAACTCAGAGATAATATAACTATGCAAATATTTCTTCCTCGACATATTGTATAAAATAAATTATAATTTTGAGGCAATTTTCGACACCTGTATAGTAAACTATTCATTATCATTAATGAAAATCAAGGAACTGTCCTTTACACCATAAAATTCGTATTTTATTTCATGTCCTTATTTGCACCGCAAATTGACATGATATGGTTACTTGTTATTTCTTCTTCATCATAATTATAAATATTTGAACGTGAATAGTTCCGTCAAATTTAAAACCTTTTTCCATTCTAGCCTCTTCATCTATATCATTAATTTCTCCTTTACGTTTTTCTCAGAGAGTATTGTTTGATATGGGTTATTTTATTCTTTTTTTCCCAATTCAAGTCTCAGTGGCGTAACAAACGTGGTATTAGAATATATAAGTGCCTTATCTATTGAGGGAAATTACACATAAAAGCTTTTGTGAAGATAAAAATTAAAAACAATTTTCATACCATAATTGAGTGTTAAAAATATATTGGGAATATTTATGATGTGTTACAGGACCTCCTAATATAATGTTGCTTCGGGTGCATTGTACCGTCTGCGTACATCACATTACTGAACGAAAGTTCGTATAGGGTTCTTCTAGGGTTTGGGCTTTATTTATGTGCTGTTCCTTCGTTTCACCTATCACAATTCTGAGAGAAACTATTCAAAAAAAGGTGTAAACACCTTAAACTTTTATTTTAAAAAAATCAGCATAAAATAAGGAAATCAATCAACTTTGATCTTGATTCTGCATAAACCATCGTCCTTTCAAACATACACGGTAGTATCAAAAAGTTCCCGAACTTTTAAAAAATAAAATATTAAACAACTTTTGAAAAATGTAAAATCAATTTTACTGTAAAGAACAAAGCCTGATCTATAATTTAATTTAGCAACGCCAGTAAATGCGCATGCTTATTTTCATTTTAGACATATTTTTGTTGTAAGTATTTAGCTCGCGTTGGTTTCTGCCATGTTATCATTTGAGCAAAGGTCAAATATTAAATTTTGTGTAAAATTAAAAGGCGCTTTAGAAGCGCTTTTTATCGTCATCAGAAGTAATTGAAAATGCGACGGCGGAGCTAAACAACCTTAGAAAAATAGAGTTTTAAATAGCATTTCAACAGCTCTTTTCACGCTGAAAATATGTGTAGATAACCAAGGCTCCTAATTTGAAAAATTTGATTTTCATATTACTATACTATAAATAAATAATTAATTCAAAATAAAAATCGGGAACTTTTGATCCTACCTTGTATAAACGTATCCCTACTTTACATTTAGACATATTCCTATTTTACAATCAATATTTGCATGGCTATCTATATTTTTGAGGCCCTAAATGTATGCCAATTAATGGTTGATTCTTACTGGTTACTTCCCTCGGCGCCGACCTCCACGGCTCCACCGTTGAACGAAGAGTCCCGCTCTATACAGTTCACGGCCCGTTTGGGCCAAACTTCAGAAAATTTGCCGGCATTTGCTGACCACCGACTTGAAATCTGCCTCTTGGCAACTGCTTCCACTGGAGTCTCTTGTCAGCGCCCCCGCCTCCTGTCAACACTTCACTGAACCTTTTTTGGCCTTACTGAACCTCGCTGACTTTGAGTCGCTTCAATATTCTGATCATTGCAATGGAGACAATCTATAAAAAGGGATTCAATATCTATGCTACATATATGAAGCTAAAATCAGTAGTTTAAATCAAAATCAATGTGTATTGTTTTGGCAATGTCTCATATTCTCATAAATCTATTATATCGATCAAGTTTAATTCATTTTGTAGTATTTCCAAAAATAAGAAATAGAGGCTTGCGGAAGCGACTATAGATATTTGTTTTCTTATATGTAATTATCATATATATAATTTTGAATAAAACAAAAATCACCTTCAAATGAAGAACTGATCTAATAAATATACTCCTGTTTCAACAATGTGCCAATAAGACTTTACAAGCTAATCGATTATGAGATTAAAAATTTAAACCTAAAAATTGACTCAATAGAGCAATGCCTAACTCAAATATAAGGGGTAGACCATATTACTTCATTATTTTGACTTTTACACTTCGTTTGGTTTCTTTTTTTATTCGAATATAAAATTCCGATTTGTTCCTATTAACAGTTGTCTCACTTTGCCACAATATATTTACTATATATGCTTATTATAAACTGATATATTATACTATATATATATATATATTTATGTTTAAATAGAGAGCTATCCATAAATAGATCTTTAACAAAGTCATATATATATAGTTTTATTTTACTTTATATTAATTCTAATATTCATCTGACCAATACGTAAAAAAAGCGCCATCTATTGGAATAAATATCAACTAACCATTCATTTAATAAGTTTCTAGAATAGTTGCATGAAAAAGTGAAAGTTGTATGAGCTTATGATTTTGCTTTGTTTTAAAAATGAATCGATGTTGGTTCCATATGCTTGAATTGAATATTACACCATGGTTCTATATATTTTATTGCTTAAAAAGGAATACAACAAAATACAAAAGAAACTATAATTGCAAATGATTTGATAACTAACTGAGAAAAAATCAAAAATGTTGATGATAATAATTTGAATATGTCTGCCAGAACAATATTTCTATGAATTAAAAAATAAGATTAATTACAAAATTAACATATAAACTTAAAACAATAGTGACCAAAATTCTTGTGGAGAAATCGAGAAAAGACAGCTTGGTAAGTAGCCATCAGCGTTACACAGGCTAAACCTTAAAGATTTATCAAGTTTGTTTTAAAGACCTTTTGATCATTATGTAAAAGAGTATTTACTACCAAATATTCGTGAGTGAACTTTGAATTTTAAAAAAACAAAAAGTGATTAAAAAAGACTATGTATTAAAAATAATGCAACATTCCCAGATTACTCTAATGAAAATTACCTTTTTCGTGTTATTTTATATTAAAATAAAATATTATAATTAAGATTGAAATATCAGACTTCAATAGATGTTTTTTTTTTTAAGTTTTAATTCTCAAATATCTATCTTTTGAAGATTAAAGCCCTTCTACAGGAAAAAATACGATACACTCAATAAATAAAATATATTTCAGCAATAATTATATATAAACATAGATTAAAATGATAAACCAAATATTATAACAGAAGCAATGAATCGCTGTGTAAAAAGCTAATCACTATCTACAAGTTGATGATGAATTATAAGCCATTATAACTTCCCATCTATATATATGAAATGGAAGCATTAAAGCACGAATGTTCCTTTTAAAATATAAAACAAATTTCTACTGTCTTTTCTGCGACGAAATATTGAAGATAGTTCCATATAATTTAATATTTTAATATTTCTATGAAAAATAGACACTTCGGCCAGTTAGAGTTTTTATTTTTCTCAACGTTTCGACAAAAATCTTTTCTCTTCATCAGGAGAAATAAATAAAATTAAGCATTTGGCAAGGCGTTAAAAATTGTTCTCTATATAGGAGAAACTGGACGAAGTGTCTATTTTTCATAGAAATATGAATGCCGGCCAGGCAACCTCTATCTTTCCATGAATATATTTAAATAAATATAAAATAAAAGATTAAAATAGGCAGCAACGTGTTTCTTTTTTTCAATATTGAGATATTCTGAATTGAAACACTTTTTCACACAGGCAATGTGTTTTTCTAAATCTTCTTAGGAAGGGTTGTGTAAATCCAAACTTTAAAATCTTTAATAAAAAAGAAATGCGTGTTGCAGTATAATTTATAATTTAATATTTATATAATATATCACTATATATATATTATGAATAGGGCCTCCAATCCCGGTACATATTTTCAATCCCGGGATTCGGGATTGCTTTTTTCTCAATCCCGGGATCCCGGGATTGAAAAACATTTTCTTCTTTCTACGCTAAGAGGTTTATCGTTTCGTTCGTTATATTTTTAATTTTTTTCTTTCATATAGTGCCAATTACATGGTACTTACTTCGATGAAAGCAACCTGAAAGCCATATATTTTGCGCCTGCTTATGAACTAAATCATTGCTTTTGGGTTACAGTTTGAAATTATCTGTCGATTACTGTACACACATCTAGAAAAAAATACTGTTCTTGTAATTCTTAGACCACATCTCTTAATGCAGTGTTGGGCAGTAACCCATTCAAAGTAATACATTACCTTGTAATTACGATTACTTTGCAATGCATCACTTTGCAAAAAAAAATGCATTAGAATATAAACATAATTACTCGTAATTCTATATATAATGATATCAATTGTGATTAAAATTACTTGTAATTGTAATTATAGCAAATATAATCATGATTATTTGCAATTGCGATTATAGAAAATGTAATCATTATTGCATTTTTGCCCAACTATGTATTAATGTTTAGAAAGAAGAAAGCACCGTTTTAAAAACCATGAATTACTTTATTTTAAGGATAAAAATTCAATTTCGAGAAAGATTTGAGCGTAGGAAAGATAATTTGTCAAGAGTGTCATCATGCAAACTAGAACGTATCTTATTGCATAGGTATCCAGAGGAGGAAAAGACTCTTTCCGATTCCACAGACGTTGGAGGAATTATCAGCAAGTATTGATACAGACTCTCTAAATGTTGATTATGTAGAAATAGAAACATAGAAAAAAAATTATAAAACAATTTGGAGCCCAGATAAGAGGTTAGTGGCGGGTCCATGTTACACGCAGGTCCGCCACAAAAATTAAGGGATGCCGCTACTATCTAAGAAGCCACTATTTGCATGTCAACAAAAACTGGGGCCCCCTCCATGTATAATGCTGCATACTATCATTCTAGAGGCTGCCATTTTGGAAAGATCTTGCAGAATAACCCTTCGTTATTCGTGCATGAAAATAATTTGAAATCTCTTAGAAAAAAAGACCTGAAATGCAGCTGTATAAACAAAACGTCAAAAGTGTGCTATCGCATCATCTGTTTGATTACCAAAATGCTAGATAAGAAAAATATATTTTTGCGCTGGTTTTCATGCACAAACCAGTAATCCCGGGATTTTTCGAGCAGAATCCCGGGATTTCGGGATCATTATTTGACTCCGGGATTGGAGGCCCTAATTATGAATAAATAATTTATTGTTAGATAAAGAGTTGATATAAGACAAATGATCGATAAGATAAAGGGTTGAAGGTAGAATCGTGATAAAAAAATAATTATTTTTACCATAAATCAACTTCAATTTTCAATTACTTGAATAAATATTACGCATTAGTTATTTTCATAATATATAGAATTTATAAAGTTAATCCTATATTAGTGATTGAAAAAGATAGATATGTCAAATATGCATATTTACAACAAAACTGAAAGTCATTCTAAAAACGATAACAAAAGTAGAATTATCAATGAAATTTCTTCCCCACAACAACCGTTCGTGTATACACCTACCTATCGTCTCTAATAACTTCAATAAGCCCTTCATTAGATTGAAGAGCATGGCGCTGCGAAACACAATCTTTGTGACGAATCTTGATCTGAACTACGCCAACAATAAAGTTGAAAGATGGCTAATCGACCGCGCGCCCTCTTGGCACAAGAAAAAGAACATATACGATGACATCGCCTGGCGACTTAAACTCCGAGCCCTCCCTTACCCACGGCGTTTTTCCAAGAATAGCTGCCCTGCGTGCAATGGATCGCCTGATTTACAACATCGATATCTTGACTGCACAATTATACAGCCGATTTTAAACGACGCTATTTTGAAATGCTGTGCTCTAAAGAGAAATTACGTCTTTGACCCTATGAATTTTATCATGAATGATGATGACGACGCCATCAATGACATCCTTAACGAAGCAAAGTTCTATATATACAAATTATGGCTCGATGTAGATTTTTAACAAGTGTTATCCCCTCCCCCCCTAACAACGTTTCCCTGTAAAATTTAGGAGTGTTTGAATAAAAAGACCGTTTTGCGTTTTATATATATATATATATATATATAAATAGTTGTTTAGTTTTATAGTTTAGTTTTGTATTAAAATTATCTTTATTACTTTGATTATTTAAATTCAAATTATAAAATTTGTAAATTGTTATTATTCAATAGAGAGAGAGAAAAAAAATTATTTACTTCTTACACATCATCCATATATATTTATAATTAATAACAATAAAATTTAACAACGTAACGTCTTTTGCAATCGGCTGTTACACGTCATTTAGACATACTCTAATTTGTATATAGAATAATAGAAGTGAGAATATATTTAATAGTATAAATTTTAGTAGTTATAGAGAGAAAAGAGAGAAAGACAGAACCATGCACTTTTATTCAAACTAATAATAAGAAAAAAAAATGTGTAAAGAAGGTAGATAAGATTGTTAGTATATATATATTTTTTTATAATTTTATATTTATCCTTTTTTTTTATAATGATTTTTTATTTTTTTATTTTATAATATGAATTAACTTTTTAGACCTAAATATAAACCTTACAGATAATGCTATTAAAATTTATAATTAAAAAAGTAATTATAATTTCAATATTATAAAATACTGCAATATAAATCCTAATATATCATTAAATTGCTGCAAAGGTATATATTTTGGTCAGTTTCTAAGATTTTATAGAATAAATAATATATTAAAAAATTTCATAGAAGATGTTAAAAATTTAAACATAGAATTTATTAAAAACAAATTTAGTATTACACAAGTAAAATATTTCAACAGTATATCAATTATAAAATACTTTTAAAAAAATAAATGGAAGTATCCATTTATTAAATCAACTTTTTATAATTTCTCTCACTAATAACTAATACAAATTTATAATCTTTAACAGTTAATTAAACTTAAATTATATAACTAATTTGAAAAATTTTCACAAGATTTTTAAAGTAATATTGTATAGAATTCATTTTATTTAATCTCCAATTTCTAGGGAGGAAAATGGAAATTAAATAATAATTATTTTCAAAATTAATAGCTTTATTAATCATCTAATAATTTACCTTTTTAAAGGAAAATTAAAAGATAAATAATAATTGAATCAGTTATATTAATATAACTAACTGTAAAGATTATAAAGATTGGCTTTCTTCCCTTAACTATTTTCTTTCTTCTTCAGTTGTCTTATTAATCTGAAATTTCTGAGAAGGCAGTCTAATTTTGAAGGGACAAACATGTTGATGTTTATCATTTAAAATATTCATTTTCATTCTATGATTTAATTAATCTGTGAACTAATTTATTCTGTGGTGTTGTATGTATATAAATATGTGTATTTCTTTGAGTAAGTGTGGGAGATATAGTATATGAGGAGACGTTAAGGAGTAAGAGTATTTAGTTTTAATTATAGTCATTGTTTTTTGTGCCTTCAATAAAGAAGTTTTAAGTTTTAATAGAGACTAATTTATTAAGATTCTCCCAACAATTGGTAGCAGAGCGGTTGATTAAAAATTAATGCAAATCAAGATTGATTGAATAATTTTTAGAAAAAGCAAAGATGCAAAATTTTAACTTATCTCAAATAGAAAAATTATAGAAAAAAACTACTTGATCTGGGCAAACAGAATAGAAAGCGAATTAAGAAGTTTTAAAATATGGAGACGTATCATAGAAGGAGAAGAGATAGAAAAGCCTCAAGAAACAGATAAAAAATTTGATGAAAAAATGAAAATCTGGGAAGACTGGGATGATGACAATGCCATTGCAAGAAATTTGATTAACAGAACAATGAATGACACTCAAGTGCTAAAATACTCGAGCGAAAAAAGTGCCAAGAGATTATGGAATATAATTGGGGAAGAAATGGCATCAAAAAAATGAAGACTTGCAGATGAAAAAAAGAATAGAATTATCAAAATTAAAAATGAAGGAAGATGAAACGGTTGATGATTACTTAAATAGAGCAATGATTATAAAGAGCAGAAGCATTCAAGCAGGAGATGAAATAAGAGATAGAGAATTAATTTGCTTCGTTTTGGAAGGTTTGAGAGTTGAATTTGATTTTGACATAAAAATTATAAAATCTGACAGGCAAAATAATATGAACACAATAAGACAAATCCTGAAGGAAACAGAGGAAAAATTAAAACATAGAAAGGAAGAAAAACGGCAAACGGAAATTGCATCAAAAGCTAAAGAAGGCTGGACGGAAAGAAGAAATTTTATTAAATGTTATAAATGTGGAATGATGTGACATATTTCTAGAGAGTGTAGAAACAAGATCAAATGTTTTAAATGTGGAGGATTTGGTCATAAATCGGCAATATGTAGAAAGAATAGAAGTGAAGAGCATGCAGAGCATAATTATAATGGGCCTAAGAGAGGAATAAACAAGAAAAATTATAGAGAATCTACAAGTCATGTGATGGAAACAAATGAAGACAATTACGAAGAGGAAGATCAAGGGGATGAAAAAATAAGATGGACAATGGATTCTGGAGCCTCTAGCCATATGGTTAGTGGGAAAGAATTATTTATAGAGTATGAAGAGGAGGAGAGAATTATAGCAACAGCTGAGAAGGGTGCAGTGATGAAATCATCGGGAATTGGAGCTATAAGAATGAAGTCGAATGTAAATGAGGGATTCATAAAATTTAAAAATGTTTTGCATGTGCCTGATTTGAGAGAAAGTTTATTATCAGTTGCAAAAATTGTGGATCATGATTTTGGTGTATTATTTAGTAAATATAAAGCTGAGGTAATAGGTAAAGATGGTGAGATTTTATATGAGGCAAGGAGAAATGGTGATAAATCTGAAGTTGAAGGAATCCTAAATATGGAAATCGCTAGAAAAGCAGAAGTAGATGATATGCTATGGCATCAAAGACTTGCTCATGTAAATTTTCAGAAATTGAAAGAAATGTATGATAATTCAACTGTATTAGGATTGAAAAAATTACATAATAACACAAAGGGAATTGCGAATCTTGTACATTGGGAAAATTACATAGAAAATCTTACAAAAGTATTCAATATAAACAATCTGAAGATATTTTGGATCTATGGCATACCGACATAGTTGGACCTTTGAATGATTCATTTGGATATAAGTATTTCATCACTATTGTTGATGACTATAGTAATTTTACTTTCGTTATACCAATTGCTAATAAATCTCAAACAGCAGATTCCATAATAAACTTGATTATGCAAGAAGAAAGACAGACTGGAAAGAAAGTAAAGAGGATTCGAAATGATAATGGAGGAGAATATGTTTCAAATTATTTGAGGCGATGGTTATCTAGTAAGGGCATCAAACAAGAATTCACTACTGCTTATACTCCTGAAAGTAATGGAAAAGCCGAAAGATTTAATAGAACCATAGTTGAGTCAGCAAGAACCATGCTGATTGATTCTAAATTACCAAAAAAATTTTGGAGTGAAAGTGTTAAAGTGGCTGTTCATGTAAATAACAGAATTAAAATCAAAGAAATGAATACAACTCCTTTCGAGATATACAAGGGATGGAAACCAAATATTGTTTATTTAAAAAGGTTCGGAAGCGAAGCTTATGTTCATATAAGAAAAGAAAAAAGAAAGAAGATGGAACCAAAAGCTCATAAAGGGATCATGATGGGATACAGTACGATAAGAAAAGGCTATAGAATATATTTTCCAGAAATAGATGTAATTCATGAATTATAAGATGTTAAATTTAATGAATCTAAGCTCGGATATTATTTAATGAATAATTTAGTGGAAGAAATCTCGATGAAAATGAACTTTTCTTTTTTAGTAGAGAAGACCAAAATTTGATTTCTCACGGGAATGAAGACTCTGGTGGTGATATTTATAATAGAGAAGACCAGGTAGAAACTTTAACATCGATGATGAGCATATTCCTCAAGATGATAATGATGTAGATTTGAGTGAAATAGATGAAATACCTCCTGATGAAATAATTACTCCACGTAGAAGAGGACCAGAACCAGGAATGACGAGAGAAATGAGAAAAGAACGAGATCTTCGTTTGAGAGAAACCGAGGAAGAAGAACTTATAAAAAGGGGAGTGAGGAGATCTGAAAGATTAAGACTAATGAAAAATAAGAAAAATGTTTCTGATAGAACTTATGAAATTAAACGTCCGAAAGATTACCAAGAAGCACTGAATTCAGAAGAAATGAAAGCGGACCATCTCACCAAGACTGTGGATGCTGTCAAGCTTAAAACTGCATAAGTGGTGGAGTTATTTTTTGAGGAATGAAAATTGAAAATTTGAAGGGGAGATTTGTTGATGTTTATCATTTAAAATATTCATTTTCATTCTATGATTTAATTAATCTGTGACCTAATTTATTCTGTGGTGTTGTATGTATATAAATATGTGTATTTCTTTGAGTAAGTGTGGGAGATAGTATATGAGGAGACGTTAAGGAGTAAGAGTATTTAGTTTTAATTATAGTCATTGTTTTTTGTGCCTTCAATAAAGAAGTTTCAAATTATAAAACTATTTTAGTGGCGTATTATTCTTTTTTAAAATAAAACAATTTCTACTGTCCTTACTGCGATGAAAAATTAAAGGGAGGGCCTGGCTCATCAGTGGTGAACCCTCCCAGCGGTTTCGCCAGTTTAATCTACCATACCGCTGTTATATTGCATTTTTGGAACTTCCTTTTATAGGTGACCGTTGTAAGAATCTTGGAATGGGTATTTTAGAAGAACTATGGACATAAGCTTTTAGGACAGCAGAATTAAATATAATTATAAATATATAATATGCTTCGAGCAATCGCTCTTCCGCAAAAATCAAATTGTGTCTTTTATTAGAACAATAATGTTATGATGTACTAGAGCGCCATCTGTTATCAAATTATAAAACTATTTTAGTGGCGTATTATTCTTTTTTAAAATAAAACAATTTCTACTGTCCTTACTGCGATGAAAAATTAAAGGGAGGGCCTGGCTCATCAGTGGTGAACCCTCCCAGCGGTTTCGCCAGTTTAATCTACCATACCGCTGTTATATTGCATTTTTGGAACTTCCTTTTATAGGTGACCGTTGTAAGAATCTTGGAATGGGTATTTTAGAAGAACTATGGACATAAGCTTTTAGGACAGCAGAATTAAATATAATTATAAATATATAATATGCTTCGAGAAATTTAAAAGAAGTTTTAAGTTTTAATAGAGACTAATTTATTAAGATTCTCCCAACACATGTGTCCCCCCCGCAACAGATGTTAACCAGAAATAGCTGTTTACAGAGGAAGGCGTCACAGAAGAGGTAGGTTACAGTTAGAATTTCTTAACACTTGTAGTTGTTAAATCGGTGTATATAAATGTTTCACTGAAACAACTTAATATTAACACATAGAATCCGGTCGAAGAGAGATCTATGGCATAATAGAGCAGGAGTGAAATGTCGCTGGACTTTTATTTGAAAATCTCCGGTCCAGCAGATCTCTTTTTCCACTAATTATTTCATTTTAATTTTTTTTGTATATGTCTGGTCTACCATTAGGGTTTCAAAACATTATAACCAAACTTATAACAAAAGTTAATTCATATTATAGATATATTACTAAATACAACTAGATATATTCATATTATAAAAAAAAATTAAAAAATCATTATAAAAAAAGGATAAAATATAAAATTATTAAAATATATATATATATACTAACAATCTTATCTACCTTCTTTACAAAATTTTTTTTTCTTATTATTAGTTTGAATAAAAGTGCATGGTTCTGTCTTTCTTTCTTTTCTCTATAACTACTAAAATTTATACTATTAAATATATTCTCACTTCTATTATTCTATATACAAATTAGAGTATGTCTAAATGACGTGTAACAGCCGATTGCAAAAGACGTTACGTTGTTAAATTTTATTGTTATTAATTATAAATATATATGGATGATGTGTAAGAAGTAAAGAATTTTTTTTTTCTCTCTCTCTATTAAATAATAACAATTTACAAATCTTATAATTCGAATTTAAATAATCAAAGTAATAAAGATAATTTTAATACAAAACTAAACTATAAAACTAAACAACTATTTATTTTTATAATTAATTTAGATTTAGCTTGCTAATCTAATCAAATCTACTTGATATAAATTATCATTCTTATCAGTTTACTCTTTAAATTTTAAATATAAAATCACTATTATATTTTTATTATATAGTTTTTACACTATATATATATATATTTATTAAAGATAAAGAAGGCATCTCCTGACCACGAGCACATGTGCTTTTTATTTTTTTCTATTGTTTTTTCATATATATTTATATAACTGGAATAACTAATTCGTCATTATCACATATGGGTTATATGTTGGTGAAGGAATTTCGACATTTACACCTGAGATCGAATCCTATATTGCATATATTCTTGCACAAGTTGAACCCCACCAGTGAGTAACCACACAGGGCTCTGCGTACCTTGTAAGTACAAAGAGAATTGTTTTCTACTTGTGTAGAGGCATGTGGTGCACGTGTTGGGGCACGTTTTTGTAACCATACCCCAACAGAAGGCGTATGTATAATCAAATCAAATGGATACATGGCTTCCCTCCCACATAGACTTACAGACCACCTTTTTGCCCATAAACCTAGACAATTGATGACACCAGACTTCCATGCCGAAAGCTGATGCCTGGTGAAGAAGACACCAGTGACATCCAGAGACATCCGCGCTGGAAGCTGTTGTTCCATATGTACATATATTCCCCTCACCAAAAATTTAGGTAAAGGTGACCAGAAAAAATGGAGAAGGAAGATTTCTAAAAGACTAAGCCTTATAAATATCCTTCCCGAAAAAAGGAAGCATCACATTACAGTCCAGGTAAAAGGGGCCTGGGTCGATTTTTAGCCAAGACGGGGGGCGATATATATACCGTCCCGAGAAAAGGGAGGATCGTATTACAGCCCATGTGGAGGAGGCCTGGGGTCTGATGAAATTTTACACTATTGCCGTGGCTGTTTCTCTCTTTAGATTTTTTTTGTTTTGGTAATACTATATGTTCTATTTTGATGGGAGAGGCCTGGGGCGTCTGTGAAATCGTATACTGGAGCCGTTGGCCATTTTGATTGGTGTTTCTTTCGGCGAATGAAAATGCCAGCCAATAGAAACTTTGGCGCGGCCAGCGAATAAAAACGGAGAGAGACAAGAATAAAAGAGGGTTTCTTTGCCAAAAGGCAGATTCAATCTGAGTCGCTCAGTGAGAGGACAGTCTTCAGTCGGGAGACCAGACCTTTGCCGGCACTTTCGAGAAAAGGTAAGCCATTTGTCATTATGACTTAGCGCCCCCCCCCCCTTTTGTGTAGTAACCAACCTAGATTTCGCATGGGCCCTAAAGGGCTATAAAGTAACTTCAGGTCACCTCTACCTAAATTTTACTATGTAAATAGCATATCTCGTCAGTATAGACATGTTCCCAAATTTTAATTTATTTAAATAAATATCTAGAGAAATTTTCTTGTTTCCTCTCATACATATTTCATTCCTTTTGCTTTATGGTACTACCCCCCACACCTTAATTTCACAAATTGTACTAAATATAGAACTACCGACTCTGTTGGAATAGAGTTGTGTACTATATCTTTGCTGTGATATATTGACACAGCGACAGTTGCAAATTACGACTTAATAGGGCTACTTTGAGGGTATCTATCTGTCAGGTTTTAGTAATGTTTGTACTTTTATGTGTTCCAGTGCGTTATTCCATCATATTTACCATTATACCATATTTTCTGATTCCTCGGGCTATTGTTACGCTGTTAGGAGGGTACGGCATGATGCAAACAGATTTGTATGTTTGACTATTGTTTGTGTTATTTGGGCTATAAAAATGCCTTAATATGAATCTATTTACAGTTGATCTGTAGAAATTATAGAGATCTGTTGCTATAATTTTCCTCTATGAAATAGCTCCCAGCGTCTTCAGTGGGTTGCTAAACCTCCAGAAGGAGTCTTTTATAGATTGCCCAATTTAATAACGATTTCATGGGTTGTCTGATGAAATTGTATACTAGTGTCGTGGCTGTTTCCATCTTTAGACCTTTGTTCTGACAATATTATATGCTCGATCCCTGCTTTAGCTCAACTCTTAATCAATTACAGAGTTCCCCCCCCTCTTTTTTTTTAATTTTATTTATCCTGTTTGCACAAATTGCATTACATGTGATGATGTAAAGACATATGTCGATAGTGCATCATTGACAGCTGTGCTTCTATTATACAACATTAAGGTCTTGCTGCGGGTTATATACATGGGGTTGTTGGTCTAAATTGCTATATATATATACTTAAGTAAGGAAACTTTAATGGGTCACATCGTGTATCCTCCCTTTTCATCTATCCAAACCGGGAACGCAACACACGTACAGTAAAAGGCAGTCGCGAACTACCCACCATGATTATCATGGTGTCTACGAAGTGTACTTAAAATAAAAAAGAACATTTCTGTCGTTTTGATATTGAAAAATTGTCAATATTTGCTTTCAAGTGTCTTCCACCTTTTTATGTCTCATATATACTTCTACTCAAATTTTCTTGGCAACTAACCCACTACCTTTCTAGCTAGCACTAAATTAGTAAATATACCTTTAATTTGGGAGTCAAAGTACTTCAAATAGTTTTTATTTCTATAATTTTAGAATATTAAAATACATTATTATTTAAGAATGATCAAAAATTAGATATAAAAGATAGTTTATGAATTATTCAAATTTGATTCAACCTACCTTCATTTGAATAACGATATTTTCTTCTCATATAAGATATATATTTTAAACAATTTTGAAAATATCTTCCAATAATATATATATATTTATATAAATATTCAAATATATAGAAACAACACGAAGCACAACATAAATATTTTTGAAAAATGAATGTTTGAATATAATTTTATTTCCTATTCAGGAAAATGAAGCCAATCAATAAAAATAAATAAATATGACAATAAAACAATGTCATGAAGATGACCTTCGGCAAAATGCCAAAGATAATGGCAAGAAATATATAAAAAATAAAAAATAAAAAGTTGTCCATAGCAGACAAAATGATACAAGCCATATAAATAATTTTTGGCCAGGACATTGCCAAATATGGAAATATATATAGAAATATTTCATAGATGCCGCAAATAATAAATATAATGTTCGAAAAACAACACGGCAGAATTTCAAAAAGAAGGCAATCCACAAATAGATAAATATAAAATAAAAAAATATCCATCTTTACGAGCACAATATAACTTTTTCAATATAAACAAATTTTATAACAATTACAACTTTATGATAATAGAAACAAAATTGAAATTTATTAAATGTCTTTAATCTTAATATAATCATTTATTGCGATATATAAGCTGAAAAGAAGTGGGATAGAGTAAAGAAGTGAGAGAATTTATTATATTTGTGATAAATAAAAAATTATGATTAAAGATAGAAAAATTTGTGACTAAAAAAATACTATGAACAAATTCAATGATTATTTCAACGAAAAAATAAAAATACAATAAGAATCATCTGAAGAAGATGAATCTAAACTCAATGCATTTGCATATGAAGATACTTCCTTATAAAAGAGCTGGGTTTAGAGAAATATCCTGATCTCTTGGCGCTATGAAGAACTTTTCCCAGATGTATTTATTGATACTTCTTGATTTTAGAGCTGGGATCAGGAAACAACACCGATCTCACAGTACTGTGAAAGAAAACTCTATCCAGATAATATCTATGGATATTTCCTGATGTAAGAAATGGAGTTAGTAAACAATCAAAATTTCATAGTACTATGGAGGAATACTTTATACTGATATATCTATAGATATATATATCTCCATTTTAGAGCTGAAGAGCGACAACCATTTCTCATGAAGCTATATAGGAAAACAACACCCAGCTGTATTTGTAGACAATTCACTACGCTAAATCTGTGTTCGTAAAAATACCTGTTCTCTAGATGCCATTGAAGATTATTCTACTCAGATATTTTCTGATATTTTAGAATTGTGGTTATGAAATTACCTAATCTCAAAGTGCTGTGAGGAGTTTACTACCCAAATTTATCTAAATATATTTTCTATGTTAGAGTTGGGGTCGAACAACAATTCCAAAATCATGTTTAAAATATAAATCTTATATTCATCTGTACCTATAAACGGTTTACGATGCTGAATAGGCGATGAGAAGCACTCTACAATATCATGGTACTATAGGGATCAGAATTCTGCCTTCAGAGTGCTATTTATTATAAATGTGCGAATGAATGTACTGATGTTTTGACAAAATATCAATGTATTACTAGAGTTTACAAACCTAATAGTAGTTATTGAAATTAAAGATGAATTGAAGTATAATCAAAACTGTCTAATTTAATAATAAAACAATGTTCGAATAAAAAAGGGCAAACAATTTCAATTCATTTTATTGACCTGTACATCGGGATTGCTATATTCGCTCTACAATATTAGAGCTCTGATTTGTTCCTATTATGAGATATCCCAATCAACCGGAATCTACTATCTAGTAAATATATAATAATAATAATACAAATAATAATAATAATTAAATTCTAATAAAACTAAATAGTTTACATACCATCTTATTTAGATAAGAAAAATACCCTCTGAAAGTACATATAAGCAACACTGATGTTATTGGGCCTTCTATTATAAAAAAATATATTAACTAAAAGAGCACACACTCATAGACATTTGTTTAATTTTATAACAAAATATTGGGCAACATATTTTTGATTAAGAAATACAACTATGCATCGTTTTCTGAATGTTGGATCTTTAACCAAATTACACTCAAATTTCCATCTTTTCTTGGCATTTCACCTAATACCTTTCTTACTGGCATTAATTTAGGGAATATTCTTCCAATTTGGGAATATATAATAACTTCGAATTGCCTCTTTATTTCTAAGATTTTATTGGTCATAATATATTAACTAAAACGATAATGGTAGATGGGAGAAGTTTCAGAAAAAATATATATTTAAAGTTTCACTTACCTTTAGTTAGAAAACCAACTTGTTTATATTTTAGATATTTTCAGCATTAAAATAATATAAATAAAATTTAAAATTTTCAAAATTAAAATGATATAAATATTTCCACGAATATATATGCAAACATATAATCACAGCACGAATAAAAAAGCACACACACAACATAAATCTTCACAAAATAAATATTCCCATAATAATTTTTATTTCTTATTTAGGAAAATGAAGCCAATTGATAAAATCAAATAAATGTGACAATAAAAAATGGTCACAAAAATTACTCTCGGCAAAATGCCAAAGAGAAAGACAAGCAAGAGATATATAAAATCAAAAATAAAAAAATAGTCCAAAGCGGACAAAATGGCACAAGCCATATAAATCAATGTTGGCCAGGGCATTGCCAAATATGGGAAAATATATATAAATATTTCGTAAATGCTGCAAATGATGAAAATCAAATTTGAAAAACAGCACGGCAAAATTTCATAAAGGATGCAATCAACAAAAAGATAAATGTAGAATAAAAATATATCCATCTTTTTACGCAATGAGGCTTTCTATTTTAATGGAACAAATTAAATATATAACAATTAAAACTTTGAAAAAAAATATATCTAATTGAAATATTAAAAAGCCTTGAATTTTAATATTAGGGGAAATGATACTATTTAATATTTTTAAAGAGGAATCGCTTAAAGTGAAGACGTTGGAATCAATAGTTTTTCTATGAAGTATACATTCTATGAAGGATATGATTCAAAAGATACACACACAAACAAAGTAGGGTTTTTAAGACCACCGGTCTTATACAGATTCACCACAGGAAGAAAGGAATCATAGATGGAGCTCCTGTACTCCAGGCAGCGCAACACCCAACAACAGCCTCCAGGTCCGACGCCACTCATTCCTTCGTGCATACGCCATGGTTAGCAAATCACTGAAAAGGCTAGTGTGAAATCAGTCGCGTGATTAAAAAAAAATTAACAAGATCAAAATGAAATTATGAACAGAAAATGATAAAATACTAAGTATGTTCTAAGAAACTAAATCAATGTCTGGTTTTTAGAAGATGTTTGATGTATTAGTTTTCATGAGGTTAGAGCCAGTGTCGGAGACCAATCCTAATCTCTTGGTGCTAGGAAGAGGACTTTACCCTGATATATCTCTAGATACTTCCTGATTATATAGCTATATTCAAAATTCAACCGTGCTATCATCATGATACTTTGATCCACAACTTCACCCAGATTTATCTATATATGTTTCCTGATGCTATAGCTGGATTCAGAAATTGAACATAAAATCGTCGTGATATTTTGAATAAATCAAAAATTCTAAATCTGCGAATATTATTTTATTAAAGCAACCAATTCAAGTAAAACGCCAATTTGGCTCAGAGCTGGGAGAAGTAGCCAGAGTAGTAGATCATCCCAGTGCGGTGGTCTACCACGTAGAACACGAAGGGATGGTCCACCTTTACCGTGCGGCCTGACGAGCTGTGGTATTTGTGGTGGGGAGAGTAGTCGCTGCTGGGTTCCTCCATTTCGAAATAGGCCCTGTGTCCTACCTGGGACACGTAGAGCTCCCTGGATATTCCAGAGAAGTCCGCACCTTCATGGAAGATGTCCTGGAATCCGGCCTGCTGGAGAACATCAGACAGAGGCTGGTAGTAGTCCAGCTTGAACTCAGGAATGTGGACCTCCACATCCTCCTGGTACATCTGGGACGAGATGTGACTGTACGTCTTGTACGAGAAGTATTCCCTGAGCTGGTCCAGACCCTCGTAGCGCTCGGGGACCACGACCATCAGACTAAGGTACTCGTTATCATAGTAGGGGATCCGGACGGCCTTGTAGTCCTGGGAGTAGTAGTAGTATATGGGGCCCTTCAGGGTCCAGTACTTCACTTGGCTGTCACGGTCCCCGTAGTTGTAGAACTGGCCAGTGTAGGTCTGGCCAGAGTGGTACTTCAGACTGCCGCCATAGTAGGCAGCGCTCAGGTAGTACAGCTTGGTCCGAGGGTCCAGGTCCTCCTCCAGGTACTCGGGGAACTTGCCCTGGGACTCTCTCTTCACCATCTCGTTGATCTCCCGTCTGACTTCCTCGCCGTTGTCAAAGTCCACCTTGGACACGGGAGACTGGTAGTAGCTCTGGATCAGTTGCTGGTAGGACTCCTGGATGGAGTAGTCCTGGTCCACGTAGACCCCATAGGCCCAGTTGTAGTCGTTGTTCGGCTGGTAGAAGTCCTTGTAGTACTGGTGCACGTCCTGGAGGTCGTCATAGCCTAAGGTCTTCTCTATGTCCCGAGCTGTCTGGCCGCGGGCTGCGCCGTAGATCATGGCCAGCGAGGTGGAGATGGCCAGCGGGGAGTAGACGGCGTTGGGGTCCTGGCCGCCATAGTAGGGGTAGAGCTGGAAGGCCAGGCGGTTGGTGAGTTTAGCCAGCTGGGCCTCGTACTGGTTGCTCCCTGAGATGTGGTCCTTGTGGTAGTGGTTGGGGACCGCTGCCGCGAAAGCCAGGAAACACAGCAAGATGGCCGCCACAATCTTCATTCTGAGGACACACAGAAAAGAGGTTTAATTTTATCAATTATCAATCTTGAATGAGTTCTTCATGGTAAAACGATATATTTATTTATTGGGGTTTTCAAAATCTATTTATGCTTGAAACCTTTGTCGAATTTTAAATATTTATATATATTAAACATCAATTTTTCCAAATCACAATAAAAATTTACATTAAATTTTTAAAATAAAAATAATACTCTTTTATATATATTTTATTTATTTATATATTATCTCAAAGGTTCTTAGAAATATATTTGATTGAGTATTTTTACGTCTTATCATTTCTTTACCTGTAGGTGAAATAATTTAGCGTGTTTGTTTTTCATTATGTATTCTATTGTTGTCATGTGTACCATTCCACCATCTCTGTTTGGTTTGCCTTTTACAATAACATTTTTGCTTTTAAAGTGTTTAATAATTGTTTGTTCCCTTCTTTCCTCTTCAGAGGGTTTGTTTAAAGAGTTGGAAAGACTAGTAAAAAATATATTTTTTATAAACTGTGTTGTCTCGTTTTATAACGATTAGAGGTTTCTACAGAACTGATTATTACTCCAGTTGGTGCTGTTGTATGTGTTTTGTATGTTAATCCTTTCCTCAAGTTTTTCTCTTTGTTAAATATTATATAGTTACACAAAGGCTTTAGATATTGTGAAGTAGCTCTACAGTCCCGGCCACACGAAGCTCCATGAGACCCTGTCAAAATTCGCTGGACTCCGTTGGGGGGCGACCACAGGTGTGAGGGGTTCTTGGAATCTTATTGACAGATATGTTTGGTGGGCAACTCGATTGGTATTAAATTATTTTTGATTAAGTATTTTTTACTCTCTTTCCCTATAAATACCTTTTGTATATAATTTATTTGAAAACTAAAAGTTAAATATCCTCTTTTTATAAATTAATTATTTGCAAATTCCCCTTGCTTTATTTATCTCCGCGACAATATTTTTATTCTTCAGGGGGGGGGGGGGTATTTAAATTTAAAAATCAAAAATATTGTTTTAATTTTGTGTGGATTTATATATTGTTTATCTATGAATAGATTTGCTGTTTAATAAAATGAATAAAATTGTGCCTTTTTGCAAAAGGTGTATATAGATATAACTGGCCAATGAGTTTATTGATTTTTTTTTGCGAGGAGAAAGAAGTTTGGAAACCTGTGTTTCGTATTCATTTCAACTACAAGTAGAAAAGGTACAAGAAACCTTGCGGTGATTCATTTATAATACGAGGGTTGTCCGTTAAATAAGTTCCACAGAGGTTTTTCATACAGAAAAACAGGTTTATTTGCGCTGAACTATACATTTTCGAAAATATCAGACTTTTTTTCATTTTTCTACATATTCCCCGTTTCGTTCGACGCATTTTTGCATTCGGTAACCCACTTATGGAACCCAGAGTCAAAGAACTCTGCCGCCTGGCCGCGTAGTAAGCCTAAAACCGCTTCTTCCAACTCGTCATCGTCCTGGAATTGGGTTCCACCCAGGTTTTTCTTCAACTCGGGGAGGAAATGGAAGTCACTAGAAGCTAGGTTCGGGCTGTAGGGTGGGTGTGACACCAATTCCCATCCAAATTCTTCGAAGAAGGCAGTGGTTTTATGGGCGGTGTGCGGCCGAGCGTTGTCGTGGTGAAACCGCACCCCTTTGGTTAACATCCCTCTCCTCTCGTTCTGAATCGCGCGTCGAAGTTGTTTTAAGATCTCACAGTACCGGTCGGGATTCATTGTTGTACCCCGACGCATAAAGTCGCACAACAATAGGCCCTTTCGGTCCCAAAAGACGGAGCCATAAGTTTCCCGGCAGAAAGTGTTTGTTTAAACTTTAGAGGTTTCGGAGAAGAAGTGTGCTTCCACTGCTTGGATTGCTCCTTTGTCTCCGGTGTGGTGTAGTGTACCCAGGTTTCATCACCAGTAACGATCGAATCCAATAATTCCTCTCCGTCAGTTTCGTGGCAATCGAGAAATTTCTGGGCCGCTTCAACCCGCTGCCGTTTATGGTCTTCAGTCAGCATTTTCGGAACCAATATTGCGCAGACCTTTGAATACCCTAAATGTTCACGCAAAATCTTGTCGATGGTGGTTTTACTGATATCAGGAACCAAATCGCAGAGCTTCCGCACAGTAACCCGTCGATCTTCAAGCATTGCCGCTTCGACTTTGGCAATGATTTCGTACGAATCCGATGGCCGTCCAGCACGCGGTTCATCGTGGACGTCTGTTCGGCTGTTTTTAAATTCTCTGACCCATCTGCGCACCATCCCGGAACTCATACACCCTTCTCCATACACTTGACAGAGTTCAGTATGAATGTCCTTCGCCGAATTCTTCTTTGCGGCTAAAAAGCGAATTACTGACCGTGAATCGCAGCTGGCGGGAGACACGAGGGGAAGCTCCATCACTAACGGCTGCTCAGCCAAGACTAAGCTTACCAGCGATGTATCCTTGGTGAGAAATTGGAGTGGGGAGAACAAGCTACGAACCCGTGCAGTCGGCTCGAGCCTAAAAGCGATCCTCATGACAGTGGTGCCCCGTGGAACTTATTTAACGGACAACCCTCGTATTTCATCTCCCTTTTGTGCGTTTAAGATTCAATCAAAATCGATGTGAGTCACTACAAAATGTTGCTTCTACCGGCTTAATAAAAAAATTAACAAATATTTATTCAATTGGAATGGGGTATACCTAATGAAAAAAATATTTATTTCTATAATTTCAATCAAAAAATTTTGATAATATGAAATAACGACTAGATTATTCTAAATTTGTATTTATTGTAACACTTGATATTTTATAGATATAATAGGCTATAATATATTATAGTAATGAAATATTTTGTTTTTAATATATAAGTACTCGAGTATGAGTATTTTGGGGTTTCTCAATAAACAAAATGTATTTTACAATTGAGTTTTATGCAAATATAATATATTTAGATATAATTATATGAGAGATCTCTTTATTTCTTTCTTTCTTTCAATTTCACATACCAATTTTTCTAAATTTGATGGTGATTTAGAACTGTCATTATATACACTATCTTATCATCTTATATCAGTATTCTATTTTCTATATACTATTCTTTTTAAATTTATACGTCTTTTATCTAGTATATTATTTGAATCAACTTGTTCTCTCATAGCGCTCTATTCTATTGAATGTGAACTTTTAGTGTGTTAATTACCTTTATGTTTGATACGTATTCTGCACTGTAGATTTAATCAACTTGTTCTATCAGACATCTGTTTTAACGAATGTTAACTATTACTGTACTAATTACCTTTATTTCTTTAAATATAGACACTTCGGGTAGTTAAAGTTTTATTTTCTCAACGTTTGCACAAAAATATTTTGTCTTAGTTGAAAAAATAAAACTTTTACTGACCAAAGGGTCAATTTTTTAAATGAATGCCGGCCAGGAAGCCTCTATCCTCAAGATAATTACCTTAATGTTTGATATTTATTCTGCACTGTAATATACTATCTCATAACTACATTAACTATCTACTGGGTACTAAATGCCGAGGAACTACACTTACCTGAGTTGGTCAGGCTAATGTATCTAGAAGCTATTACCAAGTCCTTTTATACTACCTCACACCTGGCGCCTTCACTGATAACTTTTTAACTGTCGCTTCTATTTTTATTATCGCTTTTTTTTACAGTCTTGTTTTTATCCATATTATCTTGTTTTCCTTCTTGATCTCTATAACCTTTGATATAATTATATTCCTAAAATAATTCTCTTATCAAAATTTATTATTATGTACCTGTGTGTGTTGTATTTATATATATATTCTTATTTCAATATAATATGTATTATATTCAAAAGCGACCTTAAAATTTGAATATTAGGGTTTATTTGTATACCCTTATGAGCAAAACTGAAGGAAGTAGAAATTCTTTAATGTAGACGACCGTCTGTTTTATTTGAAGGAAACCGAGGCAATTTTGTTCACACTTGGTTATCTCGTGTGTCTTCAATAAAGGTCATTGTATATCAAATATATTTCAGATTTATTATCTGAATCCGAATATACATGCTAAAACGTATAACTTCCTTATGTTTTATTTGAGAATATATTTCGAGACAGGATTTATGTTCACTTTAAAAAAGAAAGAGCCAAAGAAATAATAAAAACGAAAATAATGATTTTATTTAAGCACAGAGTCCCGTTCAAGAGCAGAACGCGGTTAATATTAAAAATTTGAGAAATGGAAGCGTCAAAATAAAAAGTCTGTAATACCTTATTACTTTGTTCAGGGAGCTAAAATATATCTTCTGTTGAATAAACATTCATATATAAAAAATTAAAACATTTAGGCACGAATGTTTCTTTTAAACATAAAAAAAAACTTAAACTGTCCTTACTGCAATGAAAGATATATTGGGAAGGTTCACCACTGATGAGACCAGCCCTCCCGAAATAGTTTTCATTGCAGAAAGGAGAGTAGAAGTTTGTGTTATGTTTAAGAGAAACTTACGTGCTTAAATGTTTTCCTTTCTTATATAGATGGCGCGTTATTGCCCTATAATTAAACCTTAATACAGCTATACCATGTTTCCTCTACATTCACAATGCGTTCCACACGTCCATATTATATTAGTTACTTAATTGTTTATTTACTTTTTGACAATTCTGTTACCTACTCTACTACAAAATGGATTATTGTGAATAGTTTCACGCGCAATTATCCAGATCGATTATAGCGTGTCTTATTTGCAACTGGTAATAAATAAATAAGAAGTCCATAACTCGTTTGCGAATCGTCAAATTTTAGTCTGGTTGATGATTTTATTTTTGCTTGTTGTTCAGGTATAAAGGAATTCGGAATTCACTGGTAATATCTCTTGCAACTCCCTAGTAGTTTGTTCAGAACTAATTGTGCCATTCGTCATGAAGCTAGACCATGCATGTAATTCGAGGTTATTCCGAAAGAATGTCGTTTGTTTCTTTCAGCTTCCTCTGATCAACGACGATATGGTGAGGGATACCGCTTGGAAGAGATTCTCTTATTTGTAGATGGTAGTTACCAAATGAATTCCCTTAAATATCACTCTTTCTGTCTTCAGAAACAAAGAAGCATAATAAAGGTATTTTTTTGTTGTTGTTGTTTGAACTTCATTGCTCAAATTATATAATTTAACCGCTAGTAATTCGCAAAAATTGTTATTAAATGAGACAAATTTAGATGTATATCAACTAAATATCTCTTTTTATCTTTGTATTTATTATTTTATTGTAAATTTTCCATTTGCATTTTCCAATTAAAACACAAATTATCCTTTTGATATATACCCGATTAACTAATAAATATTCAAAATGACAAAAGAAAGATATAAAGTAGAAAAGGTTTTGTTTAACTTTCAATATTTGAAGATGTTTCGTTTATTTTATTTTCCTTCTAAATATAGTTCATTTTAGAACTTAGGATATCAGGATTTTAAAAGGTTTTATATGTTTGCACAAAAAAAATGAAAGTAAAATATATATAGTATGGGATTAAGCAGATTGAAAATAAACTAGGATATAGATCAAGAGTAACACGAGCTGGTATTTGGAGCAGTGATATTTTGAATGTGGAAAAAGGATGATGAAAAGGGGGATTTCTAAGATCCAATCGAGATGTTCTGCCATCACAATATAAACCATTTGCTCCATCTTTGCGAGCCAGCATAAATATTGACATTGATATTTTTAGTTAAGTTTTCTTAATTTAGGAAAGAAATTTATTTCAAAAATTTCGAAAAATGCGGGACATAACACCACTTAGATAAAATTTGAGGAAGTAAGAATATTTTGAATATACAGCCATATTAAAGCGAGTTGCTTGTATAAAACATTTCTACCTTTACGCCATTTGAGAGAGAAAATGGGTATATTTTCATAATCTTAATCGACAAATTATTTAAAACGAGGTAGATAACTTAAAAGAAATATCAATTATTTAAAATAAGAGCAAAACATGAATGGAAAAAATATAATTAATGAACTGATTTAAATATTTTCTTTTGAATTCATACGTATAAAAAGAAAGGTCTCTCACCAATATCAAAATAGATGCAAAAACAAAAACTTGCAACATATTTACAAACCAAAAAAAATCGATCATCACTAATAATTATCGAAATCAGATCAGTTTCAAAGCTATAATTGAAGAATTCAGAACTCTCATCTTGAGACCATGGTTCAGTCATATATCCTTTTCAGTCCGATGCAGCATTGTCACCCTTCTCAGTGTAGAAGCTCTGTAAAGGATCTTCTTGAATGGATTGAAATGGATTGAAAACTGAAAAGATTCACGCATATATTAAATAATTTTGAAAGAATATAAGTAATATCATTTTATTATCGATCGATCATTGTGGTCCACTGTACGTATTACATCCCAAACATGATGTGACGCCAGCCCTCTCTGTCTTGAGTTCGATGTACCAAACAAAAAGAATATATCTTTGAAAAAAATAAATACTATGAAAATGATTTTGCTGATTAGAAAATATTTATACAAGTTTCACTAATAGGAATGTTTACTGGGATTCTTTTAATTTTGAGAAAGAATTTTGATTCTCTGAAAGGGGCCTAGCCAATTAAATTAAATTTATGGAATGATCTCATTGTTTATAAAACTAAAAATATTTTATAATGAAGCAGAATGATGGAGATATCTGATGAGAATGTATAATGGAAACAATCGTTCTATAAAATTCTAAAATGGTTTTCTTTAACAAAACCAAAGTATGGTGTCCCTCAGATGGAAAATATTTGAACATCTCTCATTATCAGAAGAAAATTTATAAATGAATTTGTGCTTCAAGAAGAAACGTTCGAAGTCATTCTCAAAATGTGAAATCCTATTAATCCAATGCTAGGGAAAGCAACGTGAATCGGATTATCTGCCTCGTATTTAGTAAGTATTTCTTTAAACGATTCAGTTAATTAATTTTATAATTTCAATTTCCATCTCTATGGATAAAATTTGTAAAATTTGTAAATTTTTAATCAAGCTAAAATGTGTATAATCGCTCCTTTGAGTTGGAACTCTCTAGAGAATATCTCGTGGTGTAAACTATGAAATATCATTAGAAATGAGCACTAATTCGTTCATATATTTTCAATTATTTGTATTGTCATATTTATGTATATATATCGCTTATGGAACTAGATTGTGGAAAATACACTCTATAATAAATAATATCGACGCACCAAGAAGGGGTTCTCTGATTGGAACAAAAATTGGTGTATGTGAAGAACTTGTGTAGCGAAAAAGAAACGATTAAAAATTTAGAACTGTTAATTGCTCCATTCCAGAGTATGATAATCATAAATTGAGAAAGTACATATGTCGTTGGATCCCCACTGGCCTGGATGCAGGCTGCCACCCAGCGCTTCATGGACTGATAGAGATTCCGGATGATGTACTGCGGTCTTTCTTGCCAAATTGTCTCAAACTGTCGGGTTGAATAGTCAATATTACGAAATTGTTGCAATTGCCTTTTGCATCCTGAATTCATATTCAAACACCACACAGGTCCGCAACAGGGCATTATTGTCTAGAGTGACATTTCAATTGAGAGCAGGACCCCATCGGTAGTCATTCCTGACACCCTGACACTCAACAGTACGAATTTCCAAAATATTTACTTACGACACCCCGGTATTACTTTTAAACAAGATAATTCCCGGCTACACCGGGTATGTGTTACTATGGAATTTTTTCAAACTGGCTGAACTCTTCCGTGGCCAGGAAGGTCGCCTGATCTCTCACCCATAGCGCACATCTGACACGTGATGGGAAGGCGATTGCAAGTATCTTCGAATGCTAAATATTTATCCTGACAGTTGGAGAAAATTTGGCAAGAAATCCCTCAGCTGGCCGTCCAGAATCTTCATTAGTTCATGACACGTCAGGCGAAAGCTTGCATCTAAGCCAGTCAAGGTTCAAAGAAATATTGACTTTCTCAATTTGAAACTTTCTCAAATTCTTGATTGTTCTGAAATTTCAATTTTCCCCCTATACATATTTTTCACATACATCAAATTTTGTCCTAATAAGCCAAATTCTTGGTGTGTTAATTATATTTATATATATATGAGTGTATATATATATTTATAACTTAAAGTTCCTGGAGGATGATGATCCTATACTTTTTTAATTATGCATAAAACGAAACACTGTTCATTCTCCTAGTAAAAGACTTTACTAGTGATAATTTCGCATATTCAGACAAATTTCAACCAGTATATCATGGTTTCGGGGTTTAGCCTCCATCAGTATATTTCAGAACAAATATACAGGTTTGCTATTTGTATGAAATTTCCAAAACTGGTGTGTGTGATGGCTCATTCTTTATCATTAACAGTGAGGGGTTTCATTAGGATGATTAACAGTGCATCATTCCAATGGATAATTAGAAGAATTGTACCTATTTTAAACATATACAATTATACCTTTATATATATACTTGTATAAGTAAGAAAAATAAAAAAAGCCAGGTGTTAATATAAAATAAACCGAAGAGACAGGATTTTGTGTCAAATAGCCGAAAATAAAAATCATTATTTGTTTGTATTTATTGACCCTATAGAAAAAAAAAACACATTAAAAATCCATATGATAGTCCAATCTGAAAAGGTTTGATAGAAAAGGCTTAACAATGATTTTTATAGAGCTGTATCATTTCATTATAAATGGAAAGGAATTTAAATTATCATTAATCTTGTAAAATGCTATGATGAGATATGATCAAATAAGTATTTATAATGATATTTGTGTGATGATATTCTTACATATTTGGTATATATAATAGTTTGTGTGGTTCAGAATATGAAAAGTCTAAATATTTGCTAAATATATTTATTTAAGCAACCAAAGTTTAATAAATCGGTCGATTATATTCTTAGAACTGAGAGAAGTAGCCAGAGTAGTAGATCATTCCAGTGCGGTGGTCCACCACGTAGAAGACGAAGGGACGGTCCACCTTCACCGTGCGGCCTGACGAACTGTGGTAGTGGTGGTGGGGAGAGTAGTCGCTGCTGGGTTCCTCCATCTCGAAATAGGCCCTGTGTCCCACCTGGGACACGTAGAGCTCTCCGGACATTCCGGAGAAGTCCGCCCCTTCACGGAAGATGTCCTGGAATCCGGCCTGCTGGAGGACATCAGACAGAGGCTGGTAGTAGTCCAGCTTGAACTCAGGAATGTGAACCTCCACGTCCTCCTGGTACATCTGAGACCAGATGTGGCTGTACGTCTTGTACGAGAAGTATTCTCTGAGCTGGTCCAGACCCTCGTAGCGTTCGGGGACCACGACCATCAGACTGAGGTACTCGTTATCATAGTAGGGGATCCGGACGGCCTTGTAGTCCTGGGAGTAGTAGTAGTAGATGGTGCCTTTCAGGGTCCAGTACTTCACCTGGCTGTCACGGTCCCCGTAGTTGTAGAACTGACCGGTGTAGGTCTGGCCAGAGTGGTACTTCAGACTGCCACCATAGTAGGCAGTGCTCAGGTAGTACAGCTTGGTCCGGGGGTCCAGGTCCTCCTCCAGGTACTCGGGAAACTTGCCCTGGGACTCTCTCTTCACCATCTCGTTGATCTCCCGCCTGACTTCCTCGCCGTTGTCAAAGTCCACCTTAGACACAGGAGACTGGTAGTAGCTCTGGATCAGTCGCTGGTAGGACTCCTGGATGGAGTAGTCCTGGTCTATGTAGACCCCATAGGCCCAGTTGTTGTCGTTGTTTTGCTGGTAGAAGTCCTTGTAGTACTGGTGCACGTCCTGGAGGTCGTCATAGCCCAGGGTCCTCTCTATATCCCGGGCTGTCTGGCCGCGGGCCGCGCCGTAGATCATGGCCAGCGAGGTGGAGATGGCCAGCGGGGAGTATACGGCGTTGGGGTCCTGGCCGCCATAGTAGGGGTAGAGCTGGAAGGCCAGGCGGTTGGTGAGTTTAGCCAGCTGGGCCTTGTACTGGTTGCTGCCAGAGATGTGGTCCTTGTGGTAGTGGTTGGGGACCGCTGCCGCAAAGGCCAGGGAACACAGCAAGATGGCCGCCACAATATTCATTCTGAGAACATATAGAGTTATGTTATTACTTTTCAAAATATTTACAAATATATATATATATATTTATACTTTATTTAAAAACGAAATTAAATTGAATTTCATTAACCCTCTCATTATATCGATATCATATCTTTCTTTTAAAAACTGTTAAGCATCTAAATTTATCAAAGGTTGAGGTACATATATAAAAGATATATTGATTGTCTAATGTGTGTGTGTGTGTGAATTATATAATTCAAATTTATATATTGGTGTAAAAATTTGTATAAATGCCACCTACAGATGTATTTGTTCTGCGTTGCAAATCCATATATAGTTAATCGAACCAGCAAAGAGGGATCGAAAGACTTTTTATTCAATCAATGGAAATATATTTTTAGATAATTTGATTTAAAGGCTAACACATGTGTAAACTAAGCAAAATGGAATAAGTCTTATGATGTTGAAAATTACCTAATATTTTAATTTGAGATGTCGCAAAGGTTTATTTCCATCTATCGGTATAAGAATTAATTGACCTTTTTTTCTAATTTTGCGTACCGTTTTATTTAATGGTCTATTCAAAAACTGTCATCCATATATTCACAGCCTATGATTCCTTAATAGTACCTCTTTAAATACTTCTTAGTGTATACAATCTACTATACTACCACAAAAATGTATTCATGCCAACTACTCACTGGGTACTCCGACAAAATAGACTGTACGAGGTACCGTACTTACCTGAGTTGGACAGGCTAATGTGTCTAGGCTCCAATACCAGACCTTTTTATACTACCTCACACCTGGCAAACTCGACTGATATTTTTTTTACTGCCGCTACTATTTTTATTATCACTTTGTTTTTGCCTTGTTTTTATCTTGTTTATTTTTTATCAACTCAAAAACCTTTGATAAATAAATGATAATATAAAAATATTCTGAAGATTAAAAACAATTTTATATTGAACTTTTATCAACTCTATTTCTATATATTTTAAGACGAATAAGAGTAAAAATCAATATTTTTATTAATTATTTAGATATAAAAGGCTAAATGTGTTTTATATATATAAAAATCCATCAAAATAAAAAAATATTATCAAGCAATGACTTCTAAATTTGTTACTTAAGCTAAACACAATGGGCAAAATAATTTCTGTTCATTGAATATTACTATACTAAGGACTTTGCAAATATGGATAAAGAATTCTTCCTGAATTGAAATTAGACGAAAAACATGGTGAAGGAAGACGAGTTTATTTTATTGATGCATAGGTGCAAGCTTTCGGGTTAAAACCCTTCAACAGGCGAGTAATGAAGCGCGACTTATAAGAAATATGGTAAAATGGTAGAAAGGAATATATATATATATATATATATATATATATATATATATATATATATATATATAAAGGAACGTTTTTAAACTATTTATATATGTTAATATTAACTGAAGACCGATTTTTGAAAAGTAAATATTAAATCTGCATATTCTGAAACCACGAGACGACGCATGATTAGGGCTATTGAAATAAACATGTGGGAGGTTTAAATAAAGGACAGGAGAGGATAATAAGCTTCAGGAAGATCTATTTTTCTGTTGATGCTGTTCAGTTTGTGGGATACTATGGATTATTTTTTACACCAAAGACTTATCCTAAAATCCATAGTATCCCACAAACTGAACAGCATCAACAGAAAAATAGATCTTCCAGAAGCTTATCATCCTCTCCGGTACTTTATTTAAACCTCCCACATGTTTATTTCAATAGCCCTAATCATGCGCCGTCTCGTGGTTTCAGACTGCAGATTTATTATTTACTTTTCAAAAATCGGTCTTCAGTTAATATTAACATATATAAATAGTTTTAAAACTTTCCTTTTTTTATTTATATATTCCTTTCTACCATTTGTACCATATTTCTTATAAGTCGCGCTTCATTACTCGCCTGTTGAAGGGTTTTTACCCGAAAGCTTGCACCTATGCATCAATAAAAGAAACTCGTCTTCCTTCACCATGTTTTTCGTCTAACTAAGGACTTTATTTATTAAATTTCAAAATTTACTTGAAATGAAAGTTCAGGGCCCTTTTGAATTAATATTATTTATTGTGTGTGATATTCTATATATACATTTTACCCTGTTTTACCCTGAATACTCCAATGTATAAATATATCCTTTAACACTATTTTAAATTTCTTTATTAAGTGTGTGTTTGTGTCTATCATAATTTTACCGAATTTTATATTTTATCATGTCCTTTTTATCTTAGCCTGGCCCTGTTATATATATTTGATGGAAATAGAGTGAGAGGAAATACAAGGTATGTCCCATAAGTTCCCGGACTGGGTCCATAAAAAAATAAATAAATGAAAAATGTAAATGAATTTGACTGTTTATTATAGAAAAATATCTGGCTACACGGTGGTACCAATATCGAGGCGGTACTTGCGCGCGCGCCAAGGTTATTCTAATTTATTTAAAGGTCATACCTAGCGCTGCCGCGATTTTACGATGGAACAAAAATTGAAACAGAGGATTTGCATAGTATTTTGTGTGAAACTTCAAATATCAGCAAATGAAACTTTTGAAATGCTTAAAAAAGCATTCCCCAATGACGCCCCAAAGAGAACAACTGTTTTTGAATGGCATTCTAGATTTAAAGCTGGCAGAATTTCCATTGAAGATGATCCTCGTCAAGGACGCCCAAAATTTCAAAGGACTGATGAAAATGTGCAAAAAATCACCGATTTGATAAAAGAAAATCCTCGAACCACTTTGCTGGAGCTAGAGCAAGACACAGGCATCTCTATAACAACGATTGGAAGGATCGTAACCGAAGATTTGAAGCTCAAAAAGACTCCTGCAAAATTCATCCCAAGATTCCTCACCAATGAGCAAAACCTGTGTCGGCTTTCAACCTGTGAGGACATGATGGAAATGACAAGAACGGATCCAGAATGGAAAGACAAGATAATCACAGGCGACGAGACATGGGTCTATGGCTATGACCCTGAAACCAAACCTCAATCTGCCGAGTGGAGAGGTAAGGGTGAGCCTAGACCCAAAAAATCCAGAAACAAGGTGTTGCTGGTCGCTTTTTCGGATAACAAGGGCATTGTTCATCACGAGTATCTTCCTACAGGCCAAACGGTTATTAAGGAAAAATGAACTAATGGTGGCTGGATCCTACACCATGACAATGCTCGCCCTCACACAGCGCACTTGACGACTAGCTTTTTGGCGAAAAACGGGACACAAATCCTACTTCAACCACCCTATTTCCCAGACATCGCACCAAATGACTTTTTCCTGTTCCCCAAACTTAAAGCAGTTCTAAAAGGAAGACATTTTGACACCAGGGATGACATAATAGAAAAATCGCCGTTAGCATTGAAGAGCATTCCAAAAGAGGCTTATAAAACTGTTTCGACAATTGGGAGAAACGATGGCGCTGGTGCGTTGAAGCAAGGGGGGATTACTTTGAAAAGTTTTAATAAAATTTTTTTTAAAATATATTACCTTTTTTTTTTATGGACCCAGTCCGGGAACTTATGGGACATACCTTGTATTTAAGGTGAATCTGCAAAAAGGGGAAAAAAGATTATTAGAAATTTTTATTATTGTACCAAGTTTTTTGACCGAATTCTCTTGCATGATTAAGAACAATGTATATCGAGTCTTGGTTTAATATAAATTTTACTCAATACCGAGAAAATCCAATATGCAAATAATCTTGAAAGCATTTCAGAGCACATATTATATAATAGTTATAATGTACAAAACGCTAAGGCTAGCAAATGTTTGTAATCAAAGAAATCATGACATATCATTATGAATATTCGTTAATATGTTTATTTGTGAGAACTTGAGAGATATATCATTTTGACTATCAAAATAATAATATCAAATTTTCATAAATACAATCGTTTCTTTTAAAATAAAAGGATTTAAAAGCGCGAATGTTTCTTTTATACATAAAACGAACTTCTACTGTCCTTACTGCGATGAAAAAATATATTGGGAGGGCTTGGCTCATCAGTGGTGAACCCTCCCAGCGGTTTCGCCAATTTAATCCACCAGACCGCTTCTCAGAGCTCTAATACTGTATTGGATCATTCTGCTTTTATATGCTACACTGAAGGATGGAATCTTAGAAATGGTTTGCAAGTAAACTATGGACATAAGCTTATAGGACAGTAAAATTACATTCGAATATTTGCTTCGAGCAATGCTCTTCAGAAACATTCGCGCTTTTAAATCCTTTTATTTTATATGTAGAGATGGCGCGTTATTGCTTTGTGTTCACAATCGTTTCTTTTTTATTTATTTGTGTTTGTTCTACATCCATTTCTATAATATTACGTCCATACAGAAGAAATATTAATAAATGCTGAGTCAGAGAGAAATTATAACTGCCATATTTTAAACTTCGGAAAATACCAATATTCGAATAATTTCTTTACATTTTCTCGATATTTGACTAAGCTATGTAAATAAACCTCTGACGCAATATAAAGGTGGTATATCTAACAAGAATAAAACACATCGGGCACTCAATCTCTTTATTGATACCAAACTAAACACTGGGTGGCAAAATGTTGAATTGAGTGTTGAAAAAAGAAAATTTCGCTAGAGATATTTTGAAATAAATTCCAATATGGTATAATTCCTTTTAGTAATATTCAATTAGAACAACTGTTAAATATGTTGAATTTAATCAATATTTGTCCAAGGCTGAGAAAATTTTGATTACTTTATTTTTAATATACTAATTATACAATTTAAAGAAACAACCCTGGTATTTTCTATCTAAAGAAATGTGTTTTACAAAATTGAATATTAAAATAAAATATTTTTTAATATAGAGAGCGAAATAATATCTATCTAGAGGTACATGAATTGAAGCGCTTCTTAAATTATTTTTTATAAAATTACATATTCACATATTATTGTAAGTACTTGCAATAATCAGAGGTAAAACTGTTAAACAGTGAAAATTTGAGCTTATACCTCCTAAAACATCATAATCAGTATAACTTAGTATATACGAGACGCCTCTCTACATATAGGTTTTTGAAATATGTACACAGAACATGTAATTTGAAACATGAGAGTACAACTTGAATAAATTCTCTAATTTAACTTACCTTAGTAACTTTAAATTCACAGCAAACAAATTTCTGGGCAAAAATGTATTCCAATTTCGTGATAAAGATAGTTTACCGATTTATGTAAATTAGCAAATGTAAGTGATGCGTAGCTATTCATCATATGTTTATTGAGATATAAGAACTTGTAAATATGCCATTATTCTCAAATCTCTGCATAAAAGGGAAATTATTTGAAATATTTGTTCTTTGACTCAAGAAAACGTTTGGTATCAGAAAATGCCAATCCACCGCCAACCGAGACAGTTCCAGCAAACAGATGAAAACATGAGAGGTATGGTGATAATACTCAGAAGGGCCCGTTGGTACATACATAAAATCTCTACGAACAGGCACCTCTATGCATCCACAGTACACAGGCTATGGCGAAGATAAATGGAAAAAAAGAAATTTGGCATGATTGAGGGGTGCTGGTACAGCTAGAATGGCCTCAGCGCCTGTGAACCGACCTATCCGCCGGATGGTTTTGGCGGCCACACCTCTGTATCAAAATTTTCAGAATCTCTTTGATTATCCCATATCCACCAGAAGATATACAATTATACGAAGATATGTCGCCGGCGGCCTGCACTCATGGCATCCGTTAAGAAGACTGCCATTGACCCAACGGCTTAGATACCTCAGTTTGTAATTTTGCTGGGATAGAGTCACATGGACAATGGAATGACACAGTGTACTGATTTCTCAGATGAATTTTGCTTTTGTTTTAGCAATGAGAGCAACAGTGTAAGAGTTTGGCGCCGTCTTGGTTACAGGTCCGATCCGGCCGCATCTGTGAAACGCCGCACCTGACGACAACGCGACTTTATATTTTGGGAAGCCATCGCGTATGATAAAGATCACCTCTGATTCGTATATTTAGGGTACTATTATGAACCAACGATACGTGGATGACGTGCTGTGGCCGGTGACGTTACGCTTCTTTCAAAGAGTACACATTCCATTTTACATCAGAATAACAGCCAACCTTACATTGCATGCATCAGTTTGTTTTAGCAATGAGAGCAACAGAGTAAGAGTTTGGCGCCGTCTTGGTTACAGGTCCGATCCGGCCGCATCTGTGAAACGCCGCACCTGACGACAACGCGACTTTATATTTTGGGAAGCCATCGCGTATGATAAAGATCACCTCTGATTCGTATATTTAGGGTACTATTATGAACCAACGATACGTGGATGACGTGCTGTGGCCGGTGACGTTACGCTTCTTTCAAAGAGTACAACATTCCATTTTACATCAGAATAACAGCCAACCTTACATTGCATGCATCAGTCAACATGCCCTGCATGAAGAATCATCTTTAGCAGATTCTTTGTGTCTTCCGTTTCTGATAGTAAATACCACTGTGAAGCCTTATCGAATTCGACGGGACTTTGTTTCTGATTCTGTCTCTGAGATCAAAAAATAATTTTTAAAAGCGATGACCGTAAATATATATTACACGATATTTTTAACAGTTTCAAAAATGGTATTACTAAGCTATAAAATTTAATTTATAATATCAAATTTCAACTTTTTTGCGTGTGTAAATTTGTGTTTTGATTAAAAAAACAAAGATTTTTCCTTACGTTCAACCAATACTGATTATCGACTTGTGAGACTAAAGAGATATTTAGTACCTGAGTTTCTCTTCTCCCGAATCAACACAATAAATTAGATGGTTGAAGGCATAACTAGAGACACATAAAGGTTTTCTGATTTTGTGGTTTTAGAAGGCTTTTATGATTTCACTTGATCACAATTTGGTTGAAATCTCTTCTCCAAATTTCTAGCGGGCTTTGGTGATTTGTTGATTTTCAGAGCGGTCGTCTACATTGATAATATCTTCTGTGGCGTCCCCACACTGGACAAATGTGCTTCCCTATCCTAGAAGTATCTTCATTAGATGAACTGGGTTAACATGAATGACAGCTCAGACCTTTTTTTCCACAAATTTGTTTCCACGAGATACATTGTATCCATTAAACGCAGTTTGACGCAGGGTGAGTCTTAACCTTACATGATATATATCGATGCATCTTATTAGGACCAAAGCATTTTTATACCAAAGAGAAAAAGTTGGAACCAAATTAATATAGAGTAATAAGTTAATATATAAACATATATTCTAAACTATTATAGACGCGTATGATTCTTTTAAAAATTGAACAATTTAAACTTCCCTTACTGCAATGCAGTATAATCCATATATGCATTAATCCATTGCAGAAATAGCAGTATTAGTTGTTTAATTTCAAAAAGAATCATATGTGTCTATAATAGTTTCGAATTATCATAACAGATGACGCGCTAATGCAGAACGCCTTCTAGTGGAACAAAAATAAACTAAACGTTGATTTAACTTGTTCCATTAAATTTGTCCCAAAACATATTCTTGATAAATTAAGAAGAATCGACTGGGTACGCTTTTCTCCCTGGTGCAGCCTGTATCTCTACGACCAATAAATTGGTTCCAGAAGTTTCCTGAGAAATCAATAAATGGGTATTAAGGCCAAGTTTGAGTAAATACGCTGTTCATTAAAAAAAAATAAGTTGAAATTTTAATATCAATAGTTGACCAATAATTAAAAACAGAAAAGGCAAATCCTGACTGTTAACACTCTTCGTCGTTGTTAGTTTCTCCAGGATTGTACAAATCACAAGTACATTTCACACAGTATATATAGATTCTGTCGAGGCTCCTAATACATATTATGGATGATAAATATACCTTTTCATTAATTATCAATGAAACTACACGATTAATTTCATTTATTTATTAATCAATCAAGCCTGATATTGAAATATCTGTGCCTATTAAAGAGGAAACAAATAAAACAATAAACAAATTAGAACTTAGAATCAAATATTTATGAATATTCACGTATTATCCGAAATGTTTCATAATATTTATATAGACAAAGTGGCCGATGTAAGAGAGTTAAATCACCTAGATCAGGGAACAAACGATGTCTCACTTCTGTAAAGTTCGGACAGTCATAGATAAGTTGAAGAGCAGTTTGTTCAGTTTCTCTGAAGGCATATTTTAGTGTTTCTGATAGACCTCTTTCATGTAAGTATATCTGGAATTTTTCAGTGTGATGTGACAAATTGAGTGATTCAAACAGAGGTGATGAAAAAGCATGCTTGTTCTCTTCTAAAACATTTCAAAAGCAACCACAAGGAGGAACACTATCTCCCACATTATGGAACATACTGATTGAGAATCGTTAATCTGGATGATAACAGTGAAACAGCTGGCTATGCTGACGACATAACTATAATATGCTGGAACAAAAGCAATGCCGAACTAAAGACAACAATTAACGATGTACTTAGTAAAATTAATACCTGGTGTGAAAACAGTAAATTACAGATATCAAAGGGCAAAACGAAAATATTATATTTATATACAGTGGTACCTCGACATACGAGTTTAATTCGTTCCGCAACCTTGCTCGTATCTTGAATTACTCGTATCTCGAAGCAAATTTCCCAATACAAAACAATTGAACTACCATTAATCCGTTCCAACCTCCAAAATGTCACCCCAGTTATTTTTGTTACGTGGTTTTAAATAATAAAAACATATTTATAAATATCAAATATTTATTGCACAAAAACAAAAAAGAGAATGTGAAGAAATAAATTAGATATCCTCACTGGTCTTTGCCTTTTTCGCTACATTTTTCTCGCTTTCACCTGTAGGCCGTTTAGAAAAAAACATGTCCAAGAAGGTTTGTTTCTTCCTCCCTCTCAGAATGTTCCGGAAATGAGTTAGGCAAGTGCCATTTAATTCAATACTCATCATCTTTTTCTTAGCACTTGACTTTTTACAAACTTTCTTCCGATCCATGGTTATAAAAATAAATGAACTAAAACTGTAAATGTAAACGCAACACAAAACGCGAACACAAAACACAACTTATCACAGCGGAAGCACGCTGCTAACTGATCGTGATGGCGCGACTGCGTGTTACTACCTGGTGTGTTTTAACTTTAAAAGCACACAAAAATATAATAAACTTGAATTTGTTTATTCAAGTCTCAAAAAACAAAGCTTTGCATATAGAACAAATAATAATAAGGAAGAAGAAAGAAACATTTTAGGAAAAGCAAAAACAAAACGAAAGTACTGGTTAAAAAGAAACATTTAAAATCACAGATTAATATCTTTAACACTACCGAACCGAACTCGTATCTCGAATTTCGCTCGTAACTCAAGGCAAAAAATCACTTGCTCGTCGGCTCGTATCTCGAAAAACTCGTATGTTGGGGCGCTCGTATGTCGAGGTACCACTGTAATTGCAAAAATGATACAAAATCTCTTAATAACAATATAGCTAGACCTTTCGAAACCCTTAAGATCTTGGGATTGACCTTGAAAAATCATCGAAGCAGGAACAAGCTGGACTTCATGCCACACATTAATGAAATCGTCGACAAAACAACTAGAGCTAGCGGTTACCTACTCAGTTCAATAAAGAAAGCATAGGGTCTAGAATGTAGACGAAAATGAACTTTATACAAGACAATATTCCGAAGTACAATAACATATGGTCAAACAAGATGGTTTCCATTTATAAGCAAGAAAAAGCCAAAGACAAACTAAATTCCCTGCAGTATAATATTCTAAAACACTGCATACAGGCCTATACCACAACATCATCAAACTGTACACATATACTAACACAAATACCAAAACTCACAGATCACATAGAATCCAACATATTGAAAAATAAAATAGGCTACAATAGATTTAATTTATCAAGCATAAAAAAATTGCTAACTATAATGAAAGAAACTTACAGGAATACTATGAAGAATTCAACAATAATTTCAAACGTTTTTTCACCTCCTCAAAAATACCAAAATTTGTCAAACCAAACTTCTACAATGTTGAATTCTTTACGGGTCATGGTAACTTCAAATCATATCTTTTCAGAATTAGACAAATAGATTCGCCCAGATACTCTTGTGGAGCGGAAGAAGAAACCCCCGAGCACATTCTGAACTCATGCACACTTGTGCCAAACCTAAGACAGCAGAGCAAGATGGAAAGAACCTATCTGGGTCAAATTGTTCATAATAGGGAAAGATATACGAAATTTAATAGGTTCTGCAGACTTTTTATTGTAATTAGACAGCTTCATGCAGCTTGAGGAACTACACTACTATGCGACTCGATTTACATCAATGTAAATAATTAATAAGTTACTTTAGAACAAAACTCATTGTAAATAACTCGACTTGATCAACTTTCTCTCTCCACGATACTAATTATTACAGATAACTTCATTAAATCAACTTCCATCATTGCTTAACATACTGTAAATAACTACCTTGCTATTTCTTCTATCTGATTAAGTTGTTGCTTATTTGTTTAATTTATATGTTTATTCAATGCTCTTTTTCTTAAATAATTCTTTAATAATTCTGTTACCTACTCTACTACAATATGAATTATTGTAAATAGTTTCACGCGCAATTATCCAGATTGGATATAGCGTGTCTTGTTTGTAAATGGTAATAAATAAATATAAATTTAAAAGTGAAAAATATACAAATATTTGATTAACATGAATACTTCTTCAAGCTTTATTAAGAAAGACTAAAAAGGAGAAATAAATATTTCAGCTCCCCTATTCAACAATAAGGTTTATAAGAGTAAAAATAAAGGTGGCGAAGGCGATAATTGTTTATACTTTAATTATACAAAAACAATATATTTCATATTAAATACTCATCTAATATAAGAATTCGAAGGAGTCATAAATTTAAAATAAGGAACTCTTAAATGATATGTCTGACGAAAAGACACTGCTGAGAAATCTCTCGGATATGATATCAAAACGGTCTGTCATTTGGGAAATAAGCATAGATTTTATATATGTTTACAATTAATCAACAAGACATTTCTTCCAGCAACACTCTCTCAACATCCTCAAACATTAGAAGATAAAATTGCTATAAAGTATAAAATAAGAATATAAACAATAGTAATTTGTTTCTTTATTCGTGCAAAGTGCAAGCTTTCAGATATTTATAATCTTCTACTAGCGGACGTACCCGGCTTCGCCCGGGGTTTTACCCGAGTAAAGGTTTGTCTAACGAACATTTGTTAAAACAATTCTCTATAAACTTATTAAAAAAAAGATATATTTTGATAATTTGAAACACGTAAATTTGAATCTCTCGATAAAGTGAACATTTTTTTCCGGTCCCTGTGTGCCGTGTCATCGTGAATTTTGTCTTTCCTAATTTTCTACTTTACAAAATCATCATTTTATCTAGTGAACATTTTTTCCCGGTCCCTTGAAAAATACTCGATAAGTTGAATAGAATCAATATTAATTGGTTCCCTCGGTAATTGGAAGTTAAAGGAATAGTATCTTCGCCTTGGAATTGTATCATCATTCTTGTCTCAAATAAATTATCGTGTCATCCTGAGATAATCTTACTTTTGAAAATAATCTTTAAGATAATAAACTTAGTGATAATAAAACTTATTGATAAAAAAAACGTGTTATCATCGTCGCAATCGTGGCGCTGCTTGCGAGTTAAATCTACAATCTGCAAATAACTCTAAGGATATTCAAGATATTCAAGAAATTATTTTTCAAAAACCTTCCCGGGGATATACCTAATAATATCCCAAAATTTCACGGCGATTGGATGTATGCTTTTTGAATCTATAGAGTACACACAGACAGACAGACATGTGTGTGGGAAGTTTATAAAGATTTGAAAGTTTGAACTTTGAACGAATAAAAAAACACATTGCTACTGTTTATATTTTTATTTTATCCTCAAACATCTTCAACCTGCCACATATAGCAACATAGCACGCGACTTACAAACAAATGAGTTACTTCCCCGATAAATGGAAAATAGAAGAGGTTTGATATTAGTGAATCTTTTGACAATATGCATCTATTAATATAATAGGGTTTTCTATACATATAAAATGAAAGGTTTTAAAAACACGAATGTTTCTTTTAATACATAATACAAACTTCTACTGCCCTTACTGCTCCCTCCCAATATATTTTTTCATAGCAGTAAGGGCAGTAGAAGTTTGTATTATGTATTAAAAGAAACATTCGTGCTTTTAAATCCTTTCATTTTATATAATAGGGTTTGATAAAATATCGTGGAGATTGGATATAATAGACAATCAATTAATATTATATAAGGTATTTTAGAAGAGAGAGAGATTGAGATTGAAATTACTTTTATTATATCGTTCATATAAGATTATATAAGGTTAAATAAAAAATTGATATAAATTATATAAATATTATGAATAAAAAGAGAGAGCGCGCGCAATAACTTTTGGTTTAACGTTATATATAAACAAAGGTCAAAAATCTTCAAACACTGTAAAATGCTTACACTACAACATCATCGAGCAGCACACATGTTCTCGTAAAAATATCCGAACTTACGGATTTCATTTGTTCAAACATACTTAAAGATGTCATAGAGTATAATAAAAAAAATATACAGCAAATTAATAATAATATATCTAACTTTATAAATGTAAATTTACAAGAATACAATGAAGATTATAATTATAATTTCACAGATTCTTTTCACGAATTCAAGATGACAATTTTTTTATATAACAAAAATTATATAATATAATATTTTTTAAAGAACATGAAGACTAAGGCATTATTATAAAGAATTGGTAGAATAGATTTTTAACTATGCACCAAGAAGATCGTAAAACAGAATATATTTTAATCCGATCCCCACTTCTTGCAGATCTGAGAGAACAATTTCAAATGAACAGTTTCAGAATAAGCCAAATGGTTTCCAGTAAAAAATAATATTTGAAATATAACGAGTTCTGCAGACTATCTTAATTACCCTGGACCTAAATTACACTAATTTGATATTATAGCTTCAATTTGTATAAATTAGTAATTGTGAATAATCTATATTTCTCTAATTAAATTAATGATTTATTATAACAATATATTAAATATTATTGTATGTGTGTATTTCCTCAGAAAGTGTAAAATTTGATCTAATATGTAATGTATCTATAGAGATTGCACGACCATCTAAAAATGAGCAAAGTTTGTTTCCCATAGAATTTCCATTCCTTAGCTAATGAGTAGATGACTCGACGTGTTTCATGGTGTCGATAGATGCTCAAAATATCCTCGCCCGACCCCACACTGCTCACATTAGCCAACAAGCACTGCGAATTGTACCTCTGAGACATTATTGGACACCGTTTGCATGCTTTGCCTCAGCCGCGTTCAGAAGACGAACTGTGGGAAATGGTTGAAAGGGAATGGAGAGACTTTCCTCAGGACGCTCTCCGTAGTCTGATTGACTCTCTACCTAGACATGTTGCTGCGTGCATCGCCGTCCGCGGTGGTCCTACTTGCTACTTAGCCGACGCCGTTCTCGCTCTGTATTATGACTATAATTTTGAAATAAAGATCACTTATTGCTAATTACTGTATCGCTCTGTTTGCCAAGTTTCATCACTTTCTGGCCCTTCTTTCTTGGTATTTCATTTTCAATGTATGTCACGCAGTATATAGATGGACAAACAGTATAGATTTTAAAATATTAGCTATAATAATGCTATTCATATTAAATTTATACTGATAAATATACAGTATCAATGATAGAAAATGTGACAACTAAGATATATTTATTAATATTGCTAACTCCCTAATATATGGCAACTCCGCTAATGTAAAAAATACTAATTTTCTATTTATATGTAAACACACACCCTTCCATATTTCTATAACAATTATGAAAATGGGATTGTCAGAATATCTCTGCTCTTTTCAAAGAAATCTCAATCTTATAGTATTCAGAGATTACCGTGTCCAAGAACATAACAGGTAATAGTCGCGTAAAGACATATTCATCTTTGATGGCTCATTTTGATAAAGGTGAATTTCCATCCTTTAAAATATCATTTGATTTCCTTTAGTGACCCTTTCCATAATGTCTACTCCAGAAAAACGTAATTCATGACAGGGAAGAGATTAGCTTGGACCAAATCAGAGTTCAGTGTTAGTGATCATCTCGCAAAAAAAAGTAATAGCGGAACATCATCCTTTCGAATGTCATCAACTTGTAAAATACATATTTATATCATCAAATATTCAATGACTTGGTTGTCGTTAATTGTCCAGAACCGAGCGAGGTTAGAGTCACTGAGCCACCAGGAAATTAAAATTATCTACCACGTACGCCAGACGTTTCTTTTCTTTGTTCATTTTGAATAATTTTCAGTGCGATTTGTTATATTTATAAAATTCAATGTTTCGATGTTCAAGATCATTTGCTTGGGTTCTCTCTTTTGAATATTATTTAAAAAAAATTGTATGGTGCTATATCACCATTGTTATATTTTCATTAGGTTTTTTTTTTTCGCTCGTTTTGTCTCCCTATTCTCTTAACTGTATACTGGCAGACTCTTGGTAATTGATACTACAAGTCTAAATTATTGTATACCTATTGTGTGTTTTTATTGATGGATTTTTTTCCGATTGATTTTATCTATTAGAATAAAAGTTACCTTTCCGTCAAAAGACTGCTCTTTCTTTAGCGTTAATTTTGACGAGAGATTTAGTGATTTATTTTTAATTTCGATTCAGAGAGTTAGAGCATTTGTCATGATTCGATTTTTCTGTTTGGCTAATTTTTACAGAAGAATAATTTTTATTTTTATAGACATTGAATTTTTGTTTACTTCACAGGCAATAAAATTATAAATAGTTACGTTTCCTTTCAGTTCTTCTAGTTCTGACTCAAAATAAAATTTAGTATATTTAAAATCTACTAACATTTTCAACTAATACTGATATTTTTGCGTGACCTTTGTTCAGTTTCTGTCGTGTTAGATGCGATCACCACAAATGTCATCATCTTGGAAAGACATGTCGATCCAGATTTCTATGTTAGGTCAATGGACGGCAGCAACTCCGTACTTCAGCCAACAGCGCCGATAAGGAAGTTACAGTGAGAATGGAGTATTTCCGATTAAAATAACGAATTTTTAAACTGTTAAAAACTTTATTAACAATCATTTTAGTTTGGCGTAACGACTATTGGATCAATCTGGTATGGAGACGCAATACTGTATCTCTCCTCTGTGCGTAATTTGGATATATCTGTACTTTATTTTTGTGATCATATACGAACCATTTCAATTACATATTATACACATGTCTCTTCAAGTGCGGGAATGACTATGACATCAAGAGAACGTATAGTTATTTTTCAAAATAATGGGCTGGTCGATGATGTGGCTGGCATTCCTCAATTCAAGCTCAAGACAGTACTTGTATATTGTTAACTGCACCAACTGTGGTCCCCTTTGCTTGAGGTTGTAGACCGAGGACGAAGAGCCAGGCCTGTGTTTCAGAGGCACCACGCAGAAGGCGAAAACCTCCTTGAGCAGGCGTTACACGGCTCTCAACTCCAGTGTCTGAGAATCAGTGACCCATCGGTTGACCCACAGGTATCTCAGATGGCACACCTCGAGTTAGGATGATAAGGTAGGGCGTGGAGATCCAGCCGTAGAGCGATGTCTGCGTCATGTCCCAAGAAGCATTTGGGACGGAGGCCAGCCCAGGAGATGGAGCGGATCATATCCATGGTCGAAAACCAACGTACCACCAGCTCTTCTATAAGATAAAAGATAATTTTTCGGTCGTGATCAACTCATTAGGACTCTATTTCATGGTCTCTCCCTGAGGTGTAAAGTTATCTTCCACAAAACCTGGACGCGCGTGCAGTTGGTTGCTATGTATGCGAAGAAAATTCATTTATTTTGAACAAAATATTATTTTATAGAGATTTTTTAATTTATATTTTGTTATCAGCTATTCTTCATCTCATTGGCTTTCTATTATTTTATAATAATTTATTCAATTTAAAATTTAAAATATATTCTTCAAATCAAAATAAATTGCCTTATGCCTCGTAATTCTGATTTTATCTTTCGTAAGTTTTCTATGTGACGTTTTGGAGTATATTCTGGATTTTTTTACGAAAGACAAACTGAAAGTGGACTGGGCAGACCCTGAAGCCATGCGTGTTGTGGACTTATTTTTTGCCGTGAATGACTCAAGGGATTCTCCCAGTGTGGCAACCCAAGGACATTTCTCCTAAGATACTAAGTATTAATTTCAAAATGGTGAAGGGGTTCTTGAACAAAACACTCAAGATGAATGTTAGTAGCTAAAATATTTTAAAATTATGTGTCAAAGCTCTCCAAAGAAATGAAGCTATTGGTGTTTGAGAAAGAATCGAAAAGTGAACTTGAGGGAGATTTCATATGGAGGTTGATAATTGAAAATTTGATGTGTCCTGTACATCACCGTCAAAACTGTTGCACCTGCTGGACCAATATTGGTGAACCAAAGGCAGGTAACTGGTCTCACAGGCGACACAATGCCCAAAATGGACATCATTGCTTATTTGTTTTTACCATATGGTAAAAAAATCAAAATCCTCATGATAATCCAAAATTTATTTTCTTGCTAGAAAAAGTAATTCGAGAGAGATCAGACTCCAACCCATTTAATTTAATCAAAATTAAGGTTTCATGCAAATTTGAATTCATAATAATAGAAAAAACGTGTTAATTATTATTAATATCAGTTAAATAATTTACAGATGAAGATGAAATATGTATTGATATGATACGTATTTCTGCAAGAAAGTATTTCACAGAATATTCATTGTGGTTGAAAATATAAATTTCGAAAATATTCAAATAAGATTTTATTGAAACAATCAATTTGAAATAGGGTTGGTTTTTCTTAAAACTGGGAGAAGTAACCAGAGTAGTAGATCATTCCAGTACGGTGGTCTACCACGTAGAACACGAAGGGACGATCCACCTTCACCGTGCGGCCTGACGAGCTGTGGTAGTGGTGGTGGGGAGAGTAGTCGCTGCTGGGTTCCTCCATCTCGAAATAGGCCCTGTGTCCCACCTGGGACACATAGAGCTCCCCGGACATTCCGGAGAAGTCCGCATCTTCACGGAAAATGTCCTGGAATCCGGCCTGCTGGAGGACATCAGACAGAGGCTGGTAGTAGTCCAGCTTGAACTCAGGAATGTGGACCTCCACATCCTCCTGGTACATCTGGGACCAGATGTGGCTGTACGTCTTGTACGAGAAGTATTCTCTGAGCTGGTCCAGACCCTCATAGTGCTCGGGAACCACGACCATCAGACTGAGGTCCTCGTTATCATAGTAGGGGATCCGGATGGCCTTGTAGTCCTGAGAGTAGTAGTAGTAGATGGGGCCCTTCAGGGTCCAGTACTTCACCTGGCTGTTACGGTCCCCGTAGTTGTAGAACTGGCCAGTGTATGTCTGGCCAGAGTGGTACTTCAGACTGCCACCATAATAGGCAGCGCTCAGGTAGTACAGCTTGGTCCGGGGGTCCAGGTCCTCCTCCAAGTACTCGGGGAACTTGCCCTGGGACTCTCTCTTCACCATCTCGTTGATCTCCCGCCTGACTTCCTCGCCGTTGTCAAAGTCCACCTTAGACAAAGGAGACTGGTAGTAGCTCTGGATCAGTCGCTGGTAGGACTCCAGGATGGAGTAGTCCTGGTCCACGTAGACCCCATAGGCCCAGTTGTAGTCGTTGTTCTGCTTGTAGAAGTCCTTGTAGTACTGGTGCACGTCCTGGAGGTCGTCATAGCCCAGGGTCCTCTCTATGTCCCGGGCTGTCTGGCCGCGGGCCGCGCCGTAGATCATGGCCAGCGAGGTGGAGATGGCCAGCGGGGAGTAGACGGCGTTGGGGTCCTGGCCACCATAGTAGGGGTAGAGCTGGAAGGCCAGGCGGTTGGTGAGTTTAGCCAGCTGGGCCTCGTACTGGTTGCTCCCCGAGATGTGGTCCTTGTGATAGCGGTTGGGGACCGCTACAGCAAAAGCAATGGAACACAGCAAGATGGCCGCCACAATCTTCATTCTGAGGACAAAAGTCAATATGTTATTACTCGTCAAATTACAAATATTCGTAGATATATTTTAAACAAAATTGAATTAAATTTCATATCTTTCCCTTTATATCGATATCTTATCTATTTCTCAAAATACAGTTGAAAACAGCGATTTTTAGAAATACTAGGATAAATATTTTTAAACTATATTGAATCAATAATGCTAATATATATTTTAAAAATCGTATTATTGAAAAGAAAGCAATCCATATTATCACATCTCTATAAAATATTTCCATATATGATTACCAAAACTTTCTAATTGAGAAAAATATTAGCCTAAATGATGACATATTCTGATCAATAACATTAGGTTTTAAAATGACCAACCTCCATATAGATCAGATTTGCTATCTCCCTAAATATTTAGATTTTTATTTTTATGTTCAACGAGATACCTTTCAAATTCAAATTAGTGAAAAATCCATAAATACTACCTACAGAAGCATTTATAGCGCCTTACGATTCCTGATATAACTCATTGAACCAGCTAGGTCAGATCGAAATACTTCTCGTTTTTTCAATAGAAATGTAATCTTAGATAATGTGTGTTAAATTCTTTCACATGTGAAAATGATAAAAGTGGACCAGAAAGGTATTATGCTGTCAAAATCACCTTCCTTTGTAATTGAACTTTGCAAACGTTAAATTTCATTCTATAGGTATACAAGAAAAAATCAAGCATAATTTTCCCATCAGCATACCTTAATTTTTAATGAACTGTACTATTACTATTATATATAATCACAACCTATAATATTTATATATTAACGTCTCAAGTAATTATTTTTATGTTCAAGTTTCTACACTACCAGTGCTGTATTTACAGTATATGACCACTGTACTTACCTGAGGTGCTCAGGGGATGATGTGTCTAGACTCCAATACTGAGTCTTTATATACTACCTCACATCTGGCAACCTCCACTGATAATTTTTTAACTGTCGCTTCTATTTTTATTATCACTTTGTTTTTGCCTCGTTTATCTTTTTTTTTTTTATTAACTCAAAACACCCATTGATAAATATATGATAAGTATAAAAATATTCCGAAGAGAATATAAAAACCACCTTAGATTACACTTTTAAAAACTATTTACTACCTGCCCTCTTAATAAGCTAATACCCAAATAGAATGAAATTCGATCTTATATTTTAATACGTATAGATAATAGCCCAAAAATTTCATATGTACGAATTTTTAGAAATAAAGAATTATCTTCAAATAATAATTATATATACTACTAAGCCTTTATTAAATAAATTACAATATTTCTTCATAAATAAAATGTTAATATAATTTATTATATTTTGAATTAATATAATACATATATAGTTTTATTAACATTTTATGTATATTAAGCCAAAAAATAGACCAATATATACAAACATAATTTGAAAAACCACTGTTATTTTATTCCTTCCATATGTTTTAATGAAATGACCACACACAAGTCACCATCTTAGGCTACCTCACTTATCCCAACCTGGTTCACAAAATTTTGACAGGGAGGAAATATTTCAGGATAATCTACAAATAAATGAATAATCACTTCAATAGAATCTGTGATTATTGCACCAAATAATTTTACTCAAATCACTCATGGATTTTGTCATTTTCAAAATTGATATTCCATTATAATTGGTGAAATTGCTTTGGTGTAACATATGTATCACTCAATACCGAATACATCCAATCTGGAAATAACTCTGAAATTATTTTCAGAAAGAAAATCACATATATAAAAATACTCGAAATATATTAAGCACTAAGAATAAAAATTTTCTAATCAATAAGAGAATCATAATACACTGCGTGACATTGAAAATGGAACACCAAGAAATAGTGGCCAGAAGGTGATGAAACTCGGCAGACAGAGAGAGACAGGGACGAACAATAAGTGATCTTTATTTCAAAATGATAGTCATAATAGAGAGCGATAACGGCGTCGGCTTAGTAGCAAGTAGGATTACCGCGGACGGCGATGCACGCAGCAACACGTCTAGGTAGAGAGTCAATCAGAGTACGGATGGCGTCCTGAGGGATGGCTCTCCATTCCCTCTCAACCATTTGCCACAGTTCGTCTTCTGAACGCGGCTGTGGCAAGGCATGCAAACGGCGTCCAATGATGTCCCAGACGTGCTCGATTGGTGAGAGATCAGGAGAGTACGGTGGCCAGGGAAGCATCTGTACATCTTGCAGAGCTTGTTGGCTAATGCGAGCAGTGTGCGGTCGGGCGTTATCCTGCTGATAAAGGGCATTGGGTACCCCCTGAAGGTAAGGGAGTGTCACCGGTCGCAGCACATCATCAACGTATCGTTGGGCCGTCATAGTGCCCTGAATACGAAGTAAAGGTGACCTGGAATTATACGCGATTGCGCCCCAAACCATGATTCCACGTTGTCGCACGGTGGGGCGTTCCACAATTGCTGCCAGATTGGACCTTTCTCCACGTCGACGCCACACGCGTACACGGCGACTATCACTGGACAAGCAGAAACGCGACTCATCTGAGAACACGACCCTGTGCCATTCCGTCATCCACGTCGATCTAGCCCGGCACCATTCCAAACGTTGGCGCCAATTCGGTGGGGTCAATGGCAGTCTTCTTAGCGGACGGCATGAGTGCAAGCCATTAGCAACCAATCGACGGGAAATGGTTCTGGTCGAGATGGAATGATCTAGGGTGTCTTGCACATGTTGCAGGATGACGGTACAAGTGGCTTGTGGGGCCGCCAATGCTTGTCGAAGGATACGCCGATCCACACTTGCTGACGTCACTCTGGTTGCACCGACATTCCTATAAATTGCCACATTTCCTTGTTCCAACCATCTTCTCCAAAGTCGATGCACCGTGGACGCACCAAGGTGTGTATCAGCTGCGATTTGACGTATGGACCAACCTGCCCTTTTCAGTCCGATCACCATGCCCCTCGTAAAAGCGTCTGTCTGCTTGAACTGCCTCCGTTTACGATGACCTGGCATTCTCTGTTATTACACGTGTCTTTGGACACAAGAACAAAATTTCTACAATGATTTTCCTTGAAGAAATAACGACACAAATACTGTACTTTCTGCAAGTTCCTTCCCTTATATCTTACTCCATGTGCGCACGAGAGCTGCGCATTTTACATCATTTGCATAACTCGGTTAGGCGCGTCTACCCTGAAATTTCCATAATTTTCTGGCCACTATTTCTTGGTGTTCCATTTTCAATGTCACGCAGTGTATATATTATGAATATTCGTCATTATATTTATTTTTCAGAACTTGATAGAGTAATTTGACTCTCGAAATGATCATATCTATTTGTGAATAGATGAAATTGTTTGGATTTTTTTCGTTCTATTCATCGGTTTTTATCAATATTGGATCTATTCGGATGACACTTCGAATATAAGCAATGTCAGGAAATATTCACTGCCATAGTTTCAACTTTGGACTATACAAATATTCCATTGGATCGTCTACGTTTCCCTAATACGAGTATTGACTAGCCAATCTAGATGAAGCTCTGAAACAATCATTATTTCAGATATTTTCAAATAACTCTCAAATTTTCATATCCGTAATATGCAAATTAGTAGGAAAGCTGGAAAATATGCATATTACCTTTTGTTCAGAAAATGTTCACATTATATGTGAACTTTCCAGATAAAAGCTTGTCAACTATAAAGCACAGGGTTTAGATTTGGTTTCATGGTGTACACCCTTAAATAAGCTAAATATAATGTAATGTTACGTGGGTTCGCTTCCCATCCCTGGAGACTTATTTTTCCGTTCGTCATTACTCTTCACAATTCATCCTATCATACTTCATCCTTAAAGATAGAAATGGTCGCTATTTCTCTTTAAAATAAATTTCGATTTTTGTATAAAAGAAACATTCGCGGTATAATTGTAATTTTCGTTTTATAAATATAATGTAACGTTTTTGAGTTAAATGTTAAAATGTTGTAATGTTTAAATATATTTTTACATTGTTAATTTAATTTGTTGTTTTATAATAATGAAGATGCAAATTACATTGTTGTCGTTATTTATTATCCTTTGTTATTTGTCTCTCGTATCATTATCGAGTCTAGGTGCACTATTGGTGTAATGGTGCACAACTGTAATAAGTAATTAATTAAGATCCTGGCAAATATATATATGTTGTAATTTATTTCTGGGCTGAGAACATGTAAGAAAACATGTACCAATGTTTTCCCACGTGACGCAGCGGAGCGTGACCTTGCCTGCACGGGTGAGTCAGTTGTTGTTTTGCTCTCTGTATGGATGGACATTAAAACAATTTCAATATATATTTGATATCCATATGTAATATAGTTAGTGTCTCACAGCCTAAATTGTAGACACAATTTTCAACTCGCCAGTTTGGCCATCATTGTAATACAAAACGAAATAATAAAATTATATTGAGTGACAGCCAGAGCCCAGACAGGAAAAAGGTCTCCGGTAACCAGTCGGTCCGAAAAACATAGTCGGATTATAGACAGTTCTCCTGTGGCCCTAGAATATATCAGACGCTCCTCGACGGGCGCCAGGCCGCTATCTCTGAGGTTTATTAACACTCGGTTGATCATTCTCATAATCACCAATCATCATTTTTTTATCATTCAAGTCAGGTGAAATCATCATTGGCAACAGAACAACCCTTGCAGCTACTTTCCCTTTCCTCATTCCCCAATCTCGAGCCACACAAACTCCAGTTTGAGACATACCACCCACTAAACGCGCCACATCACCAACATTCACAAAATCTCATTGTATGTTCGTACAACCACCGCCTATGACTTTGGTAAACTTGTTGTTCATAATGAATCAGGTTAAATTTTACACCCAAACAATGACTTCTCATGACACTTTACCATTTACAATTTTCTCAGACGTGTCATAACGACTCAACAAGACCTTTTTTTTTCACTTTTAACAGGCTAAAAAGAAGCCTTCATTTTTCCTGTGACACATTTCTCTTTTTTTCTCTCTCTCAATCGAAAGCGTGTCCGCGTCGCAAGTCTCATATATTAGAGCATATCTAACTTAACATCAACAATATCTTTACTGAATCAAAACTAATGTCGAAACACATCAACCTACGAACACCACATAGAATAGATAGCTAGTACACCACAACTAAAAGAACACCCTAGGTTCTATTAACTACGCTTATCTACATGTAACCATTTGCGGCCAAACACACACACATAATCAATATAAACATAAATCAGGTCATTTCTCATCAAACTTCCCTTCCATTTCTACATTTGAATTTTTATTATTAAACATATACATTTAACAACAAACCCAAATAGCGACCAGAAATTCTCATAATGAATCTACAAAATATTTTCCTTACAAACACAATATAAAAAACTAGCCCTTATAAGAAAAGGCAAGTTCCACTTCTTTAAAAAAAAATTACATCTTCCCCTTCTTTCGCAGAAAGCTGTCCTAAAACTGAACATCTTCCCCCTCGGAGAACGCTCCCGTTTCCTGTTTGGCAACAACGCATATTTTTTTACCTTTCTTCCCAAGGAAGTATCTAAAAACGGCCAAAGTCACTTGAACCTCCCACAAACATCCCAGCTACTGTCTTCAAAACACATAACATTCTTAATATTCTCTCTATTACAAAACATTTATAGCACTATCAAATTAGCCATAAACCTGAAAGATATTAGAATCTGAACGAGTACCACCCGACTGGGGTTGACAAATCATTTCATTAACTAAAGTTCCATTTATCTACAAACCCTGTTCTTACCGCATATGATCTTTCATTGCCATGTAAGCTTTACACAGGTACATCTAAACTAGGAATTGCTGCTATTTTAACTTATATTGAAGTGATAAACAAGAGCATGTATAATTTCATATTATTAAAGAAACCTTCTACCGCACAAATGTAGATACCATGAATATTCAATATTTTTTATCCCCAGTAACCATGTAAAATTGTATCCAAACTTTAAAATGACGTCATGATAAAAAACAGCAAAAGAATAGGGTCTGAAGACGTCGCTACATGATAAAGCTTCGAAGGTCATGGGTGCCGACCAATTAGATAATTTGACAGCATCCATGTGAGTCCACCCCCCCCCCACCCCCACCTCCTCCCGGGGTTTTACAGGCAATAAAAATGAGACCGTTTCCAGGGTCAGCTCAGTTATTAGTCATAGCGTGTGTCCATTATACACAGGTCACTCCACTCCTTGACCCCGGTGTCGAGCATCCTAGTATGCGCCAATGACTTCCATATTTATCTCGTGGGCTGTCTCCGACCCGCTCGATGCTAATATTTATCCCTGCCAATGTCTCTGCTTTTTTGCTGTCCACGTGTGGAAAGAACCTCACCACTCTCGCCCCACGCCTACGACTGCACAGTTCATTCACACGTCGGTAAACTCGGGTTTACACACGCATAATGTGCTAAAAAGCATATGTGCATTTGGTCAGGGTATGCCTTCATTTTACATATGTTTATATAGTATATTTTAAACTGTATAATAATGACACTTTTAGTATATTTCACATATCTTCCAATTAGTTAGAACCGATACTTTATAAGATCATACCCTTTTATTAAAATGTACACTGATCCTATTTTCTACCACCCCCATATTTTGTATATATGCTATATCTTTATTAGTATAACCTGCACACCCTTATTTGTATTTGAGCTCAAAATGATTACGTCAAAATAAAAATAGCCAAAGAGTAGTCAGCTGGTGGCAGCTGGGGGCAGAGGGGAAGAAATAGCCAACACCTAGATGGGGCCCCCCTCCAGGGCTTTTTATAGACGACCCCTGTCAAAAGGTTTTAGCAGGGGTTCAGGGCAGTATGTTCTACAGGGTGTCCATTGACAGAAAGCTTCTGTCTCTCTCGGTCTCTCTCTCTCCATGTCTCGATGATAGGTATCCGGGTTTGGGTCATGGTCTCTACTTCGGTCCTTTGGGCTATCTCCGATCACTCCCAGTGCTAACATCTAGCCCTGCCTCTGCTTCTTGTTGTCCGCGTGTCGGAATAACATTAACACTCGCCTCATGTACTACGACTTCCAGTTTATCCATACGCCGACAGGATCATTTGCAACAATAATACATAATTATAAAATAAATATCTATATACCCTAGATTTCAATATGTTAAATAGATATAATAACTGTTAAAAGTTCTAAATGTATAGAAAATTCAACACGCCAGTTTGTTGATCATGTAATCTTAAATAGGATACCGGCTTAGACAATACGATGTACAGTTCATAATTATTAATTGTTAAGAGATTTCTTTAGACAATATAAATTTTCAAGATGTAACGTGAAATCATTTCCTGAGATTTTCCACAATTAGTTTTTAAAGGGTTAACGACCGACCACTGTACAACATTTAACCTGCAGATTGTTGTGGGCTGTCCATTACCAGAAATTATAGGGTATCAATATCTGACATGAGTGAACGCGCCATTCGAGGTTTGTCCTCGAGGCTGATTTCTCTTTCTCTAAATTTCTTTAACCATTTTAAGGTTGTTCTTTTATGGACTATTACATTCTATTCAACTTCGCATATTTCTTTTTCACCATATTTTCATTTAGATCTTTTCAAAAAGAAGCGCGATAGCACTCGAATATTTTTTGTTATCACACATTCTTTAGCTATATGCTAAAATACTGAGTATTATTCTAAGGCCTAGTACATTAGTTCAATCACGTGGTATCGCTCATAGACCGTGGAACCAAACCTTTATTTATTTAAACCTTATTTATAAACCAGTATAGGTAAATATTATAATAATTTATTTTTATTTTGGGCTTTCGTCTTGGGAACTAACCTTTGATACAGCCTTGTATATTACTCTCTCAGTAAAATGCAATGAATATATGATAAAATTTGTATTGTTAAAATGATATTTGCAAGAAATTCTTACAGATGAAAAACTTTGGGTTGAAAAATATATAAAAATATCAATTGTATGCCAATATTATTTTATTAAAGCAACAAATTTAAGTAGAGGGATAATGTTGCTTAGAACTGAGAGAAGTAGCCGGAGTAGTATATCATCCCAGTGCGGTGGTCCACCACATAGAACACAGAGGGACGATCCACCTTCACCGTTCGGCATGACGAGCTGTGGCAGTGGTGGTGGGGGGACATGTAGAGGTCCTCGGACATTCCAGAGAAGTCCCCCTCTACACGGATGATGTCCTGGAATCCAGCCTGCTGGAGGACATCGGACAGAGGCTGGTAGTATTCAGCTTGAACTCAGGAATGTGGACCTCCATGTCCTCATGGTGCATCTGGGACAAGATGTGGCTGTACTTCTTGTACGAGAAGTATTCTCTGAGCTGGTCCAGACCCTCGTAACTCTCGGGCACCACGACCATCAGACTAAGATACTCGTTATCATAGTAGGGAATACAGACGGGTTTGTAGTCCTGGGAGTAGTGGTAGTAGATGGGGCCCTTCAGGGTCAGGCACTTCACCTGGCTGTCACGGTCTCCGTAGTTGTAGAACTGGCCGGTGTAGGTCTAGCCAGAGTGGTACTTCAGACTGCCGCCATAGTAGGCAGCGCTGAGGTAGTACAGCTTGGTCTGGGAGTCCAGGTCCTCCTCCAGGTACTCGGGAAACTTGCCCTGGGACTCTCTCTTCACCATTTCGTTGATCTCCCGCCTGACTTCCTTGCCGTTGTCAAAGTCCACCTTAGACACGGGAGACTGGTAGTAGCTCTGGATCAGTCGTTGGTAGGACTCCTGGATGGAGTAGTCCTGGTCAACGAAGTCCATAGGTCCAGTTTTAGTCGTAATTCTGCTGGTATAAATCCTTCTAGTACAGGTGTGCGTCCTGGAGGTCGTCATAGCCCAGGGTCTTCTCTATGTCCCGGGCTGTCTGGCCGCGGGCCGCGCCGTAGATCATGGCCAGCGAAGTGGAGATGGCCAGCGGGGAGTAGATGGCGTTGGGGTCCTGGCCGCCATAGTAGGGGTAGAGCTGGAAGGCCAGGCGGTTGGTGAGTTTAGCCAGCTGGGCCTCATACTGGTTGCTGACCGAGATGTGGTCCTTGTTGTAGCGGTTGGGGAACACAGCAATTTGGCCGCCACAATCTTCATTCTGAGAACACAAGGATATGCCATTACACACACACTCTCTCACTCTATCTCTTCAAATTAGAAATGTTCGTAAATAAATTTTAAACAAAATTGAATAAAATTTCATTATATTTCCATTTTATCGATATCTTATCTACTTCCTAAAATACAGTTGAACACTGAAAAATATTTTATGAAAAATAGAGTAAATATTTTATAAACTACAATAAACTATAATGCGAATATATATAAAAATACACATATTTTTGAAAATATATCAATCCATATTAGTACATCTCTTTAAGAAGTTTTCATATATGATTACCAATATTTTTTAATTGGGCATAATATCAGTCTAAATATATACATCTTATTATCAAAAACATAGAGTTGTAAAATGGTTAACCTCCATACAGATCAGATTTGCTATCTCCCTAAATATTTTTATTTTTCTGTTCAATCGTCCAAATACAAATTTCGGAAAAATTCAGACATACAACCTCCAGAAGCATTTATAGCCCAATACGATTTATTTAACTCATTGAACCATGAAGATAAATCAAAAGACTTCTCGCTTTTTCAATATAAAGGTAATTTTAGATAATGTGTGTTAAATTCTAACGCATGTGAATATGACAAAAGTGAACCAGAAAGGTATTATGCTGTCAAAATCACTTCATTATGTAATTGGACCTTGCAAAAAGTAAATTTCCTTCTATCTGTATACAAGAATAAACCAAGCATAATTTTACCTTCAGCATACCTCACCTTTTAATGAACTGTACTATTACTATTATATATTCACAGTATCTGACACTGTATTAAGTACCGTACTTACCTGAGGTGGTCAGGGGATGATGTGTCTAGACTCCAATACCAAGTCTTCATATATTACCTCACACCTGGCTTTCTCCACTGATATTTTTTTAACTCTCGCTTCTATTTTTATTATCATTTTGTTTTTGCCTCGTTTATCTTTACGCGCTGCAAGAATTTTAAGATACTAAGTATTAATTTCCAAATAGTGAAGGGGTTCTTGAACAAAACACTCAAGATGAATGTTAGTAGCTAAAATATTTTAAAATTATGTGTCAAAGCTCTCCAAAGAAATGAAGCTATTGGTGTTTGAGAAAGAATCGAAAAGTGAACTTGAGGGAGATTTCATATGGAGGTTGATAATTGGAAATTTGATGTGTCCTGTGCATCACCGTCAATATTAAGAGGGGGCTCTAGGGCCAATGATGACCCTGTCGCACCTGCTGGACCAATATTGGTGAACCAAAGGCAGGTAACTGGTCTCACAGGCGACACAATGCCCAAAATGCACATCATTGCTTATTTGTATTTACCATATGGTAAAAAAAATCAAAATCCTCATGATTATCCAAAATTTATATACTTGCTAGAAAAAGGAATTCGAGAGAGATCGGACTCCAACCCATTTAATTTAATCAAAATTAATTTTCATGCAAATTTGAATTCATAATAATTGAAAAAACGTGTATATTATTATTAATATCAGTTAAATTCTTTACAGATGATGAAATATGTATTTCTGCAAGAAAGTATTTCACAGAATATTCATTGTGGTTGAAAATATAAATTTTGAAAATATTCAAATAAGATTTTATTGAAACAATCAATTTAAAATAGGGTAGTTTTTCTTAAAACTGGGAGAAGTAACCAGAGTAGTAGATCATTCCAGTGCGGTGGTCTACCACGTAGAACACGAAGGGACGATCCACCTTCACCGTGCGGCCTGACGAGCTGTGATAGTGGTGGTGGGGAGAGTAGTCGCTGCTGGGTTCCTCCATCTCGAAATAGGCCCTGTGTCCCACCTGGGACACATAGAGCTCCCCGGACATTCCGGAGAAGTCCGCACCTTCACGGAAAATGCCCTGGAATCCGGCCTGCTGGAGGACATCAGATAGAGGCTGGTAGTAGTCCAGCTTGAACTCAGGAATGTGGACCTCCACGTCCTCCTGGTACATCTGGGACGAGATGTGGCTATATGTCTTGTACGAGAAGTATTCCCTGAGCTGGTCCAGACCCTCATAGCGCTCGGGAACCACGACCATCAGACTGAGGTACTCGTTATCATAGTAGGGGATCCGGATGGCCTTGTAGTCCTGAGAGTAGTAGTAGTAGATGGGGCCCTTCAGGGTCCAGTACTTCACCTGGCTGTCACGGTCCCCATAGTTGTAGAACTGGCCAGTGTATGTCTGGCCAGAGTGGTACTTCAGACTGCCACCATAGTAGGCAGCGCTCAGGTAGTACAGCTTGGTCCGGGGTTCCAGGACATCCTCCAAGTACTCGGGGAACTTGCCCTGGGACTCTCTCTTCACCATCTCGTTGATCTCCCGCCTGACTTCCTCGCCATTGTCAAAGTCCACCTTAGACAAAGGAGACTGGTAGTAGCTCTGGATCAGTCGCTGGTAAGACTCCTGGATGGAGTAGTCCTGGTGCACGTAGACCCCGTAGGCCCAGTTGTAGTCGTTGTTCTGCTTGTAGAAGTCCTTGTAGTACTGGTGCACGTCCTGAAGGTCGTCATAGTCCAGGGTCTTCTCTATGTCCCGGGCTGTCTGGCCGCGGGTCGCGCCGTAGATCATGGCCAGCGAGGTGGAGATGGCCAGCGGGGAGTAGACGGCGTTGGGGTCCTGGCCGCCATAGTAGGGGTAGAGCTGGAAGGCCAGGCGGTTGGTGAGTTTAGCCAGCTGGGCCTCATACTGGTTGCTCCCCGAGATGTGGTCCTTGTGGTAGCGGTTGGGGACCGCTACAGCAAAAGCAAGGGAACACAGCAAGATGGCCGCCACAATCTTCATTCTGAGGACAAAAGTCAATATGTTATTACTCGTCAAATTACAAATATTCGTAGATATATTTTAAACAAAATTGAAATAAATTTCATATCTTTCCCTTTATATCGATATCTTATCTACTTCTCAAAATACAGTTGAAAACAACGATTTTTTAGAAATACTAGAATAAATATTTTAAAACTATATTGAATCAAAATAATGCTAATATATATTTTAAAAATTGTTTTATTGAAAATAAAGCAATCCATATTATCACATCTCTATAAAATGTTTCCATATATGATTACCAAAACTTTCTAATTGAGCAAAATATTAGCCTAAATGATAACATATTCTGATCAATAACATTAGGTTCTAAAATGGCCAACCTCCATATAGATCAGATTTGCTATCTCCCTAAATATTTATATTTTATTTCTATGTTCAACGAGATATCGTTCAAATTCAAATTACTGAAAAATCCATAAATACTAACTACAGAATCATTTATAGCGCCTTACGATTCCTGATATAACTCATTGAACCAGCTAGGTCAGATCAAAATACTTCTCGTTTCTTCAATAGAAATGTAATTTTAGATAATGTGTGTTAAATTCTTTCACATGTGAAAATGATAAAAGTGGACCAGAAAGGTATTATGCTGTCAACATCCCCTCCTTTTGTAATTGGACGTTGCAAACGTTAATTTTCCTTCTATAGGTATACAAGAATAAATCAAGCATAATTTTCCCATCAGCATACCTTACTTCTTAATAAACAGTACTACTTGTATTACTATTATATATAATCACAACCTATACTATTATATATTAACGTCTCAAGTAATTATTTTTATGTTCAAGTTTCTACACTACCAGTGCTGTATTTACAGTATATGACCACTGTACTAGGTACTGTACTTACCTGAGGTGGTCAGGGGATGATGTGTCTAGACGCCAATACTGAGTCTTTATATACTACCTCACACCTGGCATTCTCCACTGATAATTTTTTAACTGTCGCTTCTATTTTTATTATCACTTTGTTTTTACCTCGTTTATCTTGTTTCTTTTTATTACCTCAAAACACCCTTTGATAAATATATGATAAGTATAAAAATATTCCGAAGAGAATAGAAAAACCTCTTTAGATTAAACTTTAAAGAACTATTTACGACCTGCTCTTTTTATACGTTATAACACAAATAGAATGAAATTCGATCTTATAATTTAATACATAGACAATACAATATTATAAAAATAAAGAATAATTTCCAAATAATAATTATATATACTACTAAGCCTTTATTAAATAAATTACAATATTTCTTCACAAATGAAATTTTTCATACTAATTTATTTTATTTTGAATTATTATAATACATCTATAATTTTATTAACATTTAATATATATAAAAGCAAAAATAGACAAATATATACTAACATATTTTCAAAAACCACTTGGAATTTATTTTTCAATATGTTTCAAAAATTGACTAAACCTCCATTTTTTGGACTACCTACAAATATTATTTCATTTTGGATATGAAATTTGATAGTGAAGAATTATTTGAAAGAAATCTAATAATAGATTAATTATGACGTGAATAGAATCTGATTATTTACCACTAAATATATTTACTCAATTCATACATGAATTTTGCATTTCTACTATTAATATACCAGGCTGTATCAAATGTCCGTTCCTAAAGCGAACCACCAATATACAAATTGAATTATTTGAAATAAATCAATATAAATAAAGTTTAATTTTATTTATTTATTGTTACAAAAGCACGAAGTCCAAAGGACTATTATGCTGTGCTAGTATTATTTACATATATATGATTAAATATTTACACGATGGATTAGTATTGTTTTGTAAATTATTGTACAAATAGTTCTAAACTTAACAAAGTTCTCATAAGATAGAGTATATACACAAAGAGAATTTGGTAATGTTTCAAAGTATCTACATACAATTTGGTTAGTCAGAGGGCAAGATAAAAGAAGATGCTCTGGTGATTCAACATCTAAGCGGCATTCACATGTTGGATCATTGATAGCATTCAGTTTGAATAGGAAGCTTAAGAAGGGTCCTTTTCAGTTAAGAATAAAGTAGTGAATTTATCAGAAGAAATGAAATTTGGGACAGCAATTGGAAAGAATTTCTTGAACAGTTCATTAGATTGAGAAAGATAAAACTTAAATTTTAGATCCAGATATAGTTTGTTTAATTCTTTTTGAAGGGTTTTTTTGAGTGTTCGATCTGTGAGAGAATTTGTCATATTATACTTTGTTTGTAATAATTCAAGATAATCGGACAGTAAAGGGGTTTTCGCTAGTATATGTGTGATGTAAGAAGATGAAGTCCTAAAAGCATGAATGCATCTAATAAGAATTTGATATTGTATAGAATTCAACTTGGATCTTTTTGCTGCAGTGATAAAAGGAAACCAAATATTTGATGCATAGCTTATTGTAGAGCGTATCATAGCTTTATATAAGATCAATCTACGCCGAGTATCAATTCCCCAAGTACGTGCACATAATGAGAATAATATATTCTTAAGTTTCGTAGCTTTCATAATTATATTGTCAACATGTGTTCCAAAATTAATCTTATTCCTTTGTCTATGATTTTTAAAAATAACTCCCAAAATTTTAACAGTTTCTGATGGTTGAATTATTTTTCCATCAAAATTAATGGGCAATTTTTCATAGTTATGTAGATAGAGTATACCTGTTTTGTTTGGACTTAGTGAAAGTTTTACCTTTCACACCAGGCTTTGATTTTTATTAAACATTTGGTAATATTATGCTAAAGATCAAAGATGTTTGAACTCCATACCACAAATGTCACATCGTCCGCGAAAGCAATTACTCTAGCAAAACTTTCGTTAAAAGATAAGTTGAAATCATTAAGTAATATATTCCAAAGAATAGGAGAAATAATACCACCCTGGGGACATCCCTTATTTATCTTTTTATACACTTTACATTAGTATATTTAAACTCTACACTCCGGTCTTCAAAGTAAGAATTAGTTATTTTTATAAGTTAGTAAATTAAATTTTATTGCCATCTATCGTTAAAATTTTACACAAATAAATTTACTGGCAATGCGTTTCTTTTTAAATATCTAAAATAAAAATAAAGATATTTAAAAAGAAACGCATTGCCAGTAAATTTATTTGTGTAATATTTTTATAAGTACCGCTGGAAAATTTGCCTTGTCCAATTGTTGGAGAATTGCCGGATGCCATGCGTTGTCGAAAGCTCCGCTGATGTCCACTGTTACTATTGCCGTATTTTCTGTTTCTCTTTTATGAAGACTTTATTTAGTTATTTCTTGTAAAGCAGAGATTGTTGATTTTTCTTGTGTAAATCCATGTTGAGCAGGATGCATAACATTATTACTATTAATATGATTTAAAAGTTCAATATGAATTAGACTTTCAAAAATTTTACCTAAATTAGAAGACAAGCTTATAGGGCGGTAGGCTTTCGGATCTTTATAATTTTCTTTATTAGGTTTTTTTATAATCATTACTGCTGACTTTCTCCAGGCCTCCGGATAATAATTAAGTCCAATACAAGCATTGAACAATTTTGTTAACACAGGAGATATATGATGAACTGCCGTTTTGATCATCTGATTGCTTATATGATCTATTCCTGGAGCCTTGTCATTTTTAAGTTTTTTAATTATTGAACAGATTTGAATATTATCAAAACAAATGATTTTATCATTAGAAAAAGTATAACTCTTGTCTCTGATTAATTTATGATAGTTTGTGTCAGAAGATTGACAGTCATTCGGAAATAGAGAAGATAAAAGATTTTTCATTTCTGATTCGAGCACATCTTGAGATACATCTAGAATTGGTAAATCAAAAGACCTAGGAGAATTTTTTTGTTTAAAAGTTTTGTAAGTATTACCAAAAGGAGATGTATTTTCAACTTCCTCCAGGAATACCCTCCAGCTTACATTTCTTGTTTTTTCAATAATATTCATATACTTATTTCGTATTTCTTTATACATTTTTTCATCAACTAGCTGTCTATTAGACCGTTTACCCCGATAATATAGATTTCGAACATATTTAAAATGATTTTTAAAAAGTTCCAGTTCATCCGTCCACCAATTAAATGGATTATTATTTAAATATTTTGGTTTTAATCGTAGAGATGCATATGCAGCTTCAATTAATATGTCAGTTATGAGAGAAACTACACAGTTTATATCGTTTATATTTACTATTTCACCTAATTTCATCATTGCCTCATTTATCCTAGACACATTGATTGCCTGCTCATATTTTTGCCAATTGGCTCTTTTTTCTTGAAAATACCATGTAGAATTATTTTCATGTAATAAACTTTCTGTTTCCAGACTAATGTCGAATGAGATTGCGTGATGGTCTGTGATTTGCGAAAGATTTAACGTTTTCCATCCATTAACAAGTACATGAGCATGACTATTAGTAATAGTAAGATCTATTATACTTAATCCTCGACATGTTTTGTTTCGATTGTTATGTATGAGCATATTGTGAAAATCAATTATAGGTTGAAGTCTTCTACCGTTTTGATTAATAATATTATCAAACCACATCTGACTTCGAGCGTTAAAATCTCCAGCTAAAATCAATGGATTTGTGTTAAATATTTTAATTAATTTATCAAGGAATTGAACATGACAGGTATCCATTTTATTAGGGTGTATATAAATATTTGAAAGAATAATTTGCCGTTTAGTAGTTTGTACTGATATAGTGGTTGCAAATGAATTTGAAAACTCTTTAATTAATTTACATGATAAGAAAGGGTTTGTAACGATTGTTGCGGTATATATTGGAACTCCCGGTATATTTGCATAATATATTTTTGAACGCATATTAAAGATTACTTCATTATTTATACTATATGGTTCTTGAACTATGATCATATCATATTTTTCTTTAGAAATAAATTCCCTTATTTCATTATTAACCAAATTGCTTTTCCGCGTGTTTTGTTGTAGAATTTTTAATTTGAACATTGACAAAAAAAAAAACAAGAATAAGTCTATTCTAATCCAAAGTAACAATATAATGATCTAAATCTGCATAACATGTTCTTTGTATCTCATATTTCATTTGTTGAAGGAACACAGGACATAATTTGTCATTAGAACGATGATTATTGCTATTCCTATATTTAGGATGTGTAGAGCAATTTATGCACTTGGGCAAGGATTGACAGTTAACATGTTGGTCATTGTCTCCGCAATTTTTACATTTTATGATGTTACATGAATTTTTACTATGACCATAACTAAAAGAGTTTTGACATTGACGTACAAGCACCTTATCCTTCATATATGTAACCTGTATGTCTGTATATATACGTTGTAATTTCTTCATAATTTGGTATGTTGCCGGGGAAATGCGAAGAACAACATCCTGTACATCAGTATTTGATCTCATAGCGAACAGAACCTTCATCTTCTTCTCTCGACCTTCTAACTCTGGGTTCATATTGCATAAACTCGAAGGCAATTCCTTAATATCTGTAGATTTAGTAATTGACTTAAGAACAATTGTAGGATCTAGTGGTTTTGGTGCATAAATTAATGCTTTTTGATTTACCTCATCAATCTTTTTAAACTCTTCAATCAATGTATTCAAATTTTCACCTGAATCAACTTTAAGTATTACGCCAGATTTTGATTTTATTATTTTATTTATTTTGACTTTAGATCTATCATTTCTAATCTTTTTAATACCATTATTTACTTCGCCTAATACTTCAGCCGGGGAAACATTTAACTTGGATTTAAATATTATTATTTTATCCGTTACATTTTGATTTTGCATAACTATTTTAGCGTCTTCACTAGTAACTCTCGTAGCTTGAGCATATGACCTATTATAAAATTGACTTGAAGGAGATATTTTCTTTATTGATTCGTCCAAATTTCCAAGTCTATCACAGATAGAGCCATTGATTACAGCGATATCTCCCATTGTATCCATCAATATATTCAATTGCTTTAGCAAACCCTGTACAATTGTAAGATCATTTTGATTTATGCTTTTATTTGTAGATGAGTACTTTGATTTTAATGTGTCAGCAATTTGTTCCGAGATGATCTTATGCTGAATCCTACATTCCTCAGTACGTTTTTCAATTTTATCGACCATATTGTTCTAACAAGCGGTCGCGCCGCGCCGTCTGCTGATATGCAAATCAGCTGTATATAAAATATTTAAGTATACTTAAGAGTTGGTTATTATATGTATAATAATATGAGTAAGGTATAAAATATTTTAAATTTCAAAAACAACTCTAAAAACAAATTTGAAGTAATATTTACCGGAATTCGCGGAGCGCTGCAAAAACACGTCCGCCCGACGATAAATATGCAAATTTTCCCAAAATAAAGTTTAAATAAATAAAGGTTCGATGCCACGGTCGATGAACGTGCCCACGTGATTAAAATAGCATAATAGGATTCAACGAATGAAGATATTAAAACGCGAATGTTACATTTCACAAATAAACCAAATTTTTACTGTCCTGTTTCATCGCAGTAAGGACAGTAGAAGTTTGTATTATGTATAAAAGAAACATTCGTGCTTTTAAATCCTTTCGTTTTATATGTATAGATGGCGCGTTATTGCTTTGTTTTAATTTATGCCTTACTAGCCTTGTCTTTATTGTTTGCGGAAGAGCATTGCTCGATGCAAATATTTGAATGTAATTCTACTGTCCTATAAGCTTATGTCCATAGTTTTCTTGAAAACCATTTCTGAGATTCCATCCTTCAGTGCTGCGTATATAAGCAGAATCGTCCAATACAGTATTAGAGCTCTGAGAAGCGGTCTGGTGGATTAAATTGTCGAAACCGCTTGGAGGGTTCACCACTGATGAGCCAAGCCCTCCCAATATATTTTTTTCATCGCAGTAATGACAGTAGAAGTTTGTATTGTGTATAAAAGACACATTCGTGCTTTTAAATCCTTTCGTTTTATAAGTAGAGTGGTTTATTTGTGAAAAGAAACATTCGCGTCTTAATGTTTCCATTCGTTATATATAGATGGCGCGTTATTGATTTGTATTAATAATAGGGTTTAGAATAACACATTTCAGTATTCTAGTAGAGAGATAAATAATGTGTGGTCAAAAAATAACGATCCGAGTACTATTGCGCTTCTTGCGCTTCTCTAATAAACAAATGCATGTTTACATTTCATATATCTAGAGTGCGAAAAAATCCGGTTACCCTATAGAAAAATACTATTGTTGACGTTAGACGTAGTTTGAATGCCGCGACAATAAAAATATTGCATTTCTAGTTTTTTTATTACCTTATAAAATCGAAATAAGGGCCTTAGGATGAACACTGACACTTGCATCAATGTCTAGGAGAGCATTGTGAAACCTTGTATGGACATGGTGGCCACAGGAAGTGTGTCATTCAACGGGACTCAGCTCCAGTTCACCAGGCAAAAAGGACACAATCGTGGCTGACACTTAATGTCCCCAGTCACTGTAGTCCTGATATTTGGTCTCCTAACTTTCCTGTATGGGGAGAGAAAAGTCAACAAAGATCCCCACAACACCATCCAGTCTGTCAATAAAGCGTTTCACACGGTGATGACCCAAATGAACAAGGTCATCGTCGCCAAGGTCTGTGCTTAATTCCGCACTCACCTCAAGAGTGTTGTGTGTAGCTAATAATAAAACTACATTAAATTAATAAAAAATGTATATCATTTTATCTACTAGTGTGCTTAATTTACTTTATTTTTTTTACTCTAATATATTTTAATTGGTGACTATTCCAATTTATCTGAAACGACCTGTATAATTATATTTTACAAGTCTTCAAAATATCAAGTGTTATTGTCTTTAAAAAATATATTATCTCTAAGCTCTGAGTGTGTGAGTAAGTAGAAATATTTTAATCAAATAGGTAAAGATTATATTATTTGAAATATTCAAAGTAATGGAATTAACATTGCGCGAGTGAGCAAATTAGAAAAATGCATATATAACCAAATATTGATACAAAGCGTTTTATATAATAAATGAAAATGAGGGGTATATAAGGTAGAATATTTAATTATGTATATTATGAGAAAGAGAATGAAAGATTAATCTCAAAATGGAAAGCTCCATCACAGCTCACGTCTTGAAATCGGGCACGATTTTTGTCCTGTGTCAGCGCAGACCACTAAGAAAAGTTTTCAAAACGATTCTGAAATCTACCTCAGCCACAGATTTAGGATATTAACTGCTTTCACCCGCCCTTATATGTATAGTATGTCAGTATAGTTCATTTATTTTCATTAGTTTAGTTAGATTCATTAGATCAAGATCATACCCCCTTAACTTCTTCCTTGCCTGTTATAAAACTAAAATTTTATATATAAATAGCTTAAATCAAAAATAATATTAACTTTTGATCGGCAATTGCTGTTTGAATTTTCGAAGGTTTATTATTAAATATGTAAAAATTTGAAAATGAATGCTCTAATTGTAGAACGATTAGATGAACTATGCAAATATTTTACGGATAAATTTGATAACAATCAAAAAACATTAAATAAACAAGATATAAGATATTTAAGGGGAACAATAAAACAGATAAAGGATAATATAACAGAATCCCTTAAAATTGAACAGAAAATAAACAAAATCGAAGAATGTATGCAAAATAAAATACAATATAACACGGCTGATGATTGTAAAACGAAAATAGCAAATATACCGCGAATGTTTCTTTTATACAAAAATCGAAATTTATTTAAAAGAGAAATAGCGACCATTTCTAACTTTTTTTTGAATGAAGTATGAGAGGGTGAAAATATGAAGAGTAATGGCGAACGGAAAAATAAAAGTGTCCAGGGGCGGGAATCGAACCCACAACCTTCTGCTTACCGGGCAGGTGCCTTGTCCACTCGGCTACCCTGGACGTATTTTTCCGTTCGTAACTAATACTTAAAGTAATTTTTTAAAATACAATATAACACGGCTGATGATTGTAAAACGAAAATAGCAAATATACCGCGAATGTTTCTTTTATACAAAAATCGAAATTTATTTAAAAGAGAAATAGCGACCATTTCTAACTTTTTTTTGAATGAAGTATGAGAGGGTGAAAATATGAAGAGTAATGGCGAACGGAAAAATAAAAGTGTCCAGGGGCGGGAATCGAACCCACAACCTTCTGCTTACCGGGCAGGTGCCTTGTCCACTCGGCTACCCTGGACGTATTTTTCCGTTCGTAACTAATACTTAAAGTAATTTTTTAAAATACAATATAACACGGCTGATGATTGTAAAACGAAAATAGCAAATATACCGCGAATGTTTCTTTTATACAAAAATCGAAATTTATTTAAAAGAGAAATAGCGACCATTTCTAACTTTTTTTTGAATGAAGTATGAGAGGGTGAAAATATGAAGAGTAATGGCGAACGGAAAAATAAAAGTGTCCAGGGGCGGGAATCGAACCCACAACCTTCTGCTTACCGGGCAGGTGCCTTGTCCACTCGGCTACCCTGGACGTATTTTTCCGTTCGTAACTAATACTTAAAGTAATTTTTTTAAAATACAATATAACACGGCTGATGATTGTAAAACGAAAATAGCAAATATACCGCGAATGTTTCTTTTATACAAAAATCGAAATTTATTTAAAAGAGAAATAGCGACCATTTCTAACTTTTTTTTGAATGAAGTATGAGAGGGTGAAAATATGAAGAGTAATGGCGAACGGAAAAATAAAAGTGTCCAGGGGCGGGAATCGAACCCACAACCTTCTGCTTACCGGGCAGGTGCCTTGTCCACTCGGCTACCCTGGACGTATTTTTCCGTTCGTAACTAATACTTAAAGTAATTTTTTAAAATACAATATAACACGGCTGATGATTGTAAAACGAAAATAGCAAATATACCGCGAATGTTTCTTTTATACAAAAATCGAAATTTATTTAAAAGAGAAATAGCGACCATTTCTAACTTTTTTTTGAATGAAGTATGAGAGGGTGAAAATATGAAGAGTAATGGCGAACGGAAAAATAAAAGTGTCCAGGGGCGGGAATCGAACCCACAACCTTCTGCTTACCGGGCAGGTGCCTTGTCCACTCGGCTACCCTTGACGTATTTTTCCGTTCGTAACTAATACTTAAAGTAATTTTTTAAAATACAATATAACACGGCTGATGATTGTAAAACGAAAATAGCAAATATACCGCGAATGTTTCTTTTATACAAAAATCGAAATTTATTTAAAAGAGAAATAGCGACCATTTCTAACTTTTTTTTGAATGAAGTATGAGAGGGTGAAAATATGAAGAGTAATGGCGAACGGAAAAATAAAAGTGTCCAGGGGCGGGAATCGAACCCACAACCTTCTGCTTACCGGGCAGGTGCCTTGTCCACTCGGCTACCCTGGACGTATTTTTCCGTTCGTAACTAATACTTAAAGTAATTTTTTAAAATACAATATAACACGGCTGATGATTGTAAAACGAAAATAGCAAATATACCGCGAATGTTTCTTTTATACAAAAATCGAAATTTATTTAAAAGAGAAATAGCGACCATTTCTAACTTTTTTTTGAATGAAGTATGAGAGGGTGAAAATATGAAGAGTAATGGCGAACGGAAAAATAAAAGTGTCCAGGGGCGGGAATCGAACCCACAACCTTCTGCTTACCGGGCAGGTGCCTTGTCCACTCGGCTACCCTGGACGTATTTTTCCGTTCGTAACTAATACTTAAAGTAATTTTTTAAAATACAATATAACACGGCTGATGATTGTAAAACGAAAATAGCAAATATACCGCGAATGTTTCTTTTATACAAAAATCGAAATTTATTTAAAAGAGAAATAGCGACCATTTCTAACTTTTTTTTGAATGAAGTATGAGAGGGTGAAAATATGAAGAGTAATGGCGAACGGAAAAATAAAAGTGTCCAGGGGCGGGAATCGAACCCACAACCTTCTGCTTACCGGGCAGGTGCCTTGTCCACTCGGCTACCCTGGACGTATTTTTCCGTTCGTAACTAATACTTAAAGTAATTTTTTAAAATACAATATAACACGGCTGATGATTGTAAAACGAAAATAGCAAATATACCGCGAATGTTTCTTTTATACAAAAATCGAAATTTATTTAAAAGAGAAATAGCGACCATTTCTAACTTTTTTTTGAATGAAGTATGAGTGGACAAGGCACCTGCCCGGTAAGCAGAAGGTTGTGGGTTCGATTCCCGCCCCTGGACACTTTTATTTTTCCGTTCGCCATTAATCTTCATATTTTCACCCTCTCATACTTCATTCAAAAAAAAAGTTAGAAATGGTCGCTATTTCTCTTTTAAATAAATTTCGATTTTTGTATAAAAGAAACATTCGCGGTATATTTGCTATTTTCGTTTTACAATCATCAGCCGTGTTATATTGTATTTTAAAAAATTACTTTAAGTATTAGTTACGAACGGAAAAATACGTCCAGGGTAGCCGAGTGGACAAGGCACCTGCCCGGTAAGCAGAAGGTTGTGGGTTCGATTCCCGCCCCTGGACACTTTTATTTTTCCGTTCGCCATTACTCTTCATATTTTCACCCTCTCATACTTCATTCAAAAAAAAAGTTAGAAATGGTCGCTATTTCTCTTTTAAATAAATTTCGATTTTTGTATAAAAGAAACATTCGCGGTATATTTGCTATTTTCGTTTTACAATCATCAGCCGTGTTATATTGTATTTTAAAAAATTACTTTAAGTATTAGTTACGAACGGAAAAATACGTCCAGGGTAGCCGAGTGGACAAGGCACCTGCCCAGTAAGCAGAAGGTTGTGGGTTCGATTCCCGCCCCTGGACACTTTTATTTTTCCGTTCGCCATTACTCTTCATATTTTCACCCTCTCATACTTCATTCAAAAAAAAGTTAGAAATGGTCGCTATTTCTCTTTTAAATAAATTTCGATTTTTGTATAAAAGAAACATTCGCGGTATATTTGCTATTTTCGTTTTACAATCATCAGCCGTGTTATATTGTATTTTAAAAAATTACTTTAAGTATTAGTTACGAACGGAAAAATACGTCCAGGGTAGCCGAGTGGACAAGGCACCTGCCCGGTAAGCAGAAGGTTGTGGGTTCGATTCCCGCCCCTGGACACTTTTATTTTTCCGTTCGCCATTACTCTTCATATTTTCACCCTCTCATACTTCATTCAAAAAAAAGTTAGAAATGGTCGCTATTTCTCTTTTAAATAAATTTCGATTTTTGTATAAAAGAAACATTCGCGGTATATTTGCTATTTTCGTTTTACAATCATCAGCCGTGTTATATTGTATTTTAAAAAATTACTTTAAGTATTAGTTACGAACGGAAAAATACGTCCAGGGTAGCCGAGTGGACAAGGCACCTGCCCGGTAAGCAGAAGGTTGTGGGTTCGATTCCCGCCCCTGGACACTTTTATTTTTCCGTTCGCCATTACTCTTCATATTTTCACCCTCTCATACTTCATTCAAAAAAAAGTTAGAAATGGTCGCTATTTCTCTTTTAAATAAATTTCGATTTTTGTATAAAAGAAACATTCGCGGTATATTTGCTATTTTCGTTTTACAATCATCAGCCGTGTTATATTGTATTTTAAAAAATTACTTTAAGTATTAGTTACGAACGGAAAAATACGTCCAGGGTAGCCGAGTGGACAAGGCACCTGCCCGGTAAGCAGAAGGTTGTGGGTTCGATTCCCGCCCCTGGACACTTTTATTTTTCCGTTCGCCATTACTCTTCATATTTTCACCCTCTCATACTTCATTCAAAAAAAAAAAAAAGTTAGAAATGGTCGCTATTTCTCTTTTAAATAAATTTCGATTTTTGTATAAAAGAAACATTCGCGGTATATTTGCTATTTTCGTTTTACAATCATCAGCCGTGTTATATTGTATTTTAAAAAATTACTTTAAGTATTAGTTACGAACGGAAAAATACGTCCAGGGTAGCCGAGTGGACAAGGCACCTGCCCGGTAAGCAGAAGGTTGTGGGTTCGATTCCCGCCCCTGGACACTTTTATTTTTCCGTTCGCCATTACTCTTCATATTTTCACCCTCTCATACTTCATTCAAAAAAAAGTTAGAAATGGTCGCTATTTCTCTTTTAAATAAATTTCGATTTTTGTATAAAAGAAACATTCGCGGTATATTTGCTATTTTCGTATGCAAAATAACTTTACGGTTATCAATAACGATTTATCAAAGATAATTGGGAAGAGTTTAAGTAAAGATTCGTATGCAGAAGTGGCTAAAAATAAAGATTACTTACTCACACAAAAGGTACGACAAAATACTAAGGAACAAACCATTTTTATGACAGCTAATGAAAATCAAACAATATCACAGGTACAGCAAAAGGTAAATGAGGGTATCAAATTTCTTAGACAAGAGGGCAATAAAACAATAATCAATAGAATAATAAATACAAGAAAAGGAACGATCCTTAAACTGCCTAATGATCAGAATATAGACCAACTGATTGAAAGTTTCAAGAAGCTTGACGAAATCAACCAAATCAGCAAAATATATAAGCCAAAACTAAGAGATCCTACAATTTTGGTTAAGTCGATTAACAAAATAACAGATCTAACAAATTTGGTAACGATAATCTGTGAGATGAACCCAGAACTTGCTGGGCTAAATAATGAGATCAAGGTCTTATTTCCTATTAAATCTGTAAAGGCTGAGCAAGATGTAGTTCTGAGGGTCTCCCCGGGAGCCTATGCTATTATTAAAAAACTTGGCAAAATATATACTGATATACAACGGTGCGATATTAGGGACAAAGTGCTTGTTGATCAATGCCAAAACTGTTATTTATTCCACCCTGGACATCGGACCAGAAACTGCCCAAATATAAAGAAATGTGTAAAATGTGGAATGGAAGGACAGCATCACTGCTCCGAAATAATAAGATGCAGCAATTGCTGCAAGCACCCATATTTTAAGAACGGAAATTTAGATCATAAACCAAATACCCAAGCGTGCCCGATCTACGAAAGAGAGATTAAAAACACGATGCAGCGTACCGATTACTCAACAATTCAATAAGAAGAGAACAAGAATTAAAACACCATTTGAATGCATATGAATGGAAGAAACACAGCTACTGATAGAATTAAAATTATTCAACAAAATGCTAGGAAAAGCAATACCTGCATGAGTGAACTATATTCATCCAAAAAATTCATAAACACAGACTTAATTCTGATTCAGGAGCCTTATAAAATAAAAGAAGATATAATTTTTCCAGGAAACAATAAAATATATCACCAGGAGAACAGTCCAAATATAAATACAGCAATACACTAACTCCTTCGCCACAACCATTTCTATACAAACAGAAAGTAAGAAAATTGCTATATCTAACAATCATATTCACCCCAATTCTATGAGAAAGAAGCACGAAACATTCTTCAGATCACTAACTGAAACATTTATAAACACGCCCCTAATTATAAGTGGTGACTTTAACGCCAGATCGCCATTATGGTACGATTCCACAAAAAATTACAATGGGCATAGATTGATCCCCATCATTGACGAAACGAACTTAATCATACATAATAATAAATCCACTACATGTCGAAATGCTAGTGTGATTGATCTTACGCTGACTAACAAACAAGTAATAGCAGCTATCAGAGACTGGCACACAGAACAAATATCGCAGATCTCCGATCATGTAGCAATAATCTATGAAGTACATATAACTGAGAATTTCACCACAGCTACTAATTATTCCACATGGAAATTCAGTGAAGAAAAGGCGAACTGGTCATATTTTGGCCAGAATTTCATTAAAATAGATCAAAATAATATTGAAAACCTTTTAGATACAGCAAATACAAGGAAAGATGTCGATAGCGCGGTAAAAGAACTTTCGAACACGCTCATTGAAGCAGCGTATAATACTCTTAAACTAAGAAAAAACAAACAAATAAAAAACAACATAAACAGATGGTGGAACGCGGACTTGACACGCCTTGAGAGCTATTGTAAATACCTCCGTAATTCCTATTATCGGGCGAAAAATCCCTCTATCCATATTCAACAACAGTATAAAAGTGCAAGAAACAAATACGTCAGGGAAATAAATAAGGCTAAAAGAATGTCTTGGAGGTTTTTCTTAGAGGACATCAAATCAAAAAACCCATATGGAAATCTATACAGGGTATACAAAAATATTAAAAACGGTTCTAACCGAAAGGGAATTTTGGAAATCTTAGAAATGAATAAAGATGAAGGACGATTCCAGAAGACAGTAGAACTTTTGAACAACCTTTTCCCCGATGATAGAGATAATGAAGACACAACCTTCCACAAAAACATAAGGAACTATACTTTAGGATTTCATAATAAAGAAAATATAATAATAACGCCCAATGAAGTAAATGGAATAATTGATGAGCTAAACTCAAAGAAAACGCCTGGAATTGATAATATTTCTAACAATATGATAAAACATACTAAACAACTAATAGTTCTAATACTGGTGAAACTTTTTCAAAAATGCCTAGATTTAAATTATTATCCGAATGAATGGAAAAATCTGAAGTAATAATTATTCTCAAACCAGGTAAAACAGACATGAAAATTTATAAAAGCTATAGACCCATTTGTCTCAACTCAAACATTTCCAAAATATTTGAAAAAATAATTAACAACAAACTAATAAAATTTTATGAAGACTCAAATCTGCTTAACAATCGTCAACATGGATTTAGAAGATCTAGATCTACTATCTCTGCATTAAATGAAATTGTCAAAATAGCTCTCTAGAACATAAAAACAAAGAATATACAGCTATAATCGCAGTTGATATAAGTGGAGCGTTCGACAATGCATGGTGGCCGATGGTGCTGAAAAGACTAGATGAGGACAACGTTCAAGCTTCAATAATAAAACTACTACAGTCTTTTCTTAATAATAGAAGAGTGAGATTTAGATACTCATCAAATGAAACCCACAAAAAATTAAGCAAGGGATGTCCACAGGGTGGGCCTATATCCCCTACAATATGGAATTTTATTCTAAACGATTTATTGAATAACTATTCAGAATCAAACAGTGAAATCATTGCTTATGCGGATGATTTAACTGTGATATGTTGGGGAAACAACTTGACAGAACTTCGGAATACAACAGGAAAGGTCATGGGGAGAATATTAGACTGGTGTGGGAACAATAAGTTGACCGTATCTGAAGAGAAAACGAAAATATTATACTTGTTTAATAGCAAAATAGCTGCAAATATTCCTAACACTATCACTGCCAATCGGGTAGAAAAACTGAAGATTATGGGAATAACTTTTAAAAATCATAGAAATAAAAATAAATTGGATTTTGTGCCCCTTATTGATGAGATTATTACTAAGACAAATAGAGCTAGTGGATACCTAATTGGATTAACCGGGAAAGCATGGGGACTGGACAGTAAAGGAAGAATAGAACTCTACAAGACACTGTTTCGAAGTTCACTAACTTATGGTTCCACGATCTGGTACAACTTTATACCCAAAAAAAGTCAAAGATAAATTAAACTCTCTGCAGTACAAAATTTTGAAGCACAGTACACAGGTTTATAATTCAACATCTTCAAACTGTACTCATATTGTTGCTAGAACACCAAAGCTCACGGATTTTATTGAAACAAATATACTAAAAATGAATATTGGATACAAAAAATCAAATCCAACTAAAAGAAAAATGATATCTAATTTTATAAACCAGAAATTTGAGGAATACTATGGAGGTGCCAATGATAATTTCAAGGGATTCTTTGATACTCCAAGAATTCCTAACTATGTTCAACCCAACTTCTATAACGTTCAATTTTTTACTGGACATGGTGACTTCAACACATATTTGTTTAGAATTGGCAAAATTGGTTCACCTGCATGCACTTGTGGAAACGAACAACAAACCCCTGAACACCTTCTGATAAACTGTCCATTAACTTCTGATCTAAGGGAAGAAAACCAACTTTACCTGACTAATACAAAACAAGCTGCTTGCAATAAAGACCAATACATCAAGTTTAATAGATTCTGCAGGATGTATATTTTGAGGCGAAAGTGTTGACTGTACATATTTCAAGCTACTATTTATAATTGCTATATGTAAATTTTGATATCGAACGTTTATTTTTAATGATTTCCAATGTTCAATTGTATTAATTGTATATAATTTAAAATATACACGCAATTATCCATATTGTGAATATGGCGTGTCTCTCCCAACTGTTAAATACCCCCTTATTAAAATGTACACTGCCCCTATATGCTATCACACCCCACATATTTCTTATTATATAGCCCATAACATTATTAATATAATCTGTTAACATCCTTATTTATGTGGGATCGGTGCGAATTACCTTTTGAAGTTGGCTGAGTTGATTGTTTGTGGTGGGCGCAGTCGTTTGCTGAGTTGGTAAGGTATCCACAAGGGAAAATAACGAGAAAACACGGGATTTGGATTAAATAAAAAGGCAAGCGATCTAGGGAGAAAGGGGTTGAAGCTATGGCTGAGTTGGCTATTGACTATGGCTGTTCACATTATTGTAGGATGGGACTTATCTGATTGGTTGAGGAGATGGGATTGGCTTCTAACCGGTTCCTTGGTCGATCCAGGTGCTAACTCGCTGCGGTCCAAGTCCTAACTTGACTCTATGGTGCCACACTCCTGACTGACTATATTTCGTTCCCGATTTAAGACGAAAGCTATTCCGGGCTCTCATTGGATGAATTTCCAGGGGTGCTCGATTCCCATTGGTTCCTAACTAATGTTCCTATGCTCTCATTGGTTCTCGGCTAATTTTTTGTTCTTAGCTTGTTCTGACATGATCCAGGAAATGCTAGGTTCTTGAACCCAGTTTTATGAGTTCCTGGATAATAAAACCTGCTAATGATTGCTTCCTCTTTGATGGCCTTTCTCTCCCAGATTTCTTAAGCCTTGTCTTTATTAAAATATTTTAAAACATACATTGCATACATATTGGGGCGGGTTTGCATCCAGTTATGTACAAATTATGACATTTATATATTGTATATTGATAAAATCTATGATAGGTTTGTTTCAATCTAAATTGTAAGATGCCATGAATATTCAATATTGTTATCCCCATTAACCATGTAAAATTGCATCCAAACTCTAAATTGATGACGTCTTATTAAAAGCAGCAAAAGAGTGGGATTTGAAGACGTCGTTATGTGGAAAAGTTTCAAGGGTCATGGACGCTGACCAATTAAGCAGTTATCCACATCCACATTAGTCCAAGCCGGCCTTTCCGGGAATTTTACAGGCAAAATAAAAGAGACCGTTTTCGGCCGCTCAGGTCAGCTCAGAAATTAGTCATAACTTGTGTCCATTCTACGCTGGTCACTCTCGCTTCCACTCTTTCGCCCCGGTGTCGGGTAACACGGTTTGATCCCATGACCTCCAACTTTGTCCTGTGGGCTGTCTCCGACCCACTTGATGCTAGCACCTATCCCTGGCTTCACTTCTTTGGTGTCCACGTGAGGGAAGAAACTCACCACTCTCGCCCTACGACTACGACTGCATAGTTTATTCACACGTCGGTAAACTCGGGGTTACACCCACAATATATATATATATATGTAACACGCCAATATGCAGATGATATTGTTTTGCGTAAAGAAAGAGAGAACAATCAACCGTCTGACTAAAATTTATTTCAATGACGCGCCTTTTATATAGTTACAAATATTTACATAATTCCTAACAGCGTAAAAATTTTCATCTACTAATAATTTATAAGCAGAATGTGACAAACCCCCTACTAAAAAAAATAAATTTCAGATTCATTTACACAAATGGAAGTTGGGAGGGGTTGGAAGGTTAGGAAAAAAAAAAACATTCTGCAAAAAGCAAAAAAAAAAAATAGTAATAAAAGTATTCTCACTATTTCAGTAGGGCAGTCGGACCTGATAGTTGGGGTATAGAGGCGCGTACCTAATCGACTGTATCGCATAGTGACCATTTTACTAGAGGTCCTTGGGGTGACCGGCCTGTTAGGTTTTTTCCAGGTGTGTCACTTAGAACATATGCAACAGGGCTGTACTGTCCATCATTAGCAGAGTCCTTCAATGTTTGAAGAGAGAATTCAAGCTTTACCATTGAAGTAGAAAACCACATGGACGTAAAGAAAAAACATTTTGCGATATTAAGCAGCCCCCTTAGAGAGTGGAAACTCCTTTCTAACGTTTGGCTATGGTCGGATTAAAGACATCTATTCAAATCCTCCACATCTTGGAAGGGAAATGGATAATTCCCCATGCCTTCATTCGAGGTTGAAATAGGGTCCCATAGTTTTAATTTAGATACATCAACTATTGTGCTGGGCTTATTTTCAGGCTGGCATGGTTTATTTATTTCGACTATGTGAGGTGATGGGGTAGAAAGAACGGTGTATGGATCTGGATAATAAACTGGTGACAGTTTGCCATGGCCTACCTGATGAGGGATTCGATACAAAACTTTATCTCCAATTTTTAAATTCGGGAATCTATGAGAACTATTGTATCTTTTAACTAACCTTTTATGTAATTCCTCGGTTTTTTCATTGTCAATGGTTCGGGCTTTTTCTACTGGCGGATACGGATTCGTAAGATCAGAGATGTAGGAAGGGAGGGTTCCGTACAGCAAGTATATCGGAGGGAATGTAGTCGTAGAGTGGGGTGTGTTTCGATATTCTTCCAGCGTCTTTTGTAACAATTTAGGCCAAGGGGCCCTAGGGTTACCTTGATATTGTATTTTTAACCTTCCAATCAACGTTGCATTAGCCCGTTCTAATAGTCCATTACACTCTGGATGGGACAGAGAGGTCATTACGTGCTTTATACCCTTCTCCTGAAGAAATTTATTAAATCTCTTCGAGACAAACGAGGGATGTCTATCCGTGACTAAGATTCTAGGTTTTCCTATATTTAATAATTGGTTGATGATATTCATGTAGGTCGCGATGGATGTGCCTTTGGAAGCATAACCCCAGATATATCGTGAATGATGGTCGATAACGGTATGGATACAATTTTTAGCACTATTATAACCTCCTAGGCCCAAAACCGTATCTAAAGCCACGACATCGAAGGGTTTTGCCGCCCTAGGCAATGATCCCATCAGTCCATAGGAGGGTGGGTGCTACTCTTTATTGTTTGACACTCCTTGCAGTTCTTAACATAATTCTTTATCTTCCCTATCATCCCCTTAAAATAGTATTGAACGGAAAGTGCTCTGATCATAGCACTGATGCCTGTGTGTCCCAAAGATTCATGGGCTTTCTGAATCAGGTTATCTTGGAGCTCGAGGGGAACAACTATCCTATCCTTGTTATTAAGTCTTATAAAAGTAATACCATCCACCATAGAGTATAATTTTGAAGGTGGTATCGATAAATCACCCTGGTTTTGTTTCAAAGCTTGAGCTGACAAAAAATAAGAGTATGGAAGTCTGGAGAGCACATCGGCTCCGTGATTTTCACAACCCTTGTTATAATTACAATCCAAGTCATACTCGGACAACTTCAAAGGCCATCGGAACAGTCTCCCATTGTTGTGTTTGAATCTATTCAGCCATATCAGCGCCTTATGATCCGTGTGAACTATGACGTGACTGCCGGATATGTAAGGGTGGTAGCGCTTTCAAGTCTCGACCACCGCGAGCAGTTCTAGTTCTGTTATTGTATATTTAGACTCGGCACCTCGCAAAGCCCTACTGAAATAGGTGAAGGGCTTTTGCGTGCCATCAGGATATTCCTGTTTAAGCACCGCTCCTATTCCCGAGATACTGGCATCACAATAAATATGTGTAGCCAAAGAAGGGTTAAAAAGTTGAAGTATTGGTTTGGAGCATAGCGCTTCCTTTAAATCCTCAAAGCTTCTCTGACATTCGTCCTTCCAGATAAACCGGGAGTTTTTCTTGAGAAGCTCATTCAAAGGGGCTCTTAGGTTATTAAAATTCTTTATAAATTTCGCTAAATGTGTCACGCTTCCCAAAAAGGATCTTAAACATCGCAAATCACGAGGTGGAGGCAATGATTTGATGACATCGACATTAACGCCCGAAGGCGAGATCTGGTTCTTCGAAATTTCATAGCCGAGGTAAGTTATCCTTTTCATAAATAGTAGAAATTTATCTCTCCTTAACCGTATGCCTTCTTTTTTTTAAATCTCGAATATTTGTCCGAGGTGTTTTAAATGGGATTCCTCGTTTTCTGAAAATACTAAAATATCATCAAAATAAGATGTTACATTATCAAGTTTATATTTCTGCAGAATGACAGAGAGCTTTCTATTAAATATTGCAGGGGCGGTCTTTAATCCAAACGGCAATCTACACCATACATAAGAGCCCTCAGAAGTTGAGAAACATGTCACCTCCCGATCTTTTGGATGAAGAGGGATTGTCCAGTAAGCGCTCAAGATATCTAGGCATGAAAATACTCTGGCGCCCTGTACCTTCTGAACTATATTCTCCATTAATGGAATAGGGAACGAATCCGAAATTATTTTCCTGTTTAGGAGTCTATAGTCGATACAAAGCCTAACCCTTCTCTCGCCCTTCTTGGGTGCGAGCGTCACAGGTGCGCTGTATGGGGAAGACGCAGGTTTGATTAAGCCGTACTTTAACAATTGCTCAATTTGTCGTTTTATTAAATCCCAATCTCTCAAGCTATGGCGATACGGTCTAACACAAACAGGCCTTTTGTCACTCAGTCTCAGTTTTGGAGGCTGGATGTTCAATGGTTTTATATTAAATTTGTTTTCCCCAAAGATATCTGAATATATAATTATCAAATAATATTTTACCATAGTGAAAAGTTCTATATTATCATGTAAATAACAATCATTCGTGTCAGGCAGTGGCAGAGGTTTTGCATCTGGTTGATACCCTGGCTTAGATTTTAATACATAAGGAACTGCTCCACTGTCTGGCACGGAACAAACAAGATTACAAAAATCATCTTCAAGCAAGTTTGCAACACATTTATATAGAATAAAGAATCTCTAATCCTAAGACATTTTCTATTTACCTTTAAACAATTTACATGATGATTGCAATATTTGGTTCTACTAATTTTAGCATAATAGTTTTGAATTTTATAAAATCTCTGTATGGCTTCTAATTCTCTGTCTGAAAAACTGTAATTAAACTGGCCTAATTTTCTATTATTCTGTTTAATGTAACTATTATTAAAATCTATTTTCACCTTAAAATAGGGTAAGTATTTGGCAGATAAAATACCAAAATTAAGACTTCCACTTTGAAATATATGAAACAGAAGATTGAGCGACTTAGCTCCTATGGTAATATTTAACTCAATCTCGCCAACAATGGCTATACAATGGCTAACCGATTTTAAAGATTTAAGTTTGGGTTCCTTAATTAATGTCATAAATTCCGCCGGCAATAGATGCCTGGGAAGGATATTTATTTCTGACCCGGAGTCTAAAACAAAAAGTAACTTAAAGTCCACCCCGTCCACACGATCCCTCAACAATACGTGAAGCCTGGGGAGGCGTCCGTCGCTTCGTTCGGGCCTCCTGATAGAGGCTGGTGACTCACCCTCGTGATCCTGAACGGCGGCAAGGCTCGCGGTTTGGCTCCTCGTTGGCGGAAGGTGGATCCCGGGACGATCGTTCCTTCCCTCTCTACAGTTCCGCGGCCTATAGCCCTGTCCTCCATGCCAGGAAGTAGACTGTCGTCGTCGGGCTTCGAGGTCTGGGAGGCCACTACTCCTAGAATGTCGTCGTCGGGCAGGATAACCTAACTCCATTCTTGAGGCTGCACTTGTGGTTCGGCAGTGAGATACCTCTAAGGCCTCGGCAATCTCAAGACAGCGTTCCAAACTTGCCGGTGAGGCAGCAATTAATTAGTGCTCACACTCAGAATCAATGCCTGAAATTAATCCCTCCAAGATCAGTTCCTGTGATAGTCCGAATTTGGTAGCGATCTTCATCTTTGCAAAGCAGTATTCCTTTACAGATTGTTCTCGTCCTTTTCTTAATTGCCAGAATTTTCGATGTAACCCATGTTCAGGCTCGTGAAAGAAACATTTCATTCTAGAATGAAGTTCTTCTAATGAGGATATATCCTTGCAAATTAAAGCATACATTTCCAGAGCTTTACCTTTAAATAACATTGGCATCATGGACAGGGATTCTTTTGATGAGAGACCTTGCTGTTGTGCCTGATGGTTAAATAAAATTGACCAGTTAGCGTAGCTAAGTCCATCATCAGGATCATATCTCGGGATCAATTCAAAAGGGAGATTCAGATTTCTTCTTTCTTCTAATGAGTCTTCCTTCGATGAGGTGTTTGCTCTCTTTCTTCCCATCGCTGGTCAGATCTTGTCGACTTCTGTAACACGCCAATATGCAGAGGATATTGTTTTGCATAAAGAAAGAGAGAACAATCAACCTTCTGATTAAAATTTATTTCAATCACGCGCCTTTTATATAGTTACAAATATTTCCATAATTCCTAACAGCGTAAATATTTACATCTACTAATAATTTATAAGCAGAATGTGACATATATGTATGTGGCAATATCGTTGCGGAATTTCTTGTTGTTGGATGCGAATGGTGATATTTGATTGAAGCGCAGCCGTTTGAGTGGAAGTTGCAGCATACAGTTAGGAATAATCAGGACACGTGATTGTTTTGAAAATAAAAGGCAACTGGATTGGAGGGAAGAAGGTTTGAGAAGGAGCGGGTTTGATTGTTCCTTATCTGATCACATGGCGGTGATTGACATAGCTATGAGCTGAGCTGAGAGAGAGATCTCTAGAACAGATGTTACCTTGGTGGGAGCAAGTCGAAGGCTGATCCGAACTCGGTGGGAGCCAAGTCGCTACTGCAGGTGTTGTTCCTATGAGAGCGAAAACCTAACTGACCATCCTTGCCTTTCGATTTAACACCAAGACTCCGTTTCTCTCTGATTGGTTGAGAGATGATCACATGCTTTTTCCCTATTGGTTGACCTATTTAGATGCTATCTTTTGATTGGCCCGCGGCTTTCCTTGATGAAAGCTGTGGTCTGCTTGATAGGAAGTGTCGAGTGCTATTTTGACTTTATTTACTTCCGTGTTATCAAATACGTCCTATCTTGGGTCGGAAGTATGGGGTGTCTCTATACTAATATAACTTCTGTGGATATTGGATACGTCCTGTTTTGTCAGGAAGTATTGAGTGCATCTTGGCTAAAATAACTTCTGCGGTCACTAGAGACGTCCGGTCTCTGCCCCTGCAATATTGACACAGGGGTGCCCAGAATAGTCGTGCCAGCTTTAGGTCTACTTCCTATATCTTAATGCTACTTGCTTCCCTCCAGTTACCTTGTTCTTTATTAAGTCTTTGAAAATCATACATGGTACATACATAGTGGGTCGGGGTTGCATTTAATTATATACAAATTATGACAGATGCGCCCCCTACATGTGAAGAATTCAAGAAGGGGTTAGCCTGAGAGAATTCTGTAAAATGAAAAATAATTTTGTGGGAAAATTAGTTGTAGGTATTGAGGGGCTATATACAAGCATTGCTGGTGACATAAGTAAGATAGAATGGGGTTGATGATATAGGTTGAGTATAATTAATAGAAATCAAAAAATTTTTTAATTGTAAGAAATCAATGAAGGTTATGGTACATAGTGGGTAAAACAAAAAAAATGAGCCTAAACGAATTCTACTCGAGATAAGAAATGATATCGAGGGAGTTCTATTAAGGCTTTTGAAATCAAATAAAAATAATATAAAATAGTTGAATGAAATCAAAATTGAATGTGTTTGGTTGAAAAAGAAAAATATTTTGTTGCATGGTGACAAAGACAACTGCTTAGTTACTTTTTTGCTCGAATTCTGAGAAAAAGGAATCGAGGAAATTTCATAAGGTGCTTTGAAATCAAAACAAAATGAAATAAGAAGTTGAATGAAATCAAAATTGAGTGTGTTTGGTTGAATGGTGAGAAAAAAAGAAAAATGCCTAACCATATTCTAGCTCGAAATTGGGAATGAAATCGAAGGAATTCTATTAGGTCTTTTGAGAAATCAAAAATAAAAATAAAATAAAAGTTTTTGAGCGAAATCAAAGTTGAGTGCTTGGTTGAATGGTGAAAAAAAAAAGGAAAAATGCCTAACCATATTCTATTCGAGATTGGGAATGAAATCGAAGGAATTCTATTAGGTCTTTTGAGAAATCAAAAATAAAAATAAAATAAAAGTTTTTTTTTTTGAGCGAAATCAAAGTTGAGTGCTTGGTTGAATGGTGAAAAAAAAAAGGAAAAATGCCTAACCATATTCTATTCGAGATTGGGAATGAAATCGAAGGAATTCTATTAGGTCTTTTGAGAAATCAAAAATAAAAATAAAATAAAAGTTTTTTTGAGCGAAATCAAAGTTGAGTGTTTGAAAAAAGAAAAATGAAAAATAAAAAGGTTTCAACAACAAAGGGTGATTTAATGTTTTTAGTTTAATCGAAAACCAGTGGGTTTTCGTTGATAATTGAGTTGTGGCAATATAAGCTAAGTGGTAAATAGAATGATAATTGATAAATAAAAATGATAATATAAACTAATTGGGAAAAAAAGATAATTAGTGATTAAAAGTGGCAATAAGTTGAATAAATTGATAAATTGATTAAATATTTACATTTTTAATTGCGAGAAAATAATGGAAATGATTGCTATGAAAAATAAGGTGTATTGGTTTGAACCCTATGGTATCTACATGCCCTGATCTACATGTATTGGTTGCTCCATTTTGCCCTATAAATGTTTTACTTGCTCAATTATGCCCTATAAATTTTTTTTCTCGTCTGTAGCGACACTTAGGTGAAAAACGTGATTCTAGCCCTCAAGTGCGTTTATGCTGTGTGTACAGGAGACATGGAAATCTATATAACCTTTATGTGTAATTTTTTGTCTTTGTGTGTGTGTTGTGAAAAAATGTTAGAAGTCTGTTGTGTAAGAAATGTGTGAGTTAGTTCTATGTGTTGTCTCGTGGATGTGGAGTTGGTTGGTAAAAATCGATATGTAGACTCGAACTGGAATCAAAATCGATGGTATAGCGAGGTTCCCAGTCGACCTCAATAGGGGATCTTCTCATTGTAATTAGAGATACGGAAGTGGGGTGTGTCGGGCAAACGAGAGGGAGTGAAATTGGAGATCGGACGAGGGCGCTCCGCTTTGTTTACAGAGGCCGAATTTATCGCTGCGAACTACACTTCCGTCGTGGTGTCTCAAATTCTCGTTTCCTGCCGTCTATTTATTTTTGGTGCGGCTCGGGGCTTGTTTTTGGAGCGTGATTTCTCCGACACTGTTTGGTCATCTTTTCAGTTACTGCTATCTCTTCGGAGTTTATTTAGATTTTCTGCGAGGATGGTTCCTAAAATTAGGAGAAGTTTTATAAATGCTTGTCCAAAATTAAAAACTGCCTCTTGTAGTTCGAAGATTTTCTGAGCGGGCATGGTGTATATAAACAAGTAATTGATGAATAAAATTGGAATACAGTTGTATGGCAGAAGTAACAAACAAAGGATGAAAATCAGATGAAAAATAGGGTATTGCCCCATGTTCGTCCACATTTTTGTAACTGGGGACTCTGAAATATTTGCTTGAACCTTATAAATTGTAGAATTTGAATGATTGGTAGGTTCGCAGTTCTCCTGTTTGATATCTTTAGGGAGTGGTGTGATATGATTGAGCTGGTTGTCAGGTTTGCAGTTTTTAACGTCGGGGAAGAGTGATGTAAATCGTCTTGTAGCAAAAATGGCAGGGTCTAAATGCTTGAAAGGTTCGCTGCTGGTGGGTTTGAACCTTAGTGACTCTGTTGGGAATAATTCGGGTGTTAAATGTTTGAAAGGGAACGTGTAATTGGGGTTGTGCTTTATATGATAGGTGCTAACGGTGGGTGGTGATATATAATGGATTTTTTCTGTATACAGTTTAAGTTTGTTGACGTGGATTGTGTCAGTGTCTCTTTGAAGTGGTTGATTTGGTCGATCTATGCGGACCACATTTGGTGAAATAATTTCTAATATTGTGTGAGGTCCTATGAAATATGGCGCGAGTTTCCCTGTATTTGGGTGGTGATATAATTTTACTAACACTAGATCACCTACTTCGAAATGTGGTTGCTTGTGTCGTTGGTCATAAGTGTTTTTGTCTTGTAAATGTTTGTTTTGTGTGCGTGTGTGTGCAATTTTTCTAGCTTTGTCGATATCTGGGTACGGTGTGTTATGATTAGAGATTTCTGGAGGTAGGATACCAAACATTAAGTATATGGGTGGAAAACCTGTGGTAGAGTGGGGTGTCTTGTTATATATAAGTGTAACCTTCTTGACCAACTTGGTCCATGCGACCTTAGGATTTTCTAGGTGTAATAACCTAAGTTTTCCCGTGAGGGTGGCGTTCAGGCGTTCACATAGACCGTTGGCCTGTGGATTGTTGCTGGTTGTGAGCAATGGGTGAATATTTCTATTAAGTAGGAAACTACGAAATTTGGGTGAAGTGAAGGCAGGGGCTCTATCCGTAAGAAGGCGTTTTGGAAAACCATCCTGGAATATTCGCTTAAGTACCTGTTGGTAGGTGGTGGTACTGGTGGATTTAGATGGAAAAGCCCACGCGTAGCGTGAAAAATGATCGACTACCACATGGAGGTATGTCTTGGTGTTGCCATATTTGGCAAATCCTGCTATGGTGTCCAGGGATAAAAGGTCGAAGGGTTCTTTAGATTCCGGAGGTTGACTTAATTCTCCGTAAGTGGGTCCTACTGGACGTTTTGTTAATTGGCAGGTGGGACAGGTCTTAACTTTTTGTTTAATATCTTTTGACATACCTTGCCAGTAATATTGTGTGGAGATAATTCGTGACATTTGGGAAATACCGGGGTGATTGTATTGTGTGTGTACTGTTTGTAAGAGTTGTTGTATGAGTGGTTTTGGAAGTATAATCTTGGTTACACCTTTTCGGGAAACTGTATGTAATCCATTATGATCAATGGTCAAACTAGACTCTTTCGATGGAGGAGGTTGATGGTTCTTGATAAGGGTGGCGTCCAAGAATCCACAAAACGGGTTACGGGATAAGAGATCTGCTTCATATTGTAGTTTTCCCTTTATGTAGCGGACCTCGTATTCGTAACTCGATAGTCGTAAACTCCATCGAAACAGTCTGCCGGACGGGTTTTTGATGGTTTTCAGCCACTGCAATGCGTGATGGTCAGAGAATATAGTAAATTTTCTGCCCATAAGATAGATGCGAAACTTCTCCACACTCTCAACGATTGCTAAGCATTCAAGTTCAGAGATGGAGTAGTTTTTCTCGTGTGGGCGCAATGTTCGGCTGAAATATTGAACTGGGTATACGTTCCCGTCAGGGTGAGCTTGTTTGAGAATGCCTGCTATACCGAGGGTGGATGCATCGCAATACACTTGGCATGGCAGACCTTCTTTGTAAAGGTGTAATGTGGGGTGTGTGGTAAGGTTTTCTTTCAGGTTAGTGAACGCTTTCTGGCATTCGTCATCCCAGACCCACATGATATCCTTTTTTAGAAGGTTGATAAGTGGCGTCCGCAAGCGGGCGTGGTCCGGAATGAACTCTTTATAGGCGTTCACAGCTTTTAGGAAAGATCGCAAGGCTTTTCGATTGTGTGGTTGTTTGGTGGCGTGAATTTTTTCTATGTTTTGTGTAGACGGGATGATTGTATTATTCTTAACGGTTGTGCATGCGCTTGTTTGTCGTTGTTGTTGTCTTTTGGCGTGCGTGTTGCGTGTGTTGTGCGGATTGTGTGTGTTACCGTTGTGTGACGACGTATGGGTGCGCGTGTTGTGAGGTACATTTGCGTGTTTATGGCGTTGCGAAGTATGGTCATGTGTGGATTTTGTGTGGTAAGTGGGTGAGCTGTGTCGGTGTACGGACACTTTTTTGGGCATTATTGGAATTGTAGGTTGGAGTCGTGGTGGTTTTACATGTTGTGGGCATATAGTACTGGTAATTGGGTTGAGTGAAAAGTTGTGTGGTGTGAGATTATAATGGTGGCATGTAAATATTTGGGGTTTGGGCAATGAATGCAGGCAAGGTTTTCCATGTGTGAAAGCTTTGGGTGCTGTGCGAGTCCTTTGGGACAGGTTTTGGCCTAGCCCGTGCTTGCATTCATTTGATACATGTTTAAAGTGGTAGATAATATTAGACAATGGGACGCCAAGTTGGAAAATAGTGCCGCGATTATAATTTAGTTTTAATTTATATTGATAAAGGGTTTTTAAGGTAAGAACTCCAAATGGCAAGGATGCATTTACCACGTGGAAGTTCTCTCTACGGGTTATTTGGCCTATTGTCAGAGGGAAAGTTAAATGTCCTATTATTTTCGTAAAACTATTTAGGGTGGATAGATCAAGGGAAGGTTTTTTAATACTTAAATTGGGAAGTTGTGCTTTTAATCTATTGTATAAATGATACGGCAATATGTTCGAACCTGCGTCTGGTTCAATGAGAAAGGTACATGGTAGGTCCTGGGTCAGATACAAGTCCAAAGTTAATTTGATGGTGTCATTGGGTGGATTGCCTACCTTAGTCTCGAAAAGTCTCCATTGTGGCGTCTTCGGCTTGGTGTGGCTGGCTTGGAATATCTGTTGGACCGGGTCGGGACCTTTTGCACTGTCCTCGCAATTGAAAGGGAAATTTAGTCATTTGTACTGCTTCCATTCGAGTGGACCGCGTTGTCGGTACACTGGGCCCGTGTCGCGTGGCTTGCTTCCGGGTGCACGGGTACGGCATGGCGGGTGGCGACTCCTCGGTGGCGTCAGGTTGTTCGGACAAGTACCGGCGGTGCGGGCGTCGGCTGTCCCGAGGGTGGCGCTCCGGAAGACCGCTTCCAGTTGCGTGGATCTTGGCCTTTGTAGCGCGGCGGTCAGTTCTAAAATTACCGTCGCAAGGGGGTGTCTTGTCGCTTCGTTCGTTGTCAGTCTCTTTCCGCTCGTTGCCAGTTTCTTCTCTCTTGGTTTGTCATTGCCTTTTGGTTTGCTGGTGTCTGGGTTAATTTCCATTTTGATCCTGATTAAGCTCCATAATCTTTATCCTGTCGACTTAACCGTTCTGTGGCAATATCGTTGCGGAATTTCTTGTTGTTGGATGCGAATGGTGATATTTGATTGAAGCGCAGCCGTTTGAGTGGAAGTTGCAGCATACAGTTAGGAATAATCAGGACACGTGATTGTTTTGAAAATAAAAGGCAACTGGATTGGAGGGAAGAAGGTTTGAGAAGGAGCGGGTTTGATTGTTCCTTATCTGATCACATGGCGGTGATTGACATAGCTATGAGCTGAGCTGAGAGAGAGATCTCTAGAACAGATGTTACCTTGGTGGGAGCAAGTCGAAGGCTGATCCGAACTCGGTGGGAGCCAAGTCGCTACTGCAGGTGTTGTTCCTATGAGAGCGAAAACCTAACTGACCATCCTTGCCTTTCGATTTAACACCAAGACTCCGTTTCTCTCTGATTGGTTGAGAGATGATCACATGCTTTTTCCCTATTGGTTGACCTATTTAGATGCTATCTTTTGATTGGCCCGCGGCTTTCCTTGATGAAAGCTGTGGTCTGCTTGATAGGAAGTGTCGAGTGCTATTTTGACTTTATTTACTTCCGTGTTATCAAATACGTCCTATCTTGGGTCGGAAGTATGGGGTGTCTCTATACTAATATAACTTCTGTGGATATTGGATACGTCCTGTTTTGTCAGGAAGTATTGAGTGCATCTTGGCTAAAATAACTTCTGCGGTCACTAGAGACGTCCGGTCTCTGCCCCTGCAATATTGACACAGGGGTGCCCAGAATAGTCGTGCCAGCTTTAGGTCTACTTCCTATATCTTAATGCTACTTGCTTCCCTCCAGTTACCTTGTTCTTTATTAAGTCTTTGAAAATCATACATGGTACATACATAGTGGGTCGGGGTTGCATTTAATTATATACAAATTATGACATGTATATATATATATATTAATAGTAATTTTTATATTTGGAAGATAGAGGAAAAGTAAACTATTAAGAAGTATAGAGAATGAACATTCAATCTAATTGATATGATGCACTAAAACTTAAATTCCTAAACTTCCTTATTTAGCAGAAATAACAGGTACTGGTCCACATATATAATACTTGAATAAAAAAGTATAGATAAGACTACATATAGAATATACTGTACCGTTAGGACAAATTCAAATAAATTGATGATGTGTGTTATTATGGGAAAGCATTTTTCACCATCTTCAGACAAGGGACTTATGTCTTTGTCTGATGAAGCCGATATTTCCATTTATGGTATGACTCACATTCTTAACTTGTTTGAATTTAATCGTACTTTCTTGTAGTTCTAATTAATCCTTATCCTCTCATACTACAGTCGAACTTGGATAATTCGAACCCCAAGGGACCATAAAAAAATTCGAATTATCCAAAAATTCGAATTAAAAACGGAAATTATAATTATAGGAAATTCTGGGGACCAAGATAAATATTCGAATTAAAGAGGTTTTCGAATTAAAGAAGTTCGAATTATCCAAGTTCTACTGTACTAATATCTTATTATTTTCCTGCAGTCCTATCATTTAGAATGTATGAACACAATTTGGACCATAATCTAAACCTACCAACATCAGACAAAGTTTATCTTTCTAAGTTCGTTAATGTTAGATTTCCCGTTCCCTTGTCGACACGCATTGTTAAAGGCTTGAGATTTGATCATATTTTCCTGTATTTGTAATAATAATTTAACTGTATTACTAATTTCTTATCAGTCTCTTACAGTTCTTATACCCAAAAAGAATTAAAAAAACACAATTTGATTTAAAGTTTAACACTAAGGGATAAGTATGTATCAATCTGATTAAGTCTAAGGAACCGAATAAATTTAACTTCTGAACTGGAAAAAAAAAAACATTTTTTTGAGTTAGGTTTGAAAGTGCAGAAGATGATATTATCTCAGTTCATTAGTTGATTTATGTAGTATATATCTAAGGCTCAGCTATTACCCTATCTCCGTTCCAACCTAAATTTTCTTTCTATTTGGTCGAAGAGGCATGGTTTGGCAGTAATGGAGTAAGGGCCGAAACTGCTGCTCAGGTCTTCATCTGAAGAGGCCCACCTGAGTACCATCCTCTTTCCATCTGGTCTAACCTTTATGGTTTTCAACTGGTCTAACCCTTAAGGTTTCCATCCTTCCTAATTTAATATATTATCTTATATCGTGTCCTCCACAATTACACTAGATTGTCTTTAAAATAAGCTTATAAAAAAAATCCCCAAAAAAAATTAACAAAAATCTATCTTCTCTCATCAAGAGAAAAAATAGAGCAAAAAATACTTCTCTCTCTATAATTAGCTTTATTTTATATTTGGAAAATTATTATCATGGTTCTGTCTTTGCTCTTCTCTTTAAAACTTTCTCTTCGCTTATTCCTTTTTTCACCCAGTCTATGACGCGTAACTGCCGATGCTTTGCTGGTGTTACTTTTTTTTTCTTAAATATAATCTAACAAATTATTTATTACAAAAAAAAATAAAGAACAAACCTCACACATTTAAATTAAATTAAAAATATTATTATTAATCTTAAATTTTTAATACCTATATATATAATATCTATATACCCTAGATATCAATATGTTGAATAAATATAATAAATGTTACAGTTCCAAAGGTATATAAAATTCAACACTCCAACTTGGTGATCACGTTATCTTGAATAAGATTAAATAAAGTCCATAAAGAGGCCAGATACCAGTTTAGACAATACGAGGTACAGTTCGTAATTAATAATATCGTCAGAATATTTATTTAGACTATGTATATTCCCAAGATTTTAACGTGAAATTTTTCCCTGAGAATTTCCAAAAATTATTAGCTTTGAGAGAGTTAACGACCGACCACTGGACGACCCAAATCTCATCTCTCCCCGTTCGGAGCCCGACTCTGTCGTCAGTCTCTGGCCATTCTTAGATGCTAACCATCCTGCCTTGTCCTTTACATCAAATCCTAGACACCTGAAAACACAATGACTGCTGTTGCTTGTGGAACAACATATATATATATATGTCACATTCTGCTTATAAATTATTAGTAGATGTAAATTTTACGCTGTTAGGAATTATATAAATATTTGTAAATATATAAAAAGAGACGCGTGATTGAAATAAATTAAGTCAGACGATTAAATATTCTATCTTCCTTTACGCAAACAATATTCTTCTGCATATTGGCGTGTACAGAAATCTTAGTAACGTTTCATATATATAGATGGAAATCTTGTCGGGAGGATATTGATCCAAAAAGACAATACATAGATGGCGTCTAGTTTTGACGTTTATTTTGACGGGAGATGCGACCTTTGTCTTTTTTTTTATCAATATCCTCCTGGCAAGATTTCCATCTATATTTTAGCCATAGATTTGGCTCAGCCGCTTAGCCAACAAAACACCTTTTTGGCAGATTGTCAAGATTCCATTAGATCCCTTGTGGATCTCATGAAATGAAGCTTTGCCATCTAGAGATGCTCGTCTGAGCACAAACAGGATATGCCTTTTTTTATTTCTAATATCAACACCTGACCTATTTATATATTTTTCACATTATAATATACATATAAACAAAAATTATTAATTCATTGAAGTAGATGCCCCTAATTTTATTAGCAGCCAGCCATTTTTCTACCGTTTTCAAATCGCTGATGATATCATTCTCGAGATTTGGAGTCGAAAAGGTCACAAAAGACATTTTCGACGTCTTGGAATGTTTGAAAGGGTCTTCCTTTTAGAAATGTAGCCATGGACCGATATAATGCATAATCAGATGGCGAAATATCCGGGCTATAAGCAGGGTGAGGTAAAACTTCAATTCACTCTAAATCCTTTATTCTATTTATTGTTAACCTAGCTCGATGAGCTGGAGCGTTGTCGTGTTGCAGTATTCTCTTTCGGTTGATCAAATCAGGGTAAAGAGTTTACAAAATTTCACATATTCGGCTGAGTTGTTCAGAATATAAATCGGCATTAACTGCACGATCAATAGGAAAAAGTTCGTAGTGTACAAAATACCCCCCCCCCCCCCTCGATGTTCCACCAAAAATACAACATCACTTTATAGCCAAAGAGATCCTGTTTAACCACAGGTTTAGCCTCTTGCTCAAGGGTACCCATTGTCTTCTTGTGTCGGGGTTACGAAAATATATCCCCTTTTTAACGCCAGTTACAATCCGCTTCCGAAACCGAAAATCTTGCGGATTTTCAAACAATCGTTTTCAGATATCAACTCGCCTCATGAACTGAGCTATAGTCATTTCGTGGGGATCATGTCTTGGGCGTTTTCGAAAGAAGTGCAGTTTGTGCATATTTCGGGTGATCGTATCTTTAGATGGTCCAAGTCTGGCTGATATTTCACGTGAAGATTGTTGTGGGTTGTCCATAACCAAAAATAATAATGTCTTAATATCCGTCACTTATGGTCGCCCCATTCGAGGTTTGTCCTCAAAGCTGATGCCTGTTTCTCTAAATCTCTAAAATCCTTTCCACTAGGCATATTTCTTTTTACACCATATTTTCATTTAGCTCTTCTTTCCAAAAGAAGCACAATAGTACTCGAATCGTTATTTTCGATCACGCATTCTTGAGCTCTTTACTAGAATACTGAAGGTTATTCTAAACCTTATTTATTTCAACTATGTGGGCACCTTCATCGACCGTGGGACCAAACTTTATTTATTTTATGATAAATATTTGAATAATTGGTATGTATAATGAGTTCCTCTTTGGGAACGAACTTTTGATAGAGCCTGGTAAATTTGTCTCTCAGTGAAATGTAATAAATAAAGGATGAAATATGTATTGGTAAAATGATATTTGCAAGACATTCGCTTAGATGGAATACTTTGTAGTTGAAAAATAAAATATTTCAATGATATGCCAATATAAATTTATTAGAGCAACCAATTCAAGTAAACCGCCAATTTGGCTTAAAGCTGGGAGAAGTAGCCGGAGTAGTAGATCATTCCAGTGCGGTGGTCCACCACGTAGAACACGAAGGGACGGTCCACCTTCACCGTGCGGCCTGACGAGCTGTGGTAGTGGTGGTGGGGAGAGTAGTCGCTGCTGGGTTCCTCCATTTCGAAATAGGCCCTGTGTCCCACCTGGGACACGTAGAGCTCCCCGGACATTCCAGAGAAGTCCGCACCTTCACGGAAGATGTCCTGGAATCCGGACTGCTGGAGGACATCAGACAGAGGCTGGTAGTAGTCCAGCTTGAACTCAGGAATGTGGACCTCCACGTCCTCCTGGTACATCTGGGACAGGATCTGGCTGTATGTCTTGTACGAAAAGTATTCCTTGAGCTGGTCCAGACCCTCGTAACTCTCGGGCACCACGACCATCAGACTAAGATACTCGTTATCATAGTAGGGAATCCGGACGGCCTTGTAGTCCTGGGAGTAGTAGTAGTAGATGGGGCCCTTCAGGGTCCAGTACTTCACCTGGCTGTCACGGTCCCCGTAGTTGTAGAACTGGCCGGTGTAGGTCTGGCCAGAGTGGTACTTCAGACTGCCGCCATAGTAGGCAGCGCTCAGGTAGTACAGCTTGGTCCGGGGGTCCAGGTCCTCCTCCAGGTACTCGGGGAACTTGCCCTGGGACTCTCCACCATCTCGTTGATCTCCCGCCTGACTTCCTCGCCGTTGTCAAAGTCCACCTTAGACACGGGAGACTGGTAGTAGCTCTGGATCAGTCGCTGGTAGGACTCCTGGATGGAGTAGTCTTGGTCCACGTAGACCCCATAGGCCCAGTTGTAGTCGTTGTTTTGCTGGTAGAAGTCCTTATAGTACTGGTGTACGTCCTGGAGGTCGTCATAGCCCAGGGTCTTCTCTATGTCCCGGGCTGTCTGGCCGCGGGCCGCGCCATAGATCATGGCCAGCGAGGTGGAGATGGCCAGCGGGGAGTAGACGGCGTTGGGGTCCTGGCCGCCATAGTAGGGGTAGAGCTGGAAGGCCAGGCGGTTGGTGAGTTTAGCCAGCTGGGCCTCGTACTGGTTGCTGCCCGAGATGTGGTCCTTGTGGTAGTGTTTGGGGACTGCTGCCGCGATGGCAAGAGAACAGAGCAAGATGGCCGCCACAATCTTCATGCTGAACACATAGGGAAATGATATTACTCCTAAATTTACAATAATTCGAAATTTTCAAAATGAAATTAAGTTTAAGTATCCTTTTTTTTGTTGATCTATATAACTTTTCTACCTTCTTCAAACAATGCATATAAACAATTAAACTTCGAGAGAGAATAACAGAATATATATTTTTACAAATATTTCATATATATAATGCGAAATATATAAAAAACCTAAATAAATATATATTTAAATTATATAAATCCAAACTATTACATCTCTAAAAATCTACATCATATTAGATTGTACATTTTTAAAAATATCTTCAATATTAGGCGAAATGATAACATATTCTGTGTTCAACAAAATTAAACTATAGGACGGTTAACCTCTAATATTTGTCCTCAAATGTTGATATTTTCATTTCTAGGTCTGAATATTAAAACATATTACCAAAAATACAATTTTTTAACTCATTAAATTCCACCTATGGAAGCATTTGTAGCGCAATACAATTCCTGCTACACCAGCTCATTGAACCAGAAAAGTGAGATCAAAATACTTCTCGCTTAGTCAAAGAAAATGTGGTAGTATATAATATGTATTGAAAGCTAACACATGTGAAAATAAACAAAGTTTACCAGGAAGGTGTTAAGATGTCTATATCACCTGATTATCTAATTGAAGGTTTCAAAAGTTCAATTTCCATCTATCACTTTAGGAATAATTTGAACATACTTTTTTTCACCTTACTGTACATTAATATTTGATGAACTATTCTATCACTTATATATATAATCACAACCAATAATTATTATATAGTATTTATTCGAATAACTTTTAAAATAAATACTCAAGTTATATTTTACACAACCACCAATTGTATTCACAGTAACGTACCACACACATTGGTTATACAATACCGACTCTGTGTACTAAGTACCGTACTTACCTGAGCTGGTCAGAGGATGATGTGTCTAGCAGCCAATACCTTTTTATACTACCTCACATCTGGCAGCCTCCACTGATAATTTTTAACTGCCACTGCTATTTTTATTATCACTTTGTTTTTGTATCGTTTATCTTGTTTCTTTTTATTACCTTAACATTAGATATAAGAATGAAAATATTCCGAAGAATAAAAACATCATTAGATTACACTTTGTAAAAACTATGTCTGCATACTCTTTCAATACTCTATGACGAATATAGTGAAATTCGATCTTATAATTTGATACGTAGAAATAATAGGCTGAAATAAATATGAACAAATCTATCAAATTCAAGAAATATTATCAAGGAATGATCTCTAAATATGTTAAATAAGCTAAAACATAGAGACACAAACATACTATTTCCTGTTCATTAAAAATTACTATTGAAGCCTTTATAGAAATATTTTTTTATTATTATATTTATTTTTAAAGTAGAAGTTCATAATCATTTATTTTTTTCAAATGAATATAAGCCATATATTGTTTGGTAATATATTTTATGTATTCTTACTCTCCACAAATATACCAATATATACTAAATATGATTACACCATTGTGATTTATTTCTTCAACATGTTTCAATATTTTGACCAAGCCACCATATTTCATACTACCTCACTTATCTCAGCCTAGTTCTTATATTTGATAGAGAGGAAATATTTGAAGGAAATATACAAATAAGTGAATAATCAGATGATAATAATCTAAAAATTTAACGCTAAATATTTTGCCTAAATTTCTCATATTAATCAATTTAGCATTTTTATAATTGATATTGCGAGAGCGAAAGGAAAAGTTCTATCTTTTCATTTAAAAACATTCAATTTTACTACATAATTTACCTTGAATTTAACACCTCGCGTATGTTTAGCATATCTCTGGACATTGCACAATCATAAAAGAGCAGGATGCAAATTTGTTTAAAACCTGTCAACTTTTTTAGACTCAAAGGATTTCTCATTCTTGAAGGGTTGTACGGACTATACTGTAATACAGAGTGAAGTACCTGGCATTGTTCGAATAGCAACTGAACAAAGCATTCAAAACGACAAAGCCAAATCTTAAATACCTCTCATTAGAATTAATTCAAACACAAAAATGCAATAACAGCAGAACTATATCTACTCACAAATACTCCTCTAGTATTTAAAATACTTTTTGCGCAACTGAGACTCCTATGGGTGTTTTTTCATAAAATCGTTCAAAGCGCTGGAAGACTGTTATTTAACGTGTAATCTATGTAATAGCAGAATACAAGATGAAATCATACATATAATATTTGGTTGCTTTTGCTTGGAGAAACAGAGAAAATAATTATTGGGTGACTTATTCTTGTCTCAATCCGATAGGCAACAAATATATAATTGAATGAATACAATGATGTTTGATCAAGGGCTTCTCTTTGGTTTATATAAATTCTACAAGACCGCAGTCACAGTTCGGAGGAGATTAATAGAATCGCCGAATGTCGTGGTCCATTTGGATGAGGAAGGCGAAGACTAAAACTCGGCTGATTCTACACTCGCCTTTTCAGTGATACGCTAACTTATGTACGGTGGATTCTGTGGCCACTGGACATGCGTCGGACCTGGAGGCTGTTAGGTTCTATGCTGCCTAGAGTATAGAAGCTCCATTTATGCTTCCTTTCTGTGGTAAATCTGTATAAGACAGGTTTTGTCTTAATAAAGCCGTATGTTTATACGTGTGAGAATTCAACAAACTAGATCTAGCGTTTATCAATATCAGTATTCCTTCCCTGGAAATGGATCTCTAGAAGGTTATTATAATATTCATCTACAGCCCTTTCAACTTTTTCATTTGACACGAAGCGCTTTCCAGATATAAATTGCTCTAGGTGTAGGAAGAGATTGAGTGTCTGAGAATGCCAAATCAGGAGAATATGGGAATGGCGGAGTAAATAGTACCTCAAATCTCGCCGTTTTCTCATTGGCAACACACTTTTATGAGCAGGGGTGTAGTCGTGGTGAAAGAGGATATCTTTCTAACTCAACCCAGGCCTTTTTTCAATAAATTTGACATCCAGTTGGTCAAAAAAGTTAGAGTAATATTCATCTGTAATAGTTCTGCCATTTTAAAGGTAATCAATGCACCGATTATTCGACTGAAATTGTTGGAGCCTCCTCCCAACAGTCCCTTGCATCTTTTCCCTTTTCCTTCACGCGAAGAACAGATTGAAAGGTAAACGCTTTTTCTGCGATGAAGACCTTTTGAGTTCATGAGATGACGGGTGCGCCCAGCTTCCTGAGGAAACGTAGAAGAGTCGGTTTGATGACTGGTTTCGAAGGATGATAAAGTGTATTGATTGTGATGGAAAATATTTTAAAGATGGTAAGTATAAAAGTCATATTTCAAAACTCTCTTAGTGCCCTATGTAAAATATAGAACTTTAACCTATCAGACATGCAAATTAAAATGGTAAGAAATTTTTAAACCTTAATATATTTCAATATAAAAATTTAACTACTCTCTTGCCGCTAAAATTTTCGATTACAAAATCAGGATAACAAGCTTCATATACCTATAAGGCAAAAAAAAGGTTTAAAAATGTATAAATTATACCGAAAAATTCGCCAAGTCATTCTTCTTTTGTATCGCAATTGATTCTCTATCTTTGTGCCTATAAAAATTTCTACAATCTTTCACAGTTCTTTGTTTTCCACTTTCATTTTCTCGAAATAATATTTTATAGGACAATATTGAAACTCTTTCTTTTACGAAATATTCTGTGCTCTCGTTTCTCTCTACATATTCTTACATTAACATCTTGGTGAACTTCTTCACCTATATTTTTAAAGAATTTTATCCCGTTTTCTATTAACATTTTAAAATATTTTTGTCGCGTAGAGACACAAATACGAATCTCTCAGGATGGCACTGCAATTATTTCTAATTTTAAATAATTAAACTAGTGAAAATATATAGAGAGACAAAAAGTCATTTCAACTAACAGGTCTAGAATCTCACCCAATCCTAAATCTTATATATGTATTTTTTCTAAGTTTACTTTAATAAATCTAAAGAAAGAGTTAGTCCAAAAGAGAGATTCTCTATGTTTCAACTAATTATTTAGAGAACTCTACCTAATATAAAATAGGTAAAAAAAGATAATCAAAATACTCCTATTAAACTTCACTTAATTTTTTATCTATTCTCTCAAAATATATGATAACAGATACACATAACATCTCAATTATATTCAATCTATATAAAATAGTTTTTATAAATTTAGCGATATAACTATTTTTTATTGCAATTTCAAATATTAGAAGAACTTCTATATTGGTTTATTTTTCAAAAAAAGAAAAATGACCCCACATTTTATCGAAAATATTTTAATGTTTTTATGTTATATTTAAAAGGGCTTATTTGAAACTTCAAATAATTATTTTTATAGGAATAGAAGAGTATATAATAAAATATAGCTATTAAGATATTTTGAACATTTTCTAATTATGTTTTTGCTCAAATTTCTGAGGATTCTAATGATATAAACCTAGAAATTTCATTTGCATTTACTTTAATTACAAAACAATATCATTCAAAAGGTTTTATTGTCAACTCCCAATTTGATCTGAATTAAAATCGTGCATTACCAAAAAGAAAAAAAAAATCTTACTACACTCTATAATAAAAAGGTCGAGGCACCAAGAATAGTTGTAGATTGGTGAAAATTATTTTATGTGAATAACATTAATAGGGAAAAACGATTATAATTTCAGAAAAATTGATTGTTTTATTCCGGATTTTGATCATAGTAAATTGAAAAAATCAATATGTCGTTGGACCCCCGCTGGCCTGGTTCAGACAGCCACCCGGAGTGTTATGGACAAATAAATATTCCAAATCGTGTGCTGCCACGAGAGCTCTTGCCAATTTTTCTCTAACTGTCTTTATAAATAATCAACATTCCGAGAAGGTTGCAATATCGCATTTCGCGTCCCAGATGTGCTCTATGGATTAGAGATCTGGCGAACCTTCTGGCCATGGAAGAGTTCCGGAATAGCGAAGACAATCCAGAGTAACACGTTCCATGTGTAGCCGGGCATTATCTTGTTAAAAAGTAAGCCTGGGGTAATATGCGAGGAATAGCAACAGAACAGGCCCTGGAATGTCGTTTACGTTATGCTGTCAGGAATTATTATCAATCGGCTCCTGCTATCAAACAAAATGGAATCCTAGACTATAACGCCGTGTTGTGGACCTTTGTGATGTTCGAAAGTAAGAAAAGGATCCACATGCTGCACAGGACACCTCCAGAAGCGTTTGAGACTGTCGTCAACACAGTGAGACGTGTGACTCGTCACTCACACATACGTCCCCAGTCAGCGCAGTTCAAAGTTTATCTCTTCCGACACTACTGTAATTAGGACTTGTCGGGGTGTAGGGTATGAGGGATAGGCATTTTAGCGGTCGGCGAGCTCTAAATTTCAGCTCTCTCAATCGTCTGTTGATTTATCATTTTGGAAACCTGTGTTCCGGTAACATATTGGATGGTAGATAGCGTCTAATCTGGTGCTGCTCCTTGTCTTCCTGTTCTGCTGTGTCCCTTGGTCGACTGTTGAAGTTCAGACGTTGAATTCTTCTGTTGTTGACCCACTCTTTCCAACATCGTCTAATAGTCACATCTCTTCGAAACAAATGCCCCGCAATTAGTAGATTTGATCAACCAGCCTCTTTCAATCCAATGGCATGACCTCTTTCAAACTCTGACATATGTTTGTAATGATCACGAATCTTTCGGCGAGTCATTGATACAGTAAAAATAGGCTTAATGTAAAAATGTGATAATTATCTAGTGCCTTTTCGAATATTGAATCTAGAATACTTGTGTTGAATGTACAGTTCAGATACTCTAGAACTCTTGCATTTCATAAATAGACCATCAAATTTCAATCATTCGCGTATTTGATCGAAACATTTTTGATAATGTACATTTTCTCACATATATCTGACTCTTTCTTGGTGCGACGAATTGTTTTTGTTATAGAGTGTATTCATGTAAATAAACAAAATCATATATTTGAAAAATAAAGTTACCTTTTATAAAAATGCAAGTATATAAAAAATAATAATAAAAATTGTTAATGTTTTCATACATCTTATTTATTATTTAAAATACTAATAAATAAAACCCAAAAATAGTGGCTTAAAATTGCTATTTTTGGCAAAAGTAAATAATAGGTTAATATCATTGAAATATATATATATATTATGAATATTTTGCTTTGTTGTTGAAAAGGATAGAATTGGAGGTGCAGCGTGAAAATAGGAAATAAATTATTAATTTATCAAGTATTTTTTATTTTGAATTACTTGAAGCAAATTACACACAAAATTATTTATCACAGAAATATAGAATTTATAAAATAAATTCTATATTCGTGATATAAAAAATAGATAGGTTAACTATACATATTTACAACAATATTCAAAGTATTCTAAATCTATAGTCACAAATAAAAGAATAGTCAATGATGAAAATAAAATAAATGATTTTGAAAAATAAAATATTTGCATTTTAGATTATAATATATATATATATATATATGCTTGAAAATAGAGCAATCCATATATTACAATATTTAAAAATGCCTATTTTGGATCATAAAGTTTTTATTTCCGATATTTCGTGAGGCAACTCGCCAAACTTCCTCTGGGAACAAAATGGCTTTAGAGAAGCTCGTGTATCATTTCGCGAGTATATACAACCGCTATAAAATTTAAATATCTAGAATCTACAATATGCATGCCTCTATGAATATAATAATTAATAATAATATAATATGTAAAACATTAATATATAGAGTATTAAGTAAATATATACATTTAAAATAAACGAATTGAAAATCAGCAATTTGCCATATATATACATATATACGTGTATAGTAGTGGGCTATGTGGTTTTAAATTGTAAGTATAGTTGAGGAATGTCTATTTTTCGGTTGATACTGTTTTTATCTTCTATTGAGATCCAGCTTTCTAGAAAAAGTCTTGAATGTTTATCCTTGATATTTTGATATATTATTTCTGTTGAGTCGAAATTTGGTATGTGGTCCTGTTTCAGTGCGTGGTCTACTAAAAGGGAAAGAGGGCTATAGTTTTTAAGGGCTGTCCGGTGTTGATTGGTTCTTTCTTCCAGAGTTTTTCCTGTCTCTCCTATGTATGTAGCTGGGCAAGATCGGCACGGGATTCTGTAGATGAGGTTGGATTTTTGACTGTTGTTTGTGTTATGTTTGGTATCGGGATGGCGGAGAAGTGTTTTCAAGTTGGATGGTGTCTGGTATATGGTCTTGATGTTATATTTCTTGAGGGTTCTGCTGATTCTTTCAATGCCGTAGCTGTACGGAAGTGTGCAGTATAATTTATGAGATTGGCTATTGGAAGGAGGGATGAATGTTGATCTGTGGAATTGTCTTTTGATAAATTCTGTGGGATAACTATTGCTTTGTAATTCATTCATTAGTATTGTTCTTTCTTGTTGTGACTTTTCTAGATTATTGGAGCAATGAGTAGATATTCTTTTTGAGAGGGTTTTTATAACAGATATTTTATGGTTAATAGGACCGAATGAGCTGAAATTTAAGTAACCACCTGTGTGAGTTTTCTTACGGTAAATGCCTGTTTCTATTTTAGAGCTGTTTCTGGTGAGAATTATATCTAAGAATGATAAAGAGTTTTTTTCTTCTATTTCATGTGTAAATGTGAGAAATGGTTTTATATTGTTCAAGAAATTCAGAATGCTTGTTGTATTGTTGTTTTCGGTTATGCAAAGAATATCGTCAATATATCTCTTCCAGAATGTTATTTTTAGCTGCTTATTGTCTATTATTGATTGGTCAATATTATTCATGAAAATGTTTGCCAGAGCTGAAGATATTGGGTTGCCCATCGGGAGGCCTTTGATCTGTTTGAAGTATTGATTCTTGTAGTTAAAGTAGCTGAATGATAGGCACAGTTTGAGTAAGTCTATGAGGGCTTCCTTTGGTATAGACAATGGTAGGTTGGGGTGGGCATTCAAGAATTCTGAAATTTCTGCAATAGCTTCATCATGTGGGATTGAGGTATACAGTGATTCAACATCAAAGGAGACCAGGCGACTGTTCTCCGTTATTTGAGTTCTTGAAATTATTTCTATTGCTGCTGTGGAGTTGGGAATAGTATGAGGTAATTCTTTCTGAAAAGGTGAAATTATCGAGGAAAGGTATTTCGACAAGGGGTATATGGGGGTGCCGGCGTAGGATACAATGGGGCGTAGAGGGCTGTTTTGCTTGTGTACCTTTGGTAGGCCATAAAATATAGGCAAGTTAGTGTTTGCTGCTTTTAGTTTGTCGAATGTTTTGCTATCCAATTTATAATTACGTTTTATTTTGTTCAATTGTCTATTGAACTCTTTGATTATGTTCGCTAGGGGGTTATTAGGTAACAGTTCATATACATTTTGTTCTTCATGTATATATATGGCAAATTGCTGATTTTCAATTCGTTTATTTTAAATGTATATATTTACTTAATACTCTATATATTAATGTTTTACATATTATATTATTATTAATTATTATATTCATAGAGGCATGCATATTGTAGATTCTAGATATTTAAATTTTATAGCGGTTGTATATACTCGCAAATGATACACGAGCTTCTCTAAAGCCATTTTGTTCCCAGAGGAAGTTTGGCGAGTTGCCTCACGAAATATCGGAAATAAAAACTTTATGATCCAAAATAGGCATTTTTAAATATATATATATATATTAAGAAAAAGGCATCTCCTTATCGTGCAACTGAAAGTTGCTGATGGCTGGCGCCATCTATCGGAATAAATATCAACTATTCTCGTTGATTTTTAATTATTCCAGAATTGGCCAAATACCCATTCTTGATTATTCAAGAAAAGCTCACCACGGACGCGTTTCGGGCTGTTGGCCCTCATCAGCGTGGTGCAAGCTGTACCTCAACGACTAAAAAATTGGTCATTAAGGCATCCTGAAAAATCATGGAACGGGTAGTTAAGGCCAGAACAGTTAAGAACCCGTTCCATTATTTTTCAGGATGCCTTAATGACCAATTTTTTAGTCGTTGAGGTACAGCTTGCACCACGCTGATGAGGGCCAACAGCCCGAAACGCGTCCGTGGTTAGCTTTTCTTGAATAATCAAGAATGGGTATTTGGCCAATTCTGGAATAATTAAAAATCAACGAGAATAGTTGATATTTATTCCGATAGATGGCGCCAGCCATCAGCAACTTTCAGTTGCACGATAAGGAGATGCCTTTTTCTTAATTTATGCACCTTATCCCAGTACAATGTTACATTTGTACAATTTTTTCACATATATATATATAATTATAGATTGATATTTTGCCGGGAAAATATTGATATAAAGAGATATATAAATATAATTATAAATTAAAAAAGGCATATCCTGACCAGGAGCACATGTGCTTTTCAGAAGGCAGAGCGCCATCTGGTGGAACAGAAATTAACTAAACATTGAATTTTTCTATTATTTTTCATATATAATTATAAAAATTTTTATACGTACTATTATTATAATTGTAATATGGTATTTTCATATGATATCTTTTCGCCACAATTTTATCTTCAAAATATAAGTAAAAACATAATACAATACAAGGGGATAATATAATTTGATAAGTAGCAAGAGGACTTCTTAGGCCACCATTATGAAAATGCTTCAAAATGAAGGAAGACGGATAGCCGGTAAATTTAAGTGGTTATTTATATTACGATTTTCTATTGATTGGAAAATTCAAAGAGAACAGTGGGTGTATACGCGCTTTAATAAAGTTTAATGACGCTAATTTTGTGAAGATATGGGCAGCAGGATATGTAATGTTTGTAGATAGAAAGTAAATATATTTTTTTAAACACAGTAGTGTGGTAATTGATTATATGCTTTTTCATTTGGGATAAGCTCCCATGAGTAAGGGTCTGAGAAAATATAAAATAATTGTTCTTTTCCAAGAAATTCAAAACTGCGATAGCCGTTTGAGGTCTGGCGTTGTCGTAGTGGAAATTCCAATCCTGAGAAGCTCATTTTTCCAGTTGTTTCTTGCTTATGGCTTCGATAGCCGCCGCAAGACATCGATATACGAGGTGTGTTCAAAAGGTATCGCGACTTTTGTGTTTTTTCAAAAATTATTTATTTATTCATGAAAACCTATTTTGTCCCCTTCAAGGTAATCCCCATGAGATATTATACACTTGTGCCAACGGTTTTTTCCAATCTTCGAAGCACTTCAAAAAATATTTTTTTAAAATCTTTTTCAGCTCCTCCTTCGATGCCGTCTTTATCTCGTCAAGCGTAGCGTAACGTCGTCCTTTCATGGGCCTCTTCAGTTTAGGGAACAAGAAAAGATCACAGGGGGCCAGATCTGGGGAATACGGTGACTGCGGCATCATTAGTGTGTTGTTTTCGCTCAAAACGTCGCGCACAAGCAACGATGTGTGAGCAGGGGCGTTATCGTGGTGCAAAAACCAATTTTTGTTCTTCCACAAATCCGGGCGTTTCTAGCGGATTGCTTCGCGCACATTGCGCATAACTTGCAGGTAATATTCCTTATTGACCGTTCTACCCTGTGGCAAGAACTCATGATGCACCACGCCCCTGCAATCGAAGAAAACTGTCAGCAAAACTTTCACATTCGACCGAACTTGGCGCGCATTTTTCGGTCTTGGTTCGTGCGGCAGCTTCCATTGAGATGATTGAGCTTTGGTTTCCACGTCATAACCATAAACCCACGCTTCGTCACCAGTTATGACCCTCTGGAGCAAATTTGGGTCGTCGTGGACAGATTCCAACATCTCATTAGCAATGTTCATGCGATGCTGTTTTTGGTCGCAATTGAGCAATTTTGGTACGAATTTCGCGACGACCCGTCTCATGCCCAAATCATTGATAAAAATCGAATGGCACGAGCCAATCGATATGTTTAGGTCCTCAGCAACTTCTCTAACGGTGATTCGACGCTTGGCCAATATCATTTTCTCCACTTCATTAATTTTTTCGTCTGTTGTTGAAGTGCTCGGGCGTCCGGCACGCTCTTCGTCGTTCACATCTTCTCGGCCTTCTGAGAACATTTTGTACCACCGATAAACGTTGATTCGGTCCAAGGTAGCTTCTCCGTATGCCACAGTCAACATTCGGAATGCATCCGCGCACTTAATTTCGTTTTTCAGACAAAATTTGATACAGGTTCTTTGATCCATTTTTTTTAATAGCTAGAAAGAAGACGATCCAAAACACCTGCAAGCAAAGCAGCTGTCAACAATTAAGTTAACATTCAAAATGGCCGAGCTTGTCGGCATAAGTGAGAGACATGAGTACCAACATAAATCCACAAAAAGATCAAAATTCGAATATACGTAACCCGCGAAAATTCAAAAGTCGCGCTAATTTATGATTTGTCATATCAGATGTTAAAATAGTCTTTTATGATCAAACTTATTTCCAACTGAACCTTGAGTTAAAGATTTTGATAGGCAGGTTTACTTTTATTTTGGTTCTTCTTTACCGTACAATTATTTTTAACTTCTAGTTTACAGGTCACGACCCACGTCTCATCCCGAATTATCACTTTCTTGAATAATCATTTATCATCTGCGACCGTTTCAAACATGATATCATATATTTCTCGACGTCTGAGTTTCTGTTCGAATGTAAAATGATAGGCAAAAATTTGGAGAACCTCTTTACCATGAATGAGAGAACCAATTCCATTGAAAGATCTGTAAATTACGGGGAAAACAATTGAAGATAACTTGTGAGCCAAAGAAAGGACACTCAGCTTACAGGCGACTCATGGGACTGTTTAAATTTCTGATATGAGAATATTTCCTAATTTTCATTTACCGACCATACTGAAAAAGAACATTTAAATTCCCACAATAATCCCATCTGAATATGTGCTGTTAAACCTTTGCTTTATATATCTATATATATAAAAATGAATGTTTGTATGTCTGTATGACAATTGACAATTGAAATAAATTTATTGACTGCTAGTCAATTTGTACACTCCGAAGAGTAAATTACATCAAAAAGAACACTTTTTCAACAGGGGGTACCCTCGGAAAGGGTCACGGGAAGGCGGCTCTGATCTCTGACAATCCCCGGCGAAGAGAGGGATCCATGTCCTGAGTGTGCTCAATTACCGCCTCCAAGAATTGGGGGAGCAAGATTTGCTGCTTTGGCGAAAGGCATGCGAGGAGGCTCTCCCTCTTCTCAGGGCATTGGACCGCCTCCACGATATCGTTCACGGAGATCGACGTGTCGTACACAAAATCCGAGAAGGGTCCTCGCATTGATTCTTTAACTCGAATCTTCAACACCTTCCAACGGTCCGGCACCGGATCAACCTTCGCATGGGCAGACGGCGGAGGCGGAGGTGACGCCATGGCCGACGCCGACTCCCTCCTCTGGGGAGCGGGCGGCGTGGGCTCATCAGGCCGAGGCGCAGGCAGTGGGGGTGTTGAAGGCACTGCGGTAGGGGCGGTCCTCAGCTCTGACAAGACCTGTCGCAGGACTTTATAGATGTTACTATCTCCTCCGGGCCTCTGGCCCAAGAGTTGACGGATTAGGCCGGCGAGAGCGCCGCCCTGCGAAGGTGACAGGAGGGGTCCCCGCTTCCGAGCCTTGGTCTTCGAGGAGAGGATGTCCAAGACCTCCTCCCGCCCGAGGCCAAGGGCGTCCGTCTGGGCAAAGGAGATGCCTGGGTTCCTCTCGATGAAAGTCACGAGGCCTTCTCTCGTTGATGTTTTTGACGAGGATGTGGAGGATGTTGATGTTTCCTCGACGATGGACATCTCGATGTCCGGTGTAGGGGCTGCAGGCTCGTGACTCCCAGGTGCTCGCAGGGACGGAGCAGGGGTCACAGGTGGAGGGGCAGGAGGCGCCATCTCCATAGGTACGGCCGAGGCCACTGGTGTAGATGGCCGAGGTGCTGCAGATGGGGTCACAGCTCGGGCCGCGTGAGAAGCGCCGGGGATCTCCATGGCTGTACTGGAGGGCGCCGGTGCAGGAGGCTGGGCCGCTGACCGCTGAGGTGGGGCAGAGGTGGTCGTTGATGGGACGCCAGCAGGAGAGGTTGGTGGGGCCAATCTGGAGTTGTTGGCTCGCCCTGCAAGCAGGGGGCAGTTGGCCCTGCGGTGCCCCTGCCCGTGGCATCTGGAACACCTGATGCCATAGGACAGGTATGTGGGCCATACCTCGCCTTTGATTTTTATCTCGAGGCGGGTGGGTAGCCTCTCGGTGGTTACTCCTTCGTGGAGGACAATGAAAGCGTCTCGGCGGCCGTCGTTGTAGATGTAAGGGCCGGCTTTCATTAGTTTGGGCGCGATTGAAGTTACGCGCCCGTAGGGCGTCAGGGCGCTGATGATGGTAGAATCCTCCACGAAGAAGGGGAGGTTGCCCACGGTGATTTTCATCGCTCTCTTGCGGAACGGGAAGGCCCTGAATAGAGTGCCTTCAACCTCGAGGCCCTCGCTGATGAGGCGCTCGGCCAGGCCTCTGTTGTTCAGTCCCATCAGGTAGTGCCCGTTGATCTTGGAGACCTGGAAGACATTGTTGGTTCCACCGATCATCCCGTCGACGGCCCTTATGTAGTGGTAGGGCTCAAATTCGGGGCTGTACTCCACGTAGACGCAGTTGTCTTCGGCGGAGGACGCCTGCCGCGCCCTGGCCTCCGCGATATGCGCTCGAGTGGTCTTGATCTCTTCCGCCCGCGGCACCCATCCCGTGGACGATCGTGGCCGGGAGTTGGCTCCTGCGCCCCTGGGGTTAGAGTGATGTTTCGCCGCTGTGGGTGAATCCGCCGAATTTCGGCGCCTTTTCCGACTCTTGATGACGGTGAAGTCTTCGTCCGCTCCAGGGCTTGGGTCTTCGGTGTAGTCCGCCCAGTTTCCCAGGACACGGGCAGCGCCATTAGATGACGTAGCAGCTGCCGAGCCGGTCGTGACGTCACCGCGCGCGGCGGCCAGATTTGCATCTCTAACGCCTGTCGGCGGATTTGCATATCTTTGATCTTCGCAAGAAGAATTTGAAAATTGCTTCTGAAGATCTTGTTTCGCTGTTAATTCAGCACATGGTTGCGCTTGCATGCCGTGCCTCACAGGCCTGTTTTCGGCTTTTGAAGGGCTTTGAGCCCGTACCAAACTCGCCGCCATTCGCGACGCTATTCCGCTCGCCAGAGGAGAAAAATACGGAGCTCGCGCGACGCGTGGCCGCACGGCCGAGTATGTATGTATGTCCGGTATACAAATTCGCAGTAGTTCACTAATTCAAACCAAAATTTCCATACATAGGTAAAAGAATACGGGGAAGACGATAGGCTATTTAAAAAAATATATAAATCAATTATTAAAACTATATATTCAAATTATTCAACTTAGCTCACAAACAGCGCCCTCTAGAACGCGTGGGGATCTGACGGCGGCGCGCGCCCATTGGCTGCTTTATACTCTTTACTTTTGTTTAGACTTTAAATAACATATTTTTTCTCTACTTTGCCTATTTTTATTACTGTTTTATACTCTTTTCTTTTGTTTAGCTTTTAGAGATCTGAGATGCCTCCCAAGAAACGCAAACCTATTGGAAAAGTCCTACCAGAAGTGAGTAAAAAAAGAAATGTGCGAAGTGCTGAGACTGCTGTGCAACGTGAGCATCGTCTTAGGATTAATCGAGAAAGGGCCAGTACTTCGAGAGCGGCGGAATCCGTGGGACAGCGTGAGAACAGGCTTCAACAAGATAGAGACAGGGCCAGTACCTCAAGAGCGGCGGAATCCGTGGGACAGCGTGAGAACAGGCTTCGGCAAAATAGAAACAGGGTCAGTACTTCGAGAGCGGCAGAAACCCCACAAGAACATACGGCCAGGATTCTGAATGTCAGGGAAAGAACTTTGGCCTCACGAAACTCGCGTGAAAGACTATCCAATTTACTTTTAGAAGGTTTTAATTATGATTCGTGCAAAAATTACGAACAACACCCAATGATATTGCTGTATCATGTTTGATTAACAGATACAAAATTATAACAGGAAAAATTCCAAAAAGCAGAGACCACGGGTGAAACCAGTTCATTATTTTGTATGCAGGAACAAAATTCTAATAGAAAAACATTCATTCGAGCAGAAAACAAAAGCCAGATCATCTTTCTATAAAAATATCGCTTCTCAGACACAAAGTTTGGAGCGGTACGTTTCACAAGAGTGACATCCACGGCGCCAATTTATAATTGTAACGAATAGTATTTGAATAGGGTACATTTAATAGGGTAAAACCCGGGCGTTGCCCGGATCATTCGGCTAGTATATTATATAAATGATTATTATTTAAATATATGGTATAATTGATTCAAATAAAAAATGTTTATTGAATTAATATACATTTTAAAATTATATGAACAAGAGAGCAAAACTTTTATAATCTCAGGAAATGATATGAAAATATCATGTAAGGTAATTCGGTATAATGATAATTGCAAGACATTCCTATATTTTTTTTGATTGTTTTAGTTGTGAAAATATTAAATATTATATAAATATGCAAATACAATTTTATTAGAGCAACTAATTTCAAAATTTTACATCTTTACTTAGAACTGGGAGAAGTAGCCGGAGTAGTAGATCATTCCAGTGCGGTGGTCCACCACGTAGAACACGAAGGGACGGTCCACCTTCACCAGGCGGCCTGACGAGCTGTGGTAGTGGTGGTGGAGAGAGTAGTCGCTGCTGGGTTCCTCCATCTCGAAATAGGCCCTGTGTCCCACCTGGGACACGTAGAGGTCTCCAGAAATTCCGGAGAAGTCAGCACCTTCACGGAAGATGTCCTGGAATCCGGCCTGCTGGAGGACATCTGACAGAGGCTGGTAGTAGTCCAGCTTGAACTCAGGAATGTGGACCTCCACGTTCTCCTGGTACATCTGGGAGAAGATGTGGTTGTACGTCTTGTATGAGAAATATTCTCTGAGCTGGTCCAGACTCTCGTAGCGCTCGGGGACCACGACCATCAGACTGAGGTATTCGTTATCATAGTAAGGGATCCGGACGGCCTTATAGTCCTGGGAGTAGTAGTAGTAGATGGGGCCCTTCAGGGTCCAGTACTTCACCTGGCTGTCACGGTCCCCGTAGTTGTAGAACTGACCGGTGTAGGTCTGGCCAGAGTGGTACTTCAGACTGCCGCCATAGTAGGCAGCGCTCAGGTAGTACAGCTTGGTCCGGGGGTCCAGGTCCTCCTCCAGGTACTCGGGGAATTTGCCCTGGGACTCTCTCTTCACCATCTCGTTGATTTCCCGCCTGACTTCCTCTCCGCTGTCGAAGTCCACCTTAGACACGGGAGACTGGTAGTAGCTCTGGATCAGTCGCTGGTAGGACTCTTGGATGGAATAGTCCTGGTTCACGTAGACCCCATAGGCCCAGTTGTAGTCGTTGTTCTGCTGGTAGAAGTCCTTGTAGTACTGGTGCACGTCTTGGAGGTCGTCATAGCCCAGAGTCCTCTCTATGTCCCGGGCTGTCTGGCCGCGGGCCGCGCCGTAGATCATGGCCAGCGAGGTGGAGATGGCAAGCGGGGAGTAGACGGCGTTGGGGTCTTGGCCGCCATAGTAGGGGTAGAGCTGGAAGGCCAGGCGATTGGTGAGTTTAGCCAGCTGGGCCTCGTACTGGTCGCTGCCCGAGATGTGGTCCTTGTGGTAGCGGTTGGGGACCGCTGCCGCGAAGGCGAGGTAGAACAGCAAGATGGCCGCCACAATCTTCATTCTAAGGACACATAGGTACATAATATTATTCATAAATTCACAATTAATCGAAAATTTTAAAATTAAATTCAAATTATACTCTTTTTTGTTGATCTATATAACATTCTGCCTTTTTAAAAATAATGCATATAAACAACTGAACTTATAAAGAGAATAAAAGAAAATATATTTCGAAATTATATTTGTATATAATGCAAAATATAAAATATGAAAATAAATATATATTCAAAATATATATAAATCCAAACTGATACATCTCTAAAAACCAACATCATACTAGCTTGCCAATTTTTACAATTATTCTTACATTAGATGAAATGATAACATCTTCTAATTAACAACTTTAAATTATAGGATGGTTAACCTCAAATATATATTCCCACTCCAATATCAATATATTTTTTAGGCCTGAATATATATAAATATTACCCAAATTAGTCATTTTTAACGATCATTAAGAGAGAAAAAAGAGTAATACTCATTTTTCTCCTCTATAAACATACCTACACATTTTTGATCTCTAAGTTTGTTGTTAAAGGTAATTTTAATCAAAATGATAAAATCTTATAACCAAACATATATTTTAAGATAGTGTTTACTTGCATATAGATTATATTTTATATATCCCTATTTTTTTTATATTCTTATTTCTATTTTTAAAAATAGATATCACTCTCAAAATACAAATTTCGTAGGAATAAAAAAATATCACCTACAAAGGTACACCGCATTCTGATCTAGCTCATTGAATCAGAAAGATGATATCGAAAGACTTGGGGGTTGAAAAAGTTCAATTGCCATCTCCCTGTATAAGTAGAAATATACATTTTCAGTTTATCTAATGGTCACTACTATCACTCATACATATATATTATATAAATATGGTAAATATTCAAAATTATTCTCTTAGTATATTCAAATTACAATACTACCACCAATATATTCACAGGAACTACTCATTGGGTGCACGACTTGTGATAGGACACTGTACTAGGTACCGTACTTACCTGAATTGGTCAGGCTAATGTGTCTAGACGCCAATACTAAGACATTATATACTGTCTCACATCTGGAAACATCCACTGATAATTTTTTAACGGTCGCTGCTATTTTGATATCACTTTGTTTTTGTCTCGTTTATCTTGTTTCTTTTTTATTACCTCAACAGTCTTTGATATATGTATGATAAATATAAAAATATTCCAAAGAATAAAAACCGCATTACTCATTTTAAATGTAAAATCTTATGAACCCTTTTATTATTCTAAGACGAATAAGAGTGAAATATTTATTCTTATGATTCAAACCAGATATTATATATGCAATAGGCTTTCCATTTATAAATTCATTTAAATTATAGAAATATTTCAACTAATGATTCTAAAATTTGTTACATGATATAAACAATGGACATAATATTTTCTGTTCAATAAATATTACTTTAAGTTCAAAAATATATGAATTATTTGTAAAAACAGATCAAACATTCCAAAGCTTTTTCCCTTTTGGAATTCCATCATTTTTCCGTTCTAACTTTTGTAATACTCAGTTTAAATCAAGCCATGAAAATTTTAAGGAATTTTTAACAACAATTGGAGTGGTTGAAAATTCTAGCTGTCACTGTAGCAAGGAAATACAGGACTCGAGACATCTACTGCTGGAATGCCCACTCTTATTTAGCTCACTAGAAAACACAGTAAACAATATTGTAGATCTATATGAATTTATAAATACTGTAGATAATTGCCACATATTTAACCATTTTTGCAAAAATATATTAATGATTATCTTTCTAACCAGGAAGAATCAGTTTCCCCTAATATACTTATTGTTTATTTTTTTAAATATTTTGTATAATATGTTTATAACTGCTTCTGTTTAATAATTTAAATCGACGCAATTATCCCTGGCCGGGATATCGCGTTTCGTGTGTTAGAAAAAAATAAATAAATATTACTTTCGAGTCCTTTCATCTATATAAAGCCATTAATTTAAATTGAACAAACTGAGTACATTCCATCGTCCTGACTAAATTTAGCTCCTTCTTATATGAGACTTTAATTTTATATATCTATATATAAAACAATAATAAAATAAAATAAAAAAGGTCAGGTGTTGGTATTAAAATCAAAAGAGGTATATAAATATATATTTAGAGTTTTCATGATCACAAATTCAATTTTTTTTCCCTGAACAACTAGAGCTTCCATTCATGACTGAAGACTTCTTGCTCTCTAATCTTCCATTTCAAATCAAAAAAGAATTTTCCCAACAAAGGCTGCTCTGGCTATTCCCTCCTTAAACTTCTCAAAATATCAGAAAACGGATTTTTGACTAAATGTGAGTTCTGTGAAGAAATTATAAAAGATAGGATATTCCCTAAATGTTACTAATTGCTCTGGTTTCAGGTACAAGCATAAAAATGGCAGACTCATATGCCAATCAACGTTGTAACTCATATATGAAAAAGCTTTTGCTGATTCATGTTAGACAATGAATATCATACAACATACATACATAATAGGCTTAGTAGAAACTTAAAACCACAACAAAGCCAAGTCGTCATCAGTTTCAGTCAATTATCAAATATGCTGACCAAATTTATTAGATGAGAACAAAAAATCATGAAACAGGTAAAAGAAAGAACAAATAAGAAAACTGTAAAAAGGTAATGGACTTGTGAATATTACACAATAGATTGTTAATCTAAAATAATGCCTTCCTTTAACAACTTACGGTCATTCGTTTTGACTATTGGTTAAGAAAGAGCAAAAGACGCGAGTTTTTCATAAAAAAAAACTAATTTAATTCAAACAAATATATTTTGAGGAACATTGCGGTTAGTTATAAATTCAAATTTAATCAATATAGTATATCGCGCACAATTGCCAGACTTTTCAAACAAGCGCAAAATAGTTTCAATTATATTTATTATAGTTTCATTTATAAAAATAAATAGAAAAATTACACAATAAAAAAACAGAAACCAGTTTTGAAAAGTTTTCATTTTGAAAATTCATTTAATGTTTTTTTTTCGATATTTGATATTCGGCGAAATTTTAGAAATTTACAATTCAAAGATCCAAAATTTTTAATATAGTGTTTTATCCTAAAGTAAATGTTCAAACTTGGTGATTTTCAGAACGAAATAACGTTTATTTTCTGTGTCCTTAGAATGAAGATTGCGGCCATCTTGCTGTGTTCCCTGGCCTTTGCTGCCGCGTTCCCCAACCGCTACCACAAGGACCACATCTCGGGCAGCAACAAGTACGAGGCCCAGCTGGTTAAACTCACCAACCGCCTGACCTTCAAGCTCTACCCCTACTATGGCGGCCAGGACCCCAACGCTGTCTCCTCCTCGCTGGTCATCTCCACCTCGCTGGCCATGATCTACGGCGCGGCCTGCTGCCAGACAGCCCGAGACATAGAAAGACCCTGGGCTATGACGACCTCCAGGACGTGCACCAGTACTACAAGGACTTCTACCACCTAAAAACGACTACAACTGGGCCTATGGGGTCTACATAGACCAGGACTACTCCATCCAGGAGTCCTACCAGCGACTGATCTAGAGCTACTACCAGTCTCCCAAGTCTAAGGTGGACTTTGACAACGGCGAGGAAGTCAGGCGGGAGATCAACGAGATGGTAAAGAGAGAGTCCCAGGGCAAGTTCCCCGAGTACCTGGAGGAGGACCTGGACCCCCGGACCAAGCTGTACTACCTGAGCGCTGCCTACTATGGCGGCAGTCTGAAGTACCACTCTGGCCAGACCTACACTGGCCAGTTCTACAACTACGGGAACCGTGACGTCCAGGTGAAGTACTGGACCCTGAAGGGCCCCATCTACTACTACTACTCCCAGGACTACAAGGCCGTCCGGATCCCCTACTATGATAACGAGTACATCAGTCTGATGGTCGTGGTCCCCGAGGGCTACGAGGGTCTGGACCAGCTCAAGGAATACTTCTCGTACAAGACATACAGCCACATCTGGTCCCAGATGTACCAAGAAGACGTGGAGGTCCACATTCCTGAGTTCAAGCTGGTCTACTACTAGCCTCTGTCTGATGTCCTCCAGCAGGCCGGATTCCAGGACATATTCCGTGAAGGTACGGACTTCTCGGAATGTCCGGGGACCTCTACGTGACCCAGGTGGGACGCAGGGCCTATTTCGAGATGGAGGAACCCAGTAGCGACTACTCTCCCCACCACCACTACCACAGTTCGTCAGGCCGCACGGTGAAGGTGGACCGTACCTTCGTGTTCTACGTGGTGGACCACCGCACTGGAATGATCTATTACTCCGCATACCTCTCCCAGTTCTATTAAATCTTTGTATGATAATAACACAAATTTATTTGTTTAACAAAAAATAAATTTTGGCTTTTAATTCTTGCAGAATGCTAGAATAAACATCCTTTTGAGATGGCAATATGATAAAATTCCTCATCTTTTCCTACCATATATCCATATACAAGTCGTTTCAGCTAAATATATATATATTCATATTCTGCTACACTCTCAGACATACTATTGTTGTGAAATATTTGATAATATACATTAATGCAATGATAAATGATTATTCCTTAGAAAAATAAATGTATCCATATACAATCATTTTAGCTGGAAAAAAATATATATATCTTATATAAAGAAAGAGATTTGATTTTCTGCTTGTATTTATGATCATCTTGGGGATTATGATATGGAGTTATTTGTTGGTTCTTTTTAGTACTAAATGGTATTGGTGATGCAGTCGTGGCTAAAATCTTGAAATTAAATAATAAAAATAGTAAAGATTAGAAATTGCTTTAAATGAGCTAAGAAATATTAAAACACAATTGGATAAAAGTATTTCCTGGCTTAAGGCGTAAGAATAAAAAAAGAAAAGCTTATTTACATAATGTACAGGAGTTTTGGCCGACCAACGGGGAACAACAACAATCAGTTTATATAGTGGAATCGTGACCTCTGGCGGTCGATTTAGCAGAGTATTTGTATCTATGAAATATATAATTTTTTTAAAATAAAATAATATTTTAATATGACAATTTTAAATAAAATATTTTAATATAACATATATACTCTGCTACACTCTCAGTAATAAAATTGTTGTGGAATATTTTATAAAATTTGTGAATGCAATAATGAAAATTTATTTCCTAGATAAATGTATATTATTATTATTGATATCAAATATTTTTGGAAAGACAACAAAAATGTAAAATAGTAATCCTATCAACTCTGTATGCTCTGCTCTCAAACTTGTAACCCCAGAGAGAGAGAGAGAGCGACTGTAGACATCATTCAATCTTATAACCTATGAAAATAATGTCCGCCTTTATATTTCAAAAAATGCTCAAAACTAAACGCTCAAACTAAGCGTCATGTATTAATCATCTCTGCAATTAGCATACTCAGTTTGTGACAAAAAACTGAGTAAATTCATTCCAAAAGACAGAATTTTCTATGAACCTATTCATTCGGCTTTATCTAATCAATACCTGCGCTCTACTATGCACAAATGAAAATAGAAAATAGGACGATTTCGTAAGTATCATAACATATTAAAAGGATATATAAACAGTCCTCACCTGAAACAAATACATTATCGTCCCAGCACCAAACCGGTTTTAGACAAAAAAATTCTAATATTATTCACAAAATTTCAATTATTTCTTATGCCGAAACTCATATTGAATGTAAAAGAAATACTTTTGAATGAGTACGAACTATTATAAATTAACATCACAAAACAATATATCTCTATCGTTCTTAGTCAAATATGCAATCCTAAATAACAATATACACCTATCGGTCAAAATATAAAAATTTTCCATTGAAATATCTCAACGTGAAAGTTTATTTTTAGAGTAATAGACTTATTTGATTGATCTAAACAGCATAAGCATAAATTAAAAGATAAATCCCTAGGCCTATGACTAATTTGAGAAATTTTAACCCAACAACACATATCGCTATTCAATGCAGTATGAATATAAAGCACAGTTTTTTTTTAAATATATCATATTAATTGATGGAAATTTTTTCGAATCCAAAAATGCCTTTAATATAAATTTAGTACATGAAATGTTCATTTTTTCCGAACATAATATGTTTTACAAAGGAAATCGTGAAAAGCAAAACATATATATAATACAAAATTTCGTTTCCGTTAATTAAAACATGGAAAATTAATAAAAATCTCTATTATCATAAATATAATTATTTAAAGCATAATTTTGACAGATATATTTAATTTAATATCTTTAAAAAATATTTTTAAAAACTACCCTTCAACCAATTTCATTCATATAATGATTAAAAAATCGAACATAATGTTACGCCTCAAAGGAAATTATAAAGATTTATTTATCTATACATTGAAGTTTATATAAGAGGGCCATCCAATCAATATGTTTCCCTATTTTTTAACGAATAAACAACATTATTTACAATTATGCAGTTATTTTATTTTCATTATACAACTCATAGACTACTTCTCTACATAATCACCATTTCTGTCCAAACATTTTTGGTACCGTTGTAGCAATTTTTTTATACCACTGTTGTCCCAAGCCGTGTCCTGTCTTCTTAGCCAGTGGTTCGCTTCCGCCTGCACTTCGTCATCATTCGCAAAGTGCTTGCTTCCAAGGTGCAACTTGAGTGCTGGAAAAAGATGGAAGTCGCTTAGGGCAAGATCCGAAAAATAAGGTGGATGTGTGAAAATTTCCCATTTGAAGTTTTGCAGCAACGTTTGGGTCATTCGAGCTTGGCGAAGGCGAGCATTGTCATGGACGAGTAACACCTTCCGAGACAAACGTCCAGGGCGTTTCCGTTTTATTGCAGCTCTGAGTTTAGTGAGGACTTCGCAGTACCTCGCAGCGTTAACCGTAGTGTTTGGGGGCAGGTAGTCAACCAATAAAACACCCTTACAGTCCCAAAAGACGATAGCCATAACTTTGCCTGCAGAGATTGTGACCTTCGCCTTTTTTGGTGCACTTTCCTCAGGCTTCTTCCACACCATGCTTTGTCGTTTTGTTTCTGGAGTTGAATGATGCACCCAGCTTTCATCTCCAGTGACAATACGGGAAAACAGTTGATCTCCATCTCTTCGATGCATTTCCAGGAAAGCTCGAGCTGCCTCCATCCGTTGTTGCTTGTGATTTTCCGAGAGCAAACGTGGGACCCATCTTGCGCAGACTTTGCGAAAATTCAAAACATCTGACATGATTCTTCCAATCGAGGAGCGTCCAATTTCGATTCCGGGAGGCAGTCGAATCATTATTTCGTCAATGGTGACGCGGCGATCTGCTTCCACCACATTCCGAACAGCATCAACGGCTGCATTTTCCGTAGCAGTAACGGGCCTGCCGCTTCGCTTGTCATCATGCACGTTTTGCCGTCCTTCCAAGAGCCATGAACGCCATCGGCGAACCATTTGGATGCTCATACATCCTTCACCATACACTAACACTAAATTGCGATGGATATTGAACGCAGTTTCATTTTCGCCTTGAAAAAACGAATTACAGAACGGAGTTCGCAAGTGGACACGTTCACCAGTGGTAGCTCCATGGAAACTGAAGCGCTACGGACTTGCGCGTACGAGTAGTAGGATTTTGAAGGTCACGCGCTTCCAACGCATCCTAGTGACCATTTCTTACACTACTAACTAATTTTTACAACGTTTCGTTCGCAGAAAAAAAATAGGGAAACTTATTTATTGGATGGCTTCACACCACCTTATCGTTCTTCGGATATCGAAGCAGATAATATTGGAAAGACACGAACATTTATTGGCGTTTTCTCACCATATTCATACTTCTCCAATTTAGGATCGCAAATCATTTTGGTCATCTATGTTACTCGGTGAGGACCACTCTGTCACTATCATTTCTCAGCTTTATGAAGCATAAAATCAACTGATTCATCTGCATCTAGCCTTCCAAATATAAGTAGATAGTATGAAACTCCATCTCTCTCTCTCAAGCTATAAAAAAATTGGATATATTTAAAGAAATACAGGGTCCATTACGAAAGTAATGAGCATTTACTGGCAAAATACATTTATTGATCGTAATTTGTGCAAATGTTCAATATTCTTCAAAAAACATTCCTCCTGCATCAATACACTGGCGGAGACGCGTTTGCCACGCCTGAAAGGCACCCTGAAACTCCTCGACAGGAATGCTTCTCAGGAACGTTGTAACATGGTGTTGGATGTTTTCCGCGGTTTCCCAATGTTTTCTTTTCATCTCTCTCATGAGTCCCGGAAACAAAAAGAAGTCACATGGAGCTAAGTCGGGACTGTAAGGGAGGTGAGGGATCACCGGGGTGTTGCTCCGGGCCAGGAAGTTGGTAATGATGAAGGCTGTGTGGCTGGTGGCATTGTCATGGTGGAATTGACCATGTCTTTAATGTCAGTCCTCACGCGTGCGATCCGGCGTTTCAATCTCCTGAGCACCTCCAGGTAAAAGGCTGTGTTTACAGTTTGTCCCTGCGGTAAAAACTCACAATGGACTATTCCTCGGATGTCAACGAAGACAATGATCATCGTTTTGATGCGCGACTTGCTCATTCGCGCTTTCTTAGGGCGTGGGGATGATTTTGTGTGCCATGCACAGCTCTGCCTTTTCGACTCTGGGTAGTATTCAAGCATCCAGGATTCGTCTCCGGTTACTACAGAGTTCATAAAGTCCGGTTCATTTTGAATCAAATCCAACAATTCTTGACAGCGCAAAACTCTAAGTTCTTTCTGGTCTTGCGTCAACACTTTCGGCACAAGCTTCGCACAGACCTTACACATTTGCAGATCCTCGGTCACTATCCCATGTACCACAAATGTGGACATGTGTAATGTGTCAGCAATTTGCTGGATGCTTAATCAACGATCGCGGTACGCAAAACTTTGAGCACACGATCACGTTCTCGTCAGTTCTGGCCGTTTTTGGGCGTTCTGAACGGGGTTCGTCGGCGACCTTCTCCCGGCCCTCCTTGAACGCCTTGTGTCACTTCCCAGACTGTGATCTTGAAATGCAATCGTCCTTGAAGGCTTTTTGCAGCATCTGGAATATTTCGGTTGCATTTTTTCCAAGCCTCACGCAAAACTTTATGGCGTATCGTTGTTTAAGCGAACGCTCCATCGCGCTATGTTACAAAAGTTGAAAACACACTTCAAGCGGAGGCATGTATCTCCCCTCACACTGCTCGAACTCAATTGACGACCGGATGGATTGAAAGGGCATATCCCTCCACCACATTTCCCACGGTTTTACCGTGCAGCCATCTATCGTCCCGTCACAATAACATTATTCTCATTACTTTCATAATGGACCCTGTATATAAATACATTTTTAAAACCTATAAAAATTGACAAATTATTTTTTTTATATCATCAGCTACAGCCTTTGAACTATTGGATTTATAGAGATAATGTAAAAAGTCGGGAGACAATAATCATATATTGAGTTAAAAGTAAAAATTATTTCTCAACTAACTGCTATATTGAGATTCTATATCGCCACAAATCTTTTAAATGTGAATATTGGACTACCACGAAATAGTGACAAGAGGATGTGATTCCCTGAGGACAACACGTATTCATCCCCATCACCAGCCCCATGATTCCCCTTCCACTAATCTAAGAACAGACGGTAGCTTTTGGTAGTTTTGTATAAAATCCACTCCGGATAAAAATGCTAACTAGTTACTACAACAACAACAACAACAACAAAAAGCCTTTATTGAGGACCTCTCGTCCTATAAAGGATTCGCCAGTTTACAGAGTAATTGAAGAGAATAGAACTAAGAATACAGAGATATAAGTAGTAGGTATAGTATAGTATTTTCTACACTGTGACTATATACAACAGCAGCAACAAGCCTTTTACTGGAATCAAAGTCCCATTTTACCTTAATAATGATTCAATCATCATCGTGTGCTGACGGGAAATTATATAAGAGAGAAATTATAACAGTAAATTATAAAATTAAATTATTTATCCCCATTCCTTATATATTGATGATAAACAACACCCAATGTGGATAAAGGGGAAATCGAGACCTATTTTAATTAAATCCCATATTACAATAATATAATTTAAATTTTAAAATCATTTTCCCTCTAAATTTAATTAGCCGCGCCGCCATTACATATTAAAAAATAAAAGCCTTTGTGTTAAAAACTTCATTTTAACAATTAATTCGCTAAATTATATTCTATATGCCTTCAAGCTACGCCGTGTTTTCTTCTTCTTCCTTCCCAATACTTACAGTATTGCATACTTTCTCATTAGAGCACCTAGTCCCAGCTGTCAATTTATTAACGAATTTATAATGAAATTTTATATAAAAGAGAGAGTGTTCTTTAGCAGTATAAAAAATAAAATATGCAAATCTATAAATATATATAACTAGGGTAGATAATATATATAGTAGTTCTGTATTATAAAAAAATATATATATATATATATAATGGGTAAATAATCATTATATTACATGTTATATGTCATTTATTGCCTCAGATAATCTGCAGTTTCAATATACAACAGCAAAATCCTTTTAACATATCGTCTCACTTAGACTTATACGTGAGAAGTCCAAGAAAAACAATGCCAACAAAGATATAAAGTACCAATGTGTAAATAGGTAACCACAGTTATATACAGTCTTGGTGGAGAGATATAACAACAAAGATATAAAGTACCAATATGTAAATAGGTAACCACAGTTATATACAGTCTTGGTGGAAAGATATAACAACAAAGATACAAAGTACCAATGTGTAAATAGGTAATCACAGTTATATACAGTCTTGGTGGAGAGATATAAGAACAAAGATATAAAGTACCAATATGTAAATAGGCAACCACAGCTATATACAGTCTTGGTGGAAAGATATAACAACAAAGATACAAAGTACCAATGTGTAAATAGGTAATCACAGTTATATACAGTCTTGGTGGAGAGATATAACAACAAAGATATAAGTACCAATATGTAAATAGGCAACCACAGCTATATACAGTTTTGTTGGAGAAATATAACAACAAAGATATAAAGTACCAATATGTAAATAGGTAACCACAGTTATATACAGTCTTGGTGGAGAGATATAACAACAAAGATATAAAGTACCAATATTTAAATAGGTAACCACAGTTATATACAGACTTGGTGGAGAGATATAACAACAAAGATATAAAGTACCAATATGTAAATAGGTAACCACAGTTATATACAGTCTTGGTGGAGAGATATAACAACAAAGATATAAAGTACCAATATGTAAATAGGTAACCACAGTTATATACAACAACAAAAGCCTTTATTCAGGGCCACTCGCCCTATACAGGATTCGCCAGTTCAGCCCTTTTCACCAACCACTCTACCATCCACGACTTCGTATTTTTGTCCATTTGCAAGAAGCTTATTGTCTCTTAATTTTGAATGTATTCCTTTTCGGATAGTTCTTTCTTCTTAGTAATCAGTAAGCGGCGTTGTTCTCGGTCTTCAGAGTGTAATCTTTATTTACAAAAATTTTATCATCTCTGAATTTGTAAGCATTCCCAAGTAGTGCAATTCTTGTGGTTTGTTTAGGAATTTCAACCAAAATTGGCGCGTTAGCTTTCTTTGAAAGCCGATGACAACGCATTATTTCCGATTCAATTTGTATTTGCATCTTTTCATTTATCGCCGTAACCACTTTGCATAATGTTTCATCTGAGTTTTCGGCTTCGGGCCCTATTATACCGTAAAATATAAGGTTATTTTCCCTTGTTTTCCTGTCCAGCATGTCACCGTGATCCTCTAGACTTTTTATTCTTAAATCGTTTTTTGTGGCTAATTCCAAGCATGTTTTCTGGGAAGTTTCAATAACGGTCAATCTCTGATCCCATTCATCGAACTTTTGTTCAATGTTTTGTAATCTAGTTTCTAGTCTTGCTCCTAAAGTCCTTAGCTCTGTATGGATTTGTATAACAATAGATTTAAGATCATCTTCCATAACTTCCTTTGTCTCAGGAGTTCGTACAGTGGACAGAGTTGTTTGCTTTTTTGTAGGGGGCCCGGGGTTAAGTTCCACGCCACCAATGATTAGTAGTATGGCAATCACTCTTATCAAGTAAGCAGCAGAATACTTTTGAGTTAACGTAAGGTGACAGGATGGGTACATTTTGTAATTATAAGATAGTTTTTTAAATTCAACGTACTTCTCAACGAGAAATTTAGGCTCTTTAATACTAACAATAAACAACAATGCAAGTACTATGCATGTAATTTTCATTTTTTATTTCTTGATGTCGGATTTTTGAAAAAGTAAGATTTAACAGTAAGTGCTAAGATTATATTTGTGGTATAGTATTACTAAGTTAATTATATCTTTAAAATTAGGTTCATTAAATATTAAATTAGATTATTAAAAGTGTATTTACCGGGAGCGAACGCACGTGTTGGCTTGCAGTTTGGCCTCCTGGCGGCGAATCGCTAACTAGTTACTATACAAAATTTGAAAATATGTAAATAATTGTTAATGATTAAGATTAATTTTATCATTTACTCATATAGAAGGATTTATTAAACTCGAAAGCTTGAGAGAATATATAAATAAAGCAAGAAACACATCCTCAGAAGCCATTTTTATTATTGTATAGAATGTTATTATAATAAATATAATTTTAAAATACCCTTTCTCGGATATTTTGGAAAGATATTTTGCGAATAAAATAAATATTACATAGAAAACAGCCTTGTAAATTTATCCAAGGTTTCAAATGATAATTTGGTAACAGGTTAAATCTATATATATATAAAATTGAATGTCTGTCTGTGTGTACTCTATAGATTCAAAAACCATACATCCAATCGCCGTGAAAATTTGGGATAATATTAGGTATATCCCCGGGCAGGCTTTTGAAAAATAATTTCTTGAATATCTTGAATATCCTTAGAGTTATTTGCAGATTTGTAGATTTAACTCGCAAGCAGCGCCACCATTGCGACGATGATAACAAGTTTTTTTATCTAAGAGTTTTATTATCACTAAGTTTATTATCTTAAAGATTATTTATCAAAAGTAAGATTATCTCAGGATGACACGGCTGTTTTGTTTCCCACTTGGCAAATAAGCAAGGAGGAAAAGCAGAATGATTGTTTACAAAACAATTTGTTCTCGTTAGGCCTTAATTGAATAGAATGTTTTATAATAGCTTGAAGAAACAAATGTACTTATCTTTGGTCAGGCAATTATCCCAAGCTTTACAAATGAATTTATTTTATTTCTCTTTACAATAATTATTTAAGGAATTTACAAAAGATTTAAAGCCGCAGCTAAAAGGCATTGTTCTCTAGTGGCGAGCGTTGGTAAGAATGTTCAAGAAGGTGGCGAGCTCCTTCTGGCGGCGCAGCCAGACGGCCTCCCATTGGTCAGCGATGACGTAGCTCTACCTTCACCGCCGCGCGCCGCCTTCTGCCACCTATTTTCAGAATAAAACTAAACATACTCCCCTCCTGTGGACGTAGTCCACACACAAGGCAAAAGAAAAGGATTACATAGTGTAGAAAGTTTTTTTTTTTTTTTTAAGAAGAAGAAGAAGAATTAGAATGGCAGAAGTGCAATCTTCGAGATGGGTCTTATTAGATGATGTTGTTTCTCTGTTTGAAGTTCCACAACTCGGACATTGCCATCCGCTCCAGGTGACACCTTGGTGATGCGGCCAAGGCTCCACTGCATTGAAGGCATAGGAAAGTCTTTTACCAAAACCAAATCTCCAACCTTCAGGTTGGAAGAGGGTTTTTTCCACTTGGACCGTTGTTGCAGATTGTTTAGATATTCCCTGGACCATCTTTGCCAGAAAACATCTCTGGCCTTTTGAATTAATTTCCATCTAGACGAAAAGACGAAATAAAGAAGAAGAGTTTCTTTCATTATAAATAAATCAAAGACACAATTTGATATTTGCGGAAGAGCGATTGCTCGAAGCATATTATATATTTATAATTATATTTAATTCTGCTGTCCTAAAAGCTTATGTCCATAGTTCTTCTAAAATACCCATTCCAAGAGTCTTACAACAGTCACCTATAAAAGGAATTTCCAAAAAATGCAATATAACAGCGGTATGGTAGATTAAACTGGCGAAACCGCTGGGAGGGTTCACCACTGATGAGCCAGGCCCTCCCTTTAATTTTTCCATCGCAGTAAGGACAGTAGAAATTGTTTTATTTTAAAAAAGAATATTACGCCTCTAAAATAGTTTTATAATTTGATAACAGATGGCGCTCTAGTACATCGTAACATTATTGTTCTAATAAAAATGATTTTCTGTTTACATTTGCTTTAAAAGCACGATCAACGCGGGCTTCTGTTGCGCGTGCTTCACTCGGGGGGTTTTATTTTAAAACTTAAATGTTTACGAAGAATTCATCCTATTCACGGAGCTGGAGCACCAGCTAAAGACCATCACTGACCAACACCAGATGGAGCTGGTGACACTACAGGATCACTACTCCCAGCAACTGGTAGATCTCAGGTCCCAGCCAGAAGTAACTGCAAATGGATCCATTTCCTTGGAAGAACTACGTCGTCAAAATTAAGAGCTGGAGACCAAAGTGGCCAGGCTGGAGACAGACAAACAGATCCTGGAGCAGAACCTGGTGGAGTTAGATCAACAGAACCAGGAAGCCATTGCGGAGGTCCTACAAGAGAAGCAGCATTTCAGAATCAGCATCAAGCAGACCATCAAGAATCTGAACAGAATCATTGAGGGGAAGGATCAGGAAATAAGAACCCTTCAAAGAAAGAGCTCCAACGTCTCCATCCAAGATAGCTGTAACTCAGAGCAAAGCCAACAGGACACAGAGAACAGTCACGAGCTGCTGCAACTTGAGAACTCAGAGTTAAAGAACAAGATGGCGGCTTTGGAGCAGGACCTAGTCAAGTTGGAGGAGAAGTGCAGGCAGGCAGAGTCCCACCTTCTAACGGAGTCCACGAAGAGCGACCAGCTCCAACATGAGCTCCAACAGCTCCAGCAGTACGAGAGCAAGCAGAAGTCTCTCCTGTACTCCAGCAAGGAGACCATTCTGATGAAACAGAAGATCACAGAAAGGGAGCAGCTGTACGAAGAGCTGCTCAGCAGGTACGGGGATTGTCAAAGAAACGCGCAGGAGGCCTCCGCCAGGTTCCAGAAGGAGGGGCAGGACTTGAGACAGTACATCGCGCAGCAGGATGATGCGCTAAGTGAGCAGAGGTCTCAGCTGGCCAGACTACAGGAAGAGCTGACCGTGTCAGAACACGGCTCCAAGTCAAGGAAGGCGAGGTGATCAACTTCATCCAAGGCCTGCTGAAGATGTTCCCTCCACCCACCCACAGTGAAGCCGCTGTGGTCGACACCTCCAGAAGTCCCCTGGAGAACCTCCAAGAACTGGTGGAGGAAAGGGATCTGCTTCAGAGTGAGGTGGCCATTGTGAAAGACAGAGTGAGCAAGCTGCTGAAAGAGCTCGAGAGGCTAAAGGAGCATCTGCTTCATCTGAAAGAACTGAACAAGAAGTGTGAACAGCTCCAGCCCGACTGTAGCAAGCTCAAGGAAGCTTTAACAGACGCCTTCAAGCGGATTGAAAAATACACCACCGCCACCAATCCAGCACCTGGATCCAGAGCTGTACCAAGTCCCAAACCAACCAAAGACCTTGTCAAAGTTCCACCAAATGTAAAGAAGAGAATAGGAGCTGACATGTCCATTACAACAAGTGTTACCAGAAAAAAGATTATTTACAATAAAGGAAACCTGCAGTGATCCCTTCCAAACAAAATACCCACATCTAACTCGCTAACCCGAAAGCTTGCTTTGATTTATTTATAATAAAAGAAACTCTTCTTCTTTATTTCGTCTTTTCGTCTAAGCTCCAGCTCCAGCCCGACTGTAGCAAGCTCAAGGAAGCTTTAACAGACGCCTTCAAGCGTATTGAAAAATACACCGCCGCCACCAATCCAGCACCTGGATCCAGAGCTGTACCAAGTCCCAAACCAACCAAAGACCTTGTCAAAGTTCCACCAAGTGTAAAGAAGAGAATAGGAGCTGACATGTCCATTACAACAAGTGTTACCAGGAAAAAGATTATTTACAATAAAGGAAACCTGCAGTGTTCCCTTCCAAAGAAAATACCCACATCTAACTCGCTAACCCGAAAGCTTGCTTTGATTTATTTATAATAAAAGAAACTCTTCTTCTTTATTTCGTCTTTTCGTCTAAATATTTCCAAGAAGAATATTATAATAATTTCCATCTAGTTAAGTAGTTGTCATTAGGGTGATAACTGGGCTCTGGGAGTGCTGTTAATGGTCTTCCAATCAAAATATGTCCTGGAGTGAGAGGGTTGAAATCATTTGGATCCGAACTCATCGGATACAACGGGCGAGAATTTAAGCACGCTTCAATTTGACTTGTCAGAGTATTGAGTTCTTCAAAATTTAAAACTGCAGATATTAAACACCTTAGGAGATGATACTTCAATGATTTAATTCCTGCTTCCCAAATGCCGCCGAAGTTTGGAGCAGATGGAGGTATAAAATGCCAAGTGATGTGTTCATTAGCGACATAACTTTGAATTGAAGAATCCTTTACAAGTTGATGTATCTTATTCAAAATATTCTTGGCTCCTTTAAAGTTAGTAGCGTTGTCGGTGAAAATATCAGAGGGATTTCCTCGACGAGAGATGAATCTTCTAAAAGCAGCGAGGAAGGCAGGGGTTGACAGATCTGAAACTATCTCAAGGTGAATAGCCTTCGTTGAGAAACAAATGAATAATGCTATATATGATTTTAATGTTACTTTTGTTCTTATGACATTAGGTTTAGTTATAAATGGTCCCGCGAAGTCTATTCCTGTTTTGCTAAAAGGGCTTGAGGGTATGATTCTATGGATAGGCAGATCTCCCATGATTTGTTTTGACACTTGGCGTTTCGTCTTGAAACATGTCATGCAACGATTAATGAGCTTTTTTACTAGAATTCTACCGGATGGAATCCAGTACTTTTGTCGGATGGCACACAGAGTTAATTGGAGACCAGAATGAAGATGCTCTACGTGGAATTGTTGAACAATCAATTCTGTAACAAAATGGTTGTGAGGAAGCATTATTGGATGCTTCTCATTGAATTGCAGGTTGGATTTGCGCAGTCGACCTCCTACACGTAGAATTCCTGATGAATCAATAAATGGGTTTAAGGATAAAAGTTTTGAGTTTGATGGTATTACTCTGCTTTGATTACAACATTGAATTTCAGTTTTAATTTCTGAACTTTGAATGATTTGAATAAGAGTTTGAATTGAATTATCGAGCTCATTAGAGGACAATTCTTTGTGTTTTATTTTGTCGCTGCTGTGTCTAGCATTGTGGATAAATCTTAGGAGCCATGCCGTAACTCTGCTCAGCTTCCTGAATGTTGAGAATTTAAAAATAAAGTCTAGAATAGGACAAGTAGTGAAATGAACAATCGGAACAGTCTTTCTTTTTTCATGACAAACTTCTTTTGGAAGTTCATATGTGATTGGTAGCGGATCTTGTAAACTTGAGTTTGATAGCCAATCAGGACCATTCCACCAAAGTGAATGGTTTACTAGCTCTGAAGAAGTTATACCTCTGGAGGCGCAATCTGCAGGATTATCCTTGGTAGACACATAGTACCAAGAAGATTGCAGAGTTAGTCGCTGAATTTCTGCAATCCGGTTACCAACAAAAGGTTTCCAATGTTTTGATTCAGATTTTATCCAACATAAAACAATCTGGGAATCTGTCCACAAAATTACTCGGTCAATCTCCAACAGCAATGAGCTGTAAATGGAATCATATAAATTTGAAAGGAGAAGAGCAGCACAAAGCTCCAGACGAGGTATTGACGTTGCCTTCAAGGGAGCGACTTTTGTCTTGGCAGCAATCAATGTGACTTGAACATGACCAGATTTAAAACGAGATTTCATATAAACAACTGATGAATATGCAGATTCGGAAGCATCACAAAATCCATGGAGTTCTAAAGAATGTATAAGTCCCTTGCAGGAAATTTATCTAGGAATTTTAATATGATTTAGCATGGCCAAATCCATTTTCACTCTCCTCCAATGAGAACACAACGATTCAGACAAGGGATCATCCCAATCCAAATCCTGTTTCCACAAAGTTTGGAACAGAATCTTGAAGCTAATGATCACCGGTGATAACCATCCCAAAGGGTCATAAATTCGAGAAATGTCCGATAACAATTGTCTTTTAGAATATACGTCTTTTAGTGAATTGACTGTAATTGTGAAATTATCCGTGGATGGATTCCAATTTATCCCAAGAATCTTAACAGATGAATTATCTCCGATTTCATATGAATCATGTGCTTTCAGCGCTTCTGGTACCTCTGAAAGAACCTCAGGGACATTTGACATCCATTTTCTTATGCAAAAGCCACCAGAAAAAAAGGATTTTCCGGATATCATCAATGAGAACCTTTGCTTCTTCGATTGTTGTTGTGCCAGAAAGTAGGTCGTCTACATAAAAATCAGTTTTTATGATTTTAGATGCCTCTGGGAACAGGAGTTCTTTGTCGGTGGCAAGTTGCATCAAGGTACGGATTGCAAGATATGGTGCACACGACATTCCATAAGTTACTGTGAGCAATCTATGCTCCAATAAAGATTCCAATGGACTATTTCTCCAGAAGATTCTCTGAAAGTCGAGATCAGAAGAGTTCACTTTTATCTGTCTGTACATTCTCTCAATATCTCCCGTAAAAGCTATAGGATCAGTACGAAACTTCACAAGAATATTGAAAATATCATGCTGCAATTTTGGTCCAGTATGAAGAAATTCATTTAAGGAGTAATTGTTGCTCGTTTTGCACGATGCATCAAACACTACTCTTAATTTAGTAGTGCTGCTCTGCTCACGCAGAACGCAATGGTGAGGTATATAATAGCACTTGTCTGATGGTTTGTCACGTTCGTTTTTCGGAATGAGCTCCATGTGGTTGAGAGAAAGATATTCCATCATGAAATCCTTATATTGCTGAAGAAGATTCGAAGATTTGTGCAATTTTCTCTCAAGAGCAAGAAATAGTTTCATGGCATTCTGACGTGAGTCTCCGAGATTAGACACAAATTTAAACGGTAGACCAACAGAATATCTTCTATCTGTTGATATGCAAAAGTTATTGTCATAAATGTCCCCGCAACTCTTCTCCTCTTTAGTCAATGGAAGAGCGGCAGGAACCGATTCCAATTCAAAAAACTTTCGCAGATTAACATCTCCTTGGGATGTTGAGCATAATGAGATATAGCTGTTTCCAGTCTCAGAACTGGAAACATTTCCTGAAAGTATCCATCCTAACTTGGAACTACAGGCAGAGGGTCCTGGATGATTTTGGAATCGTAGTTTTCCTGTATATAAAACTGGGGCTAGGTCTGCACCAATTACTAAATCAATGGGACTTGTTTTATCAAAATTGGGATCTGCTAATAAAGTATTCTTAAGATGAGGCCAATTATCTCTATTTATCATAAAATTAGGTAAATCAACAGTGATTTGATCGAGTATTATGGATGAAATTTTGAATATTCTATCAGAAAAATGAGGCTTAAATTGAAGAAAGGTCTCACTAGCAGACTGCTGTATTGGTTGGTTACCAATTCCAAAAACTGTGAGTTGGCTCTTTTTAACAGGAAGATTCAACTTTTCACGACAATGTTCTGTTATTAGACTTCTTTGAGAACCAGTATCAATCAAAGTTCTGCATGGATGAAACGATCCATCTTCTGCTCTCACTCTCACGATAGCAGTAGAGAACAAGATTGTCTCATTGGGCTTTGTTGTATCACTGAGAAAACATGAAACGCTAGATTGGGCAATTGGGGCTTTAATTGAAGTGGTATTCAAAGATTCAGGTTGGAAGGAATGCAAAAGAGTGTGATGTTTTTTGTTGCATGATTTACAATGCATAGTGAATTTACATGACGTTACTCTGTGGTTGGATCGCAAACAATTGAAACAAAGGTTATTGGTTTTGACTATGTTCCATCTTTCAAGGAGAGAACTTTTATGGAACTTGTCACATTTGAATAAAGGATGTGAATTTTTGCATAATAGGCATTTATCATCACCTTTTGAAATATAATTATATACATGTGTTTGTTTCACTACAGATTTATCCTCTTTAGCATAACCTTTTATCGATTGCAAACTTTTAGCTTGTTTTTCAAGAAACATAATACAATTTTTGGTAGGATGGAAAGCCATCATCTATTAACGTCAATTCCCATTGCCTTTTCAAATCATCACCTATTTTTCTTTGTAGGAAATGTATTAGAAAGATATCAACAAGTGTATTTCTCTCCAAACCCAGTGATTTCAAATTTCTCATGGCTTCATTACATATATCTAGTAGTTCGAAAATGGCCTTGGAATTTATTAGTTTTAAAGGTTTTAAAGTGAATAATTTTGTACATTGTGAAAAGGCAAGTTCTTTTTTGTTATCATATCTGGAGACCAATGTGGCCCAAGCATGGGCATAGTTTTCATCAATAACAGGAAATCCCCTAATAAGTCGTTCAGCGTCTCCAGTAACAGCTGATTGTAAATATTGCAGCTTTTGTGAATCAGTTAGAGCGGTATTGGAATCAATAGACAGAGAAAACAATTGCTTGAAACTAAGCCATTCGTTAACATCACCAGAAAAGGAAGGTAAATTAAATTTAGGAAGTTCTATTTTACTTGTGGTTGGTTGATTTAGATCATCAATTTTGCTTGAACTGGCTGTACAAGATACTTTATTGATATTCGCCACTAAATTTCTAAGATTATCCTTGTATTGCATAACTCTAGAAAAGTAAACTTCATCATCAAATTCAGAAAATGTTAAAAGACTACAATAAGTTTTTTCAATGTTAGATTTTATATCTAAAATATCTTTTTTAAATGTCTGTAAATTTGCATCATCCTTCGATTCAATCATCTTGAGCGAAATTTGTTCAAAATAATCCACTTGTTTGAAATGAAATTCAAGAATATTTAAAGTAGCTTTAAATTTGGCAGCCATTTTTAATTTTTGCTATTATTAATTTTTTAATAATATATTTCAAAAATGAATTATAATTATTTATATTTAAATAATTAATTAATAGATTTATTCCCGGGTTTCGGCACCAATGTTTTGTTTCCCACTTGGCAAATACGCAAGGAGGAAAAGCAGAATGATTGTTTACAAAACAATTTGTTCTCGTTAGGCCTTAATTGAATAGAATGTTTTATAATAGCTTAAAGAAACAAATGTACTTATCTTTGGTCAGGCAATTATCCCAAGCTTTACAAATTAATTTATTTTATTTCTCTTTACAATAATTATTTAAAGAATTTACAAAATATTTAAAGCCGCAGCTAAAAGGCATTGTTCTCTAGTGGCGAGCGTTGGTAAGAATGTTCTAGAAGGTGGCGAGCTCCCTCTGGCGGCGCAGCCAGACGGCCTCCCATTGGTCAGCGATGACGTAGCTCTACCTTCACCGCCGCGCGCCGCCTTCTGCCACCTATTTTCAGAATAAAACTAAACAACGGCAATTCATTTGAGACAAGAATAATGATACAATTCAAGGCGAAGATACTATTCCTTCAACTTCCAATTACCGAGGGAACCAATTAATATTGATTTTATTCAACATATCGAGTATATTTCAAGGGACCGGGAAAAAATGTTCACTAGATAAAACGATGATTTTGCAATGTAGAAAATTAGGAAAGACAAAATTCAGGATGACACGGCAAACAGGGACCGGGAAAAAATGTTCACTTTATCGAGAGATTCAAATTTACGAGTTTCAAATGATCAAAATATATCTTTTTTTTATAAGTTTATAGAGAATTGTTTTAACAAATGTTCGTTAGACAAATCTTTACTCGGGTAAAACCTCGGGCGAAGCCGGGTACATCCGCTAGTATAAGAATAAAAAATTAAAATGGCTTAACTAATACAAATTCCGTATGATTTATTTTTCAATAAATAAAATTGGAATAAAAGTTCAGGGTTAAAAAGTGTGGCATGGAAAATTTGGTGATATTGGTCAGTGGTTTAGGATTTAATCAATAATCAGACACAAATTTGATTTTTATAATAATTATTATAAATATTCTAGTCTTACATAAGTCAGAGGCGGTCTAAGAACTTGACTTAAATGGTCTCTCATGGAGGAGGTCTCTTATCATAGATTATGCTTCACATGAATATGTGAACATATGTCAAGATAAAAGAGAACTCTGGAAGATACCAGTTCAGACACGTCTTTGACAGTTTCTAAGGTGAATTTCTGCTGTATCTAGTTTTTCTTACTATATTGCTGAAAACATGCTATAATAAATTTTGTAAATTATTCTCAATCCTGTCTATCTTTTTGATAATTTATTGGCAATATCTTTTTATCGCGCGTCTTTGGGTACAGCCTAATAATATAGAAAATTATATGGCTACATCAACCAATGATTTATTTAACTCTCGACGTTTTAGTGACTTGCTGTCACTCTATTATTTATTTAAGTAACCCAGGTTCCTGTAGCGTACAGAAGTCGCCAACTACCCGGGATGTCCTTCTGACCTAAGTCTTCTTGGATTTATATACAATGCCAGTGGAAGTCCAATTAATGAGGTGTCGCCAGGCAGATTTCTTTTTTGAGAGATTTTCTAGGGATGCTGGACATATGTTGGTGATACCTAGGAGAGTGGCTGTCTGGAATCTTTGGTATTGGAAGGTTGGGCAAGTGAAGAGGAGGTGGTCTACGGTTTGGTCTTCATCTTGGCAGTGGGGGCAAGTTGGGTCTTCTTTCGATACCGTTGCAAGGTCTGCCTGAATGTAACCATGGCCGGTCAAGGCTGTCACTCTACTCAGGGAAATGATTATAACCATTCCACTGAGGAAAGTGACAGCGAGTCTCTGTAACGTAAAAATTAAATAATTATGTATTTAGTTGATGTAGAGCCATATAAATTTCCAAACAAACCTCCAACTAACAAATGATCTTCAAGAGCTTAATAGTCCATTTTCGGCAATTTAACGTGCTTTTTATCCTTTAAAAAACACCGTTCCATGATATAACATACCTTTGAAATTGTTTCATATTTTCGAAGGTTTTTCATTGATACTATAAATATGGGTAAAATGAGGCAAAAAGAAAACTGTTTAATGATAACGAAAATTTTTGAAAGAAATTTGCTTAAAGTTTTGAAAATAAAATTGAAACGAGTAATTATTAGGTAAAAATACATTTAAAAATGCTTTTATTTAAATGTACTAAAAAGCAAAAAATAAAATATTTCATCTTCTGTCATTGAGCAATTAGATGTATCTGAGTGAAAATAAAAGCGGCGGTGAACGATCATATTGCATTTCGAACCTAAAATGATTCAATATGTAGCAACTCATTAGCCATTTTTATAAGTGTTTGCTATATTTTTACCTCTTCTATAAATATGATCGTCCCCGCCGCTTTTATTTTCACTCATAAACATCTAATTGTCCAATGACAGAAGATGAAATATTTTTTACCTTTTAGTGCATTTAAATATAATCTTTTTTAAAAATGTATTTCCACTATTTATTTATTTAGTTAGTTTTTAGTCATGAATTTACAAAACTTAGAATCAAAATTTCACTGGGGATTAAGCCTTAAATAGAAGGAAGCCTGCTCGCGACGGATGGGTCAATTCCTTGTAAGGGGCGTAACAACTAGGAATATAGAAATTTGTTCATTCCTGGCCACTCCGACCACCTAGAAGTCTGAAAAATTGTAAACTTATATTGTACATTAGACTGAGTGATTGTTGATAGTTTCATACTTCTATGTGATCTGAATGTGTATTAAATTTAATTTTAAAATTTCGAAAGGCAATTTGGAAATTTGCCCATTTCCAGCCACCCTGACAACCCAGAAATCTGAAAATCTGTCAACTTGCATTGTCATCGGGTTCTGAAAAGTATACCAAATTCCAGATTCCTACGTGCTTTTTTCAGAGATATCTTACACTAAACATCCCTATAACTTACCCAAATTTCTAAATGATCGCATGGCAGGTATCTATATATAGAGATATAAACAAATGATAAATATATATTTCATAAATTTACTTGTCTCGTAGCATTTTTATTTGAAAGCTTTATAAATGATATATATTGAATTAAAAGTGTTTTCTAATAAAAATTAACTAAAACCATCCTCAGATTCAAAAGAGTCTACATGTAAAAGTATTTGCTACAGTAGTTTAGGAGTTAATCGATAGAGATAGAGAAACACACATTTTGATCTTATATACATAGAGATTATACTCAAAATTTATTTGCCAGGATCTTAATTGATTACTCATACGCAGTTATATATCATCACGCCAATAATGCACCTTAACCTAATTCTGATATACTTGGCAACTGATTCTGTGTCGCTGGGTTCTATTTGACTGATTATTTGCTCTACCATAATGTTTAAGTAGGTTTATCTTATTATATCTATGTGTTACCAGAACAATAATCCGAACTATGAACAGGTTTAGAATGACCGCCTGTTCTAAGCCTTATCAACCTTTAAAATAAAGTAAAAGTAAAACTATATGTTTCGCTAAAGGATGTTTAACTATACCTGATGTAAATAAATGAGAAAAAAAAATATTATCATCAAAATATAATGTTTTAAATAGTTATCTATTCTATCAATGAAGTCAGTCTACACATTATTACACTTAAGTTGTGAACTATACACCTAACTCTAAACCCTGGGCTTAATACTGTCAAGATTCTATAAGCGTAGGATATGCATTTTGGAACGTATTCTGAACAGGGATAAATAGGCGTATTTTCCAGATATAGAAATGATTTTCCTATTATAGATGAGAGAATATGAGAGTTAGTTGGATTATGCTACCAGAGTTTCATCTAGATAGGTAAAAAAAAAACATTGAGAAAATTTAGAAGAATTAATAGAATATTAGTGTAGTCTGATGTCTGCGCAGACAGTTGTCTGCGTACATTAGAGGCGCAGCAGAAAGACGAGGAGAGATACAACTCACGACACCGGATTATTTACTACCAGCCCGGAGATCTGGTCTGGATATTTATTCCCATCTGACGGGTTGGACTTTCGGAGAAATTAATGAAGCGATACTTTGGTCCATACAAGGTGTCGCGTAAGTTATCTGACGTCACCTATGAGATCGAATATTTGGATCCAACATCAAGGAGATGCAAAGTCAAAGACATTGTTCCAAACAATTAAAGTGAGAATTGTAATTTATTTAATAAAAAGTCCTCAGTATATATAGATATACATAATAACCAGAAAATATTATGACTATTGTAGCATATATAAAATAACTAGAAGTGTTTGTTTTAACGTATTTCTCTATTTTGATGAAATTGTACTTATAAAACGCTTTTCCTATTATTTCTATGTATTATTTATAAGATCAAATTTCACTCATTCGTTTTAGAGTATTAAAAGAGTATGTAGAAAGAATGTGATAATATTTCATCTCCTGTGGTTTTTATTCTTCAGAATGTTTTTATATTTATCAGTCAAATATATATCAGAGGTTTTTGAAATAATAATAAAAAAGAAACAAGATAAACGAGGCAAAAACAAAATGATAATAAAAATAAAAGCGACAGTTAAAAAAATTATCAGTGAAGGCTGCCAGGTGTGAGGTAGTATAAAAAGACTTGGTAATAGCTTCTAGATACATCAGCCTGAAAAGCTCAGGTAAGTACGGTACCAAGTAGAGTAATGTATTTTGTACTCAATAGGTAGTTACTGTGAATACAAGCGTGGTAGTGTTATATATAGTAACTTGAATATACTAAGAGTTACTTTTGGAGAGTAAGTATATTTGAAAGAATTATAGAGGATGTGATTATGTAGTTTTGATAGTATGGTGCATTATATAGTAAGATTAGCTAAATTGAGAAATATTATGTTTAATTTATACTAATACTGATCGATAGCAGTTTAACTTTTGCAAAGCCCAATTACATGATCAGATGATTTTTGACATTATAATACCATTATTTTCTACTTTACCTTTTCATAAATATTATAATTTAACAAATATCATCTAGAGAACAAATTTTCTTTAATTTAATAAGTAGTCTTTCTCGATCTCACCTTGCTTGTTCAATGAGGTATAGCAGGATCCATAACGCGGTACAAATGCTTCTGTAAGTGTCAGTTCATGATTTTCAGAAATTTGCATTCTTAGTGATATCTCTTTTTAGAGGAATGAATTTAGAAGATATCAAATATGAAATTTATGAAGGTTAACCATCTTTAAACTTAGTTTTGGGTATTAGGTTTTATTATTTAAGTAATTATTATAAACAATTAAAAATGGAAACAAATATCTAGCTGGAAAATTTGCCGGGAGGAAATTTATCCATAGAAGTAAAGGGCGCCTCTCCCGTCAAAATAAACGTCAAAGCCTTACGACATCTATTGACCGTCGCTGTAACTAGCGGCCTCAGGTCGGTTACAAAGCCACAACACCAGCTTTGGCAAACGGAGAAGCGTCCACCTAGACACCATGGTTTCGGGCTAATGGATCCTTATGGCTTTTATGGACTAATTTCCTCCCGGTAAATTTTCCATCTATACTCTAGCCATAGATTTTGCCCAGCCACCTTGCCAGCAAAACACCTCTTTGGTAGATTGTGAAGATTCCATTAGATCCCGTGTGGATCTCATGGAATAAAGTCCGCCCTAGACTGACGAGGGTCATTAGCCCAAAACCATGGTCTCTAGGTAGACTCTTCTCAGTTTGCCAAAGCTGGTTTTGTGGATTTGTCACCGACCTGAGGCCGCTAGTTGCGGCGACGGTCAATAGATAGCGTCAGGTTTTGACGTTTATTTTGACGGGAGAGGCGCCCTGTGCTTTTATGGAAATATCTAGCTCTTTTTGTTCAGAGAGATATAATTATATGAATTGTTTAATATTTTAAAATATATATATATATATTTTTCGAATTTTATATAATTATTCGCGTTAACGATACTCGATATATTTTTATGATATATTCATTTTCTTATTTTTTAAGAGGTTTAACTGTTCACCTGTATTTTTCATAAGTATATATGAATATAAATAAAATAAGAGTTATAATGGGAAATCAATCAATTTAATTTTCAAAAATTTCGAGAATTTGCATTTTGAAGAATAATAACATATATATCTGTGTCCTCAGAATGAAGATTGTGGCGGCTATATTGCTGTGTTCCCTCGCCTTCGCGGCAGCGGTCCGCAACCACTACCACAAGGACCATATCTCGGGCAGCAACCAGTACGAGGCCCAGCTGGCTAAACTCACCAACCGCCTGGGCTTTCAGCTCTACCCCTACTATGGTGGCCAGGACCCTAACGCCGTCTATTCCCCGCTGGCCATCTCCACCTCGCTGGCTATGATCTACGGCGCGGCCCGCGGCCAGACAGCCCGAGACATAGAGAGGACCCTGGGCTATGACGACCTTCAGGACGTGCACCAGTACTACAAGGACTTCTACCAGCAGAACAACGACTACAACTGGGCCTATGGGGTCTACGTGGACCAGGAATACTCCATCCAGGAGTCCTACCAGCGACTGATCCAGAGCTACTACCAGTCTCCTGTGTCTAAGGTGGACTTTGACAACGGCGAGGAAGTCAGGCGGGAGATCAACGAGATGGTGAAGAGAGAGTCCCAGGGCAAGTTCCCCGAGTACCTGGAGGAGGATCTGGACCCCCGGACCAGGCTGTACTACCTGAGCGCTGCCTACTATGGCGGCAGTCTGAAGTACCACTCTGGCCAGACCTACACAGGCCAGTTCTACAACTACGGGGACCGTGACGTCCAGGTGAAGTACTTGACCCTGAAGGGCCCCATCTACTACTACCACTCTCAGGACTACAAGGCCGTCCGAATCCCCTTCTATGATAACGAGTACCTCAGTCTGATGGTCGTGGTCCCCGAGCGCTATGAGGGTCTGGACCAGCTCAGGGAATACTTCTCGTACAAGACATACAGCCACATCTCGTCCCAGATGTACCAAGAGGACGTAGAGGTCCATATTCCTGAGTTCAAGCTGGACTATTACCAGCCTTTGTCTGATATCTTCCAGCAAGCCGGATTCCAGTACATCTTCCGTAAAGATGCGGACTACTCTGGAATGTCCAAGAACCTTTATATGTCCCAGGTGGGACACAGGGCCTATTTCGAGATAGAGGAACCCAGCAGCGACTACTCTCCCCACCACCACTACCACAGCTCGTCAGGCCGCATGGTGAAGGTGGACCGTCCCTTCGTCTTCTATGTGGTGGACAATCGCACTGGAATGACCTACTATTCCGGCTACTTCTCCAAGTTCTAAACAAAATTATGATATAATTTTATTGGTTGCCTAAATAAAAAAATATTTGCATATCAATGACATATTTTCCTATATCAACCACAACGTATTATTTTCCAAAATATATCCTAAAATCACTCACCATTATCATTATATCTCTCAGCACATTTTATATCATATAACTTTACTGAGTTTAATAATAATTTTCACACACACGCACACAACCTTTTGCTCTATAACTAAATAATACGAATGTGATCATTAAGACAAGTTTGTAATTTAAAAATATATTAAAAATTGAACAATAAATTGGAATATATAATAATCATCATAAATCTAAGATTTCATATAATATATAAATTGAGAGAGGTCATGACCCGAGGGTACGGCATTCGAATTTATTTTTGGAAGCGTACGTTTTCAGAAAGTCTTTGAAAAAATGTTTCTTTTATAAATGGATAGCTTTATCGATCAAAGAATTGCTATTAAATTTTGTTCGAAACTTGGTAAAACAGCTTTAGAATTCAATGCTTTAACAAAAGAGGCTTTGGAGATTAATCTTATAGTAGGGCAAACGTTTTCAATTGGTATGACAACTTATAAAATAGGAGAACAAATCCTTTGATGAAGTACAATCTGATCGACCAAGATTTTTGAATCCAGGTGAATATAAAAAAAAAAACAGAATTATTTTGTGAGAAACTCCTATAATGACAATCAGGGAAGTGAGCAGACAATTATATTTATTGTACGGGGGTGAGGATTGCTGTAATCAATAATAGGCAAATATTTGATAGCATCTAGAGTAGCAGCAGTTCACTTTGTCATTAAATTGCTAACAATTCACATAAACTGAGGCAGGTCAACTTTTAAATTTGTAAAACATATTTTAAAAGCTACCAAATTAAACCAGAAATACTGAAAAAAGAAAATCACAAGTTATGAGAAATGGGTTTACGCGCATGACCCAGAAACAAAACGCCAGTACATTGAATGGAATGAACGAGGACAATCAAGGCCCAAAAAACAATAAGAAAAAAATCAAATTTCAAAATTTATTTGATCACTTTCTTCGATTTAAAGGCTTGTTCACTTTGAATTTCTTGAAGAAGGTTCAACAATACTACAATATGTGTATTCGGGGATACTCTTTACCAATCATGTGAAGCGATTAGGCTAAAAAGACTTGAATTATGGTAGAAAAATTGAATCCTGTTACCTGGAAATTCTCGACCTTCCAAAGCCCTTTTGGTTTCTCAATATTTGGCAAATAACAGAAGCCTTCAGCTTCCTCACCGTCCTTTTTCCCCTGTATCTCTCCCCCTGACTTTTTTCTCTTCCCTAATATAAAATCCTTCTTGAAGTGTAAAATTTTGATGTTGTAAATGGAATTATAAAATAAATCTACGAAGGTTTTAATAATATTCTCAAAAGCAAATTTTATCTATATTTTGAGCAAATGAAAAAAGATGGGAATGTTGTTGTAAAGCGCAATAAACATTCTTTGAAGATAATACTATTTGTTATATATTTGTATATACTATAAAATAATTTTAAAAACTTGACTCCCTACTTAATGATCACATAATGTATTTAGGTGTTGAACATTATTTTGAAATAGATTTATGGGTAGTTTTCCTCTCTTTCTCTCTCTCTGAAGTTTATTTTTCTAGCAAGCATATTCAGTTTGGATTGTTATAGGAATTACGAATGTTTTTTTTTTTTGCAATATGGTTAGTAAATACAAACAAGGAATGATGCCCATTTTAGGCCCATTAATACAGAACCCTGTGTCGCCTCTGAGTCCAGTGACCTGCCTTTGGCTCACCTATATTGGGCCTTCATTTGTACCGGGGTACTGCAGTTGTGCCATATCTGCGCGAAACTTCCCATAAAAGTCTTAATATTACATTCTAAAAATTAGTATAGATTAAAAAGGAATATTCAGGTTGTGAAATATTACACAGAGTTAAAGACAATAGATGTTATAGGGGAAAGAATTATTTAAACTTGTATAAATAGAGAAAGACAATTTGACAATTAACATAATTTTATTCGCATCTTGTCAAAACAAGACAAAGTGCACAATATATACTAATCATGGAATAATTATGAGAAATTTACTACAAGGTGAATTATATAAAATATTATATTAAATAAATTAAATTATATTAAATAAGGTGAATTATAATTTATTTTTAAAAAAATAAGAACGATATTGAAAATTAGGACTTGATTTATTCAAAATAAACACCTTGGCTTTCTATACATCGTCTCCATCGTTCTGGAAACTTGTAAATACCCTCTTTATAGGCACTCTTAGGAAGCGTGTGAAAAAAATCTTGCACCACTTTCTGGACATCTTCATCCTAGTCAAATCGCATTTCCTTTAACTCCTTCTTTAGTAGTTCAAAAAGGAAATAGTCAGAGGGGGCTAGGTCTGGACTATATGCAGGATGTTCTAAAACTTCAAAACCTAATTTAATGATTGTAGATACAGTTTTACATGATGTATGCGGCCTTGCATTATCATGAAGGAAGAGAACACCTTTACTAAGCTTCCCTCTTCTTTTGTTTCTTATACCGGGCTTTAGCTTATTTACAAGAATGTCACAATAAAGGTCGCTGTTCAAACGTTGCCTTGAGGATAAAAAAAATCAACACAGATTGGTCCATCAACATCCCAAAAAAATTGTTAACAAAACTTTACCGGCCGAACGTTGAGACCTGATTTTTTTTTTTGGTCTTGGAGAGTCGCCTCGTTTCCATTCCATAGATGCACGTTTTGTCGAAGGATCATAATGATAACACCAACTCTCATCTCCAGTTACAATTTGGTTAAGGAAATGATCACCTTCCTCTTCATACCGCTTTAACAGAGCCTTTGAAACCCGAATACGGTTAAGTTTTTGGTCCAAATTAAGGAAATGTGGAATCCATCTGCAGCATATTTTTCTAAATTGCAATTGTTCTTCAATAATGGTGTGCACAGTTCCATAGCTTATATTCAAATTGTCAGCTATGGTAAAAATGGATATTTTTCTATCCTCCAAAATTAAGTTTTCAACCGCATTTATCGTGCTTGGCGTCGCTGTAACACTTGGTCGTCCAGGTAGCTCAATATCGGTACATGTAATTCGTTCATTTTTGTTCTCGTTAACCCATTTATAAATGGTTTTTTTTTTAGACAAACAATACTTACCATAGATATTTTTCATTCTTTGGCATATTTAGGATGTTTGAATACCTTCTGCATTCAAGAAACGAATAACTGCACGTTGTTCAATCGTGGTGCAATCCTTCAAGGGAGCTTCCATTTTAGTTTATTTATAAGTCTCGCACCGCGCGTGGGAAAAAAGAACAGAACACCTTAAATAGTCTCTCGATGTTATATTTTAATATTCTGTGGTTTAAATTATTTTTGCTTTTTTAATTTTTAAGAAATAAGATAATTCACCTTATTTATTGATCCCCCATTGTGTGTGTGTATAATATAAAATTATTAAATACTTAAGTGTATGTTATGTACAGTAAATATATACATTGCTCCTCTGTAACCGCTGCAGAGTTTGGTAGAAATCATAAGCGGGTCTCCAGCGACACCACGCATTTCGCGATCAACTAATGAAACGTAGATTATGTACTTTGCCGCTGAGAAAATGGTGATGGTGTGGTCCTCGAGGCTCACCACAAGAACCAGGACTGCAGTCCGTCGGTTGCCCGATGATGTAAAATGCGTCTCGGATGAGAGGGCGGACGGCGTTGCAAGACCAGTAGCGGTGGGCCAGCAACAGGTCGTTGGAACCACAGACAAGCTGACTTAACGCTGGGTGCCCTGGACAGAGCGATGTCCGCAGCATGGTCTCCAAAGGAGCAGCGACGGATGGATGAGAATGCCATGCTGGTAGAGGGTACATCGTTAGGTGGGGCTGATGTGGCTTGGAGTATTTGTGGCACCAACCTTAATGAAGTAGCTAGAGCTTATAAACTGCCAAAATTGAAACTAACAAAAAGGATGGGTCGTACATTGAATGGCTGAGCTAGTGTTATAATTTTGAGAAGATTCATAATGATTCTAGCTTATCAGAAATGGAAAAAATTTCAATACTTGGTTCAGTCCGTGAAATCAAACACTAAATCAGGAATATTGGTAACTAGTTACCCCTGACAGCGAAATATTTCCCGAAGGTAATCGCCGCTTTAAAAGATCGTTTCGGTGACACGGTGATCCTGACAAAGGCTAATGTACGTCATATTTTGGACTTGATTATTAACAACGCCCGAAAAAGATCAATGTCCTTAGACTGCCTTTACGATCAGTTGAATCTTCTTTGGAATCATTTGGTATAAATTCACAGCAAAATATGGCCTTCTTTTAATCTTTGATAGAGTCCAGTCTACCTGAAGAGCTTCTCACTATATGGCAGAGGAGCTCTGTATCTGGGTATGATGAGGATGACCACTTGACTAGCCTCAATATGTGGACAATAAATTAGAATTTATTTCGAAGTTCCTAAGGATGGAAGTGAAGGGCGCAGAGCGTCTTTCCTATGTGCAGGCGGGTTTAAGCGAACCCTTCGACCTAATGAGAGCAGTCATCAGTGAGAAAAGTGCATGCATCCGAGATAAAAGAAATGACTGAGGCTGACAATTAATATGCATCATGTGCAATGATTTCATTGGGTGCAACATTGTCCTACTTGGATATTACTGTCCATAAAAAATAGATAGGAAGAACGGAAGCGACACAAGGCATGTTTCTGCGAGTGGGGCAAATGGGATATTATTGTAAAATATAAATTAAATGTTGGATTTTCAACATAATCATGACACTTTTTGCACCTCGAGGAGGATGAAGGAAAACACCAGAATGAGGTTTAAACACTTTAAAACTGTGACAGCAAAGGAACCTCATCAAACCTCATCGTTCGAGCTCTGTTAGATCAAGGTTCCCAAACCTCTTTTCTCCGTCGTGACGTATTGCAGGAGATATATACCGACGGCATCAAGGCTACAAGGGGTGAGGATGTCAGAGTATTGGCCCACTTTGAAATTGACTCCTTGGTGGATATAAGATGGAGGCGGCCAATAGAAACGTTATTAGTCAAAAAGATAACAGAATTGTTGCCAAAGGAGGACATTTCTGTTCCTATACCAGAAATGTATACGGATATTAAACTAGCAGATTCCGGTTTCGATAAAAATGTAAAATAGACCTAATCTTAGGAACTGATGCCTATGGCTCCATGTTATTACCAGAAGTCAGGAGAATCGAGAAGACTAAGCTCTACACTCATAAAATCAATTTGGGCTGTTAATATCGGGGAGTCCTGATAAAGAGGATATGATGGATCGTACTCAGGTTTAACAATCTCTATTCATTGCAATGAGAGCTTCGAAAAATATATAGAGGCCTTTCTGGGAAATTGAAGAGGTGCCTTTAAGAAGTGAACTGTTAAAAGAAGTAGAGTTCAGCGAAACTCTCTATGGAAACAAATTTCGACATATGGCTGATGGACGCTATGTATTTCTCCTTCCGTATGATCCTGAATTGATATTAGAGGACTATTTCGGAACCTTCCTCAATTCTTGTATTAGGAGCAGTTCTCTTTCGAATCCCGTGCGCATGGGCCATGATCTCTTTTTCAAATTACATATTATTTTTAAAAGGCTTTAAATGTAGAATATTAAAATTAAAAGGCTTTTATAGTCTAATCCCAAATATTTTTTTTTTAACACAGCCTTTTCTCCCTAGTTTTTGATCACACTTTGTATTATATTCAATTATAAAGCAAAATAAGTGAAAATATCATTAAAATATACAGGGCAGAATGATATTAAGATTTGATGAAAATGTATTGACATAATTATTTTCTACACACAAACACATTTTAACATAATTTTTTAATGAAATTCTTTGTGGTTAAAAAATAAGAATTTCAAAATATGCAAATATTATTTTATTAAAGCAACCAATTCAAAAGTAATTTTCAATTTTTTCTTAGAACTGAGAGAAGTAGCCAGAGTAGTAGATCATTCCAGTGCGGTGGTCTACCACGTAGAACACGAAGGGACGGTCCACCTTCACCGTGCGGCCTGACGAGCTGTGGTGGTGGGGAGAGTAGTCGCTGCTAGGTTCCTCCATCTCGAAATAGGCCCTGTGTCCCACCTGGGACAAGTAGAGTTCACCGGACATTCCGGAGAAGTCCGCACCTTCACGGAAGATGTCCTGGAATCCGGCCTGCTGGAGGACATCAGACAGAGGCTGGTAGTAGTCCAGCTTGAACTCAGGAATGTGGACCTCCACGTCCTCCTGGTACATCTGGGACAGGATGTGGCTGTAAGTCTTGTACGAGAAGTATTCTCTGAGCTGGTCCAGACCCTCGTAGCGCTCGGGGACCACGACCATCAGACTGAGGTATTCGTTATCATAGTAAGGGATCCGGACGGCCTTGTAGTCCTGGGAGTAGTAGTAGTAGATGGGGCCCTTCAGGGTCCAGTACTTCACCTGGCTGTCACGGTCCCCGTAGTTGTAGAACTGACCGGTGTAGGTCTGGCCAGAGTGGTACTTCAGACTGCCGCCATAGTAGGCAGCGCTCAGGTAGTACAGCTTGGTCCGGGGGTCCAGGTCCTCCTCCAGGTACTCGGAGAACTTACCCTGTGACTCTTTCTGAACCATCTCGTTGATCTCCCGCCTGACTTCCTCGCCGTTGTCAAAGTCCACCTTAGACACGGGAGACTGGTAGTAGTTCTGGATCAGTCGCTGGTAGGACTCCTGGATGGAGTAGTCCTGGTCCACGTAGACCCCATAAGCCCAGTTATAGTCGTTGTTTTGCTGGTAGAAATCCTTGTAGTACTGGTGAACGTCCTGGAGGTCGTCATAGCCCAGGGTCTTCTCTATGTCCCGTGCTGTCTGGCCGCGGGCCGCGCCGTAGATCATGGCCAGGGAGGTGGAGATGGCCAGCGGGGAGTAGACGGCGTTGGGGTCTTGGCCGCCATAGTAAGGGTAGAGCTGGAAGGCCAGGCGGTTGGTGAGTTTAGCCAGCTGGGCCTCGTACTGGTTGCCGCCCGAGATGTGATCCTTGTGGTAGTGGTTGGGGACCGCTGCCGCGAAGGCGAGGGAACACAGCAAGATGGCCGCCACAATATTCATTCTGAGGACACAGATAAAATATGGATAATCATTGAATTACGAATTTATGAAAATATCAAAAACAAAATTAAGGGATTTCTCTATATTCCTCCCATTTAATTGATATATTTATTACAGAGAGAGAGAGTTAAACTTCTCAAAAATAGCTTTGAAATTATAAAAATATTGTAAGGATCTAATGCAAATTATATAAAACTTATACATATATATATTATATAATCTAAAATGCAAATATTTTATTTTTTAAAAACATATATTTCATTTTTATTAATTGACTGTTCTATATTTTTTACCATAGATAATTTTATGTGTAATTTTACTTCAAGTAATTCAAAATAAAATCTACTTGAAAGGTAAATAATTATATTTACTTTTTCACGACTGCACCTTTTCTCAACAACAAAACAACAAAATAATCATAACATATATATAGGTCAACTCTCCTGGCAAAATAGATGTCAAAATGAAATATTTATTGGCTATCGTCACAAACAATCCTTTTCAGGTTGATGACAATCTTCAATTACAGCTATTGATAGGTCGATGTCCTTCTGGCAATATTTTCCATTTATATTTTTTCGTGAATCGGTCTAGCCACTTTGCCAGCTGAACACTTCTTTGGCAGTTGTTAAGATTCCATTTGATTCCTTGTGAATCTCGTGGAATAAAACCTGCCCTGACTGACAAGGGCTATAGCTCGAAAGCATGGTTTCCAGGTGGGCGCTTTTGAATTTGCAAAGCTGGTTGTTGTGGCTTTGCTACCGACCCAAAGCCGCTAGTTTGTAACAACAGTCATTAGATAATATCTATTTTGATGGGAAGCACGACCTTCATTTTTTATAGATAAATAATCTCCAGGCAAAATTTTCAATATATATATTTATTATAAATTTTAAAAATATAGAGAGATATTCATATATGTATCTCTCTATATACAGAGAGGCACATATTTTCTCTTCAAATTTTAAATTGATTGTAATTGTCTAAACGACAACACTCAATGCCAAACATTAAGTTTTAAGATGGCTAACTTTCATATTTTTGAAATTATTTTGTTCAAAGACAGCAACGATTGAACGGGTACAGCTAGGTGGGGCAGATAATCTAACATAAAGTTATCTTGCCAAGTATAGATTCAGTAGGGATTGGATGTTTTCTAGAATTGTTTTAACAAATGTTCGTTAGACAAACCTTTACTCGGGTAAAAACCGGGCGAAGCCGGATAAATCCGCTAGTATATATTATAAATTTTAAAAATATAGAGAAAAATTCATATGAATATCTCTCTATATACAGAGAGGCACATATTTGCTCTTTAATTTTTAAATTGATTGTGATATTTGCCTAAATTACAACACCCAAAACTAAATTTTAAGATGGCTAACTTTCATATAGACCATATTTGATATCTTAATTTTTTATTCTTACTTCTATAAATCTGAAAGGATATATCACCCAGAATCCAAATTTCTGAAAAATCAAGAAATGCCACGTAGGAATCATCTACCGCGTTACGAATCCTGCTCTTTATCATTAAACAAGCAGGGTGAAATCGAAAGACTACTTAATCAATTTAAAGGTAATTTTTAAAAATATGTGTGTTGATATCTAATAAATTTGAAAACGAATCAAAGTGGTAAGTTAACTATTATAATGTCAAAAATCCCTGATAATGTAATTAGGCGTTGCAAAAGTTCAATTGCCATCTATCAGTATTTGTATAAATAAAACATGCTATTTTTCTCAGTTTATTTATATATCTAAACTGACTAAACTATTCAGTTGAAAATACTATCACTACTATTTCAACTCCTGACTGTCAGTGATTTCCTGTCACTCTCTTCAGGGGAATGATAATTTGATTTCTAGTTCTACTTATATACATACACGATTTTCTGAAATATATGCAAAGCGTCACGTATCTGCATATATAAAATATAATTGGTTGATGTGGCTGTGTTTTTCTCTAAATCAACTTCCAACCATCAAATGATCTTTGGAACTTTAATTATTTTATATACAGTAACTCTTTGAGTAACTCTATATATTCAAGTTTCTACACTACCACGGTTGTATTCACAGTAACTACCTATTGGGTACACAATACATGACTCTACTTGGCACCGTACTTACCTGAGCTTTGTCAGGCTAATGTATCTAGAAGCTATTACCAAGTCCTTTTATACTACCTCACACCTGGCAACCTTCACTGATAATTTTTTAACTCTCGCTTCTATTTTTATTATCACTTCGTTTTTGTCTCGTTTCTATCTTGTTTCTTTTTATCACTTCAAAAACCTCTGATATATAACTGATAATATAAAAACATTCTGAAGAATAAAAACCACATTAGATTACATTTTATCTCACAATTTTTACATACTCCTTTAATACTCTGAAAAACGAATGAGTGAAATTCATCTCATAAATTAAGACTTAGACATAATAGGGGGGGAAGCGTTTCATAGGTACAAATACATTTAAATCAATAATTATTTCATGAAGCAAAATAACCTTTTTATATAATAAAATAAGTTATAACAATGGACATGTTATTATTTGTTCATTAAATATTTCTATTGAGGCCTTTATCAAATAAATTCCAATATATATTTCAAATGAAATTGTTCATAATCATTTTTATGTTGAATGGGTATATTCCATTGATATTTTGGTTATACATTCAACTGGATTTTTCACCCTGAAAAGATCACTATTTATAGAATATTTTAACATCCTTGTAATTTTAATTCTTCAATATGTATCAACGATAAGGCCCTCTCTAGCTCAATATTATTTGTACCTTACTTATCTCTATGGAATGGAAATATTTGAAGAAATCTACAAATAAGTGAAATACCATGTGATTAGAATTTGTGAACAATTCTCCAAGTTTTTTGTTATTTCAATGTATATAACCACTTGCAATATGGCCATTTAAAAACCTTGGGTAAAATTTCAACACTGTTTTTTGTATAAGATTTCTTTTTTTTTTTTTTTTTGACATTTTTTCTAAAAATATGATAAAAGGTTTTTTTAAATTATCTTTATTACAAAGCATTTTCATGTTTAATCATTATCTTCAGCTGAATCAAAAAGAGGGTTAAAGGGTGCAGGAAGTTCATAATGGTGGCAACTAAGACTATTTTCTCTCAGATGACATACAAACGTTCCAAGAGCCATCTGCTCAGCATCTGCGTATATGTCCTCTAGAAGATACCCCTTGTATATTTGTTAACAGTGACTTAGGGTCGTTTGGATTATTAAATAAGATAATTGTTGAGAAGAGCAGTCGCAGCTGACAATGCATTTGGAACAAAGCCGCCTCAGCTAAGCATGCATTCCACCTAGCATCATCAGCCAATAATCCACGGTGCTGGGCAGCCTCTTCAAAAGTGGAACGAATAATATTATTGACAGTTTTCAGATCTTCAAATCTCTGAGCACCTGCGACAGTTAACAGTAGAAGCCGAAGGTGTTAACACTCAGAATCTTTGGATTTACCAAACACGTACGTCCAATGCACAAATCTCCATCCCAAACCCTACCACGCCTTAGGACATAGGCGGAAGGTATGTATCTATATAAAACATTTCTGCAGATACATTAACACACCTAATCTGAAACAACGCAGTCAGAGTTGTGCGTCTGACTAAAGCATTTTCAATAGACTGCTGTTCGCTACCTTCAAAAAAGTAGACGGATTGAAAATTAGGTATATGAACAGATAAGCGACATATGGTATTCGAGTTGGCATGTAAGCTATATTCAAGCATTCGCCACAATGCCTCAGAACCACTTTCATTTCGAGTGCCAAGAAATATTTCGTTTTAATCATGTTTCATGCCTTTTCAGTTTAATTCTCACAGTCATTTCTACCTTAGCCCTGTCGTGTCTCTTATGAACATTTTTGAAAAAGTATTTGACACTTTTCACAGAGGCACAGACTCAACATTAATGTGAGCATTGAACCTAACCAGCAGCTAGGGGTTATAGGGAACAACCCAGCGGTTATCCACCTGGTGAGTGCCCACAACTAATGTCTGACCATCATCTCGACGTCTGTAGCGAGGATATAATTATTGTTGGCCTCGGTCAGCTGAAGAAATGATTTTGGGAAAGCCTTTTTACACTTACACTCATACATGTATAGTCAGAGAATAACATATTACCCGCACGAAGAACTCTGGGTCATATGTTTACAAACCCTGTCCAAGAATTTTCAGCGCAAAACAATCTATTAATGGTATCCCTGTCTCTAGGCTTGTCTTATTCTCTTTGCAAAAACAATATGTGGGCATGTGGCAAACCGCGTTTTTGGAACTCGATAATTATTAAACCGAGCAATGACCACTTTCAATACATACTGACTAACAATCTCGTGCAGAAACTGCTACAGCTTAAGACTGAATACTCTTGCCACCAGATCCGGTCTATCAGATATTAGGAAAGATTTTTCACCAATTAAGTCCAACGTGGTTTCAGGTAAATGTTACGAAAGTTCAGGTCTTCCAAACTCTCTAACAATAATATCGCATCTTGATGGTTTTGTTGCATGGCCCGGGAACTCCCAAGAAAGTAAGATGAAATAATAAACGCCGGGAATGTTCATGAATATAATCCATCAGACCTTGATATAACTCCATCCTAAGCAGGAACTGATTTTGGTGAATATTTTGTATCCGAATCCCTCTTTTTTAACATAGGCATCAACAACTTATTACTGAATTAATCTTCTGTTATAGTGAATGGGCCAAAACCCAGGTCTGATGGCCAACCTGTAACTGTAGAACTGAAGCATGGTAACGTGTTTTCTAGTTCTTTTGCGTGTGTTTTCTTCATGTGAGAGTCCTATTGTCCAACCAGAATCACCGGCATGAAATAAAAGAGGATATGTCATTGGGTCACAGTTAGTATCAAGTGAAGAAATGCTCACAAAACCATGATCATTTTTAAAAACAGCAATATTTCTGTTATAAGTAACATGGTCATCTTTATCCACAAAATTAGTCGCAACCTCACTTACACTTGGTACATTATACCGGAAAAGATCCCTACAATGATTTTGCCGGATGAGCATCTCAACCTGACACATTTCTCGGATCTCAATGCAAGCCCCGTGTTCCTCATCTATTTCCACCTTTCTCAACTGCCTGTAAGTAGAAGTATAACAATTTACGTGCATAAGCACAGAATCCAGTAGAGTCAATGTATAGGATGGCATACCAAAAGCACTAACGCTCTACTCGTAAAACGCATTTCATTCCCTGCCTCAGAATCCAAGGCGGATCTCTATTGTCCTTGAGTATGAAGGGACCCAATCAAATGATAAATGTGTCCATGGATTCTGTAACAAAAAGGGCAGTATCCAGAAAAATCAATCAACCTGCCCACCCATGGAAGCATAAGCCAGAGAGATATTGTAGATCCAAATGTTGGTCTGGAAGTATTTAGCCTCCACACTGTTTCAGTCTTTAATTCCTGGATTTCATATGGAAAGGGAGACAAGGCATGAAGGAAAACTTTACCTTGGTGGCAGCAGGAGCTACCAACAGTATCCCCAGGGAAATGCAGGGCTTAGCAGTAAGGGCAGATTATATCCAGGCCCCCAATAATAAATTGAATGGGAACAGAAGAAATAGGATTAGGGGCGTGGTTCCCGGCGGAAAGTCATATAAACACGCCTAGTGGTATGGAAGGTAAGTCTTCCATGACGTCTCTGAGGCAGGACACAGTCCGCTGGAAAATAAAAAGATAAAAAAGAGCCAAGCAAAGCAAATCTAAGGTAAAACAAATTGAATACCAGAGCAGGCTTGGAAGGAAATCGCAATCATGCATAGAAAGACATTAGCAAAGATACTGCAAAGGGGGAAAAAGAATGCCACATACACGAAAACATGATGTTTTATTTACATTACAAACATGATTTTATACAACCACTCTCAACTACTCTAGCTGTTATCTAAATGTGAATAAATAATGTAAATGTAAATATATGAAACAAAAAGCTATACTTATTGTGAAGAAATGTCGGGTAATAGTTTCACAAAACACTGAAGCGAGTTCGGTAGAAGAATTCGCTGTGATGATTCTTTGTGGGCTGTTGCAAGGATTTAAATAAAATCACTAAATAGCAGAAAGGAGAGGGTAAAAGTCTCCTTCTAACTAACTTTATTTATTACAACTTAAGAGGACAGAGGAAAACACCCAACTGGTCGGTAGCAGACCAAGCCGTGTTCTTGTCCTTTGTTGGCGGCTGGCGCCGCCGGGGCTTGTTTTGTTTACTGTCACCCAAGCCGTCCGGACGCCATTATTCCACCTGTTTTTCTCTAGGCACACTGAAAAACAATAATAATCGTCCAATCGGTTGGGTATACAAACGGTTCTTCCCGATCTAGTCTGTATTTTTGCAGTTTTCTTTCTTTCCGCACAGATTTCTTCTTCATTCAGGTCTTTATACCTGGAAGGCCAATATTCTTCGGAGAGTTTTAACCAGGAAGGGCCCTCCCACCATCTAGACTGTATCAGTCGGGAGAGGCTGCATCCTCTGGAGGGTAAATCAGCTGGATTGCACTCGCTAGGAACATATCTCCAATTTCCAGGATCACTAAGTCTGCATATCTCCTTCACGCGATTCCCGACAAAGGTACCCAACTGGTTATCGCGCTTTATCCAAACTCTTTGCAATAGAATTTTAGACTTTATTAATATTGGGTTCAGAAATCCAATAGGGTCATATATCTAAGCTAAGCAGGACAGGATACTCCTTTTGGTTATCTTGGGGGGTATGGCTACGGAAATTTCACATGACAAACAATCTTCCCTTTTATCCCAACATATACCAAGCACTTTAGATATCTCTGCTCTTTCAAAGGGGTAAGTATCGGAGGCCACGTCCAGGCTATGCTCCCAACGGCTTAGCTCCATCCAAGCATTATCCATGATGGACGTTGCGGTCAATTTGAGATCTTGTAACTCTTCAAAAGAGTTCACGCTTGTGACTAAATTGTCCACATGAAAGGATTTCTGCAACCTCTGAGCTAACGGTTTATGTTCAGGTCGAACATTAGACAGGTAGTATTCGATTACTGCCCCCAAAATGAAAGGACTACAGTTAACACCGAAAACGACACGTCTATGTCGGAATACTTCTGTCTTTTCTCCATTTTGGGAATACCACAGAAAACGCAGGTAATCTCTGTCCCTTTCATTCACCTCAATCTGCAGACACGCTTTCTTAATGTCTGCCACGACTCCAAACTTGCCATTTCTAAACCTCAGCATAAGGTTGGGAATCATCTCTATGAGGTTAGGTCCTTTTTCAAAACAGTCATTTAAAGATGGGGATCTATAGACCTTGCAAGAAGCATCAAAGACAGACCTGTTAGGCGTAGTCCCACTGGAGAGTTTCACCACAGGACGATGAGGCAGGTAGAAGGCCTCAGCGTCGTGTTTTTCAGCTGGGACTTTCTCAATTATCCCATCATCCAACCAGCCTTGGAAAATATCATCATAGTCCTCATAAAGATTCAAAGAGATTAATTACTTAGTCGTCTGTTCTAATCTCTTCATAACAATCTCCCTGTTGTCCGCGATTTTAGCTTTCTCTACAGTCCACGGGAGGGAAACAACATATCTTCCAGAAACAGAATGTTGGACTGTTTTTAGAAAATGTCGACGCGCCAATGCGTCTCTCTGATCTCTCTGTTTAACCTCAATAGGATTCATAATGCCAAGAACATCGAGATTCCACAGATTGGTTATACTGCTCTCCGAAATTGTCATCGTTGTAACATGATGAGCGAGTGAAACGTCACTACCTTGCTGACATTCTCCCATTAAAGTCCATCCAAAACGCGTCTGCGACGCAGTCAAGCCATTTGACAACACACAAGATTTCATCATGAAAATAGATCCCAACACATCGCATCCTAGAAGTATTTAAATTTCCATGTCATCCTTTCCAATATCAGGAACCCAGATTCTGCGGGCTTTGAGTTCTTTCAACCATGGCCCGCGGCTCAATCTTGGTAGGTTACCACAGATTTTTTTGTTGGTCAAGAAGCTTCGCTACCATCTTAAAATTCCCCGATGCATGACCCAAATTGACTCTGTATTCTTGGTGGACATTTTCACTAGTATGACCTTCAAAAACCACATGTTTAAGTGATTCCTGGCCAATGGGAGATAGTCCGAGATCCTGGGCAGTTTTAGACAAAATATAGGATCGTTGGGATCCTGTGTCAAGGAGGGCACGCACTACTTTCGCCGAAGTCGCACCTTCGACCTTAATCTTCAGAGTCTGTAGCAAAATCAGAGACGAAGCGCTAAGACCGGAGAATTAAACTCCGTTTTCAACTGTAGGAGAAACGTCACAGTTTTCCACCTGTTCCTTGTCTTCATCCGCTTACTCTCGTCCAGGAGCATTAAGAGGGCGTAAAATATCAAGGTGCTTCTTCTTTAATCGAATACATTCAGTTATGCTCCTTCTACAATTAGAAGAGATATGACCTGGTTGGAGGCAGGAGAAACAACATTTAGCGTTTTTAATACGCTCTCTTCTTTCTTTAATGCTCATTCTGCGCGCAGCAAGACATTCTGTGTTTTTATGATCTTTATTACAAAAGATGCTATTCTGGGCACGTCCAGCAAAGAGTCCAGAGGCTGTAGGTATCTTAGCAGGATGTGATTGTCTGCCCACGTTTCTATCCTGTTTCAGAGATTTGAGTCCAAACTTGGATCCAGCTAAGGCTCTGTCTTGTTATGCTGCAGCTTCCTTTTGGAGAAACTCCATAATTAGGTCAACTCTAGTTTGAGTCGAATCATTAGCATCAATCTTGACATCATGGAGGGGGCTTCTTTGCCAAGCCTTCATGAGTTCCTCTGAGACACATGCCTCAATCATTGGAAATATAAATACAGACATCTGTCTGGCCTCAATCTTTAAGGATTCCAATGCTCCCAAATGAGTCACCAACTCATCATAAAATGAAGTCACCTTCAACTGTTGTTTGGAGGAGCAATCGATCCTAAGGCGGATAAGGTCCCTGACATAGACTTGTTGCAACAGGCCTGCCAGATCTTTGTGTCAAAGTTTCTATAACTTTGGGGTAATTCTCGGCAGTCAGGGGGTAACTATCAACCAGTTTACTAGCTCTGGGTCCCGGCGACATAGATTGCACAAGATATTGAAACTTGTCGCTGTCTTCTAAAGTGGGATCGACATGTATCTCGTTGTACTGTGCCCACCATCCCAACCAATCTTTTATTTCTCCTGTAAACTTCTTTAATTCTATCTTGGGTAGTTTTGCAGTTCTATGGTGTGAGCTAGAATCGAAGCTCACTTCACTGGTCGTGGGACTGGATGCAGTGATCCTGGGTTCAACAAGAGCGAGACATTTTTTATATATCCTCTTATATCTCTGGGAATATTGCAAGGCTTCCTCATCGTCTAGCTCTAGTTCCTCTTCGCTAACGTCTGTAGTTAGCATGAAGTCTCTTATCTTGCTTTGGATCACAAGAAGCTCACCGTGAGTTTCTTCAATGATCTCTCTATTATATTCAATGTCCTCTACAGGTATCGGTGGAGTACCTAACAGAAACTCTTCTGTCGTCTTCAAGCTGCGAGTTAGTCGCTTTCTAAGTAAATTTCTATGTCTTTTTAAAATTTCCATTTTTAAAAAAACACTATAAACAGAGGGTAAAACAAAAGGTACTTAGCTTGAGTCTTTACTTGTACTCCGCCGTTAATTCACTTGATCTTGCCTTGTCAGAAGCCCACCCGGGGACGCCACTTTGTGAAGAAATGTCAGGTAATAGTTTCACAAAACACTGAAGCGAGTTCGGTAGAATAATTCGCTGTGATAATTCTTTGTGGGCTGTTGCAAGGATTTAAATAAGATCACTAAATAGCAGAAAGGAGAGGGTAAAAGTCTCCTTCTAACTAACTTTATTTAATACAACTTAAGAGGACAGAGTAAAACACCCAACTGGTCGGTAGCAGACCAAGCCGTGTTCTCGTCCTTTGTTGGCGGCTGGCGCCGCCGGGGCTTGTTTTGTTTACTGTCACCCAAGCCGTCCGGACGCCATTATTCCACACTTATAATAAAAATAATTACCAATTGAATTGGAAATACGAAATATATACTATTAGAAATCAATATTACAAACCAACATGTTAAAAATAAAACAATTTGGTGATGATGAATAAATAATTTAAATTTGAGTGCAAAAATTTCCGATTGGGTATTTTGGTAATTTTAAGAATAAAAATAAGTTTGACAAATAAAGTGAAAAATAACGAAATTTTGTTATATAGTTCGCAAATATATAGTTTAGAATCTTTGGATTAGTTTTCTTGACATTACAAATAAAAACTGTCAGTGTATTATCTATATGAATAAAATAGAATTTAAATATAATACTCTTTATATAATAAAGAAGAATATTTAAGAAGGTATTTTGATAAAGTTATATATCGGAATATTTCTTTGGAAAATATATTTTTATGCTTATCACTCATATATCAAAGGTTTTAGAGTTTAAAAAAACAAGATAAATTATACAAAAACAAGATTGTAAAAACAAACCGATATCAAAAAATAGCAGCGACAGTTTAAAAAAAATTATCAGTGGAGGCTGCCAGATGTGAGGTAGTATAAAAAGACTTGGTAATAACTTCTAGATACATCAGCCTATATATAGATTTTATGTGAAATCCCAAATTTCATGACAATAATATTATTAATGAAGCAACAACTTGTACTTGAATATATATATATATTTTTTCCATATATTAAAAATATATATTTCATTCATATAATTCTAAATAACCTCTTAAATATTCCTAAGATTTGTAACACTGTTACAGAGTAATTTGAAACTTTGAAAAAATAAAAAATAAATAAAATGAATGTTTCATAATTCTGAAAGGCCACGCTTTTATTTAATTTATTGAACAAATATTTAAGCACACTAGGTATAGCCTCTTCCAATTGAATAAATATTTGTTGGAATTGTTTTTAAATAAACCTCGAAAAGAAACGTTTTGCGAAGATTTGCATTATTGTTAATCAAAGCTTGAACACAAAAGAGAGGGAAAATATAAACCGATTACAACAAGGTTTTAAATATGTTTGGAAGCTTTCGAAACTTGTCTTTATCAGCCTGAATTATAGGATGCTGCTCTAGGCTATCTATCTCTATCTCTCTCCTCGCAGCCTAAAACCAATCAACTCATTAAATCTATATATACCTGATGCAATCATACAAAATTTAATTCATGCAATTGAACATTAAATATCATAATACAAAATTGAAATTTTTTAAATAAACACTGCCGTTTTATATTTCAAGGTATAATTTCCCAAAGAAACAAAAAACAAATCAACAACCTTACAGCTACCTGATAATTGACAGAAAGAAAAGACTTAAGAAAATGACTATCACACAACCTACATATAACTCTAATGAGTTCGGTAGAAACTTCAAATCGTTATTTAAACCACACCCAACAATACCAAGTAATCATTAATTTCAATCAACTCTTAAAAAGCTAATCAAAGAGGATACAAGATAACACAATATCTTTAAACAGGTAAAAGCAAGAAAGATATTAAGTAAACCTGACAAAAGACATATAGAATGGTAAACATTAACATAATAGACTATGAATTGAAAATGAATGTCTTCCTTGACCGAATCATTACATTAATTTATTTTACCTATAGGATGATAAATGTAAAGACATGATAATATTCAATTAAATTAACTCTTAAGAACATTGTGCTAAATCATAAATTCAATATTGATCAATATAGTATACCACACACAGTTTTCACGCACATTAAAACAAGCAAGAGAGTTTTTCTTTATATTTATATTAATTTTATTTATATAATTTAATTACATTAATACACTTGAATTTTATCAAATCCTTCAAAAGAGACTTCTGGGAAACCCCAGGACTATAATAGAGAAGCTGTGACAATGGAACCTAATGGAGATCGTTTAAACGATTTGAAGAATAAGCAACAACAACAATAGCAAACACATTGATACACAGAGAACAATTGTTTAAATGTTTCATTTGAAAACCTTAATATTCAAAAATATAATTGAATTTTGATGAATATTTTTGGAAAAAAATAGATATAAAAGATACAAAATAATAAATATAGTGATTTATACTGAGAGAATTTTTTAAAACTTGGTAATTTTTTAGAAGAAATAACGTTCATTTTCTGTGTCCTTAGAATGAAGATTGCGGCCATCTTGCTGTGTTCCCTGGCCTTCGCGGCAGCGGTCCCCAACCGCTACCACAAGGACCACATCTCTGGCGGCAAACAGTACGAGGCCCAGCTGGCTAAACTCACCAACCGCCTGGCCTTCCAGCTCTACCCCTACTATGGCGGCCAGGACCCCAACGCCGTCTATTCCCCGCTGGCCATCTCCACCTCGCTGGCCATGATCTACGGCGCGGCCCGCGGCCAGACAGCCCTGGACATAGAGAGGACCCTGGGCTATGACGACCTCCAGGACGTACACCAGTACTATAAGGACTTCTACCAGCAAAACAACGACTACAACTGGGCCTATGGGATCTACGTGGACCAGGACTACTCCATCCAAGAGTCCTACCAGCGACTGATCCAGAACTACTACCAGTCTCCTGTGTCTAAGGTGGACTTTGACAACGGCGAAGAAGTCAGGCGGGAGATCAACGAGATGGTGAAGAGAGAGTCCCAGGGCAAGTTCCCCGAGTACCTGGAGGAGGACCTGGACCCCCGGACCAAGCTGTACTACCTGAGCGCTGCCTACTATGGCGGCAGTCTGAAGTACCACTCTGGCCAGACCTACACCGGCCAGTTCTACAACTACGGGGACCGTGACAGCCAGGTGAAGTACTGGACCCTGAAGGGCCCCATCTACTACTACTACTCCCAGGACTACAAAGCCGTCCGGATCCCCTACTACGATAACGAGTACCTCAGTCTGATGGTCGTGGTCCCCGAGCGTTACGAGGGTCTGGACCAGCTCAGAGAATACTTCTCGTACAAGACGTACAGCCACATCTTGTCCCAGATGTACCAGGAGGACGTGGAGGTCCACATTCCTGAATTCAAACTTGACTACTACCAGCCTATCTCTGATGTCCTCCAGCAGGCCGGATTCCAGGACATCTTCCGTGAAGGTGCAGACTTCTCCGGAATGTCCGGGGACCTCTACGTGTCCCAGGTGGGACACAGAGCCTATTTCGAGATGGAGGAACCCAGCAGCGACTACTCTCCCCACCACCACTACCACAGCTCGTCAGGCCGCACTGTTAAGGTGGACCGTCCCTTCGTGTTCTACGTGGTAGACCACCGCACTGGGATGATCTACTACTCTGGCTACTTCTCCCAGTTCTAATAAATCTGTATAATTATACCACAATTACACTTAAATTATTTAACAATAAAAATTTGGCATGTATGTTTTTCACAAATCTCTAAAATAAACAAGCTCTCTCTTTTGATTGAGAATATGGAATATTTTCTTCACATTCTTCAACTGTGTATCCATTATACAATTTGTTTTAGCTCCAAATATACTTTGCGAGACTTTCACACGTGAAATTGTTGTCAAATAATTTTAAAGTATTTTAAAAATATATAATGATAAAATGGCATTGCTTGGAAAAAATATAGTGTTTTATTTTTTATTTTTTATTAAATATTTAGAGCAGCCCAGTGCTCAAAACTTTAAAATCGTATTCCTATCAACTCTTGTAGCAACCACAAAGCGACTGTAGCCATCATTCAAGCTTATAATTTATTTAGAGAATGTCTACCGCACTCTTTCAAATAAGCGCTCGAACTAAGCGTCATTTATTGATCGTCTCTACAACTAGTAAACTCAATGGGTGACAATACAGTGAGTAAGCATTCTCATAAACAGATTTCACGAGAAAACATACACAGCGCTTTACCTAACTAATACCTGCGCAATATATATGCCTCACAGAAATTGAAATAAAAAACAGAACTTCATGATTGGAGATAACATTAACAATATATCAAAATATTCTCGCCTAGGAGAAATACTCAATCGTCTCAGTTTGTTCCAAAGCTGTTTTAAATTCAAAATGAAATATTTTGTTCACAAAATGACATTTATTCCCTCTATACAACCTATAAATAGAAGCTAATTCTAAATGAGTATGAACCATCATAAATCAGCATTTCTAAACACTTTATTCCCACCAGTATTAGTCATATATTCAATTCTAAATATCCATACCCCTATTTGGCGAGCTGGTCTTCTTTGGTTGATCCAAAAAGTACAAGCAAAGAATAAAAAAGGAATCCCGAGGTCTTTTACTAATTTGAGGAATTTTAGTCTTGCAAATCATATCACTGTAAAATGCAGCATGAAGATAAAACACACAGCCATCAGAAATATATCATATTGAATATGAAAATATTCAAATTCAAAAATGTCTCCAATTGAAATTTGGCAGTGGATGTGTTTCAAGGGGCTTAATATCATAAGGGAGTGTTTTAATGAATTTCACCTTTTAGATCACTTCATATGCTCTGAAGTTCCGTTTATAATTCTACCTAAAATTTTCATCTTGTAGACACATATCTGTAAACTAATTTGTCCAAGCTTGCAGTAATGTTAAATCGGTGCATCCAATAACGATTATTTTATTCTAGTTTATCATATTTTCAAATTTTTTTGGGGAGCTACTACAGATATAATTAATGTAGAAGACCGCTCTGAATTTCATCAATTCATCAAAATCTCGCTTATTGCTTGATGAATTTTAGAGGTGACTTTATCACACACAAATGGCAATCTAGTAAATTAATGAAGATCAACTGAATTCACAGAAGCTTAATATTTTCTAGTGGCTTTAGTTAGACAACCATCTGTAAAATATATTTTGGTAAAATGTTAACACCCTTCAAATTGATTAATTATAATGTCGATTTCGGATATTATGATATGGTTCAAAGATCTCTTCCAACATTTATTGATATTCAATATTGATTAGTAGGTAGGAATTGCTTTAGGAAACAAAATAAGTTACGAATATATTGCCAATTTGAATCAATGCTTATACCTTTAACCATATTGTGATTTTACATACGATGGGGTTTCCACGCTACGAAGTTACTATTTGACATTAATTGATATTCGATCTAATAGTTAGTACATACCTTTTTGAATTATCACGAAATTCTTTGTATATTTTCTGGTCATCATTGGTAAAATAGTATCTTGATCTCAAAGAAAGGCATCAGTAGCAAAGTACCATTGAATACAGAGAAATTTCATAATAGGATATTTTCTATCAAAAGATCAAATGGCATATCCTTCAGTACCATATCTATCATCATCTTCTGGTGTTCTTCAAATTGAAGATTTAATTCGACCTTCTCCTTTAGCAATAAGATGAATTTTTCCGATCATTTTTATAATAGTGTCCCTTTATATTTATTTCGAAGATGACTACGAATAAGATTGATTGAAGATCTTATGTCCATGAAAGTAATAAGATTGATCACATTTATCTTTTTCCGAATACATCAGAGAATCACACGAGTTGCTACAAGATAAGCATAAGAACGATTTCATTATCAGGATCTAAAAACCCTTAAAACATATTTTATTAACGCGAGAAGAAACAATATTTTCACTATCCACTTCTTTTGCTGATTATTTATCTTCTTTAGGCTGAACAAGATCAAATTTAAACTTTACAAAGGAGCTGTAAATATTGAATTGTTTATACTTGAAATGTATTTTCTCCATGTGGGCTGTATATTATCTAATACTGGCACAGCATAATTGGTTTGTATCCAATTTTTGGGCTGAAGAATTTATTATTCATATTTTTGGAATCCCCTAATTGAGATTCCCCAACACTTTCCCCAAAGAACAGATTTTTTTCTGTTATATTATTTTTAATTTGCTTCCATGTCTGTGTCTGTCCACAATAATTGTATTCAATTTTAAACATAATTAAAGAGCACCTAAAATTCTGGAAAGTGGTATACTTGTTCAAACCTGAACAAAATGCAAGTTGAAAAATTTCAGACTTTTGGTGGTAGGGGTGGTTGAGAATAAACTAATTTCCTTTCAACGTTTGTAATCAATTTTAATATGATTGCTGATCAGATAGAAGTGTGGTATTTTATAGACCAGTTCAATCCTATTAACATTTCAGGTCTACAAAATTTCTGTCTTCTAGTTAGCCGTAATGGTTGTAAATAGACTAAATAATAAAATTCATATATTTATTTTATTATAAATGTATATAGGCGCAGCCGTTTATGTAATGTAAAGAGCGTCTAGCCTTTAAAAAAATAAGTAGTATACACTAGAGCTTTAAAAATATTGGGAATATTTCAAGAAATGTACAAGAAATGCATAACACTTAGAATAAATATTCAAAAATTTACTATTTGAAATATTTTATATACTGTGTGGTGTGTCGATTTACTGGTCCAGCGATGGCTCAGAAAGTCTCACAAAGTTAGTGTTTATTGGAGTTTCTTGTTGGCTACATTTATATGGGAAGACCTAGAGCACAGCAGCCCGGAATGTAGTCTGGTCCTCTCTCTGGATTTCTCCGCTGTGCTGGTGATTTATGGCGGCCGCCTGTTTATTTATCTTGGCGGGCGGCGTCGGCGGGGTGCTGCATCCCTGGTCCCCACAGTACTCCCCCTCCAGTGGCGTAGTCACGATTTGTGCACAAAGTGGTTAAGTACAATATATATACATCATATAGGCAAGAAAATAAAATAAGGAGAAATATAGTCTATTGCTCCTTAAATCTCACGGGTTTCTTGATTATTCTCCCCGATCTTGTCCTAGTCAGGTCTGGTGCTGATCCTGTTCCTTGGAATTCTGTGTACTTCTCCACATCTGGTGGGTCAGGATTCTGTTGGGACGATGTAGAAGGCAGCGCTCCCGACACGATGGGTCTTGCTGCAGTAGGATGTTCTGCAGTTATATTGTGCGAATCTGCCAGTAAGTATGCAGGTCGCAATCGGTCAATCGATGTGGTAACGTTTTTTCCTTTCACTTTGAGTGTGAAATACTTGTCTGTTCTTTCAAGGACTGGGAAGGGTCCCTCATATGGTGGTTCCAGAGGTTTCTTCACTCGATCTGTCCTGATAAATACATGTGAACATGTTTTCAGATCTTTATGAACAAATACTTTAGTCTTCGAATGATGTTTTTCATTTAAGGGTTTGAGCAATTCCATTTGCTTTTGAAGTTGTTGAACAAATTCTTCAGCATGCAGGTGATGTTTAGAATCATCAAAGAATTCGCCAGGCAGTCTGATGGTTTTGCCATATACCATCTGAGACAAAGAATGATTGGTATCTTTGTTGATAGCAGCACGCAAGCCTAGGAGAACTGTTGGCAGCGTTTCTGTCCACTTAATATTATTGTGGGCACGAATGGCAGTTTTAATGGATCTATGAAGCCTTTCAATCTTCCCGTTACACTGAGGGTGGTACGCCGTGGAATGACGAAGTTTGATACCACACAGCGTTGTTAAATCTTTGAAAAGTTGAGAAGTAAACTGCTTTCCTCGGTCTGATATCACTGTATGCGGTGCTCCAAATCTAACAATCCAGTTTTCGTAGAACGCTCTCGCTACCGTTTCAGACTTCATATCTGGTAGCGGAACAACTTCCATCCAGCTGGTGTACCTGTCGATACAGGTCAGACAGTAGATGTTACCATTCGATGGAGGTAAAGGACCAATTAGATCGATGTGGACAACACTAAATCTTTCATCCACTTCTTGATATTTGCCTATTTCTGATTTTGTGTGTATCGACACCTTGCACCTTTGGCAGTTGACACAAGCTTGAGCCCATTTCCTAATGTCTTTATTCATATTAGGCCATATAAATCTTGATGTTAATTGTTTTGTAGTGGCTTTGATGCCTGGGTGTGAGAGTTCGTGGAAATTCATAAAAACCATCATTCGGAATTTAATTGGAATGAATGGTCTAATATTATTAGTAGACACGTCACACCATAACAAATTGCCTGATTGTAGTGGGCATTGCTTAAATTTTAGAGAAGTATTCTTTGAAATCAGGTTTTGTAGTTCTGAATCACCAGTTTGTTCTTTGGCGATCTCTTCATAGTCGATAGTTGTGATAGCATCAACTCTGGACAGAGCATCGGCGACTATGTTGTCAGTACCTTTTATGTACTTGATGTCAGTAGTGAATTGGGAGATGTATTGAAGATGTCTTAATTGTCTAGGAGAAGCTTTCTCATTTTTTTTTTGTTTGAATGCGTAAATTAAAGGTTTGTGATCAGTCAAAATTGTAAATTCACGTGCCTCAAGCAGGTGCTTGAAGAATTTGATGGACAAATATATTGCGAGAAGCTCTCTATCATATGTACTATAATTGCATTGAGCAGGATTTCATTTTTTAGAGAAAATTGCTATTGGTTTCCAATTATTATTGTCAAGCTGTTGGAGAACTGATCCAACTGCCCGATCTGAAGCATCTGTACAGAGTGAGATAGGCAGTTCAGTATCGGGGTAGGCTAACAGTGCTGTATTAGCTAGGGCTTGTTTGCATTTTTCAAACTGAACTTCAGCTTCTTCAGTCCATTTTATTTCGCTTCTATCCTTTTTCTTGGCTCCCCTCAAGTATTCATGAAGGATTGCCTGAGTCTCTGCGGCATTGTTCAAAAAGGTACGATAAAAGTTTAGCATTCCCAAAAATATGCGTAATTGATGAACTGTTTTTGGTTTCTTATATTCTAGAATAGCTTTAACCTTTGTTGGGAGTGGTTTCACACCGTGAGAGGTAATTAGGTATCCTAGAAAATCAATTTCCTGTACTAGGAATTTAGATTTAGAAAGATTGATTCTCAATCCATAGGAATTTAGTCTGCTGAATAAGGTTTCAAGGTGGCTATAATGCTCTTCGTCCGTTTTAGAGGCTACCAGAATATCATCTAAGTAGACAAATGCAAAGTCCAAGTTTCTTAAGACTTCATGCATGAATCTCTGAAAGGTAGCAGTAGCATTTCTAAGACCGAAACTCATTACATTAAATTCGAATAGCCCAAAAGGAGTAATGATGGCAGTCTTAGGTTTATCCTCTTCAGCAATTGGAATCTGATAGAATGCCTTGCATAGGTCTATTTTTGAGTACACACGAGTACCTTTTAAGATGTGGTGGAAATCGTCCAGTCTAGGGATTGGATAACGATCTGGAAGTGTAACTGCATTGAGTCTTCTATAATCACCACAAGGTCTTAGTGACTCGTCCTTTTTTGAAACTAAATGTAGTGGACTCGCCCAAGGAGAATTTGAGGGTCTAATTATTCCATTATTCAACATATATTGAAATTCTGCCTTAGCAAGAGTTAATCTCTGTGAATCTAGACGACGGGCTTTTGAGTGAATTGGCTGACCTCTTGTAGGAATATAATGCTTAACGCTATGTTTTGCTTCTACAAAATCTGATGGTGGCCTACATAGGTTAGGATATTTGGTTAGGATAGCGCTGACCTTGGATGATGAATTTAGAGTGCTAATATTTCCTATGTCTGAGATTGACTGAATGACGCCTCTTATGGAAAGATTAGTTATTCCATCAATTAGGCGTTTATTTTTTATATCAATAATCAATCCAAAGTTGTTCAGAAAGTCTGCTCCTATTATTCCTCTGTTGGTATTGGCGATTACAAAAGGCCATTGAAATTGACGTCGAAGTCCGATATCCAAATTTCTAACCTTTGTTCCATAGGTAACAATTTCTGTACCATTGGCTGCATATAATTTATAATCAGAGCTAGGCATCCTATTTTTATCCTTTGGTGGTATTATAGAAATATCAGCGCCACTATCCACCAAAAAGCGCAATCCCGTGTTTTTGTCCGTCACAAATAATCGGAGATTGCGACAATCCTGAATGCCGGCAGAAGAGCTTGTCGCTACTCTGTCCGCCGGTTGGAGTTTTCCGACTCATTCCAACTGCACGGAGACCTGCATTTATTTTGCAAGCAATTAGATCCAAAGCGAAAATGGTAGTAGCAATATCTTCCTCTTTGATCGAAGGATCTTTGAGAATTACTTCTCGGCCTTGAATGAGTCCTATTTATGGATCGAGATCTAGATCTATCCAGTCTCAATTCGGACACTTGCCGTTCAAGATCTTCCAATTTGGCGATCAAGCGATCTGTTGATGAAGAAGGCACTTCCGCATCATATATTTCTTTGGAAGAGTTTATTTCTTTTATTTTATCGGCCATTATGGCCAATTTGCTAATGTCCCCATCGCTTACAATAAGTATATTCTTTATGGCAGTTTATCGAGCCATAAAGTTTTTATTAAATTGTCAGAGATATCTGGGGTAGCGAGGGATCTGAGCTTTTGTAGTAACTGGCTCGGCTTCATGTCTACGAGCTCAATACCTGAAATTAACTTTTTAATTCTCAACCCTTCACTTTCTCTGAACAATTCAAGTAGTCGTGATTTACATTCAGAGTACTTGTTGTCGGTTTTGCTATTAATTATGTCCCAAATGTTTTCTATATATTTAGGTTCTAATTGGGAGATCAAATAATTAAATTTAGTGTCTTCCTGAATAATTCCACCTATTTTGAACTGTGCTTCTACTTGGAAGAACCATATTTCAGGTTTTTCAACCCAAAAAGGCGGTATTTTAACACTAACTTTGCATATTTCTGAGGTATCGCTAGGCTTATTTTCTGTTTCCATTTTACGTAAATTTAAATTCGACACAACAGCTTAGAGATAAAGTTAAAAATAAAAATATTGAGATAAAATAATAAGGAAGATAATATAAAAACTTATCTTAGTCTTGAGATGATATCCCGATATCCTGGAAGATGCTCCTTTTCAAGCTTGAATCACTTTTTGCATTTCTTTATCTCTTGAAATCTTCGTATGCTTTTTCTTTTCTATCACGTCCGGCTCACCAATGTGGTGTGTCGATTTACTGGTCCAGCGATGGCTCAGAAAGTCTCACAAAGTTAGTGTTTATTGGAGTTTCTTGTTGGCTACATTTATATGGGAAGACCTAGAGCACAGCAGCCCGGAATGTAGTCTGGTCCTCTCTCTGGATTTCTCCGCTGTGCTGGTGATTTATGGCGGCCGCCTGTTTATTTATCTTGGCGGGCGGCGTCGGCGGGGTGCTGCATCCCTGGTCCCCACAACTGCTTTAAAGAACATTTTGATTTATAAAGTAAAATTAAAAGGGGCGAGTGATAATAATCATATATTAAATGAAAATCTTAAAATGTGCTCTCATCTAATTGGTGTATTGGGGTTCTAAATCTCCCCAAAACTTCTTTATGCAAGTATTGGACTGCTACCAGATAGTAACAAGAGAAGGTGATTCCCTGAGGTCAGCACGTGTTCACCCCCATCGTCAGCCCCAGATGATTCCCCTCCCACTAATCCAAAAATAGACGCTAGCTTGTGGTAGCCTTTGATTGATATCTCTTGACTATGAGGCTACCGTGGTCAGCGCAGGTAGCACGCCTCGAGGCAGTATACACTCTACATACACTCAGCAAACAGCTCTTCACTCAAAGAAAAAAATTGGGCTGGATAATATCGGGGAGGTGGGTGAAGAGGATATGACAGGTCCTATTTAGGTGTTCATCATCTATATTCATTGCAACGAGAGCAGCGATGAGATATTGATGCTTTTCTGAGAGTTTGAAGAGGTGTCTGTAAGAAGCGAATTGTCAAAAAAAAAAGAGTTCTGCGAAACTCTCTATGAAAAAATCTAAACATGGCTGATGGACACTATGTATTGCTCCTTCTGTTTGATTCTGAAGTGATATAACAGAACTATTTCAGAACCTCTCTCAATTCTTGTATTAGGGTCAGATCTCACTCAAATCCGGTGCGCTTGGGCCATGAACTCTATTTAAAAGTATATATTATGTGAAAGATTTGATATATATGAGATAAATATTACAATGCTTATATTGTCTAATCTCTAATATTTTTATAAATAGCCTTGTCTTTCTAGTTGTTGATCACACTTTTTAGTATATTCCATTAAGTAGTCGCCAACTTCTACCCACCATAATTATCGTGGCCTGTACCAGGTGTACTAGGGATAAGCAAAAGAATAAAGTAGAATTAGTGAAATTTTTATAAAACTTATAGAGGCTGATTTGATATGAAAATTTGATGAAAATGCATTGATATAATGAATTTGTAAGACACACACACATTTCAACATATTAAAAAAAAAAAGATTTTGTGATTAAAATATAAAAATTTCAAATATGCTAATATTATTTTATTAAAGCAACCAATTCAAATAATATGTTAATAGTTTTTTAGAGCTGGGAGAAGTAGCCGGAGTAGTAGATCATTCCAGTGCGGTGGTCCACCACATAGAACACGAAGGGACGGTCCACCTTCACAGTGCGGCCTGACGAGCTGTGGTAGTGGTGGTGGGGAGAGTAGTCGCTGCTGGGTTCCTCCATCTCGAAATAGGCCCTGTGTCCGACCTGGGATACGTAGAGCTCCTTGGATATTCCAGAGAAGTCCGCACCTTCACGGAAGATGTCCTGGAATCCAGCCTGCTGGAGGACATCAGAGAGAGGCTGGTAGTAGTCCAGCTTGAACTCAGGAATGTGAACCTCCACATCCTCCTGGTACATCTGGGACGAAATATGGCTGTACGTCTTGTACGAGAAGTATTCTCTGAGCTGGTCCAGACCCTCGTAACGCTCGGGGACCACGACCATCAGACTGAGGTACTCGTTATCGTAGTAGGGGATCCGGACGGCCTTGTAGTCCTGGGAGTAGTAGTAGTAGATGGGGCCCTTCAGGGTCCAGTACTTCACCTGGCTGTCACGGTCCCCGTAGTTGTAGAACTGACCGGTGTAGGTCTGGCCAGAGTGGTACTTCAGACTGCCGCCATAGTAGGCAGCGCTCAGGTAGTACAGCTTGGTCCGGGGGTCTAGGTCCTCCTCCAGGTACTCGGGGAACTTGCCCTGAGACTCTCTCTTCACCATCTTGTTGATCTCCTGCCTGACTTCCTCGCCGTTGTCAAAGTCCACCTTAGACACGGGAGACTGGTAGTAGCTCTGGATCAGTCGCTGGTAGGACTCTTGGATGGAGTAGTCCTGGTCCACGTAGATCCCATAGGCCCAGTTGTTGTCGTTGTTCTGCTGGTAGAAGTCCTTGTAGTACTGGTGCACGTCCTGAAGGTCGTCATAGCCCAGGGTCTTCTCTATGTCCCTGGCAGTCTGGCCGCGGGCCGCGCCGTAGATCATGGCCAGCGAGGTGGAGATGGCCAACGGGGAGTAGACGGCGTTGGGGTCCTGGCCGCCATAGTAGGGGTAGAGCTGGAAGGCCAGGCGGTTGGTGAGTTTAGCCAGCTGGGCCTCGTACTGGTTGCTGCCCGAGATGTGGGCCTTGTGGTAGCGGTTGGGGACCGCTGCCGCGAAGGCGAGGGAACACAGCAAGATGGCCGCAATCTTCATTCTGAGGACACAGGGAAAATGTCAATGATCATCATATTACAAATGTTTGCAAATTTCAAAATAAAATAAAAGGATTTCCTATTATTTCATTTATTTAATTGATATCTACACTAGAGAGAGAGAGAGTTCTTCCAAAAATACAGCTAAACTTCTCAAAAATAGTCAAATAAATATTAGGAAAATATTTTGAGAATCTAAGGCGAATTATTATATAAAACGCACATATATATTTATATAATGGTCGCCTCTCCTGTCCAAATTGACGTCAAAACAAGACGACATCTATTGACCGTCGCCGCAAACTAGAGGTCTCGAGTCAGTGACAAAGCCACAATAACCAGTTCTTTTATAAGTCAATTTACTCGAAGCAAAAATTTCCATTTATATTTTAGCCATAGAATTATCCTGGCCACTTTGCCAGCTGAGCACCTCTTTGGCAGATTGTGAAGATTCCATTTGATTCCTTGTGAATCTCATGGAATAAAGCCCGCCCTGGACTGACGAGAGCCATAGACCGACACGATGGTCTCTACACTTTCTTTGTCAAAGCTGGTTGTTGTGGCTTTGTCTCTGAACCGAAGCCTCTACTTTGTGGCAACAGTCAATAGATGAAGTCTATTTTGACGGGAGACGCGACCTTTATCTTTTATAGATATATATCCTCCAGGCAAAATTTCCATTATATATATTATAAATTTTAAAAATATAGAGAAAATTCATATAAATATTCTATATACAGTTACGAGCGTCATGCGTCATCTCTGTCACCGTTTGCTTTTCTTTGGAATGGCGCTCTTCTATTGGTTGGCTACGATGGCGCTGCCACTACGCGAGACACTTTGCTTTTGACTTTCCCCCCCACTCGCTTTTTGGTTTTTGTAACTATTGTGTTGGAGCGGGTCTCTCCTTAAATAAATGCATATATTAGTTAATAACTAAATGGAATCCTCTCTTTCTTTTTCCCAGTAAGAGACGCCTACGGAAGCCAACAGTACATAGACAGATAAAGCACATAGGCTATAGTTATTAACTAATATATGCATTTATTTAAGGCGTCAATTTATAATTGTAACAAATAGTATTTGAATAAAAACATTTAATCGGGTAAACCACGGGCGTTTCCCGGGTCATTCGGCTAGTCTCTCTATATACAGAGAGGCACATATTTGCTCTTTAATTTTTAAATTGATTGTGATATTTGCCTAAATTACAACACACAAAACTAAGTTTTAAGATGGCTAACTTTCATATAGACCATATTTGATATCTTATTTTTTTATTTTTACTTCTATAGATCTGAAAGGATATATCACCCAGAATCCAAATTTCTGAAAAATCAAAAAATACCACGTAGGAATCATTTGTTCCGCGTTACGAATCCTGCTATTTATCATTGAGCAATCATGGTGAAATCGAAAGTCTACTTACTTAATCAATTTAAAGGTAGTTTTAGATAATATGCGTGTTGTGATATCAAATAAATATGAAAACAAAGCTAAGTGGTAAGATAGGAACTATAATGTAAAATCACCTGATTATGTAATTGGTCGTTGCAAAAGTTCGAATGCCATCTATCAGTATTTATATATATAAAGCATGCGATTTTTCACAGTTTATTTATATATTCAAGCTGATTATTTAGTTGAAAATACTATCACTACTATATAATAATCATAACCTTTAATTATTTCAGAGAAAAACACAGCCACATCAACCAAGCTTATTCCAACTCCCGACGTTTCAGTTAAATCCTGTCACTCTCTTAAGGGAAATTATTACTTTGAATCCTAGTTCTACTTATATACATACACGATTTTCTGAAATACATACAAAGCCTCACGATTCTGTAAAGATAAAATATAATTGGTTGATGTGGCTGGGTTTTTTTTTTTGTGAATCAACTTCCAACCATCAAATGATCTTTGGAACTTTAATTATTTTATGTACAGTAACTCTTTGAGTAACTATATATATTCAAGTTACTACACTACCACGGTTGTATTCACAGTAACTACCTATTGGGTACACAATACATGACTCTACTTGGTACCGTACTTACCTGAGCTTTGTCAGGCTAATGTATCTAGAAGCTATTACCAAGTCCTTTTATACTACCTCACACCTGGCGCCTTCACTGATAATTTTTTAACTGTCGCTTCTATTTTTATCATCACTTTGTTTTTGTCTCGTTTCTTTCTTGTTTTTTTTATTTCTTCAAAAACCTCTGATATATGACTGATAATATAAAAACATCCTGAAGAATAAAAACCAAATTAGATTACATTTTATCTCATTATTTTTACATACTTCTTTAATACTCTGAAAAACGAATGAGTGGAATTCGATCTTATGAATTAATACATAGGCATAATAGGAAAGCGTTTTATATGTACAAATCAATCAAAATCAATAATTATTTAATGAAGCAATAACTTTTAAATATAATAAAATAGGTTAAAACAATTTTAGGCGTCATCCCGACCAGAGAGCCGCAGATAAACAGATTATAATGCACAGAATATAGAAGCCGAGCTCCCCAGTAGAAGGAATATCCGGATGACGACGGTGCTCTCTGATAGATGTGTGTGTGCTTCCCTTTTGTTGTTGTTATTAGTATTTTTTATTAATAAATGCTTTCAAATTATTTAATGGAATCCTCTCTTTCTTTTTCCCAATAAGAAACGCCTACGGAAGCCAAAAGAAATTCAGAAGTGGGATTGCCCTGAAGAAAATCGAAGATTACCTGGAGTAATTTGGAAACAAGAAGGACGTTGCGCTGTGACCAATCAACTTAAGAGGAGTTGCATGGTATGTACATAAGTTTAATTACCAATTTTTAAAAGTTAAATTAAAAGTAAAAGTGTCGCGGTAAATGTATTATCGCAAAGTGTCGCGGTAAATGTATTATCGCAAAGTATCGCGGTAGAAGTATTATTGCAAGGTATCTCGATAAAAGTATTATCGCAAAGTATCGCGGTAGAAGTATTATTGCAAGTCATTTCAATAAAAGTATTATCACAAAGTTTCGCGGTAAAAGTATTATTGCAAATCATCTCGATAAAAGTATTATCGCAAAGTATCGCGGTAAAAGTATTGTCCCAAAATTACTAAAGAAAAGTTGATTTCGTTTAAGGAAATAATCAAAATCAGTACGTACCTGGCTTAGTTAGTTTTTTTTTTTTTTTTTGTTCTTATAAAAATATGACTTATTTAGCGAAAGTAAAGAAATGCGACTTGAGAAATTTGGCGTATGAACTCGGCGAGGTAGTACCGCCAGAGAGCAGGATCGTCGACTTAAAACGCCTTATTCTGAATAGTAAATCTTACGAAGAAGAATTCGCAAAGCAACTGTTGGAGACTCTGATCGAGGAACGAGAGCGAACGGAACGGGAACAAACAGAACGAATAAAACGAAAAGAGCAAATGGCAATGGAATTCGAGCTTGAGAAGCTGCGCATCCAGACTATATGTGGAAACAACGATCCGTCTCGCGATACCAACAATAACGCACTCTGCGAGATACGTAAACTGATGCCCAAGTACGAATCGAAGGACAGTGATTTGAGTTTTTATCTAATTCTTTTCGAACGACAGGCAAAGCGACTAGAATTGGATGAAGACCAATGGGCGTTCAGTCTTCTAGGATTGTTACCTTAAGAAATGACGCAATTAATAGCTCGAGAGACAGATGAACAAAGCGACGATTATAGGTTCGTGAAAAGGTTGCTCCTAAAACGGTACAAGTTGAGCCCCGAACAGTTCAGACAAAAATTCGAGAAGCACGAGAAATCTCAAAAGGGTTCATGGAGAGACTTCGCTTTTGAATTGCCAGGATATTTCAACGAATGGACCGAAGGAATGAACATGGAAAATTTTGACGCCCTAAAGGATTTGTCCGTCACTAACCAGCTAAAGAAAAAGGTTCCAAATGTGCTGCGTAATCATCTCATTGACGATTGGATCAAGACAAACAACCCAGATGAGTTGGCGAATAAACTGGACGAGTACGAAAATGTTCGCACCGAGATGGGACCTCCGCATTGTAATTCGAAACACTCCATACCACCGTCGTCTCAGCAGAAATCTGCGAGATTTCCCAACCAAAACGAAATTAAGGAGACTGAGCAAGGAACGAATGTTTCGAGTCGAGATGCTGCAAGGAACGAAATCATTGAAAAATATCCTAACACCTCGAGGAGAATGGTCAACCGTGCAATCAGAAACGACAAGGGAGATCCGAAGTGCTTCAACTGCAATCAGTTTGGACACATTGCCAGAGACTGTCCAGTACCCAAGGTTACGTTGACATGCCGAGGATGCGGTCAAACGGGACACAAGGAAAGTAATTGCACAAGACCCAAAGAAGGACTAAAAGTAGCCAACCTAGAAGTCGAAGAACTGAACACTGTCCCGCCAGATGTATATTTGAAGGACGTCAAGATCGACAACAAGGAAACCGTGAAGGCAATGATAGACACCGGGAGCAGGAGTTGTTTATTGAGAGAATCAGCCGCAAGGAGGATCAACGTCGACATCGAACCAGACTCGACTACTCTGTACGGCATCGGTAACCAGACTGCACCAGCTGCCAGAACCGTTGGGAAGACGACAGTTGACCTGGAGATTGATTGCGTCGTCGGAAGGGAAATCTCTGTATTCATTGTTAACACTGATGCCCAACCCTATGACCTATTGATTGGAAGAACATGGACAGATCTGCCCTACGTATCCTTCGCCAGAAAAAAAAACCTGCATATTGGCTATTCAACCGAATTCCCGTTTGCCAATCTACAAGATGAAATCAAGTCGCGCCGCGTTGAACTGAAATCAACCGAGACTGTTCAGTTGGAGAGCGACTGCATTAACTTTGCAAGTGCAATCACAGATGAGGTAAGGGACGGGAATGTATTCTTCACAGGAGTAGAAGACGCCTGTGTTGATTCCCTATTGGAAGTGTTGTTGTTATTAGTATTTTTTTATTAATAAATGCTTTCAAATTATTTCATGAAATCCTCTCTTTCTTTTTCCCAATAAGAAACGCCTACGGAAGCCAACACAATGGACATGGTACTTTTGTTCATTAAATAGTTCTAGTGAGACCTTTATTATATAAATTCTAATATATATATTTCGAATAAAAGTGTTCATAATCATTTTTATGTTGAATGGATATATCCATTGATATCCTGGTTATACATTCAACTGGATTTTTTACCCTGAATAGATCACTATTTATAGAATATTTTAACACCCTTGTAATTTTATTCAATCAATATGTATCAACGATAAGGCCCTCCCTAGCTCAATATTTTATGGTGCCTTATTTAACTTTGATGGAGTGGATATATTTAAAGAAATGTACAAATAAATGAAATATCATGTGTTTAGAATCTGTGAACAATGCTCCAAGTTTTTTATCTCAATGTTTATAACCACTTCCAATGTGACCATTTAAAAACCTTGGGTAAAATTTCCGAACTGTTTTTTGTCTAAGATTCCCTATTTTTCGCAAAACCTTTATAAAAATCCGATAAAAAGTTTTTTTTAATTATCTTTAATAAAATCATTTTCACATTTCGACATTATATCTATTTTTCATACTATTAACATTTCCAAATTGGTCTCAGCTTTCTTTGTTTAATGCAAGCAGCAACAATCTCAGCTCTTGAAGCTCGAAGTTGAACAGGAAACACGTGGAGAAATTCACCTCCAAGAACAACAACCTTTCCGCCAAAAACAAGGTTATAATGCATAATGTCTATTAAGAGGCGATCCACAATTTCAATCGCACTGTAGTGGGGCCAATAAGGGCCTCATCCCGAATTGTTAAGGATGATTTCGGTATAAGCTCAACCTCAGGACTATTAACCGAGATTGCAGCCAGGGAATCCTCATGCAAGGGAATCGGCAGCTTAAACCTGGAATGGACAGTCTGGCGGCCTGACCAAATGTAGCCGCTATTTCTATGGAGGCCAGCGGTATTACAATTTCGCCAATGCCTCTAACACAATGGATTGAGGGTGTTGTACACATAAGTCTCACCCTTGTCACCAGGCCCTTCAATGAAAATGCAATTTGATTTGGTGTAAGAGACGTATAAATTGCATTCCAATTTTCTCTCAGCTAAAGCACAAGAGCTCTGAGAGACATCTGCTTAGCAGCTGCGTCAGAAGTTCTACGAGAAAGGTCGTCACAAAGATACCCCTTGTATTTTGTCCACAATGACCTAGGTTCATTTGGATTATTAAAGATGAGAATTGCCGCGAAGAACTGTCGCTGCTGACAATGCATTTAGAACAAAGCCGCCTCAGCCAACCAGGCATTCCACCCAGAATCATCACCAAAAATCCACGGCGCTGGGCAGCCTCTTCAAAAGTGGAAAAAATAATATCATTGAAAGGTTCAGATTTTCAAAACTCTGAGCACCAGCGACATGTAACAATAGAAGCCGTAGGTGGTAACGCTCAGAATCTTTGGATTTACCAAACACATACGTCTAATACACAAATCCCCTTCCCAAACCCTGCCGTGCCTGAAGACATAGGCGGAAAGTATATCTCCATATAAAATCGTTCATGCAGATACATCATACCAAATGAGCTGAAACCATGCAGTCAGAGTTGTGCATCTGCGCGAATCATTTTCAAGAGCCTGTTCTTCGCTTCTTTCAACAAGATATACAGACGGAAAATTAGGAAGATGAACAGCTAAACGACATATGGTATGTGAGTGGGCATGTAAGCGATATTCAAACATGCGCCACAATGCCTCAGGAGCACTTACATACCGAGCGTCAAGAAAACTTTCGTTTTAATCATATGCCCTGCTTTCCTAGTCTATTTTCCAACAGTCACTTCCACCTCAGCCCTGTCGTGTCTTTTATATATTTTTAAAAAGATATTTGACACTTACTTTTTCACAGAGGCACAGACTTCCACATTTATGTGAGCATTGAACCTAACCAGCAGAAAGGGGCTATAGGGAACAACCCAGCGATTATCCACCTGGTAAGTGCCCACAAATAATGTCCGACCGTCATGTCAACGTCTGTAGCAGGATATCCATTATTATTGGCCTCGGTCAGCTGCAGGAATGATTTTGGGAAAACATTTTTACACTTACCATCATACATGCATAGTCAGAGAATATTAAAGTACTCGCAAAAAAGGATCTTGGATCATATGTTTACAAACCCTGTCCCAGGAATTTCAGCGCAAACCAATCTATCAATGGCATCCCTGTTCCTAGGCTTGTCTTCTTCTCTATGCAAAAACAATATGTCGGCATGTGGCAACCCGCGTTTTTGGAACTCGATAATATGAACCCGAGCAATGACCACTCCCAATACATGCCCGACTAACAATCTCGTGCAGAAACTGCTGCAGCTTAAGACTGAATACTCTAGCCACCAGATCCGGTCTATCAGAAATTAGGAAGAAACCTTTCAGCAATTTGGTCCAACGTGGTTACATGTAAATGTTACGAAAGGTTCAGGTCTTCCAAACTTTCTAACAAAGGTCATCGCTGTTTTCAGTCTGGATTTCAATTGGAAAGAGAAACAAGGCAGGAAGGAAAACTTTCCCTTGGTGGTATCCGGAGCTACCAACAGGCTCCACAGGGAAATTCAGGGCTGAGAAGTAAGTGCAGACTATACCCACGCCCCCAATAATATATTCAATGGGAACAGAAGAAATAGGATTAGGGGTGTGGTTCCCGGCGGTGAGTCATATAATCACGCCTAGTAGTATGCAAAGTCAGTCTTCTTTGCATCTCTGAGGCATGACACAGATTCCGCTGAAAAAAAAAGGTTAAAAAAGAACCAAGCAAAGCAAATCTAAGGTATAACAAATCGAATGGCAGAACAGGTATAAAATAAAATCCCAATCATATAAAGAAAATAAAGCAAATGCAAAAAAAAAAAATTAGTAAAGTTATTGTAAAGGGGGGGGGGGGGGAAAGAATACCAGACATAAAAATGTCGCTTAAAACATGATGTATAAATTATACTGACAAATACAACACTCTCAACCTCTCTAGCTGTTATCTAAATGTGAAGAAATAATGTAAGTGTAAATATATGTAACAAAAAACTATACTTACAATAATAATAAAGGTAATTGGCAATTGAATTAGAAATACGAAATATCTACTATTAGATATCAATATTACAAACCCACATGTTTTAAAACAAACCAATTTAGGGGGTGATATGATAAATGAATAAAATTGGAAAGCTAAATATCTAAGATTGGAAATTTGAATATATTGTCGCGTATAAGGCCTCAAAAACACCTACAACCTCCGCCAATAGATGGCGCTTTCGTCTGTTTCCCGTTTGGAACAGGTGTGGATATCGTTGACTGCTGTGGTCATATTTCCTGGAGCAAATAGTTGTTAATAGACGTTCGTATTGGCTCTGGAGTGTAAATAATTTTAAATACCTGTTGAATGTTATTCTAGTTTCATGTAATGTGTAGTAGAAATGACAATAAAAAAAGAGGAGTGTTAGAAACCTTGGTGCCGGTTTATGTTGTTACTCTCGCCATCGCCACATCGCTGCTGCTACTCTTCTGGTAAGTCTCTCGTGTCTCCCACCAGTAGTAAGGCCGAGAGATACTGCCAGAAGAAAGAAGTTACACTTTAGTGGTGGTTCTCGGACGTCTTGGGGTGCGCTGCAGGGTATAGCTGCAGAGGGAGACAAACGGGAGCCCGGGTGGGTGATCCACGACGGACGAAGCGGCGTCGTCGCAAAGAACCGAAGGGGTCACGCGCGACAATATGAAAAAAATATATATATATCTACTGATATTTGGAGAGTAAAAATAAGTTTGACACGTGGAGTAAAATAACGAAAATTTTGATATATAGATCGCTAGGTACAGTTTAGTATCTTTGAGTAGTTTTCTTGAACCTTTACAACTAAAACCTTTGTCAGTGTATTATCTATATGGATAAGATCAAATTTAAATGTAATACATCTTATAAATAATAAAAATATATAAACAGGTATTTATAAAGTTAAATATGATAATAATTCTTTGGAATATACATTTTTATGCTTATCACTTATATATCAAAGGTTGTAGAGTTAAAAAAACAAGATAAATCAGACAAAAACAAGCTTGTAAAAAAACAAAAAGATATCAAAAAATAGCAGCGACAGTTAAAAAATTATCAGTGGAAGCTGCCAGATGTGAGGTAGTATATAAAGATTTGGCATTGGCCGTCTAGTCACATCATCCCCTGACCACCTCAGGTAAGTAGGTACCTAGTACAGGGTCGGTAGTGTGTGCTGAGCTGATAGTCAATGTAGTGGTGATAGTAAATCACATTGCAGAATTAATGTACGCATATAATGTAAATAGCACAGTGAGAGTTAACATTTAATAGAATTCAGGTCTGTGAGAACAGGTAGATTAAAATAATAAACAAGGTACTAAAACGTAGTTTTAAATGAAATATTATATAGAAAACACTCTATTGAAATATATATAAAGTGGTAGAATATTGCATATAATGGCAGTACAATAGCAATATTGAATTTAGAATTGACAAATGTAATAAAAGATAGTGGAATAAAAAGAGGCTCTAATTATATATATACAGGGTGATCCAAAAGTCCCGCACAACTTTAAAAATTAATAACTCCGCGAATATTTGCGCTAGAGCAATGCGGTAAACACCATTGTGTTCAGGATGCAATGGGATTTTTTATGGCAAATAATGAAAAATTCGAAATTGATTTTAGTTACAACTTTATTCGCTAGATGGCGCTCTACCAGAATCAGAGATTCAGCGGCCAAATTGTTTGATAAATTGAAAAATATAACTGAACGACACGTATTTTTCCTTTTTGAATACCAGGAAAGAACCCTATCAATATCAAATGATAAATTAATAAAACACCATTTCGCCAAAAGTTAGAAGAAATGGGTAACGATTTTTAAATACAATCTGAGATATGTAAAATAGGTATATGCAAATTAAAACATGTAGCAAAAATATTTATATTTTAGATGGAGTTTTGTGAAATAAATTGAATGTTTGAAAATAACTACTGATATCAATACACGATTTTTGAAATGTTAATATAGTACCAAAAATTATAATGGCACTACTAATAGGATTTCGTGCTATAAGGAATGTATAGTTTCTTGACTAATTGTCGACACTTGACTATTTAACTGGATATTTGTCATGATCCAAAAATGAAATATAGAGGGGAGTGACAAAATATATTTGTCGTACTTTATTCCAAATATCCTATGGGTTTGTCAAATGTTATCATTGTTTATTATACTGTACATAATTTTGAAAATGTATCCCCTAAAAAAAATCATTTTTAAATCGACCTTTTGCGTTGAAAAACGTGGTAGTAAAATCATTTTGTATTATTTTTTGCGCAAAATATCTAAAGTTGGGGGGGGGGGGGGGGGATAGAGAGATTATTCCTTATGCTATTTCTTCTAATGAGCGAAAAGCGATAAACTAAACATAAGGGGCAAAATTGTGTATACCAGTGTTATTCGAGAAGTTATAACACTTTGGCCTGCACGACATAATATAAAATGTGGGCAAATGACAAACAAAAAAAATTACTGTTTACAGAAAAAAAAAAGAGTCAAGATGTGAGGACAGCATTTATTATTCCATTATAGAAGACTGCGGCGAGTGATTATAAACAATACTTTAAGTTACACCGCATAAGTTTCTTTTTTGTGAAAAATCAATATTTATTTCAAAGAGAAATATTTACTATTTCTAACTTTTTTGAATGAAGTATGAGAGGGTGAAAATATGAAGAGTAATGGCGAACGGAAAAAATAAAAGTGTCCAGGGGCGGGAATCGAACCCACAACCTTCTGCTTACCGGGCAGGTGCCATGTCCACTAGGCTACCCTGGACGTATTCTTCCGTTCGTAAATAATATTTAAAGTAACTTATATTACATTATAAAGGACTGCGGCGAGTGATTATAAACAATACTTAAAGTTACACCGCATAAGTTTCTTTTTTGTGAAAAATCAATATTTATTTCAAAGAGAAATATTTAATATTTCAAACTTTTTTGAATGAAGTATGAGAGGGTGAAAATATGAAGAGTAATGGCGAACGGAAGAATAAAAGTGTCCAGGGGCGGGAATCGAACCCACAACCTTCTGCTTACCGGGCAGGTGCCATGTCCACTAGGCTACCCTGGACGTATTCTTCCGTTCGTAAATAATATTTAAAGTAACTTATATTACATTATAAAGAGGACTGCGGCGAGTGATTATAAACAATACTTAAAGTTACACCGCACAAGTTTCTTTTTTGTGAAAAATCAATATTGTGAAAAAACAAATATTGATAAGTGATACCACAGCGATGCAGATTTTTAAAGAGAATTCAACAGGAAGGAGAATCAATTTCGGAATATCTTAGAGAATTGAAACATTTGGCAATAAATTGTAATTTCGTCGATATGTTGGGAACCATGATGCGAGACCGTTTTGTGGCTGGAATCAAGTCGGAAATCCTGCAAAAGAAGCTACTACAAGAGGACGACGATGTCACCCTGGATAAAGGTTTTGCAGTGGCGATCTCGTTCGAATTGGCGGAGATAAATACAAGAGAATTACAAGATAAATTAGTGGCCAAGATATGCCCTGTGAATTGAAAGGATAAAAAGGGTGAGTACAATAATAGTACGGCGCAGTATAGGCCTTTCAGGCAGAGTGGCAAAGGCAAAATAGTGTGTTATAGATGTGGTGAAAGACATTCACACGTGGCATCTGTTTTACCTCATAGACAAAGACTTGTTTTAAAATTTAATAAACTGGGTCATTTAAGTAGGGTCTGCAAAGCTAGTAAAAGAATGTGGGGATGTAAATTTGTACAAGAGGACTCTATACACTGCGTGACATTGAAAATGGAACACCAAGAAATAGTGGCCAAAAAAAATTATGCAAATTTCAGGGTAGACGCGCCTAACCGAGTTATGCAAATGATGTAAAATGCGCAGCTCTCGTGCGCACATGGAGTAAGATATAAGGGAAGGAACTTGCAGAAAGGACAGTATTCGTGTCGTTATTTCTTCAAGGAAAATCATTGTAGAAATTTTGTTCTTGTGTCAAAAGACACGTGTAATAACAGAGAATGCCAGGTCATCGTAAACGGAGGCAGTTCAAGCAGACAGACGCTTTTACGAGGGGCATGGTGATCGGACTGAAAAGGGCAGGTTGGTCCATACGTCAAATCGCAGCTGATACACACCTTGGTGCGTCCACGGTGCACCGACTGTGGAGAAGATGGTTGGAACAAGGAAATGTGGCAATTTATAGGAATGTCGGTGCAACCAGAGTGACGTCAGCACGTGTGGATCGGCGTATCCTTCGACAAGCAGTGGCGGCCCCACAAGCCACTTGTACCGCCATCCTGCAACATGTGCAAGACACCCTAGATCATTCCATCTCGACCAGAACCATTTCCCGTCGATTGGTTGCTAATGGCTTGCACTCATGCCGTCCGCTAAGAAGACTGCCATTGACCCCACCGAATAGGCGCCAACGTTTGGAATGGTGCCGGGCTAGATCGACGTGGATGACGGAATGGCACAGGGTCGTGTTCTCAGATGAGTCGCGTTTCTGCTTGTCCAGTGATAGTCGCCGTGTACGCTTGTGGCGTCGACGTGGAGAAAGGTCCAATCCGGGAGCAATTGTGGAACGCCCCACCGTGCGACAACGTGGAATCGTGGTTTGGGGCGCATTCGCGTATGATTCCAGGTCACCGTTACTTCGTATTCAGGGCACTATGACGGCCCAACGATACGTTGATGATGTGCTGCGACAGGTGACACTCCCCTACCTTCAGGGGGTACCCAATGCCCTTTATCAGCAGGATAACGCCCGACCGCACACTGCTCGCATTAGCCAACAAGCTCTGCAAGATGTACAGATGCTTCCTTGGCCACCATACTCTCCTGATCTCTCACCAATCGAGCACGTCTGGGACATCATTGGACGCCGTTTGCATGCCTTGCCACAGCCGCGTTCAGAAGACGAACTGTGGCAAATGGTTGAGAGGGAATGGAGAGCCATCCCTCAGGACGCCATCCGTACTCTGATTGACTCTCTACCTAGACGTGTTGCTGCGTGCATCGCCGTCCGCGGTGGTCCTACTTGCTTCTAAGCCGACGCCGTTCTCGCTCTGTATTATGACTATTATTTTGAAATAAAGATCACTTATTGTTCGTCCCTGTCTCTCTCTGTCTGCCGAGTTTCATCACTTTCTGGCCACTATTTCTAGGTGTTCCATTTTCAATGTCCCGCAGTGTATATTCTGTACAGGGCGAAACTGATGCCACAATAAATTTAACAGTAGATGATTATTCTTTGTGCTTTACAATAGATACAGGAAGTCCATTTACGTTAATACCTAAAGATATTTATAAGAATTATTGGCAAGGTAAAAGATTATTTCCAACAAATTTAAGATTAAAATCCTTTTGTGGTAAATCAATAGAGATTATAGATCAAAGAAATGTTTTTGTAAAAGAAGCTAACCAATATTTACGATTAATAGTTGTAAATGAAAAAATCCAGGTAATTTTATTAGGAAGAGAATGGCTTAAACAGTTGAAACTTGATTATTCTATATTGTTTAGCATTAAAATTTTAAATAATGAATATAATAGAAATATATCTATATTAATAAAATGCAAATTTCATAAGAGGACATCACTAAAAACTTTCGTTACAATGCATCAATTTCAACCAAATTTTCAACATTTATGTAAAACGAGATGGAGCAGGTTTTGCTTAACATCAAAATATTTTTCCCTAACATTAACATGCGTAACTTAGCTGTTATCGATTAAATACAAAAAAATCAACAGAGTTAATTTTATTTATATATAAATACAAAAAAAAAAAATCAGCAATTCATTCAACTCAATCTAAAAAAATATTCATAACAAGCAATTTTAAGATAACACCATATGTAAAACAGTCGGCCAAGAAAACAACAACGATATTACATCGTTCTCACATATTCACACACAATCTTGATTAATAATTAAAACTAATCTTTAACATTGTTTATTATACTTCATAATATATAATATTCGTTAGGCAAACTTTCACTCGAATAAATGTAATATAAAAAGCCAACAATGAAGAATGAATGTAAGATAAAAATCCAACAATGAAGAGTAAATATAATATAAAAAGCCAACAATGAAGAATGAATGTAAGATAAAAAGCCAACAATGAAGAGTAATAAAAAGCCAACAATGAAGAGTAAATATAATATAAAAAGCCAACAATGAAGAGTGAATGTAAGATAAAAATCCAACAATGAAGAGTAAATGTAATATAAAAAGCCAACAGAGTGAATGTAAGATAAAAAGCCAACAATGAAGAGTGAATGTAATATAAAAAGCCAACAATGAAGAATGAATGTAAGATAAAAAGCCAACAATGAAGAGTGAATGTAATATAAAAAGCCAACAATGAAGAATGAATGTAAGATAAAAAGCCAACAATGAAGAGTGAATGTAAGATGAAAAGCCAACAATGAATAGTAAATGTAATATAAAAGCCAACAATGAAGAATGAATGTAAGATAAAAAGCCAACAATGAATAGTAAATATAATATAAAAAGCCAACAATGAAGAATGAATGTAAGATGAAAAGCCAACAATGAAGAATGAATGTAAGATGAAAAGCCAACAATGAAGAGTAAATATAATATAAAAAGCCAACAATGAAGAGTGAATGTAAGATAAAAAGCCAACAATGAAGAGTAAATGTAATATAAAAGCCAAAAGAGTGAATGTAAGATAAAAAGCCAACAATGAAGAGTGAATGTAATATAAAAAGCCAACAATGAAAAATGAATGTAAGATAAAAAGCCAACAATGAAGAGTGAATCTATCTATATATATAAAATTGAATGTCTGTCTGTCTGTTTGTCTGCACTCTATAGATTCAAAAACCATACATCCAATCGCCGTGAAATTTTGGGATATTATTAGGTATATCACCGGGAAGGTTTTTGAAAATAATTTCCTGAATATATATCTTGAATATCATTAGAGTTATTTGCAGATTTGTATATTTAACTCGCAAGCAGCGCCCCCATTGTGACGATGATAACAATATATCGAGAGATTCACATTTACGAGTTTCAAATTATCAAAATATATCTTTTTTTAAATAAGTTTTTAGAGAATTGTTTTAACAAATGTTCGCTAGGCAAACCTTTACTCGGGTAAAACCCCGGGCGAAGCCGAGTACGTTTTATAAGTTTATAGAGAATTGTTTTAACAAATGTTCGTTAGACAAACATTCACTCGGGTAAAACCCCGGCGAAGCCGGGCACATCCGCTAGTTTAAATATATAAAATTTTATGGATAGGTATGCAGATTTGTTTAACAAAGATTTGGGCTGTCTAAAGGACGTTAGAATAAATTTAATTTAAAAAAGGATGTGACTCCTGTGTTTTGTAAGGCCAGAAGTTTACCTTTCCCTCTAAAAAACAAAGTAGAGAATGAAATTGATCGTTTAGTGAATTATTGCATTTTATAACCTATAGTTCACATGCATATTGGACCGCTCCAATAGTACCGGCATCAAAAAAGGATGGTAGTGTAAGGATATGTGGTGATTTTAGATGTACAGCTAATAAAGCAATAGAAATAGATAGGTATCCCATTCCATCGATCGATGAGATCTTTTCAAAATTATTTACAAGCACCGTACTTTCTACTCTAGATCTATCACAGGCTTACTTACAAGTAATGTTAGCTGAAGAAGCCAAAGCTGTTGTTGATATAAACACAACAAAGAGGTTGTTTTCTTATAAAAGACTACCATATGACGTAGCGGTAGCACCAAATAAATTTCAAAGGATTATGGAAGGCCTATTTTCTGATTTGCCAGGTGTGGCCTGCTACATAGATGATATTTTGGTTGCAGGAAAAGACTTTGAAGATCATGAACAAAAGTTGGATCTAGTGTTTAGATGATTGCTAGAAAAAGGTTTAAATTTAAACAGATATAAATATAAATTTAAAAAGAAATCGGTGGAATATTTAGGGTTTCAAATGGGTAAATATGGACTGCATCCCTTAGAAAATAAAATTAAAGCAGTGGTAGAGGCGCCTGAACCTAAAGAATGTTTCGCAATTGAGATCTTTCATAGGACTCTTAATTTATGATTATAGATTCATAAAGAATATAGCAAACATTTTAGCGCTATTCTATCAACTTTTGAATAAAAATTGTAGATGGAATTGGACGAAAAAATATCGAATGTTATTTTAAAAATGTAAATCATTATTAATAGACTATGGACTAGGCGTAATTCTGAGTCATAGAAATGATAGAAAGGATGAATGCCCTATAGCTTTTGCTTCTAGAACATTAACTGAAGCGGGAAAACGTTTCTCTCAACTAGAAAAGAAAGCGTTGAGCATAACTTTTGGCGTTGAGAAATTCAGAAAATACTTACTGGACGAAAATTTGTATTGGTCACAGGCAACCGATCCTTAATTCATATATTTTTACCTCATAAACCAATTCCCATATATGCATCATCCAGAATTAAAAGATGGTCCTTAAAATTAGCTGCATTTAATTATACTGTGGAATTTCTAAAAACTATTGATAATTCCAATGTTGACGCATTGTCACGTCTTCCTTTAGAATCGAGTGTCAGGGAGTCTCTTGATGAAGACCAGGTACTTCTTCTTAGGAAGTCGAATGAGGTACCGTTCTCTTTTATGGAGGTGGCTAATGAGACGCCCCAAGATAAAATACTGTCTATAGTATTAAGGAATGTTAGAGAAGGCAACTGGAAATTCACAAGGGTACCGAGAGAAAACCCACTAGCTCCTCATTATAAGATCAATGAGGAATTAAGTTTGGAGTTTGGTTGTCTTCAATGGCGTGGAAGAGTGGTAATTCCCCAAAAATTAAGATCTTTAATTTTAAATGACTTGCATGAAATACACATGGGGATTGTTAAAATGAAGATGATTGCCAGACGGTATTTTCTGGTGGCCAGGCATAGACAGTAACATCGAGGAGTTAACTAGAGAATGTAGAGTATGCCAAGAATCGGCAAGCATGCCCCCGGCTACCATCTCGGAATGGACTTGGCCCGAAAAACTGTGGCATCGACTTCATCTTGATCTAGCGGGTCCGTTCATGGGAAGAATGTTTTCGGTTCTCGTGGACGCATACTCAAAGTGGATAGAAATTTTTATCATCAAAGATATTACCAGAAAAACGATTATAAGTCATCTTAGAGAAATTCTCGCCAGAATTGGATTGCCCTAATTTTTGTTACAGATAACGGAAGACAGTTTGTCTCCGGTGAATTCGAGAAATTTACCAAAATGAATGGTATACGGCACACTAAGACCAGTCCGTATAATCCTAGTACAAATGGTTTAGCTGAGAGATATGTAAGAGAGTTTAAACCTTTTGAGAAAGAATAATGGGAAGGATGATTTAGAGACGAATCTACAAAGTTTCCTATTTGCTCATAGAGCATTCCCCCAAACTGTAATAAAGGAATTCCCCGGCGGAACTGCTAATGAAGAGAAGTTTAAGATCAAGATTCTCGAATTTAATACCAAGATGGGAAATCCGCGAGAGGTATTTCATGAGGCCGTAAGAAGGCAGGAGCAGTTTACTACAGGTTGCGAGGTTTATTTCCGCAACTATGCAACTGGACCTAAACGGTAAAAAGGTACCATTTTGGAATTATTGAGCTACCGTCACTACCTTATAAGTTGCGAGGGCGTCGTGTATAAGAGGCATATCAATCAATTGCGACCTGTGAGAAAGAAACAAGTGGAGACAAGAAATTTGATACTTCCTCGAACATCAGGAGAGAAGCCTGTAGGTGGAAGTCAGAAATAAAGTAAAGAGGAGGTTCCAGAGGTTACATCAGGAAACAAGGAGGAGACTGCTTCTGTGCACGTACCCTCTTGCACTCCTATACCAGGGCCTGTTGCTGTGCACGTGCCCTCTTGCACTCCTAAACTGGAGGCTGCCGCTGTGCAAGTGCCCGTCCGCAGTTCTAGACCTCAGAGAGCCAGGAAACCCCTAGACCGACTGGAGTATTATTAAGGGGAGAGATGTGTTGTGTATGTAAATAGATGAAGATTATTTGCATTCTTTAAAGTCTCATTATTTAAGAATATATGTGTATATAAATTGGACATTTTTTGTTGGCCAAACGAAAATAATCTGAGGCTCTTTATTGGACACGACAAAAACAAAAACGGCATTCCAGAGTAAAATAAATCATCAGAGATAGATAAATATTTTTCAAATGAATTAAAATAAATATAATCGATACTGAGAGAGAGTTGAATTTAAAAAAATAGAAAATTATTATTTTCGAAATATAAATAGCTGAGAGGATTCCAGCAAACCGCATCTAAAATATCAGGTTTTTTTTTTTTGCTACATGTTTTAATTTGCATATACCTATTTTACATATCTCAGATTGTATTAAAAAATCGTTAACCATTTCTTCTAACTTTTGGCGAAATGGTGTTTTATTAATTTATCATTTGATATTATTAGGGTTCTTTCCTGGTATTCAAAAAGTAAAAATACGCGTCGTTCAGTTATATTTTTCAATTTATCAAACAATTTGGCCGCTGAATTGCAGATTCTGGTAGGGCGCCATCTAGCGAATAAAGTTGTAACTTATATCAATTTCGAATTTTTCATTATTTGCCATAAAAAATCCCATTGCATCCTGAACACAATGGTGTTTACCGCATTGCTCTAGCGCAAATATTCGCGGAGTTATTAATTTTTAAAGTTGTGCGGGACTTTTGGATCACCCTGTATATAAGGAATAGTTTTAATATATTTAAAGCACTTTATATTTGCATAAAACCTAGTTTTATTGATACAAGGTCGTCCCAAAAGTTCGTAAACACTTGAAAAATAAATCATGATTATGTTTTCGAACTTTTGAGACAACCTTATATATTTTATGTAAAAGCCCAAAATTTCATGACACTAAATTTATTAATAAATCAACAACTTGATTATAGAATATCGATATTTTCATTTATATATTCATATAACAAATTATATCATTCACATAATTCTAAATAACCTATTAAATATTTCTAAGATCTGTTTATGTTACAATAAATTAAAACTTAGAATAAAATAATATGTGGATGTTTCCTAATATCGAAAAATAATCAAACATTTTATGTAAGTTATTGAACAAAGATTTAAACTAGGTAGGCCCTTCCAAGTGAATAAATATTTGTTGAAATTGCTTTTAAATTAACCCAGTAGAGAAACATTTTGAAACGATTTACATTAATCTTACTTAAATCTTTAACAAAAAAGAAGGCAAAATATATAAACTGATCACAAGGTTTTAAATATATTTTTGGAAGCTTATGGAACTTGCCTTTCAGCCTGAATTATAGGATGCTGCTCTAGGCTTCTATCTCTATCTCCTCCTCGCAGCTAAAACCAATCAAATAATTTCCCTTTTAAATCTATATATACCAGATACAATCATACGCAATTTAATTCATGCAATTAAATATAAAATATCAAAACACAGAATTAATAATTTCTAAATCAACACTGCCTTTTTATATTTCAAAGTATAACTTCCCAAAGAACCAAAAAAAATCAAAAACCTTACAGTTACCTGATAATTGACAAAAAGAAAAAACTTAAGAAAATGACTATCACAGAACCTACATATAACTATAATGAGTTCGGTAGAAACTTCAAATCGTTATTTAAACCGCACACATCTAACAAAACCATGTCATCAATAATTTCAATCAACTCTTAAAAAGCTAACCAAAGAGGAAACAAGATAACACAATATCTTTAAAAAGGTAAAAGCAAGAAAGATATTAAGTAAACCTGACAAAAGACATATAGAATGGTAAACATTAACATAATAGACTATGAATTGAAAATGAATGTCTTCCTTGACCGAATCATTACATTCATTTATTTTACCTATAGGTTGATAAATGTAAAGACATGATAACATTCAATTAAATTAACGCTTAAGAACATTGTGCTAAATCATAAATTCAATATTGATCGATATAGTATACCACATACAATTTTCACGCACATTAAAACAAGCAAGAGAGTTTTTCTTTATATTTATATTAATTTTATTTATAATTTAATTACATTAATACACTTGAATTGTATTAAATCCTTCAAATAAAAGACCTCTGGGAAAACCCAAAAGCTATAATAGAGAAGTTGTGACAATGGAACCTAATGGAGATCGTTTAAACGACTTGAGGAATAAGCAACAACAACAAAAGCAAACACATTAATACACAGAGAAATTTTTTAAAAATGTTTTCATTTGAAACCCTAATATTCAAAAGTATCTTTGAATTTTGATGAATATTTTTGAAAATTGATTTAAAAGATCCAAAATATTTAATATAGTGATTTATACTGAGAGAATGTTCTAACTTGGTAATTTTTAAAAAGAAATAACGTTCATTTTATGTGTCCTTAGAATGAAGATAGCGGCCATCTTGCTGTGTTCCCTGGCCTTCGCGGCAGCGGTCACCAACCGCTACCACAAGGACCACATCTCGGGCAGCAACCAGTACGAGCCCCAGCTGGCTAAACTCATTAACCGCCTGGCCTTCCAGCTCTATCCCTACTATGGCGGCCAGGACCCTAACGCCGTCTACTCCCCGCTGGCCATCTCCACTTCGCTGGCCATGATCTACGGCGCGGCCCACGGCCAGACAGCCCGGGACATAGAGAAGACCCTGGGCTATGATGACCTCCAGGACGTACACCAGTACTACAAGGACTTCTACCAGCAGGACAACGACTACAACTGGGCCTATGGGGTCTACGTGTGTCAGGACTACTACATCCAAGAGTCCTACCAGCGACTGATCCAGAGCTACTACCAGTCTCCTGTGTCTAAGGTGGACTTTGACAACGGCGAGGAAGTCAGGCGGGAGATCAACGAGATGGTGAAGAGAGAGTCCCAGGGAAAGTTCCCCGAGTACCTGGAGGAGGACCTGGACCCCCGGACCAAGCTGTACTACCTGAGCGCTGCCTACTATGGCGGCAGTCTGAAGTACCACTCTGGCCAGACCTACACCGGTCAGTTCTACAACTACGGGGACCGTGACAGCCAGGTGAAGTACTGGACCCTGAAGGGCCCCATCTACTACTACTACTCCCAGGACTACAAGGCCGTCATGATCCCCTACTATGATAACGAGTACCTCAGTCTGATGGTCGTGGTCCCCGAGCGCTACGAGGGTCTGGACCAGCTCAGGGAATACTTCTCGTACAAGACGTACAGCCAAATCTGGTCCCAGATGTACCAGGAGGACGTGGAGGTCCACATTCCTGAGTTCAAACTGGACTACTACCAGCCTATCTCTGATGTTCTCCAGCAGGCCGGATTCCAGGACATCTTCCGTGAAGGGGCGGACTTCTCTGGAATGTCCGGGGAGCTCTACGTGTCCCAGGTGGGACACAGGGCCTATTTCGAGATGGAGGAACCCAGCAGCGACTACTCTCCCCACCACCACAGCTCGTCAGGCCGCACGGTGAAGGTGGACCGTCCCTTCGTGTTCTACGTGGTGGACCATCGCACTGGGATGATCTACTACTCCGGATACTTCTCCCAGTTCTAGTAAATCCTTGTATAAATATAACACCAAATACACTTTAATTATATAACAATAAAATTTGGCATGTATGTTTTTCACAGAACTCTAAAATAAACAACCTTTTGAGATAAGAATATGGAAAATTTTCTTCACCTTCTCCAACTGTCTATCCATTATACAATTAGTTTTAGTTCGAAATATACTTTGCAAGACTTTCATTCATGAAATTGTTGTTAATTTTTTTTTTGTATTTGTGAATGCAATGATAAATTGCATTGCTTAGAAAATATTGTGTATTATTTTTTTATTAAATATTTAGGAAGGCCCAGCACACAAAATTTTAAAAAATTATTCCTATCAACTCTGTATGCAGTTATTTCATAACCTGCAACCACAAAGCGACTGTAGCCATCATTCAAGCTTATAATTTATCAAGAGAATGTCTAACACTCTACTCAAAATAAACGCTCGAACTAAGCGTCATATATTGATCGTCTCTACAACTAGTGGACTCGGTCGGTGACAATACAGTGAGTAAGCATTCCCATAAACAGATTTCACGAGAAAACATACATAGGGCTTTACCTAACTAATACATGTGCAATATATATGCCTTATAGAAATTAAATAAAAAACAGAACGACTTCATGAGTGGTGATAACATTAACAATATATCAAAATATTCCCGCCTAGGAGAAATACTCCATCGTCTCAGTGTGTGCCAAAGCTGTTTTAAAATTACCTATAAATATAAGATCTAAATGAGTATGAACCATCATAAATCATCATTTCTAATCACTTTATCGCCTTCCCTCTTAGTCACACATTCAATTCTAAATACCCATACACCAATGTGGCAAGCTGGTCTTCTTTGGATGATCTAAACATTAGAAGTAAAGAAAAAAAAAGGAAATCCCGAGGTCTTTTACCAATATGAGAAAATTTAATCCAGCAACACATATCACTGTTAAGTGCAGCATGAAGATAAAGCACACAACCATCATAAATATATCATATCGAATATGAAAATATTCAAATTCGAAAATGTCTCCAATTGAAATTTGGCAGTGGATGTGTTTCAAGGGGCTTTAGATCATATGGGAGTGTTTCGTGAATTCCACCTCTTGTATCACTTATTCCTTCGTATGTTTTAAATTGCCGCTTATAATTCACACACATTTGTAAACTTATCATGTCAGCAGTCATGTTAAATTGGTGCATTCAATACGATTCTTTTAGTCTAGTTAATCATATTTCCAAGTTTTGAAGCGCTTACAACAAATAAATTCAATGTTAAAGACCGCTTTGAATACCAAATATTCGATGAAATTTTGGAGAAGAGTTTACCACAAATGGCAATCTTGTAAGCTCATAAAGTTCACCTGAAGTCACAGAAGCTTAACATTTCTAGTGGCTTTAGTTAGACCACCATCTGCCAAATCAATTTTGGTAAATATTGACACCCCTCAAATTTATCAAATATAGTGTCGATTCTGGAAAAGATTTGTGGTGGTTAATAACGACAATCCACATAAATAATTTCTTAAAATTATATTTGATAGCGATTTTGTTTTAAGTTGAAAATTTGCCTTGAATTAAATACCAAACGATGTACGTTTTCGTTGTTTTTAAATATTGCGAATATGTTATATTTTTTGTTTTAAATATAAATATTTAATATGTATTTCTTAAATATTTATAATTTGATATTATGAGTAATTTTATTTTCCACTTTTGATCGAATTGAAATTCTTGTTTGATTGCTTGCAAATGTTCGTTAAAGTTTATATTTTAAATACGCGGCTCACCAATTTATGTGGGCGTCATAGATTTATAAGCGGAGTCATTAACAAATTATTTATTGTAAAATCAACTTTTAATTACATTTATTTATACAAATTATCAGAAGGGTTAAATTGGTGTATATTACACGTTAAAGTTCTTTTTTGTATATATGTGTATGGTCAAATATCATTTCTAGATTATATAATGTTAGATATATGTGTTTGATATATTATAGATAAATATTTACATTTTATATGATTTATGTTTTATATTTAAAATGATGTATAATTATTTTATTATATTGATATGACAACAATTAATATGATATTAATGTTAATATATGGGAGCCGCTACATCACTCCCCTTCCAGTGACGGAAGTCACGTCCAATAGACTCATTGAACCTGGAAGGAGTTTTTATCCGTCTTCCGCTGCGGGTCTCCTTTGGCAATTCGAACCGCACCCCAGGCTTAGATGGTTGCGGTTTACTGGAAGGCCCGATGGGATCTTCACTGCTGGCAGGTATGATGGGATCTTCTCTGCTGGCAAGTATGATGGGATCTCCACTGCTGGCAGGTTGATCTAGTGTTCTCAAGATATAAGCGGGCTTTAATCGATCTATCGATATCTTCACTTCCCTGTTCTTAATTTTAAGCGTAAAAAATTTATCAGATTTTTCAAGAACTGGATATGGTCCTTCGTAATATGGTTTTAAAGGCTTTCTAATTCTATTGATTCTCAAGAAAACTTGATCAGATTTAAATAAATCTTTATGGATAAAAATATCTTTGGTTACATTGTGATTCGTTGTTATTGGTCTAACCATATGCATATACTCTATGAGGTTCGATATAAATAAACTGGAATCAACTCGACTTACAGGCTTCTCAAAATATTCTCCAGGTAATTTAATGGTTTTTCCATAAACCATCTGTGATATTGAAAAACCCGTATCCTCTCGAATAGCAGCGCGTAACGCTAGAAGTATTGTCGGCAGAGAATCGGTCCATTTGACTGAATTATGAGCTTTAATAGCAGTTTTAAGTGTCCGATTAAAACGTTCAATTTTACCATTACTTTGAGGATGGTAAGGAGTAGTATGTAGCAGTTTCGTACCGCATATAGCTGCAAGATCTTTGAATACTTGAGATGTAAATTGTCTTCCCTGATCTGAAACTATAGTTTAGGGAGTTCCGAATCTTGACACCCAGTTATTATAAAAGGCTAGGGCTACACTCTCAGATGTTATGTTCTCCAAGGGTATCACTTCCATCCAGGACGTATATCTGTCAATGCAAGTGAGGCAATAATACTTTCCATTTGATGGAGGTAGTGGCCCAATTAAATCAATATGAATCACACTGAATCTTTCGTCGGGCTCTTGAAATGTACCAATTTGGGATTTTGTGTGCCTCGTTACCTTTGTTTTTTGACAATTAATGCAAGCCTGGGACCATTTTCGAACGTCTTTTTTTATTTTTTTCCAGATAAATTTTGATTTAAGTTGATTAATTGTAGCCTTTATATCCGGATGATTTAAATCGTGAAATTGATGAAAGATTTGAATTCGAATTTTTTCTTGAATAAACGGTCTTATATTTTCTGTTGACACATCACACCAAAGCATTTTGCCAGATTGTAATGGATATTGTTTAAATTTTAGCGATGTATTTTCATTGCGTAGATTAAGTAATTTATCACTATTATTTTGTTCCTCTGCAATTTTATCATAATCAATACTTGTAACTGCTTCTATTCTAGACAATGTATCAACAACAATGTTTTCTTTACCACTAATATGCCGGATGTCTGTGGAAAATTGTGAAATATATTGAAGTTGTCTCTGTTGTCTTGGCGAAGCTTTTTCATTATTTTGTTTGAAAGCATATACTAATGGCTTATGATCAGTGAATATATAGAATTCTCTTCCTTCCAACATATATTTAAATTTTTTAATACTCAAATAAATTCCAAGTAATTCTCTATCATAGGTACTGTATACCTTTTGAGCATTATTTAACTTCTTCGAAAAGAATGCTATTGGCTTCCAACAACTATTTTCACATTGCTGCAAAACTGAACCAATAGCATTATTAGATGCGTCTGTACAGAGCGATAGTGGAAGTGCAAGGTTGGGGTAGCATAATAATGCAGCACTGGCTAAGTCTTGTTTACATCTTTCAAACTGCAACTTGGCCTCTTCTGACCAATCGATTTTTCTTTTATCATTCTTTTTTGAATCTTTCAGATAATCATGAAGAAGAGCCTGCGTAGAAGCTGCGTTCTCAAGATATCTACGATAAAAATTTACCATACCTAGGAAGGTACGCAATTCCCGTTTCGTCGTTGGCAGTTTATAATCTAGAATTGTTTGAACTTTGATGGAAGCGGTTGAGACCCTCCATTAGTTATCCAGTGCCCTAGAAATTCCAATTGGTCAACTCCTAAGATAGATTTAGCGATGTTTATGCGCAATCCATAGTTTTGTAGTTTCTCGAGAACCAATTTTAAATGGGTTTCATGTTCTTCACAAGTTTCTGAAGCCACTAATATATCGTCCAAATAGGGAAATGTAAAATCCAAGCCACGAAGTACTTCATGAATAAAACGCTGAAACGTAGCTGGTGCATTCCTAAGACCAAAGCTCATGACGTTAAACTCATAAAGCCCAAATGGAGTTATTATGGCTGTTTTAGGCTTGTCCTCCTCGGCAATGGGGATCTGGTAATAGGCTTTAAACAAATCAAGTCTGGAAAAAAATCATCTTTCCACTTAAAATATGCTGAAAGTCCTCCAATCTAGGTATTGGGTAGCGATCAGGCAAGGTTTGAGAATTTAATTTTCTGTAGTCACCACAAGGTCTTAATGTGCCGTCTTTTTTGGTGACCAGGTGAAGTGGACTAGCCCATTGTGATTTTGATGGCCTGATTATTTCATGCTCGAGCATAAATTGGAACTCTTGTTTAGCTTCATTTAATCTTTTTGGATCCAACTGTCGAGCTCTAGAGAACACTGGTGGTCCTTTTGTTATTATAAAGTGATTCACATCGTGATTAGCTTTCATTATTCCTACGTTGGGCCTTGTAATATCTGGGTAATTAGCCAATAGTTTAGAAAAATTTGATGTTGTTCTATAAGAGCTAAAAGTCTCTTCAGAGATTGAGCAGATATCACCTTTTATTGTCAGGTTTGTTATACCGTCAATCAATTGTCTTCTATTAATATCGAGGATTAATTTGAAATTATTTATAAAATCGGCTCCAAGTATACCCCTGTTGGTTTTAGCTATTACAAATGGCCATTGGAATTGTCGCCGTAGACCAAGATCTAAAGATAATATTTGAGTACCGTACGTGGAGATTTCGGTTCTATTGGCTGCATATAGCTTGAAATCGTTCAGGGTGGTCCCATATTTTCCTTTGAAAGGTATTAAGGAAACATCAGCTCCACTATCTACTTAGAATCGCATGCCAGTATTTTTGTCATTTACAAATAAACGGCTATTGCGACGTATGTTCTGTCCAGCAGCAGAGTGCGTCGCACCACTTACTGCTGGTTGGAGTTTTCTGCATTGACCCATTCACATGGCTTTTTACATTTTTCAGGTAGGCAGTTTATTCCATACCTATAATGAAAATAGCAAAATTTCCCTTTGGATTATATCCGCCCTTAGATCGGGAACGGGAGCGTGCATTGTAGCGATAATCACGTGAACTTCGGTCACGAGATCTACCTTGATGCTCCATTTTCATACTTTCTATTTTCTGTTCCAGAGATTCTATTTTTTTAAATAAAATTTTTGTTTCATTCTCCGGATTATCTGCCTCGTAAATCTCCGCCTTGGGGTTTAATTCGGCTATTCTATCAGCCATTACTGCCAATTTGTCGAGCTCTTCCTCGCTAATTATTAGAATTTGCTGAATTGCCTGTGGTAGTTTTTCGAGCCATAGCGTCTTTATAAATTTATCGGATAAGTCCTCTGTTGCTAATGATCTCAATTTCTGCAACAGCTGGCTAGGGTTTAGATCACCCAGTTCAATTCCCGATAGCAGTTTTCGAATTCTTTTTGATTCGCCATCTTTAAATATTCTAAGAAGTCTCTCTTTTGCCTTTGAATATTTATTTATTTCTTTAGAGGTAATTATATCCCAGAGGTTTTCGACATACTTTGGTTCCAATTGAGCGATTAAATAATTGAATTTCGTATTTTCTGTCTTTATATTATTTATCAAGAACTGAGCCTCCACTTGATGGAACCATATATCAGGTCTTTCAATCCAGAAAGGTGGAAGTTTAATATTTACCTTATAGGTCTCAACTTTCTCAGTTTCCTCACTTTTCATTTTATCAATTCGTTGTGCTGGTTCTTTTGTTCGGCTCACCAATTTATGTGGTGGTTAATAACGACAATCCACATAAATAATTTCTTAAAATTATATTTGATAGCAATTTTGTTTTAAGTTGAAAATTTGCCTTGAATTAAATACCAAACGATGTACGTTTTCGTTGTTTTTAAATATTGCGAAATATGTTATATTTTTTGTTTTAAATATAAATATTTAATATGTATTTCTTAAATATTTATAATTTGATATTATGAGTAATTTTATTTTTCACTTTTGATCGAATTGAAATTCTTGTTTGATTGCTTGCAAATGTTCGTTAAAATTTATATTTTAAATACGGCTCACTAATTTATGTGGGCGGCCTGGATTTATAAGCGGAGTCAGATAACAAATTATTTATTGTAAAATCGAATTTTAATTACATTTATTTATACAAATTATCAGAAAGGTTAAATTGGTGTATATTACACGTTAAAGTTCTTTTTGTATATATGTGTGTGGTCAAATATCATTTCTAGATTATATAATGTTAGATAAATGTGTTTGATATATTATAGATAAATATTTACATTTTATATGATTTATGTTTTATATATAAAATGATGTATATTTATTTTATTATATTGATATGACAACAATTAATATGATATTAATGTTAATATATGGGAGCCGCTACAGATTAAATGGTTCATAGATCTCTTCTGCCACTTATTGATAACCAATATAGAACGGTATAGGTATAGGAATTCCTTTAAGAACCTAAAAAGAAATAACGAATATTCCCAATTTGAATCAGTGATTTTTACCTTTATTCATATTGTAATTTTACATAAATGAGTTATTTTTGCACGTTACGAAGTTACTATTTGTCATTAATAGAAAACTGATCTATTATTTAAAGAAATACCTTTTTCAATTATTATAAAATTCTTTGAATATATTTTCTAGTCATCATTCGTAAAACATTATCTTGATCTCAAAGAAAAGCATCAGTAGCAAAGTTCCATTGAATTCAGAGAAATTTCATCATGGTCTTTCCTATCAAAATATCAAATGGCATATTCTCCAGTATCATATCTGATGATCACTAACCTGAATATTTAACTCGACCTTTTCCTTTAGCAATATGATAAATATCTCCGATCATTTTTATCTTTGTGTGTGAAAGGGTGACACTTTTCCATTTATATTTCTTTCGAAGATAATTTCGAATAAGATTAATAGAAGAGCTTATGTCCATGAAAGTGATAATATTGACCACATTTATCTCTCTTTCCAAATACACCAAAGAATCACACGAGATGCTACAAGAAAGGCATGAGAACAATTTTATTATCAGGATAGAACAACCCTCTAAACAAAGTTTCTTTAAGGCAAGAAGAAACAATATTTTCACTATCCACTTCCTTGCTGATCCTTCATCTTCTTTAGGCTAAACAAGATCTATTTTAAACTTTACAAAGGAGCTGTCATAATTAAATTGTTTATACTTGAAATGTATTTTTCCATGTGGTCTGTATTATAATCCAATACTGGCAGCAGAATTTGTCTGTCTTCAATTTTTGTACTGGACAAGTGATTATGTGTATTTTTGGGATCCCCAATTAGTATTTCTTTTCATAACTCCACTCCTCAAAAAAAGTAACAGGTTTCTTTGCCATAATCCTTTTAAACTTGCTTTCATGTCTGTCTGTCCACAATAATTGAAAGCAATTATAAACATAATTACAGAGCACCTAGAATTCTGGAAAGTGGTATACTTTCTGAAACTTCATCACAATGAAAGTTATCAAATTTCATACTTTTGGTGGTTGGGAATAAACTAATTTTCTTTCAACGTTTGTAATCAATTTTAATATGCTTACTGATCACGTAGAAGTCTGACATTTTATAGACTAGTTCAATTATATTAACATTTCATGTCTACAATTTTTTCTTCTAGGTCGCCATAATGGTTGAGAATAGGCAAAATAATATTAATATAATATTTTATATATTTCCTTTATATAACGAAGAAAATAGGCGCAGTCGTTTAAGTAGCGTAATGAGCGTTTAGCCTTCAAAAATAAATAAGTATTATGAAATGGAGCTTCAAATAATTTTAATTATATTTCAAGAAATATAAAAAATATTTCAATACCTAGAATAAATATTCAATAAATTTACTATTTTAAATATTTTATATACGGCCTTAGAATTATTCAATTCATAGAGTAAAAAAAAGCGGGGATAATAATCACATATTGAGTGAAAAGTTCTAAAAAATGTGTTCTAATCTAAGACAGCTCAAGGACGCTAGACGCCACACAACCCAGAGGCTCAAAATCTCCTTCTTCTCGGTTAGAGATTGACTTCAGAAACATGAAGTGTCAATCACGCCCGTTGCGGGGCCGCGTAGGCCCCCTTCAGGCAGGCGATTCGAAACTGGCCCGCGATGTCAAGCAAGCAGGGCGAGACTGGGAGAGCCAGGATGCTCCCGGAAAGCCACGATTTCCTGTTCATACCCCACACAAAGCGCGTCAGTCGCGCTTGCAGCCAGCCGATGGTGGTTTCAGGTGGAAGGTAGCCGTGGAGGTGGTGCAGGATGGAACCTAGAACCAGGCTGTTGGCAGCGCGGGCCAGACCCATCAGCGACATGCCGCGGGTGAAGGGTACCACCAGCTTTGGCTCGTTCCAGCAGCCCCATCAGTCGGAAGGCCTGGGAGGCGACGGTGTTCCGGGCAAAGATTGTGCAGCCCTGGACGGTCAGCGACTCGGACATCCAGGAAAATTCGTTCAATGATTCCATGAACCGCACAAGAGCCCGCAGCTCTTATTGAATTTGACAGCCATTCCAGAGGCCATGCGAAACTCTTCGAAGATAAGAGACACGAGCTCAAACCGAGCGTCGTCCCTTATGAAAAGTATGATGTTATTCTCATAAACGCCCACGCAAACGCGGCCCAAGATCCTCTCTAGGCGGCATAGTAGAGGTCCAACTACAATGTTGAAGAGAGCGGAGTTGAGACGGTAGCCCTGCCTCACCCCGTTGAGAAGCGGGAAGGCCTTGATGCAAACATCTCCGATGGCTGCGTCTGCTTCCATGTAGAGGACACAAACCACCCTAGGAAGGCAGATGGTAGGCCCAATTTCTCCATCAGGGTGAACAGGCAGCTCCAGAGAGATGGTAGCCGTGGCGTGTCATGCCTCGCTGCCCAGGCGACTTTTTCACACACTCGCCAATGTTACAGGAGGATGACCTCCCTAGGACGGCGTAGGTCTGACACTCAGGCACGGTGTCTTGCAGATGACGGCGCAGACGGGCCAAGAGCATGCCGCTGAGGACCCTGTAGTCGGTCGTTGGTAGGCTGATTGGCCGTAATGTCTGTAGACTCAAGCCACTGTATGATTTCGGCAGTAGGTTTAATTTGCCGCGCCTTGAAGATGAAGGCAAGGCCCCGTGGAGTCGAGAACCCTCGGTAGACTTTCCAAAGAACTTCGGTAAAGAAATCTTCAAAGGCTTTGACAAACTCGCAGGGTAATCCGTCCCATCCCGAGGCACGGCCGTTTGGCAGGCGATGTATGACTGCCACTATCTGGTCACGGGAGATGTCGGCGAAAAAAAACTGATCCCTCGCGTTGAACTCCAAAAGGGTCACTTCAGCTAGGAAGTCGGTGATCGCTTTTGCCGAGTTTGGAGCTTGGGCGAAGCGACCGCTTGAGCGCTCCAGAAGGAAACGCCTAAGCTGGCACCCTTGCCTTTGTCGTCGGGGAACGTGAAATAAGAGCGAAGTTTGGCTCTGAGATACCGACCGAGGTCCGACAAAGAAGTATAGTTGGAGCGGGCAGTGTCATCCTCCAGTTTCCTCCTCAGGAAGTGGCTTGCTCTCTCGATGTATCCACCTAAGGACTCAGCGACAGCGGGTGCGAGGGACCATATCTCGTCGACCAGATCTGCCTTGATTCTGGTCCATTAGTTCCATAACATTGGGGGTGAATGATTTGCCATGTTTTCCGATATTTCATCGATGAACGTTTCCATTCGATCGACAAAAAGATCTGACCGTAGCAGGTTGCCGATGAAGGGAAGTCTTGTAAGAGCTGGGTCTCCTACTTGGATCAGGTCGGCACGGTGGTCCGAGTTGGCGTAGTCTATAGTTTGGTATTGGGTGACGCGGTCGCAGAAGTCTGATGGGAGTAGGATTCTGTCCAGATGACGCACGTATACCCGGCTTCCGATAGTAGCAACCCTGGTGTGCCCAGTGCAGCATAGAAGAAAGTGGCGACGTCGACGAGGTCGGCTTGGTCCAGTAGATCAGCGAGGGCTTCTACCGAACCTGAAGCCAGGTCCCTATGCGACACTTCGGAGATTTTCAGGTTCACGCACTTTCTTCATACGCCAGAGCTGCGTTGGTCTGGAGCTGGCGGCATCGCTCTTCAGGACCATGAGAGACGTGGGCGTTGACCCACGTCATGGAGGTTATAGAGGGTCAGAGAACAATTTTAATATCAGAAAAGGACTCTATCAAGATATATCTATAGATATGTTTCCTGATATTAGAGTTATATATAAGGCCAAGAAATATTATCAATTTCATGGTGCTATGGAGAAGAACTCTACCCAAATATATCTTATAGATACCTTTGGATTCTTGAGCTAGTACTGCGTGTGTTGTTGTGATTGACTTTGTTAAATAATTATTGAATTTATATGTTGTACCAAGTTGCAGCTTTGCAGGGTCGTCGACCATGGTTTCTTCCTTCTTGGTGTTATACACGTTGCCCGAGCAGGTTTCCATACTCACAGAAAATAAATAAAAGTAAATAAATAAAATTAAATAAAAATAAATTACCTTTTAAAGTTATTGCGTTTATTTATTCGTTGTCTTCCTCGTAGGTCACGAACCGCAGTCTTGGTCTAGGTCCTCTCTCGCTCCAATGAGCAATCAAGATATATGTACAATAAAATATTACAAAAGGAATGAAACTATGAAAAGGAATGATTATAATCTAAATAATCTGTTTTAAATTAAATATATAATATAAATTTAAATATATTAAAAATAATATTATAAATAATTTTAAAATACGCGCATTAATCATGATGCAACACTTCCACCTCTCCAGAGGTCGTCACGTCCTCGTGAGTGACCTCATCAATTCTTTCAAAATAGGGTTTGAGTCTTGAGACATGGACAATCAATGGGTCTTGGCCAGGATTATCTTCCGGTTCAATTAAGTAATTTACGTTGGACAGCTTCTTTAATATTCGATATGGGCCAAAATATTTTCTCAATAGTTTTTCACATTTTCCGATTTTCCTGACTGGTGTCCAAACTGCCACTAAATGTCCTGGTTCATAGATTCTCTCATTGTGTTTTTGTCATAGTTTCTTTTCATTCATTCCTGAGTCTTCTCTGTGTTGTTAATGACTACCTGTCTCGTCCTTGCAATTTTATCTAAGTAATTTTCTATATGTTCGTCGTAATCGTTCATGTTACTGTCAATTGGGATATTCTCGTCGTCTAAGAGGGACATGGGTTCCCTCCCAAACAACAGGAAAAATAGAGAGCAGCCTGTAGTTTCTTGAATCGTGGTATTGTGCGCGTGAGTGATGAAAGGGAGGATTTCGTCCCAGTTCTTCTGGTCTGTATTTACATACATGCTGATCATATTGATTAAAGATTTATTTAGTCGTTCTGTTAGACCCTTAGTCTGGGGATGGTAGCTCGTCGTGAAGCAGTGTTTAACTTTGCACATTTTCATGACCTTCTTCATCAAATTGCTAGTAAACTGTGAATCTCTGTCGCTAAAAAGAAACCTTAGGGCCCCGTGACGTAAAAAGATTTGTTCGATTAAAAATGTAGAGACTACTTTCACTGTTCCTTCTGATACTGCCTTTGTTTCAGCGTACTTGGTATAATAATCAGTCAACACAATTATATATTCCCTTCTTCTTTTCGTTGATGGCAAGGGGCCAACAAAGTCAATCCCGATTCTTTCAAAAGGGTATAGGGGCTGGAGGAATAGGTTGCAAATGTCCAGAAGGCGACTGATTTGAACCTTTCCAACTTTGGCAAAGATGGCACGTCTTTACAAATTCTGAAACATCTTTCAGCATGGAAGGCCAATAATATTTATTCTTCAAACGGTATGTGGTTCTGGCGACGCCCAGATGGCCATTCAGCATATGGTTCTGGAATCCACTGATGATTTCTTTCCTTCTCTTCCACGGCACTACCAGCAACCATGCTCTACCTTCAGCATTTAGGTTCTTCTTGTATAGACATCCATTTTCTTCTTTAAAATTCTGTGTGATTGTTCGTTTGCTTCCTTTAAGGCTTTTCTTAACATTTTCTATGAATTCATCCTCTTCATTTATTATCTGATTCGAAAAGAGTCGTTCATAATCTTCGACCCAATCCCTTTCAGGTAGGGGTTCTCTAGATAAGCCATCAGCATCCAAATGTTTATTACTCGATTTGTGTATTATGTTAAAATCGTATTCCTGGATTTCAGTGCCCATCTTACAAGTCTACCTGTTGGATATTAAAGATTTTTCAGCCAGCACAATGCGTGATGGTCTGTAATTATCTTGATGTGTCTTGCATATAGGTAGGGTCGTAATTTTGATATCGCCCACACCACAGCCAAACATTTCTTTCCGGTGGTTGAATAGTTTTGCTCAGATTTAATTAGAGTTCGACTCAAATATGATATCACCTTCTCTTCCCCACCGATAATTTGGACTAGTGTTGCACCTAAGTCGATGTTAGAGGCGTCTGTGTGAATGTGGGTGGCTTCATTTGGATCAAAACTCAAAATTGGCGGATTTATCAGAGCTTTTTTAAGGTTTTTAAATGCTTCCTCTTGATTTTCTGTCCAGGTAAATTGCACCTTTTTCCTGATGAGTCTTGTCAATGGGTCTGCAATTAATGAGAAATCTTTAATGAATTTTCTAAAATAGGAACACATTCCTAGGAATGATTGCACTTCTTTGACCTTCTTGGGCTGAGGAAAATCCCTAACGGCTTTGATATTATATTCGGCCGGTTTTATACCCTGTTGGTTGGTTATATGACCAAGGATCTCAAGTTCTTCAAAAGCAAATCTGCAATTATTGTCGTTTAGTTTCAAACTAGAATCACTAAAACTTTTTAAGACAGCTTCAAGTCTTTTAAGGTGGGTTGGAAAGTCTGAGCTGTATATAATGACGTCGTCCAGATAACAAAGGCAAATCTGCCATCTTAGATTTCCAAGCACATTGTCCATATTTCTCTCGAAGGTAGCAGGGGCGTTGCATAGTCCAAATGGCATGACGTTGAATTCATATAATCCGTGGGTCGTAGTGAAAGCTGTTTTTTGTCTTTCTCTTCAATTTCGACTTGCCAATATCCCGATCTAAGGTCTATTGCTGAGAAGTACTTCGATCCTTGGAGAGTATCCATTACGTGATCAATTCTTGGGATTGCATAAACATCCTTCACTGTTAGCTCATCCAATTTCCTATAGTCTACACAAAATCTAAACTTACCATCTCTCTTCTTGACTAGTATTACGGGGAAAGACCAGGGACTTGAAGATAGTCTAATGATGCCTTCTTTGAGCATTTCATCAATTTGATATTTTATATTTCCCCGCTCTTTGGGGCTCATCCTATATGACTTGAGCTTTATCGGTTTTGCATCTTCTGTGTCGATCCGGTGTTTTGCCAAATTGGTCCTGCCTAACCTCGGCGAAAACAAATCAGCATACTTAATCAAAATTTGTTCTTTAGGTGATAAAATTTTGTTCATCTGAAATTGGATTTCGTCATTATTAATTTGCTCTAATTTTTCTATGAACTTTACCTCTGCAGGCGGGCTTCCATAAGCCAATGTTTGGTCTTTCATGATTTTTAACGGTCAAGGATAAAGGTTCGTTATCCAGATATGAGTTTCCCTATCCGTGACAGTAAGCAAACTTCTTGCCAATCGAAGACCATTTGTTTAAATCATTCTATTGTTCTCTTCAATGACATATTCGCCATCCTCTGCTTTTATTGAGGCCTTAATCAATCTAATAGACAGTTCAGGTATAACAGTATATTCAACGCTTTTTATTTTTTTAGGTTCATAATTGCTTATGTCATGATTATTCGTCAGATCGTATTTTATTATTATTTTTTTTTTTTTGCAATCTATTTTCGCGTTCATTTTCTTAAGGAAATCTCTCCCAAAAAATGTCCGTAAATGCGTTTTAAAGTCACAAATTTGTGCGATCGTGCTTTGTCTCTCTCTCGTCAATTTTTATATTTGAAAATATACTTCCTACTATTAAAAATGAAAGAAAAAATATAAGATAAAAAGGTCAGGTGTTGAAATCAAAAATAAAAATGGCATATCCTGACCAGGAGCGCATGTGCTTTACAGAAGGCAGAGCGCCATCTGGTGGAACAGAAATCAACTAAACATTGATTTAGCCTGTTCCCTAATATTTGGCCAACTCAATTTCTTGATAAATCAAGAAAAGCCATCCACGAACGCGTTTCGCGCTTTTTGGCGCTCGTCAGCGTGGAGTAAGCTGTACCACTGCGACCAAAAAGATGTTTTGGTCTCAGAGGCTTCTTGAAAAACCAAGAAATGGGTATTTAAGGCCAAACTTGCATAAATACGCTTAAAACATGAAAAAAACGAAAGAAAAAAAATTAAATAAATAAATAGAAGATAAAATGGTCAGGTGTTGAAATCAAAAATAAAAATGGCATATCTTGACCAGGAGCAAATGTGCTTTACAGAAGGCAGAGCGCCATCTGGTGACACAATCAATGAATTTATCAAGAATTTGAGTTGGCCAAATATCAGGGAACAGGCTAAATCAATGTTTAGTCGATTTCTATTCCACCAGATGGCGCTCTGCCTTCTGTAAAGCACATGTGCTCCTGGTCAGGATATGCCATTTTCATTTTTGATTTCAACGCCTTACCTTTTTATCCTTTTTTTTTTTCATTTTTTCATGTGTTAAGCGTATTCAATTAATTAATTAAATTTAATTTATCTATATAATATATTGTATATTAAACTTGAATAATATTTGCTAGGATCCTAATTGATACTTATACCCAGTTCTGCATCATTATGCCAAAAACAAACTTTGACCTAGGGTTCAGCCTGAGTGAATGTTTGACCAACCATATGTGTTTAAACAATGGTAAATTAGTATATATACATTTTTATATATTTGAATTTTATTTTTTGTTTCTCCTCACAGATTAATTTGCACATTCTAGAGTGTAAACTATGAAACTGACTCAAATTCCTGTGCTTCCTCCAGTCAAAATTTTATATACAGGTAAACCTGTCTATAGCGCCCCCTTTAAATAGCACCTCGCTCTCTATAGCGCCCGATTTTAAATACGTAGAACGATGCGATTTACATTAAAGGTGACCTGTCTATAGCACCCCCTCTCTAAAGCACCCTATTTTGGTGAGTTCCAAGAGGGGGCGCTATAGACATGTTTAACTGTGTATATATTCGTGTAGGAGTCATATAAAATGTTTCAAAAATTCTGAATACAAAAAGGAAATACGCGTAATTTTCATTTATCGGACTATAATTTCCATATTATGGATGTGAAAATACGAGAGTTACTTTGAAAAGACTTAACCTATATTGTGTCAGAGTTCAATCTAGTGTTTATCAATATTGTGAAAACGTAGAGGAATAATATAATATTTGTATAGTTCTAAGTTGAAACTATGGCAGTGAATATTTCCTAAATCAATATAGTGTTAAATTTTCATCTGAATAGATTAAAAAAATATTGAAGAAACGGAAGCAAAACAAACACGAAAAAACAATATCAATTGTATTTATATACAACTAAGAATTTCATTCTATATACAGTTACGAGCGTCATTCTTCATCTCTTAATCAGTCATCTCTGTCACCGTTTGCTTTTTTTTTTTTGGAATGGCGCCCTCCTATTGGTTGGCTACGACCACGCCAACTTTGCCCCCCCCCCCCCCCCCCCCACTCGCTTTTTCGTTTTTGTAACCATTGTGTTTGAGCGGGTCGCTCCTTAAATAAATGCATATATTAGTTAATAACCAAATGGAATCCTCTCTTTCTTTTTCCCAGTTAGAGACGCCTACGGAAGCCAACAGTACATAAACAGACAAAGCACATAGGCTATAGTTATTAACTAACATATGCATTTATATAAGGCGCCAATTTATAATTGTAACAAATAATATTTGAATCAAAACATTCAATCGGGTAAAACACGGGCGTTGCCCGGGTCATTCGGCTAGTTTTACATATACACACAATGAAGAACCATCAAAATAACACGTCATGATTCTCTTATTGTTTATACGAGTAAACGAGTATAGAAGTAAATGGTTACTTTTAGAGCACTGTGCTCTCTCTCTGTTTTCATATATGTGCTCTGAAAATACTTTTAAGTTTATTTGTATAATGCATATTCTTGATAGTTAGTAATATATATGTTATAAACCAAAAGTGATGTAATATGAATTTTTGAAAATGCTAAATTCATGCAAGATTTTATTCAAAATACTTGTTGCAAAATTGTTGACTTTGTTTAGAATTTTTAATGAAACTGATTCCAAGAATTATAATTAAACATTATATTTATTGATCTACAAGAGAGAGAACAAAATATAAAAGGAAACTAATATTAAAATAAAAGAACCTTTTTTCGGTTAGCGCCTATTTACCTGTGAGCTTACACACACTCTGTGGTGACAATTAATTAATATATATACAACAAAAATCGCATATCCTAAATATCTGTTTATTCACTTATTTGCAGATTTCCTTTGAATATTTTCTCTCTATTTAATATCATAAACAGGCTCAGATATATGAGACAGCCTAAAATATAATGCTCGGTCAAATTAGTGATACTTATTAAATAAATAATATCACAATGGTGTTGGAATATTCTATATATATTTGTCTATTTTAGAGGTTGGAATACATGAAAATATGAAATTATAAAACTATTTTAGAGGCGTAATATTATTTTTAAAATAAAACAATTTCTACTGTCCTTACTGCGATGAAAATATGAATTTTAAAATATTTATATATTTTTCTTTATAAGTAAATAAATGACTATGAACTTTCATTTGAATAAATAATGTAATACTGTATTTTTAATAAAGGCGGACCCCAGTGTATAAAACCCCAGAAGGGTGTGGGTTCGATTCCCGCCCCTGGACACTTTTTATTTTTCCGTTCTCCATTACTCTTCATGTTTCACCTTTCCATACCTCATCCTCAAAGTTAGAAATGTCGCTATTTCTCTTTGAAAATAAATTTCGATTTTTAAAAGAAACCTTCGCGGTATAATTTTAATTTTCATTTTTTAGCTGAGAAAAAATATTTAGAAGTCATTGCTTGAAATTATTTCTTGATTCAGATGGAATTGTACATATAAAACATTTCTCTATCTCTGAATCTATGAATTATATCATTAAATCAAGAATTTCACTCTTTTCATCTAAAGCATTAAGGGTTGTAGAATTAGTTTTTTTAAGTATAAAATAATGTGGTTTTTATTCTTTGGTATATTTTTACACTTATCGTATATCTATCAAGGGTTGTTGAGGAAAGAAACAAGATAAACGAGACAAAAACAAAACGATATCAAAAAATAGCGGCGACAGTTAAAAAATTATCAGTTGAGTTTGCCAGATGTGAGGTAGTATATAAAGACTCAGTATTGACCGCTAGACACATCATCCCCTGACTAGCTCAGGTAAATACGGTACCTAGTACACAGAGTCAGTTTTGTGTACCAATAGGCAGATACTGTGAATACAGTGGTAGTAGTGCAGATATTTGAATATATTAAGAGAGTTATTTAAAAGTTCCTATATACGAGTATAAAGGTAATTTATATAAAATGTATTTATTTTATGGTTAAATAGTAGAGATAGTATACATAGTAATGTATTTTAACTGAAATATTCATGTTTAATCTACACTTGTATATACTGATATAGAAGGAAATTCTACTTTTGCAACGCCCAATTAAATAATCAGGTGATTTACGAGTATAATATCATAATACCCGTAGTGCTCCCAGTCTTAATGACAAAGGCAAACGCTTTTTACTTTACCCAATCATGATGGTTTTCAAATCTCCCCAACTTAAGTCTGGTCATCTACGGACAATGACTTTCCAGAATGGTTGCAAGGTTTTCCCACTGTGTACTAAGTGCAATTCTCAGCCTGCAACCCCAAGACATATTATTGACTGTATTGACTCATCCATTGATGAGCTCTACTCTTCCCCGGCAGACACCATCAAAAATCTCAAGCTTTACAAGCTTGATACCTTAGTGTGATTGAGTGGAGATAAGAAAGAAGAAGATATCATAATACCTTCCTGGTCCACTTTGATTATTTTTTGGCCGGGAAAGATTTTAACACTTATTATCTAAACCTACCTTTTCATTGATTGACTAAGTAGTGTTCTGATCTCACCTTGCTGATTCAATCAGGTTGGTATATGACGATTAATAATGCGGTTGGAATGATTTTTAGGTAGTATTTTTTGTTTTAAAAAATTTGTACTTTGGATGAAATTTTTATTTGCAGCTAAGAAATAAACATATGAATATTTAGGATATATCAAATCTGGAGAAATTAAGGTTAACCATCTTACAACTTGAATATATTTATATCAGAAGATTTTATCATTTAGGTTAATATTACAAGGTGCGTTCATTAATTTCCAGGATTGGTTAAAAAAATAAAATAAATAAAAAAGCTAGAGAAAATATTTTTTACAGAGTTGAATATTGGACATTCGACCACACCTGATTGAAAGCACGAGTCTCGTGGCGCACGCGCCGATCTAAAAATAGAACAAAACAACTTCCTTGTAAGGATCGCATTTCTAATTTTAAAATGGCCATTTTCGAAGAGCAGAGAATCTGCATTAAGTTTTGTTTTAAATTGAAAAAAAAAGTGATACTGAGACGTATGAATTGATTAAAGAAGCTTTTGGCGATGCAGCTTTATCCCGTTCAAGAACTTTTGAATGATTTTCACGCTTCCAAAAAGGTCGGGAAAAGGTAAACGATGATCAGCATACTGGGCGTCCAAGATCATTTCGTTGCGAGGAAAACAAGTTCAAAATAAAGGAGTTAATTAAATCTAACAGAAGAATTATCTTCAGTGACTGGACAATCTGTTTATTTGGGGATAATGAGGTGCTTTAGGGAGGCAGTGCGCCTTAAAAGACCTGAAAGATGGCTAAACAATGACTGGATACTTCACGTCGGTAATGCGCGGCCGCACACAGCCCATGTTGTTTTGCAGTTTTTGGCCAAGCATTCAACCATACAGATCCCTCATCCACCCTATTCCCCCGACTTAGCTCCCAAAGACTTTTTCCTCTATCCTAAATTGAAAATTAACTTGAAAGGACGGAAATTTGACAACGTTGATATGATACAAGCTGAATCGAAGGAACCTTGAGGAACCTCTCAAAGAGTGATTTTATCTCCTGCTTCGACAATTGGAAAAAAAGATGGAACGGGTGTATTGAGGCAGGAGGGGCATATTTTGAAAAATATTGAATTATTTTTTTATTTGTTTTATTTTTTCAAAGATACAGAGCAGTCCTGGAAATTAATGAACGCACCTTGTATATACTATTTTTAAAAAATTGGGAAACAGAATATGTACCACTGTAAATAAATTTAACTATATTGATTGCTCTATTTTAAATATATATAAATATTTGCAATTTAATATTTCTCATTAGAGGTAAAATATATTTTTAGGTTATATATATACATTTTTACTATTTAAAGGTTACCTGTTCAACTGTATTTTAACTAGAAAGGATATTGATAAAATAAAAGTGATAATAAAATGCAATTGAATTTTGTTTTAAATTATTTGAATATTTGTAATTTGTGTGAAAAGTAATAACATATCTCTATATGTCCTCAGAATGAAGATTGTGGCGGCCATCTTGCTGTGTTCCCTGGCCTTCGCGGCAGCGGTCCCCAACCGCTACCACAAGGACCACATCTCGGGCAGCAACCAGTACGAGGCCCAGCTGGCTAAACTCACCAACCGCCTGGCCTTCCAGCTCTACCCCTACTATGGCGGCCAGGACCCCAACGCCGTCTACTCCCCGCTGGCCATCTCCACCTCGCTGGCTATGATCTACAGCGCGGCCCGCGGCCAGACAGCCCGGGACATAGAGAGGACCCTGGGCTATGACGACCTCCAGGACGTGCACCAGTATTACAAGCAGTACTACCAGCAGAATAACGACTACAACTGGGCCTATGGGATCTACGTGGACCAGGACTACTCCATCCAAGAGTCCTACCAGCGACTGATCCAGAGCTACTACCAGTCTCCCGTGTCTAAGGTGGACTTTGACAACGGCGAGGAAGTCAGGCGGGAGATCAACGAGATGGTGAAGAGAGAGTCCCAGGGCAAGTTCCCCGAGTACCTGGAGGAGGACCTGGACCCCCGGACCAAGCTGTACTACCTGAGCGCTGCCTACTATGGCGGCAGTCTGAAGTACCACTCTGGCCAGACCTACACTGGCCAGTTCTACAACTACGGGGACCGTGACAGCCAGGTGAAGTACTGGACCCTGAAGGGCCCCATCTACTACTACTACTCCCAGGACTACAAGGCCGTCCGGATCCCCTACTATGATAACGAGTACCTCAGTCTGATGGTCGTGGTCCCCGAGCGCTACGAGGGTCTGGACCAGCTCAAGGAATATTTCTCGTACAAGACGTACAGCCATATCTTGTCCCAGATGTACCAGGAGGACGTGGAGGTCCACATTCCCGAGATCAAGCTGGACTACTACCAGCCTCTGTCTGATGTCCTCCAGCAGGCCGGATTCCAGGACATCTTCCGTGAAGGTGCAGACTTCTCCGGAATGTCCGGGGACCTCTACGTGTCCCAGGTGGGACACAGGGCCTATTTCGAGATGGAGGAACCCAGCAGCGACTACTCTCCCCACCACCACAGCTCGTCAGGCCGCACGGTGAAGGTGGACCATCCCTTCGTGTTCTACGTGGTGGAAAACCGCACTGGAATGATCTACTACTCCGGCTACTTCTCCCAGCTCTAAAAAAATATTAACATATTACTCGAATTGGTTGTCTTAATAAAATAATATTTGCATATTTCTGAAATTTTTATATTAAACACTATGCAAAGTATTTAACTTTTTAACATTTTAGTAAGTAGTGCAAAAATATAATAATGCCATAATATAAGTATTTTTTCCTATCATCTTAATAAATAAATTAAAATGAAATTACAATAAATTTTACAAATTAAGTTGAATCATTACGCAATAAATTTCATTAACTTATTGCGAAAGGATTAATCTATATTTAACATAGCTCACTTTACACATATATTTTACTGATATTAAAAAGATATGTGTAAAGTGAGCTATGTTAAATATAGATTATTAAAAATAATTTTACTTTTTTTCACAAATATTGCGGAATTGATTAAACTTGGCAAACATAGAGGGGCATTAGCAAACAATAGGTGATCGGTATTTCAAAATGATAGTCTTAATACAGAGCGAGAACAGAGTCGACTCAGTATTAAGTAGGATCCACGCAGACGGTGACATGTCTAGGTAGAGGTTCAATCAGACTACAGATGGCGTCCTGAGGAAAGGCTCTCCATTTCGTTTCAACCATTTGCCACAGTTCGTCTTCTGAACGAGGCTGAGGCAAGACATGCAAATGGCGTCCAATAATGTCCCAGACGTGCTCGATTGGTGAGAGGTCAGGAGAGTACTGTGGCCAGAAGAAGCATATGTACATCTTTCAGAATTTGTTGGCTAATGCGAGAGTGTGCGGGAGGGCCTTAACCTGCTGATAAAGGGAACACCCTGAAGGTGTAGGAGTGTCACCGGTCGTAGTACCGACCTGGAGTAATGTATTATCAAAGGAAAGAACAAAAACGTCAAGTGAAAAGTTTCTTTCAGTTTTTTCAATTTATACGAGATTTTGAGCATTTCTGCCCTTAAACAGTAATAAAATAAAATTGTATAAGAGAATAAATTGCTATATATGTCATAATAAAACGTATATTCTATTTACGTTACCAATTCATGCAGTCGTGGATGGTAAAAATGAATAATAACTTTTGTCCTAAAACTATATTTATTTTTTAATTATATTTCAAAAGCAAACAGTTTTTTTTTTGCCTACATAGACAACTAACTACGTTATTATTATTTTTGAAAAAAGCAAATTAAGTTATATTCTTTTTGTTTAGGATTCCTTTTCATTTTTAAAAATAAACTCTGTGTTTATTTCTTATTTTTACTTTGATTATTTAAATTATAATTTTAGTTGTATTATGAAAACAATTTTAATAAATATTATGGTTATGATTATAAAATTTTAATTATATTAATGAATAATAAAAATCATATTTTTATTATGTCATTTCTTCCCTCCAAGGATAAAAATTAGGGAGTAATTTTCAAAGTAAGTAAAAAAAAGTGTCAATATTATTTACATAGTTTATCAATTAAGATGGAGGATACCAACTGAAATTATATCAATGATGTTCCTCAATCCTTCTACATATTCTTATTTGTACCTTTGTTTTTGACAAGAGCTGAAAATTATCCAATCTTATTTGAATTTATAGAGAGAGAGGTGTCTCCTTCCTATAATTCATAAGGGGATTTACCTCATGAATCGAGTAGGCCTTCTCAGGGCTCTTAAGATTCAAAAGGTATTTTGCCACATGCCAAAGAAAAATTTATTTTTGAAAATACAAATTTATTTCTCCGAATGACAAATTGGTACCCAACATCTTATTACACATTTATTTGATTTGATCAAAATAAAAACATAAAATAATGGGTTATTTACTTCCATATAATAAAAAATTATTTACACATGAAGTTTTATTATTTATATAAAAAAGAATGTTCGAATATGAAATGTTCCATATAAGATTTGTGAGGGAAAAATATATAGAATCAGATAAGTGAATTTCTCAACAAATAAAATCAAAATGTAAAATATTTACAACAATTAAAAAGAAAAGTGTCAAGTTATATATAATATATTATTTATAACTTACAAAATATATAGTCTTCTATAGTCCTTGAGTGTTTCTAAAAGCTCAGTTTTATATTGAAATAGTACACCTTATTTGTGCACAAAATTTATATTCTCAAGGTTTAATTTTTAGGCGTAGTTATTTTTGGTATTGTCTTATTTATATTTATATTAAAAATAGACACTTCGGCCAGTTGGAGCTTTTTATTTTCTCAACGTTTCGACAAAAATCTTTTGTCTTCGTCAGGAGAATTAAATAAAAATAAACATTTGGCAAGGCGTTAAAAATTGTTCTGAGGTTTGCAAGGGCGTTCTCACGTGATTTTTCGAATTTAGTACAACATCTAAAGCGCGAGTCAAATAACAAATATTAAACTCGTCAAAGACTATGATCTTGGAAATAAAAATATATAATAATAAAATTATAATAAATTAAGTAAAAATAAATAAATAAAGTAATATAATAATAATAATCACAAAGAAAATTATATAGATTTCTAACTATTATGTCCATTTTTATCTAGCTTATTAACTACTTTTTAAATTTAAAAATGAAGAATATTGTTGCGGAATATCTTCAAAATTATTTATAGTTCTTTTCCCAAATTCTCGTGATACCCATCCCTCTAAAAATAATCTTTCCTTTTTAAATTTTATATTCCTGTGAAATATCTCAATATCATTCCAATTTGGCCTATGTCCTGAAAATAATGCATGTTCCCCAATTTTGCTTAACGCCCTTCTCCCCAATAAACCCTGTTGGTGTTCCTTAATTCTGGTCTCTAAATTTCGGCCGGTTTCTCCTACATAAATTTTGTCACATTCTGTGCATTTAATCCCATAAATTACGTTATTTGGTTTTGATGTGCTTATGTTATCCTTCATTATGTTATTTCTAGTTAAATATTCCCTTTTTGTTCCAGTACTGTACCAAATATTATATTTACATTTTTTCAAAATTCTAGATATTTCGTTATCAACTTCTCTAATATAAGGAATTATTATATTATTGTAACCTTCCGTAGTTCTATTCGAATTTGGCCTATCTATTTCATATCTTCTAATCCATTTATGTTAAGATTTTCCTGCCATTATTTAGTAAGAAGAGGGATTCTACTTTTTGCTACATTAGGTGCCACTTGTTGGTTTGTTTTTTCCTCTAAAGTGGGTTGGGTATTTTACTTTTTGTCAGTTTTAATTAAAATCCTTCTTTTGGGTGGTATGGCCTCAATTTGGATGAATGAATTACCATGGTAGTTTTTCCTCAATTAGATTGGGGTTTATCAATTTCCTAATTGACTGGGGATATCTGTTTTAAGATTGTAAATGGCCCAGACATTGTAGGCATTAATTTTCGGTTATCTGGATGGTAAAAGGTTTGCAACCAAACTTTATCGCCTACTTTAAAAGTGGAAGGTTGATAATGTTGATCATACCTAATTTTATTTATCTGATGGAATTTTAATGTATTATTATAGGCATTTGTTCTGGAAGTTTCTATAGGGGGGGTAAAATTCTGATTCTTTTAAGGGGGATCATAAGGGAGCTTACCATACAAAAGGTAAGAAGGAGTATAGCCTGTTATGGAATGGGGAGTATTATTATATTCATTTAGTACCGAATCTAACAATTTCGTCCATGGTATAGATTTTATTTTCAAGTTATTGAATTTACATCTTAACCTGATTATTATGGTTTGGGTAAGTCGTTCATTTAACTCATTACACTGAGGTCTTGATAATGAGGTCAATAATTGTTTAATGTTATTGTTAATCAAATATTTTCTAAATCTTGGTGAAGTAAATGATGGTGCCCTTGTCACTTAAAAATTGCTTTGGTTTTTGTATTTGAAATATTTTGTTTGGGCAATTTATATGAGTCAGTAGTTTGACTTTTTGAGGGGAAAGCCCAAATGTATCTAGTAGCATGATCTACGATGATGTGAAGGAATTACTTTGTAGAATTATAGTAATTTAGTCCACCTACTGTGTCTATAGACACGAGATCAAAAGGATCCTTAGCTGGGGGGAGACTTTCCAACAGACCAAATTTCTTCTGGGGAGATATTGAGTTGACACACCTCACAGTGTTTTACATAATTAGCAATATCTTGAATTAGGTAGGACCAATAATAGATAGGGGAAATTAGGTTTAACATTTTAGATACTCCTATATGGCCGTAATCTTGATGAGCTCTTATTAATACTTTTCTCTTAATGATGGTGGAAAAACACTTTTGATTAATCCTTTTTTCCTTATTGTTAGAAGTCCATTAAATTTAGTATATTTCCTATCATTAATGTTATCATCAAATTGAGCTTGTTTTAGTTCTGGATCAGAAACAAAATGAGCTATGAGGTATCTGCTGAGGAAATCAGCTTCTTTATTTTCAGTTCCTCCTATGTGTTTTATCTCAAAATCAAACATTGAGAGCTTTAAGCTCCATCTAAAAAATCGTCCTTTTGGGTTCTTTAAGTTCTTCAAGTACTTAAGACAAGCATGGTCTGTATGGATGGTGGAATGCACGCCATCTAAGTAGGGTAAAAAGAAATCCACAGAATCAATAATAGCAAGGCATTCTTGCTCAGTTAGACAATAGTTTGATTCATAAGATGTCATTCTACGGCTTCTATACGCTATTGGCTTTAAAATCCCATCGGGTTGTTCTTGTTTTAGGATAGATCCGATCTGTTCTTGGCTAGCATCCATGTAAATATGTATAGGATATTCAGGATTATAGATAGCCAATATAGGTTTTGAGGTTATTATATTTTTTAATTTAGAAAATGCGGTTTCGCATTCTTCGTCCCATTTCCATTTTACATCTTTTTTCAACAAATTATTCAAAGGGAGTCTGAGTTTAGCATAATTAGGGATAAATTTCGAGTAAATGTTAATAGATTCTAAAACTCGTTGTAAATCCTTTTTATTCCTTGAGGAATTCAATTTTCTAATCATTTCTATATTTTTAGTGCTATGTGAAAATTGATGGTTTGATATTTCATATCCTAGAAAAGAGAGAAATCTGATAAGTAGCGAATTTACATTTACTTAGTTGTAGCTTAATATTTTCCTTGATACAAATATCTAAAATTACTTTTAAATGGGTCAAATGTTCCTGAAAATTATTTGAAAATATAATGAAGTCATCGAAATAATTCATGCAAAAATCAACATCATATTTATTTAAAATTTGCCTCAAAACTCTTTGAAATTGACTTGGAGAATTTTTTAATCCAAAAGATAATTTATTAAATTCTTAAAGTCCGTGAGTGGTAGTAAAAGCTGTGTATTCTTTATCATCTGGGTGTATATCTAAATGGTGATAACCTAATAAAAGTTCTAGTGTAGTGAAGATATTAGCTTCTGAAAGCTTATCTAATATAAAATCTATTCTTGGTATGGGCTCAGAATCTCTTTTTATTATATCATTTAATTTTCTGTAGTCTATTACTAGTCGAATTTTACCTTCATTTCGCTTATTTACCAGCATAGCAGGAGATGCATAGGAGGATTAAGATGGTCTAATGACATTATATTTTAAAAGTTCTTCAATCTGTCTTTTAATTTCAATGTTGTCCGAGAAGGAAGGTCTAAAAGGCTTTAATGAAATAGGTGTTTGTGAGGTAAGTTTAATTCTAATTGGATCTGATTTAATATGTCCTATATCCATTTTATGGGCAGCAAAAGCTTCCTTATTTTCCTTAATTAATTTTATTAAATCAGATTTTTCATATGGTGAAAGTTTTTCATCAAATTCTACACAATTAAAATTTCTAAAATCATTTTCATTAGGAGGAATAATAGATGGAAATAAAGGAATTACGTTATGATGTGTGTAATTATTATTATTAGGGTTATGGTAATTAACATTAAGAATTCTACCAAATTGAGTATTTGTAAAATTTTAAAAATCAATGTCTAATTTAAATAATCTTATATGGTGTAAAGATAGCAATACATATTGCAAATCAATATCAGAGGAATAAAAATCAACATCTCTAGTAATAGATCCTATAGTTGTATCAATATTAATTTTTGAATTTATATTTAGTATACCGGATGTCTGATTAAAAAGAGGTAAATTATTAAAAGCAACATAGTTTGGTTGAATCTTATCTAACATGTGTTGAGGAATTATAGAGAATGTACAGCCAGTATCTATGAAAGCTATAATACCGATATTATTCATATTTAGATTTATATACAGACCTTGGCGTCAGGAGTGTTGAGGCGGAGCTGGTCGGCATTCGCTCGAAGGGGCTGCTGTCTGCGTCAAGGTATCCATGGATCGAGACGGCACGGACATGAAGCTTGCAGCTGGGGAGGCTTGTATGGCCTTCTCCCGAAACCAGCACCTATTCTCAGGATGGAAGCGTCCGGCATGTCCCCGGTTCAGGCAGATTCGGCAGGGACGTCTTTTAGAACCATAGTCCATAGGGCTTCTACCTGGATGTCTCCATTGCTTTTGTTGTACTTCCATTCTTGGGGCTATTTCCCTTTTGAAAGATGACTCCTCCATTTCCTTATGTCGATCATTTCTAATTTAGATACTAACGCGATCCATTCTTCTGGAGTGTCCACTTTAGATGTAATAACCAGTTTTCTAAAATCAGTTGTTAACCCGTTTGTCAGGCCTGTTGGGAATCTCTTATTGTTCAGACAATGAAACAACAAATACCAAGTTTACTTACAGCTGAAGTGGTTTTAAAGAATTAGGCAATTTTACCTTTTATGAAAGTATTTTAAATTTATTATTTTCAAAGAGAGAGAGAAAAGAACATTTAACAATTTACATTACAATTACTAATTTTGTAAACAAAACAAAAACACTCCTTTGTTCTCGTTTTTATATTACAGTGTTGTCAGTCTAAAAGTATTTCAAGATCATTGATTTACTATTCTTTTTTTTCAACAAGGCCTTCTATTAAATTTTCTTTTGTAATATTTGCTTTAGAAGCTAGGGACGTTTTTCTTAAAATAAATTTCAATCCCCTTTTCTGGATCATATTTCAATTCTATAAAAGCTGTGAATGGATTAACTTCTTGTTTATAGAAATGAGACAATAATTTATTTTCTAGTTCAGGCCAATTTGTAATATCCAAACAAGTCTCTACATAAAAATCAAAAGCTTTTTCCACTAAAAAATCTCCAACATTTTTCAATTTCCAGGTATCATTTAATTCTTCTAAGAAAGTATTCTGATTAAAATATTTGAGCCACGATTTTAGGGCTATACTTCCGTTAGGGTTAAATTTACATACGTTTAGTTTAGTGTTATCTGACATAGTATTTCTTTCTATTTGTAATATGTTACTTTTACCCCTGTCTTTTAACTTTGGCATTTATATTTAATATATAAAGAATTTTTTTAATATTCAAGTTGTAATTTTGAATTTTATAGTTAAAATTTTACATCTTTAAAGCAATTCTATTTTCGTCTTAACGTAAGACGTCTTTAAATAATAATCAATTATATATTTCTATTTCAATTTTCAATTAAGCTTTCTCTTTTTTATATACGAAATTGAAATCTACTGGAATATTTCTCGTACAGGGTGAAAATACATCCTGTCGACTTTAAAAATTTTAGTTGTCATAAAAAAAACGTATATTCTATTTACGTTACCAATTCATGCAGTCGTGGATGGTAAAAATGAATAATAACTTTTGTCCTAAAACTATATTTATTTTTTTATTATATTTCAAAAGCAAACAGTTTTTTTTTTTTGCATACATAGACAACTAACTACGTTATTATTATTTATAAAAAAAGCAAATTAAGTTATATTATTTTTGTTTAGGATTCCTTTTCATTTCAAAAAATTAGCTCTGTGTTTAATATCTTATTTTTACTTTGATTATATAAATTATAATTTTAGTTATATTATGAAAACAATTTAAATAAATATTATGGTTATGATTATAAAATTTTAATTATATTAATGAATAATAAAAATCATATTTTTATTATGTCATATATATATATATCAGCACATAATATATATTTAAAGATTTGTCTCTAGAGAAATATATGTGAATGAAAGAAAATATATATTTGAATATCAATATTTTTATAGATTGGTAACATGTCAATGATATCTTCTCATTATAGCCATTATAAAAACACCTCAATCATTCTTTTATGTCTGAAGACATTTTTCTCTCTAATCTTCCATTTTAAATTAAAAGAATCCTTGCACAACAAAGAATATTTTGGCTACTTTCACCTTAAACAGGCCTTTGCCTAGAATTCAAGTTATGTAAAGGTGAAATTCAATATTGTCTCATAATATATTCAATTGCTTCAGTTTCAGAGACAAGAACAAAATTGTTTGCTCACATGCCTATAAACGTTTTCTACAAGCTTTTCTCTGATTCGTTGACTAATGAGCTCTTTGTTAACATGTATTTCCAGGTTTACGAGTTTATTCTTCGGCAGAAAATTTAAGAATATCGTTTAAAACTGAAGGAAATATGACACTCAGAGATTCTTATATCTCAACACCAGTGTACCCGATCACCTTTTTTTTTCGATACTCTTTCTAGGTTTCTCTATTTTTATATTTAAATTCCAGGTCTAGTCAATATAAGAAGTAATGTCTTAATAATAATGTTTTGTGTGTCCATAGTGATAAGTCTAGAGAATAAGGATTATGAAGCATAGCTGTAACAGTTTTCGGGTACTCTTTAGAGTCAGGGGACAATCTGAAGACTGGCTTTTCTATCAGGAAAATAATTTTTTCTAAGATATTAATATGCTGTTTTTGAATACCTTTTCAATCTTTTTTGATATTCATTATCTCGGGACATCGTGTATTCTTAGGCTTGTCGAACGAATACCTCGTCAATTTTCATGAACCAATTTTGAACGCTTCGTCACGGACTAATTGTCAATGCTCTAACCTACAATTATGATATTTCTGAGGCTATTCTTCAAGACAGAAACAAAATCCCTGTGCCATTTTAAAACATTTCAAAATTTTTAATATGCCTTTTCATTTTTTCTCTACATCGAACATTAAATTTTTTTAAATGATATGGTCTTTATTGCTGTTGTTGTTTCTTATCCCCTTGTGTATAAATTACACAAATCCCATGAGTTCATGCTCCTCGAACTGCTTAGTAATAAGCAGCGGCCTCTCCCAAAGGTCCTGTTTAGTGCATATGGTCTTTATTAAAAGATTGAAAAGGATAAATACAATATAGGATCTTGATAATAAACCATTGGCAAATATTTTTTAAATTTTAAACAGAGGTTAATTATTTTTAAGCCATTGTTACTCTTATATTTCATATTACCTTGTTTCCTGCACATCTATATATATAAAAATGAATGTTTGTATGTTTGTATGTTTGTTGGTCTGTTTGTTTGTATGACTCCTATACAAATTCGCAGTAGTTCACTAATTCAAACCAAAATTTCCATACATAGGTAAAAAATAACGAGGATGACGATAGGCTATTTTAAAATATATATAATTCATTTATTAAAACTATATATTCAAATTATTCAACTTAGCTCACGAGCAGCGCCCTCTAGAACACTCAGGCGGGCGATGGCGGCGCGCGACGATTGGCTGCCGGCGCAGCACGTGACTTCCCTGCCCCCCCGCCGAGTAAATGAGATCTCCCGGCTGACGGCCGAGCAGCGCCCTCTAGAACGCGTGACGATTTTGACGTCGCGGGGCGCTCCCGGTTGGACAGTTGCGCGGGGGCAGAGTGACCTCGCGGGTGCCCTCCGGGAACTACGTCCATCTTCCATATGTAATATACATTTAATCGTGTAAACCCGGGCGTTGCCCGGGTCATTCGTCTACAAATTCGCAGTAGTTCACCAATTCAAACCAAAATTTCCATACATAGGTAAAAGAATACTGGGAAGACGATAGGCTATTTAAAAAATTTTGCTGTATCATGTTTGATTATCAGATACAAAATTATATCGGGAAAAACACTCCAAAAAACAGAGACCACGGGCGAAACAGGGTACATTTAATAGGGTAAAACCCGGGCGTTGCCCGGGTCATTCGGCTAGTAATTTATAAAACCTTTATAAGAAGAACGCTTTTCGAATACAACGATACATTAATAATAAATTTTCGGGGCCTACAGGCTCAAATATTTAGTGTTCAAGGACCACTAGAAACGCAAGACCTTAAAATAATATTTGTATGTAATTTCTTTGAAATTATTGAATAAGCTCTTATGAAGTCTGTATTTTATATCAAGGCTGCCTATCTCTCTTTATTTTGAAAAATGTTTGAATATCAATATTCAATTTGTAAAACATATTGCAGATAATTTGAATATATTCCGAATAAATATCTTCCAAGAATTTTTGTTCTTCTTTTCGACATTCAATTCAACACTTTGCTACCTGTTTCTAGAATGGGAATAATAGTTTTTTAATTTTTTGCTAGATACCCTGCTTTATGAGTTTTTCTATTTTTGCTTAATTATATTTTTGCTAGATATTTATTTATCACTTAGTTATTAATATTCGACACATTGAGAGAATATTAGAGTATTATCTATAGGCTCTAGAGGGTCAAAGAGAACTTTTAATATCATGACTATATAAAAGAGAGGTGTATATATATAGATATTTCCTAATATTAAAGTTAAAGTCAGGAGACATCCTCGATTTCATGGTGCTATGGAGGAGGACTCTATATAAATGTATTGTATCTATAAAACCCTTTGTATGCTAAAGCTAGTACTGATGGGTTTGTAAAGTTCTTATGTATTTAGAGAATAACTGTGAATTTTTTTGTTTAGTTATATAAGAAATTAATACCTTTGATCAAACACACGATAAATTCACATATTTAAACTTGTATATTATATATTGTGTGTATATAAAACTTAAAATATTTGCCATGTCCTAATAGATTACTTATACCCAGTTTTTCCTCATTACGACAATAACTTACCTTGGTCTAATTAGGATATGCTGGACAACTGATTCTGTTTCGCTAGAGTTGTGACTAAGTGAATGTTTGCCCAAACAATCTTCTTTAAATAGAGATTAATTAGTCTAATTATATTCGAATATTTTATTTAATTTTCACATTCCAAAGTGTAAAATATTAAAAATGACTCTGAATCTTGCGCTTCATCCTGTCAAATTTTATTCGGACAGGTCATATCAAATGTAAAACGTAGTCTGAACACAAAAATAAATATGCAATTTTTCAGTAATCGGCATATTATGGATGTGAAATAATAATAGTTATTTGAATAAACCAACCCTATATTGTGTCGGTGTTTTATCTAGATACCAGTCAAATATAGTGAAAACGTAGAGGTATATATGAGTTATTTTTATAATCCCAAGTTTTGAAACTATGACGATGAATACCTTCTGAACTAACTCATGGTGTCATAGATTTTCATCTGAATAGATCAAATTTTGAAAAACCTAATGCAAAAAAAATAACAAATAAACAAAAAGAACAATTAATTGTATTTATTTACGATTAAAAATTATTATTTGAAGTCAAAATATTATATCAAGTTTTACAAATAAACAGAATGAAGAACAGTCATAATAGCATGATATGATTCTCTTATTGATTAAGAAATTGTTACTTTTAGCGCGCTGTACTTGCATATACTCCATGTATTTTTATGTCCTCTGAAAATACTTTCAAGGGGGTTTGTATATTGCATATTCCTGATATTTAGTAACAATAAAAACAATAAATATGTTAATCAAGAGATATAATATCAATTTTTGAAATTTCTAAATTCACATTCAAGATTTGAGTCTAAATACACTGGTGACCAAAAGTTAAGTTACAATTTATATCTAATTACTAATTTAAAATTATATGAAGTAGTTTTCAAAAAACATATATTTATATTTTTCTGAAACATTTTTTCTATGTTTTATTTTTATATTGTAAATACTATTTACAATTTTTATCAATAATTAAGAATGATCAATGGTAAGAAATCAGAAAATAGATTTACAAAGGTTAAGATATAAACAGCTGGCCACCGTAAATGCAACACCATGAAAGAAGCATGCAAATAACATGAAATTTACAACATGCATTAGCGGAGGTGAGATATGAAAATGATTAGAATTTCAGCGCCGACGCACATCAAGCGCCTGTGGCTCTTATTCAAAGCACTATTTAAGGCTTGGAGATATTGACGATTTCAAGTTCGGCAATTGTGTTTTTCTTGTGTTTATTCAAAAAAAGGATCAATTATGCCTCGTAGAAAATAGCGTTCGTCTTTTGATCAAGTATCCGAGTTCGACAGAGGAAAGAAAGTGGCCTACCTAGATTTTGGATTAATAGGTAGTCGTGTTGGACGACACTAAACAACTGTAATGCGGATATGTGATCGTTGGATGCAAGAAGGTACGACGGACCGACGTTTTCGATCGCATCCACTGCACGTGCACTTCACGTGCTGACAGGCAAATTGTGCGCATGGCAGTGACATATCACTCAGTCACATCATGAACCGTAGCAAAGCACATTCAGTCTGTAACGCATCATCCATTGTCTGTTCGTTTCATTCGACGCCGTTTACAGCAGAGTGGTTTGTCCGCAAGACGTCTATTGCTTTGTCTACCCTTGACGCAGAAACACAGACGTCACCGCCGCCAATGGTGCGATGAAAGAAGGATGTGGACGGCAGAATGGAATGAAATTGTCTTCACTGAAGAGCCACGCTTCTGTCTGCAACACCACGATGATCGGATTCGAGTCTGGAAACACCGTGGAGAGAGGATGCTGAACAGCTGTGTTATGCACCGCCACACTGGTCCTGCAACGGGTATTATGGTATGGGGCGGTATTGGATATCACTCTCGCACTCCTCTAGTAGGCATTGCCTGTACTTTAAACAGCCAACGCTACATCTCCCTGGTGTTAGAGCCGGTTGTCCTTCCTTGGCCAGGGCTTGCCCACAGCTATATTTCAGCAGTATAATGCGCGACCACACATGGCACGCATTGTGCAAAGGTTCTTCGTCAATCGCCAGATTGAATTGCTTCCCTGGCCGGCTCGCTCTCTGGATCTTTCGCCGATAGAAAACATGTGGTCCATGGTTGTTCAACGATTGACCCAGATTAGATCCCCAGCTGCCACACCAGATCAACTTTGGCAACGTGTGGAAGCTGCTTGGTCTGCTGTACCCCAAGAACACATCCTAAGTCTCTTTGAATCAATGCCGAGGCGTGTGGCAGCGGTAATCTCCAGCAATGGCGGCTACTCTGGATACTGATTCTGGCAGGAACCACACTTCGCAGATGTCTATAAATTTAATCATTTGATACATAGTCAACATGTTATCTACAAAATAAATTTTGTTGTGATATCTTTTGTCTACCTTGGTGTTTTAATTTGGATGGCCCCAGCAGTGTATATATATTTACTCACTTAATGGGTGTGATCCTCTCGTACATTCTTTACACCTTATTTTATGCTCTTTTCAAGGTTATTAATCAGATCAATAGGAATTACAGTCCATTATTTTCGGAGAGCAGCCTTGAGCTCATCAAAGCTTCTGGAAGAAGGACAAAGACCAGCTACCCGTCTGTTAAAACTAACAAAAAATGTAAAAAATAATAAATCTGTTTAAGAAATCAAAATTATGGAGGTAGCGATAGGCAGGTGTTACTCTGGAGGAAATGATCAGCCTTATTGATGATTTAAATAATTATGAGGCTTTATTACACTATGAGATAAAATATACAAAATGAACTATTTCCAGTCTACAGGCTCGAGCTATCCGGGTAAGCCCGACTCAGCTTCCCTTCTTTCAACGTACTTTATCTTCTCTTTAGTTCAGGCCTTATTTCCTGCCTTTTACCTTGAGTTTTAGGCCTTATCTTCTGCCTTTTACCTTGAACTTTAGGCCTTATTTTCTACCTTTTACCTTGAACTTTTGGCCTTATTTTCTGCCTTTTACCTTGAACTTTAGGCCTTATTTTCTGCCTTTTACCTTGAACTTTAGGCCTTATTTTCTGCCTTTTACCTTGAACTTTAGGCCTTATTTTCTGCCTTTTACCTTGAGTTTTAGGCCTTATCTTCTGCCTTTTACCTTGAACTTTAGGCCTTATTTTCTGCCTTTTACCTTGAACTTTAGGCCTTATTTTCTGCCTTTTACCTTGAACTTTAGGCCTTATTTTCTGCCTTTTAACTTGAACTTTAGGCCTTATTTTCTGCCTTTTACCTTGAACTTTAGGCCTTATTTTCTGCCTTTTACCTTTAACTTTAGGCCTTATTTTCTGCCTTTTACCTTGAACTTTAGGCCTTGATTCTCTCCTGATCGGCAGACTCTCACCTCGGCAGACTCTTACTCGGCAGACTCTCACTCGGCAGACTCTTACTCGGCAGACTCTCACTCGGCAGACTCTTACTCGGCAGACTCTACTCGGCAGACTCTACTTCTCAGACTAAAACAATCTCTCCGCGCGCCTTCTTTTTATAGGGTCCCAAGCACGTGACCAAACCACATAAAAGACTACAAAAATCAAACCTAAACAAATGAATCTCTTCATCAAAAGAAAAATATGCAAAAAACCTATGCAAAAGACTTATGCAAAAAACGATGCAAAAAAACTATGCCAACTAGTTTCAACACTGTCTCTCAAGGGCATGCCAGGCATGTTCTATCGGATTCAAATCTGGAGACTTGGATGGCCAGTCCATTTTTTGAATTCCAGTGTCTTGAAAATACTGAGTAATTCATTGGAGACGAGCGTTATCGTCCATTAACACAAAATATCTGCCTTTTTTAGGACCCAACGAAAGAACATATGGCTCCTTGATCTCATCACAATACCTTTGACGAGTCAGGAAACCTCCTTCAAACACATGCAATCGGTGCCTGCCCACACCATCATACCGTCACCACCAAAATTGTATTTCTGCCCTTCAAGAGGAATATAATAAGATCGCATAAGAAAATAAATTGTTATATATATATATTTTTTTTTTTTTGATGGATCAAAATATTTATTTTACCAATATTTCAGTTGGCTAAACGCCAACCTTCATCAAGGTATTATAACATATTAATATGTATCAACCCAATTGTCAAAGATTTATTTATGAATTGCTCTATTTTCAAAAAATAAAATGTATATATATGCACACAAAACACAATATATATTGAGAGATTTGCAATTATTGCATAAATAAATGCGTGAATTATTTTATGACTGAAGACGTCTTGCTCTTTAATCTTCCGATTTAAATTAAAAGAATCCTTGCACAACAAAATATCCTTTGGCTACAACTCGCTTAAACAGGCCTAGAATTCAAGTCATGTAAAGATGGAATCCAATATTGTTCCATAATGTCCTTAATTGCTCCAACTTCAGGGAGAAAGACAAAATTTGTAGACTCACATTGCCTATCAACGTTATAAGTCAAATATCTATTACGTTTTTAGGATTTTTTTGCTAATGAGCTTTTTTTTAACATGTATTTCTACATTTACGAGTTTATTCTTCAGCAGAAAATTTAAGAATATCGTTTAAAACTGAAGGGAATATGACACTCAGAGATTCTTATATCTCAACACCAGGACTGTGTAGCTGATCACCTTTAATTTTCGATACTCTTACTAGGTTTCTTCGTTTTTCTTTTTAAGCACTCCAAGTCTAATCTATATAAGAAGTAATGTCTTAATAATAATGTTTTGTATTCATAGTGATAGGTCTGGAGAATAAGGATGATGAAGCAGAGCTGTAACAGTTTTCGGGTACTCTTTAGAGTCTCAGGGGACAACCTGAAGACTGGCTTTTCTATCAGAAAAATATTAGTTTTCTAAGATATTAATATCCTGTTTTTGAACAATTTTTCAACCTTTTTGGATATTTATTGTCTCTGGATATCGTGTGCTTCTTAGCTTGTCGATCAAATTCTACATAAATTTTAATAAAACCAATTTTAAACACTTCTGACGGCCCACTTACCCCATGCTTAAACCTACAATTATAGTATTTCTGGTGCTATTCTTCAAAACAGAAACAAAATTCTTATTCCAATTTAAAACACTTCAAAAATGTTTATATGTGATTTCCATTTTTCCTCTCTTCATTGAATATTAAAATTTTCAAATTATATTGTATTTTTATAAAAAGATAGAAAAGAATTAATAATATAGGATTTTGATTATAGTCTATAGGGAAATATTTTCTAAAGTTTAAAACAGTTATATTATTTGAGACTTTGTTACTCTTACGTTTCAAACTACCACGTTCGGGCAAATATGTTATTTGCAGAACTTTTGTATAAGAAGAAGCACCTCTCGAATACAAAGATATTTTAATGATAAAGTTTTGGAAACTATATCCACGAAATTTCAGTGTTTGAAGGGTCTACTACTGATGAACAGACCCTACAATAATATTTTTATTTCATTTTTATAAATATAATATTGAATTATAACTCTTATAATATCTTCATTTTATATCAATAGTATCTAGCCCTCTATATTTTGAAGAAAAATGATTACATTTTGATATTCAAATTTGTGGAATACATTTCTCTCGATTGAAGAATAGTAAATATTTTCAAATTACTGTAACAGGAATACTAAACACGTTATTATTTTAACAATCGCAATTTGATAATCAGAACTTTTGATAAAATCTAAAATTTGTTATTTCTGAACATATTTTTGAGTAAATACAACATATCGAATATGATTATAATTAAATATTATCAATATATACGTTTTTTTAAATTACATCCAATTGGAATTATTCATAGAATATTCTCAACACATTTTCTCTTCCTCTCAACATTCCAATCATTACTTTTCCACCGGTATCTAGTATGGGAATAATAAAGAAAATTCTTGCTAGATGTCCTGCTTGATGAGCTTTCTCGTCTGTTCGTTTTATTATCGTCGCTAGATATTTACCTATCACAAAAGTATCAATTCAAGTTATTATTAATGGAAATATTGAATGATAGAATTTCATCTAAGGCTATAGAGGTTCACAGAATACTTTTAATATTGGCACGTGGAAAATTAGGGAAGAATAACTTCGGGATGAGACAACAATTTACTTCAGGCAAAAACAAACTGTGAAACTTCATCCTGCCAAAATTTATTCGGACTGGTCATATCAAATATGAAATGTAGTCTGAACACAAAAATAAATACGCGTATTTTTCAGTTATCATAATATTATTTATTTCACATGGATGTGAAATTATGATAGTTACTTTGAAAAAAAACTACCCTATATTGTGTCCGAGTTTCATCTAGATATCTCTGTAAAATATAGTGAAAACGTAGAGGTATATATGGATTATTTTTATAATCCAAGTTTTGAAACTATGGCGAGGAATACCTTCTGCACTAACTTATATGGTGTTATAGAATTTCATCTGAATAGATCAAATTATGAGGAAATGAATACAAATAAAAACCCGACTAAACAAAGAAACAATTAATTGTATTTATATACAACTAAAGATTATTAAATCTAATCAAAATATGATATCATGTTCCTACAAATAAACACAATGAAGAAGAGCCATAATAGCATGTCATGATTCTCTTATTGATTAAGACATTGTTACTTTCAGCACGCTGTACTTGCATATACACAATGTATTTTTAAATATATCCTCTGAAAATACTTTAATGGGCATTTTTATATTGCATATTCTTTATTTTTAGCAACAAAAAAAAAACAAAAAATATGTTGAATCAAGAGATATAATATCATTTTTTGAAAATTCTAAATTCACGTGCAAGAGTTGAGTCAAAATACACAGGTGGCCAAAAGGAGTTAATTTACAATTGATATTTCATTAAATTTAAAATTATATAAAGTAGTTTTCATATATTTATATTTTTTCGAAATTTTTTTCTCTGTTTTCTTTTATATTTTGAAATACTCTATACTATGTTTATCAATAATTAGGGATTATTAATAGTCAGAGCTCAGAAAAAAGATTTACAAATGTTTAATAAAATAAATAACTCACTTAATAATGGATGCGATCCCCTTTTACAGCAATACATTCTTGACACCTGCTTCTCATAATCTTACAAGCTTATTAATTATTTGAATAGGAATTATAGTCTATTATTTTTGGAGAGCAGTCTTGAGCTCATCAAGGCTTCTGGGAGAGGGACTTTCATTTGTGAGAGAATAATTATTATCATATTTTCAAAATAAAGGCGCGCCTCATTAATAAACATTTGTCCATTTGTTAGTGTATATAACATATGTAGAAGTCATTGCTTGAGAATATATCTTGATTTGATAGATTTGTAGGTAAAAAATATTTTGCCGATTATATCTATGTATTAAATTATAAGAGAAGAGAAATCAGAAAATATTTCATACACTCCTATTCATCGATAGTATAAAAAGGGTATGTAGAAATAGTTTGTTAAAGTGTAATTTAATGTTTTTATATATATTATTAGGAATATTTTTATTCTTATCGTTCATATATCAAAGGCTCTTGAGGCAATAAAAAAGAAACAAGATAAACCAGGCAAAAACAAAGTGATAATAAAAATAGCAGCGACAGTTAAAAAATTATCAGTGAAGCTGCCAGGTGTGAGGCAGTATAAAAAGGTTTGGTATTGGCGTCTAGACACATCATATACTGACTACCTCAGGTAAGTACGGTAGCTAAGACAGTGTTGGTATTGTGACCCCAATGGGCAGATATTATGATTACAGTGATGGTAGTATAGAAACTTGAATATATTAAGAGTTGTTTAAAAGTTACTATATAAAAAACATTATAATTTATGGATGAATAGAAATGATGGAACACAAAGGTCATTAAATGACAAGGTATTTTAACTGAAAAATCATGTTTAACTTATGCTTGTATATACCGATATAGAAGTAAATTCAACTTTTGCAAGGCCCAATTAAATTATCAAGTGATTTTTAACATCATAATACCTTCCTGGTCCACTTTTCTCCTTTTTCACCTGTGATAGACTTTAATGCTCATTATCTTTTGAGTCAGAACTAACTCATTATATATTTACCTGCAATCATCTGTATGAAGAAAAGAAATTACTTTTTTAATAATACGAGCGCTAATCATTTATAATTCTATGCCTTGCTGTCAGAAATGGTTAAAGGAGACACAGTGCAATAGATTTATATAAATTTTGTAAGAAGGCGAGGAGGATAAGAGACAGGTGTAAATCGATTTATTATTATATATTTATATATATTTTTTTTTGCTCATCTCAATCCTGAATTATATATAGTACTTTTTTGTTAAATTCAATCCATTGTTATACTGGGAGAATCCTGTATGGGGCTTGATGCCTAATAAAGGTTTTTGTATGTGTGTGTAATGCTCATTATCTAAAAATACCTTTTCAGTGATTGATTAAGTGCCCTTTTGATCTCATCTTGCTAGTTCAATCAGTTATAGCACGATTAATAAATTGTGCAAAAGCTTTTTTAGTTGGATTTTCTTTAATTTTCATATTTTTGCACTTCAGTGATATCTCTATTTGAGAACCTTAGAAATAAATATATCAGTATTTGGGAATATCAAATAAGATCTCTATAGATGTTAACCGTCTTGAAACTTGAATGTTTTCAATTAGGAGTTTTTATTATTTAGGCTAATATGATCAATTTGAAAAGTTTTAAGAAAATATATATGCTTGTTAGTATTATAAATCATTTTGATTGCTCTAATCTCAATATATATATTTGTGATTTTATAATCCGCATTAGATATGCAATATATTTTCAAAATATTTTTATAGCAATTTGAATGGTTAGATTTTCAACTGTATTTTAGGAAATTAGATAAGATATATCGAGGATATAAGAGCGGTAATAAATTTCAATTAACTTCGTTTTATTTTTTGAATTTTGTTATTTGAAGAGTAATAACATATTTCCATGTGTCCTCAGAATGAAGATTGTGGCGGCCATCTTGCTGTGTTCCCTCGCCTTCGCGGCAGCGGTCCCCAACCGCTACCACAAGGACCACATCTCGGGGAGCAACCAGTACGAGGCCCAGCTGGCTAAACTCACCAACCGCCTGGCCTTCCAGCTCTACCCCTACTATGGCGGCCAGGACCCCAACGCCGTCTACTCCCCGCTGGCCATCTCCACCTCGCTGGCTATGATCTACGGCGCGGCCCGCGGCCAGACAGCCCGGGACATAGAGAGGACCCTGGGCTATGACGACCTCCAGGACGTGCACCAGTACTACAAGGACTTCTACGAGCAGAACAACGACTACAACTGGGCCTATGGGGTATACGTGGACCAAGACTACTCCATCCAGGAGTCCTACCAGCGACTGATCCAGAGCTACTACCAGTCTCCCGTGTCTAAGGTGGACTTTGACAACGGCGAGGAGGTCAGGCAGGAGATCAACGAGATGGTGAAGAGAGAGTCCCAGGGCAAGTTCCCCGAGTACCTGGAGGAGGACCTGGACCCCCGGACCAAGCTGTACTACCTGAGCGCTGCCTACTATGGCGGCAGTCTGAAGTACCACTCTGCCCAGACCTACACAGGCCAGTTCTACAACTACGGTGACCGTGACAGCCAGGTGAAGTACTGGACCCTGAAGGGCCCCATCTACTACTACTACTCCCAGGACTACAAGGCCGTCCGTATCCCCTACTATGATAACGAGTACCTCAGTCTGATGGTCGTTGTTCCCGAGCGCTACGAGGGTCTGGACCAGCTCAAGGAATACTTCTCGTACAAGACATACAGCCACATCTGGTCTCAGATGTACCAGGAGGACGTGGAGGTCCACATTCCTGAGTTCAAACTGGACTACTACCAGCCTCTGTCTGATGTCCTCCAGCAGGCCGGATTCCAGGACATCTTCCGTGAAGGTGCGGACTTCTCCGGAATGTCCGGGGACCTCTACGTGTCCCAGGTGGGACACAGGGCCTATTTCGAGATGGAGGAACCCAGCAGCGACTACTCTCCCCACCACCACTACCACAGCTCGTCAGGCCGCACGGTGAAGGTGGACCGTCCCTTCGTCTTCTACGTGGTGGACCACCGCACTGGGATGATCTACTACTCTGGCTACTTCTCCCAGTTCTAAGAAAAATTAACCTCTTCCTTGAATTGGTTTTATTAATAAAATAATATTTGCATATTTTTGATATTTTCATATTTCAACCACAAAGTATTTATTTTTTAATATCTAAAAATATATTGTGAAAATAGCATTTTTTGTGTTTTCAAGAAACGGCGGAATGTCAGGATAATTAACTCTATGTACAAGTTATAAGTGCAATTTTTTAAAAATACTTTTGAGGTATACTGAGGGCCCTTCTCAGTAGTAAAAATATTTATCCCAAAAATGAGCCCGCTAGATCTATATGTAAATGTCACCGTCGAACATTGGGATATGTTGTTGGGTGCAATGGTACTCTAGGAGGCATCTTTGCCAGCATCTGACAGGGAGCACATTGCTTAACCTTACTTTCAATGTCCTCGTTTATACCAGGCCACCATACATAACTTCTAATTTTGACTTTCATCTGGGACATTCCAGGATGCCCTTCATGTTACAAGTCCAATTTTTCCAACCCATAGTAGGAATCACAACTCTACTTCCTCATAGGAGACAATCTTGAACCAAAGATAATTCTGATATTCTCTCATATTAAGATTTCAATTCAAGACTCACATTATGGGGCCAACTTGTTTTGGTATATTTCAGAACTTGTGAGAACACAACATCTCTATGAGACCAATTTCTTATTCGTTGTCGATTAACGAATTGATTATCTTTATCCATCAACATCACTAAAGATATATCTTGAGTCATCCCCTTATTCAATATAGAATACTCTATAGATTCTCTATAGACTAACCTACTCAGACCATCAGCAGTTCCCACAGAGATCTTCCTTTATTAAAAACTCTCATTTAACTCGCTTTCATGTTTGTATTTCCACAAATCTTGTAATACATTTTTAATATACTTCTAGAGCATGTAGGAATCTAGAATTTTGTACACTTTTCAGAACCCGATGACGATGCATATTGCCAAATATCTGCTTTCTGGGTTGTCAGGGGGGGGGGGCTGGGAATGGACAAATTTCCAAATTGCCTTTCAAAATTTGTAAATTAATTTTAATATGCTTCCAGACCACCTAAAAGTATGAAATTTGTTAACACTTGCTCAGTTAAATTAACAATGGAGGTGTACAAATTTTCAGACATCTTGGTGGTTGGGGTAATGGGGAATGAGCCCATTTCTATATTTCTTTTTATATGTTATGTTTTACACAATGTCAAGTCGGAAACTGTTGGGAGTTGCGAATTGATTTTTTCAGAGATTGTTCAAGAGCCCAAACGAGTTATAAATCCGAATATTCAGTCTCCTATCTAAAACCCTCCTTGGACTTACAAGCAAAAGATCTGCCAAAAGTCAATGATATATATTAATATACCTGTTAAAATCCAATAATCTGATTTCAATATCATCATAATATATTTATATTCATTATATATTGTTGCACCAAGTTACAGCTTTGCAGGGTCGTCCACCTTGGTTTCCTCCTTCTTGGTGTTATACACCTTTCCCGAGCGGGTTTCCATACAATATGTATATATATTTGATTATATAATACCACCTGTTTCACGACACACCATTATAAATAGTTCCCTTTCTCAATTAATATTTTGTTACTTTTGGCTAAAATGAATCAATTGAATAATCATAATCAAAATAAAATATGTACCAATTACTTTCTGCAATAATTCAATGTGTTCTCCGTATCTTGGTAATAAAATTCAATGAATTTAGGGTTCCTGCAAACCAAAAGTAAAGAGATATTTCAGTCAGGATTTTGCTTACATCACTCCCCCCTCCCGCCTCGTACGAGGAATTGACCAATCCGCTGCGAGAAAATTTGCATCTATTTAAGGCCTAAACCCCACTGATAGCGATTTTAAAAGTCTCAACAAGGCATCAATGAAAAATTTCCCTAGAAATAAATCTTCTGGAAACTATCTAAAATCTTGGACTTCCACAGCCATTGTAAGAAGTATAAAACCAAAAGACTTAAATTTGACTGATAACACGTGTAGAGTTAAAGAGATCTTTTGAAAAGGAACTAGGATTAATTACATATTTATTATTTTTAAATAAATTAACCCCTCCCCTAATATATCATAGTTTGTGAATTGTTTATATATGTCGTAACCCCGGGTAATCCGACAAGTGAGTTTGGGGCAGTCGGGGTTAAGAAGCAAGGCGGGCGGCGGGAAGTCCGCACGGGACAGTAAGGACAATTTTGGGATCAAAAGACGCTCTCTCAGGACATTTTAAGTGGCACCTGGGCCGGGGCGAAGTCGAAGACTACCAGAGGAAGGCTCGGCGTCAGGCCTGGAACCACGGGGAGCAGGAGCAGCCAAGATGGCGGCCGTGAGATGACAACAGACCTAACACTGAGCGTGCCTGTCAGGGATCAACTGCCTTTTTCGTCCGGCAAACCACTCTTTTTTATCCCGGATCCTCGGAGGTTGTTTATGATTGATCAGTGACTTATGCAATTCAACCCCCCCCCCCCCCCCATCTACGGCTCCGTTTGCAAACTGGTGCACTCCTGAGACGACTTATGGGATGACGCCATACTTTAATGCTTACATTCCAGATTAAGATTTTACATATTAACAAAGTATTAAAAATAATTAATAATGTTATAATTTATATGGGTTTATACTAATTTAAAACTATGTGGCCTATCCTATGTTACAAAAATAATAATTAATTAAGTTGTATCATATATATAATAACGTTGTAATATATCAATTAATATAAATACATGAAAGTCTGGGCATGTATAGCAGATGGGGACAAAGGTAACGGTAATTAATATGGTACACAGACTTAAATAAGGATTATTAACTCAATTAACTATTTTTAAATTAAGATATATATGATAATAATACTGGGTTTAATAGGAATATTTATAACCCTGGTTTCTGGAGTGCAGAGCGCCAACTACCTGGGAAGTCCAGTTCACCAGTATGAACTAGTTCAATGCGTTTTTAATCGCATCCTGATTTGATTACTGAGCTGAACCAGTTGACCAGGAAGTCCCATACTGAGTTTGAGTCTGGGAAGCTGGCCATAGATGTAGGATTGAGATGGTTCAGTCCAAGCAGGACTACAGATAGAGAGATTAATAACCCAGGTTCCTGGAGCGCAGAACGCCAGCTACCTGGCTACTAGGTTTAATATTGATGTTCATATTTAAATATTTTGATGAGATTTCGTATATATTTCAACTTTTAATTCTAAATTTTGTAATTTCATGACTAAAAACTTACTAAATAATTGATACATAAAATAGATTTTTATATACTAAAAAGGAAAATATATTTTATCTCTTCTGTTATTGAGCAATTAGATGTAAATGAGTGAAAATAAAAGCGGCGGGGGAATAACATCTTTAATTTCGAACCTAATGTGATTTAATATGCAGCAACTATTAGAGATTTTTATAAGTATTTGCTAATTTTTTTACCTCTTCTCTAAATATGATCGTCCCCGCCGCTTTTATTTTCACTCATATACATCTAATTACTCAATGAAAGAAGATAATTTTTTTTTCCTTTTCAGTACATTTAAATAAAAGATTTTTTAAATGTATTTTTATTTATTAATATTATATATAATATTGTCACACGATAGTGATGATGATGAGTCGTTCAAATTTTTGAAAAAATAAAGATTTTGGAATTTATTGATAAACTAAAAGTATATGAATTGCGTTCAAGATTTATTTACAATCAATACTATCGAGCAAGCAATGTGATTCACATTGTAGCAAATAAAAAATGACAAATATAAGTATGAACCTGCTTCTATTTTTTACTTGCTTAACTATTCTCTATGACATTGCACCCTTTCTAAGTCTAACAACGTTTCGCTGTAAGAACGTTATTAGAACATGTCTACTTGGTCGGAAGGTTCGTGGTATGGTTTCATCCTAAGCACGTGGACAAGATTTCTTTTCTGGCGCCTGCGCAATGATGTGTCTACAGGTTCGACTCCGTAGGTAACGTTGGATAGTTTCCTCGTCGCCTTATACGGTCCAAAGTACCTTTTCATCAATTTTTCACGAATGAAGACATTAAAACGCGAATGTTTATTTTCACAATATTGCTTCATCGCAGTAAGGACAGTAGAAGTTTGATTTATTTGTGAAAAGAAACATTCGCGTCTTAATGTCTTCATTCGTTATATATAGATGACGCGTTATTGCTTTGTATTAATTTATGTCTAACATGTCTTTATTGTTTGCGGAAGAGCCTTGCTCGATGCAACTATTAAAATGTAATTCTATTTTCCTAAAAGCGTATGTCCATAGTTTACTTAAATAGCATTTCTGAGCTCTCACCCTTCAGTGTAGCATACAAAGGCAGAATGATCCAATACAGTTTTAGAGCTCTAGGGAAGCGATCTGGTGGATTAAATTGGCGAAACCGCTGATAGGCCAAGCCCCCTCAATTATTTCCATCACAGTAAGGACAGTAAAAGTTTGATTTATTTGTGAAAAGAAACATTCGCGTCTTAATGTTTTCATTCGTTACATATAGATGGCATGCTATTTCTTTGTATTAATTTTTCAGAAAGACCGGTCAGGAATTAAATTTCAGACAATATCATCCATCCTGTAGTCTGATTCTTCGTGTTTGGAAACGTATCTTATTTTGTCACTTTCTTGGGCTTTTATAGTTTCCAATTGTCGAGCTTCTTCAACTCTGGTTGCGATCTTCTGACTGTGCTTTTCTTAAAAGTCTTCATTTGGGTTCAGGAATAGAGTGTCTACAGTCGTTTCAGCTTCGCGTCCATGAATCAGTTTGAATGGGCCTGTCATATCCTATTGGGCTATGTTGTGAGCAAAAAGGTTTTAAGAAAGGATGACATTGTTGTAATGTGTATGAGTTGTCTGAACAAACTCGCTACGACTTACAAGTTGAACTGAATGTTTATTCAATCTAGCAATCTTCTTATATACAAAATAGAGATAAAAAGGAAATAATTTACATAAGTTTTTAAAACAATTGACAAATGGAATAATTTTGCATAGTTAACAATAGGTAACAATTATAACACTTAACATAGGTTATTTACATATCACAACATGTTTCCCCTCTGCTACAACAATTAAAGAATGTCACGAATCTAGACAACCATCAACAATCAGATCAGGCAAATCAAAAGGCGGTTGACATGCGTCCCCTCTGCTTAAAAACCAAATCTTTGTGGTTTTCTTAACTCTCTTCCAAACCTTGAAAACCGGGGCCTTCCGGATGGTTCTGGTGCAATCCCAGCGGATGTAGTCGCGCCTTCCCTCTGGTCAATATTGGTCTCTTCACTTGACCGCTGTATCGGGGCTGTGAATGACTCGCCCATCGTTGGACTGTCGCACTGCGGATGTTGAGCTTCTGGGGAGTCGGTAATTGGTTCTGAAGACAACTGGCTTTTTTCGTAGCCTCCATCCCTTGGCCTAATAAATTGTTGATTTCTTATCAACCTATTTCCCGATGGTGTCACAACTTCAAAGCTCTGAGGAGAATCAGCCTGCGCTGAAATCTTGACCGGTGTCCATGTCTCCCTTGGATGTATTTGACACCATGCATCCTCTCCTACATTGACCTTGGGATAGCTTTTACTATTTCTGTCATACTGCTCTTTCATTGAGCTCTGTCTTTTTCTTTTGGCATTCTCTATACTTCTCCAATTAGTTTGATAGGGTCTATATAGCGGTGTAATTCTGGGGATCTGACATCGAAGGCTCCTCGATAAACATAGCTGTGCGGGTGACGGTAGGTCATTTTTTGGTGTATTCCTATATGCCAGAATAGCCAGATATGGGTCGGACCCTTCATCTCTACATTTGATTAGTTGATTTTTTATTGTTTGAATGTTTCTCTCGGCCAGACCATTAGATCTATGAAGGTGTGGACTTGAAAATAGCTGTTTTATACCCCATCTTATACAGAAGTCAGTCATAATCTCTGAGCGAAACGGTGGTCCATTGTCGGACATCATGGTTTCCGGAATCCCGAATCGTGCAAATGTTTCTCTCAATTTATTTTTTACATTAATCGCCGTAGGTGGGTCCAATGTAAATACCTCCGGGTAGCCACTATATCTGTCGACCACTAACAAATGGGGCTTTTTCTAAATATAAAATATGTCCAATGATACTGTCTGCCATGGATAATCTGGAACTGGGAAAGGCTTTAACGGCTGCCGTATTTTTGATTTCTGATGTTTTTGACAAATTTCACAATTTTTTACTTTTTCAGCAATGTCGATGGACATTCTCGGCCAAAATAAAGATTCTCGCGCCAAACCCTGAATTGCAGATATCCCTTGGTGCGATTGGTGCAACAAATTAAGCATATTATTCCTTTGTGTCTTCGGAATCACTATGGCCGATCCTGTGCATAATAGATCATTCCATAAATACAAACGGTGTCTGAAATCGAAAAATGCTTTGGCATCTTCATCGACGTCTTTTTTGCATATAGGCCATCCCTCAATCACATAATCGATTACTTTAACCAAAGCAGGATCCTCTCGGGTATCTTTCTGCATCGCTACCAGTTTTTCGTCCGAGATATTAACACGTACCATCTTGACCATTCTTTTGTCTTCAAGAAAAGGCGTTGGTAGTTCGTCCATGGGGTGAGTATCCCTGGATAGGGTATCAGCCACAATCAAGTATTTTCCTGGTTTGTACTGCAATTTGAAGTCAAATGCTATAAGCTTCATTACTAATCTTTGTAGACGCGGAGATATATCACTCAGCGGTTTTTTGACTAGAGGCAATAAAGGCTGGTGATCCGTCTGTACAACGAAAGTGTGTCCTGACAATAGATATTCGAACTTTTTTCATCCATAATAAACACTCAGTAACTCCTTCTCAATCTGAGAGTACTGTTTCTGCGAGTCGCTAAATGACGCGGATGCGAATGCTAGAGGTCGATCTTCCTGTAGCAGAGCAGCTCCCATTGCATCTTTGCTGGCATCACACTGCAAAATCAGCATCTTGCTTTTGTCAAAATGTGCCAACGAAGGAGCATTCCTCACGCATTCCTTAATATTATCGAATTCCCCATTCTGTTTAGGCCCCCAATGCCAGACAACATTCTTTCTTAATATTCCTCTTATATTGGATGTGGACGCAGCTAAATTTGGAATGAATTTTCCTAAGTAATTATAAAGACCCATGATTCTTTGCAGCGACTTTTTATCCTCTGGCCTTTTAAAGGTAATTAATTTATCAATCTTATTTGGCTCTGGATCAATTCCATTTTGTGATATCACATGGCCCAAGAAACGAACTTTCGTTAGACATATTTGAGCCTTTGTTAAATCAAATTTGATATTTTTTTCTTTTGCTTTTTCTAGAATTCCCTTTAATTTTTTATTGTGCTCTTGAATGGTATCCGCATATATCAGCAAATCGTCTACATATGTAATATTTTGAAAGCTATCCCTAAAGATATTCGTCATTTTCTCAACAAAAATTTGTGCCGATATTTTCAAACCAAATGGCAATCGGTTATATCTGAATTTGTCAAATGGCGTGGTCATCACCAACAGATCTCTGCATTCCTTTGCAACCGGAATATGCCAATAGGCTGATTTCACGTCTAACACGGTATAATACTTAGCTTTGGGTATCTCGTGCAATAGTTCAGCTGGAGCCGGAGTCTGGAAATGTCTTCCCACAAGGGCCTCATTTAATTTCCGAGGATCCAGGCATATTCTGATTTGACCAGATTTTTTTTTTACAACGACCATAGGATGAGACCACTCTGTTTCATGATATATTTTTGTTACGATTCCTTGCTTCACCATCTTTTCCAATTCAGACTGAACTTCGGCTCCGAGGCTTGTTGGGATGCGCCTGGGAGGGACTTGCACAGGAGAATATTCAGGCTTTGTGTAAATCTTACATTCCGAGTTGATTAATCCTACTCCTTGAAATACTTCGTGGTATTGTTCGAGGATTTTTTGAGTTTCAGAACACAATTTCATTTCATCCGTGTTTATATGATTAATTCGTCTCAATATTTCAAGCTTCTCGCAAGTATCGCCCGTGATAAGTGTCTGCGCTTCTACATCGGCTACGATAAATTCAAACATTCCTTTCTTTTCACCATATTGGCATAGCACATTGCATTTGCCGACGATAGGCAATTCTGTATTTCCATATGCGAACGCCTTTAATGACGTGGGTCTGATTTCTGGTCTTGATGGCCATTGGTTAATTACTTTATGAGGAAGCACATTTATCTGTGCGCCAGTGTCCAAATGTACCGTGGTCTTCTTGCCATTAATTATTATTACCGCGGACCACTTGTCCGACCGAACAGTCTTTACAGCAACTTCATTTAGATTTATCTCGTCACAGGATTCTTCAGCTTCACTTTCCGCTAAGAGATTTCTTATACGTTTTGTTCGGCAAACTACTGAGAAATGATTGGTTTTTCCGCATGCATTACATTTCTTCCCATATGCTGGACACTTTCCATACTTGTGTCGTTGTCCACACCACTTACATGGTTCTATTATTCTTTCTCTTCTCGGGTTTATACCGCTTGGTCCTGCTTCTGCATTTTCCATTCGAATTGTATCTTTCACCCAATTACGTTTTTCAATTTTTTCAATCATTTTTTGCTCATTCAACGATGCTACTTGTGAACATGTTGACTCGGAGATCACAGCTATCGAAATTGCCCTTGGTAGTGTCAACTGTGGATCTTCTAACAATTTTCTTTTCACTTCTCGGTCAAGTATTCCAATTATAAGGCGATCCCTTATGAGAGATTCTGTTAAATTCTCGAATTCACATTCTTGTGCCAGATGCTTTAATTCTGTGACAAATCCCATGATTCCCTGCCTTTCCTTTTGTACACAGGTAAAAAATGCATTTCTCCTTTGAATCTTATTTTTGAAGGGCTTAAAATGGTTCGTAAGCATATCAAGCATTTCCTTTACATTTGGGTAGGTATCATTTTCACTTATGTGAAATGTTTTGTATATCATCACTGTTTTCTCACCAGCAATATGCTTCAAGATTGCTCGCTGACGCACCAGCGGCATGCTTTCTAAATTTACCGCTATTGCAAAAATTTCAAACGACTCTCTCCAGGTTTCCCATTTTTTCTCGTTGCTGTACGGGACAAAATCCGCCGGCGGCTTGATTCCTTCCATTCTACTCAATGTTGAATTAATCTGTTTTAATTCGATACTTTTGTCGGCTGCGCCATGTTGTAATGTGTATGAGTTGTCTGAACAAACTCGCTACGACTTACAAGTTGAACTGAATGTTTATTCAATCTAGCAATCTTCTTATATACAAAATAGAGATAAAAAGGAAATAATTTACATAAGTTTTTTTTTAAAACAATTGACAAATGGAATAATTTTGCATAGTTAACAATAGGTAACAATTATAACACTTAACATAGGTTATTTACATATCACAACAGACATCTCAATATTTTTGTTCGACGCTCGCACACATTGTTCTCACACACAGACGAAGCTGATCTGTTCAAGTGATAATTACAGCGGGACGCTGTTCATCTAGGAAGGGAACAATGTCAATGGATAATTATTCTAAATACTCTGTTGTTAGTTTATCAACTAAGATAATCGGCTTTGTCCATACTCTTACCATTCTTGTAATTAATCACTTGTAAAAGTTATCATAATGTAAAAATTTCACAAAGATTTTGTTAATAAATTGTTTTTAATATAAACTTTTATAATATTTGTCTTCTCTGCATTTACAATATTTAGAAGTCATTTCTTGAAAATATTTCTTGATTTTGATAAAATTTTACATATAAAACTTTTTGCCTATTATGTATATAAGGTAGGATCAAAAGGTTCGCGAACTTTTTTTAATTAATTTAAATAATTAATTGTAAAAGTATTGTAATTTAAACATCAAATATTTCAAATTAGTAGCCTTGGTTGTCTACACATTTTTCCAGCGTGAAAAAAAGCTGTTGAAATACTAGTTCAAAGTCAATTTTTCTAATCTTGTTTAGCTCCACCGTTGCATTTTCAATTACTTCTGATGACGATGAAAAGCGCCTCCCTTTTAACGTTATTCTAAGTTTTGGAAAGAAGAATAAATCACATGGGGCGATATCAGGAGAGTAAGGAGGATGCGGCAAGACAGATACAGAGTGTTTGGCTAAATAGTCTTGAACAATAATGGCTCTATGAGCAGGGGCATTATCATGTAGCAATTTCCATTGTTTTGATTTAAAGAGTTGGTTTATTTTTCTTCTTATCGCATCAGGAAGGGGCACAAGTATTTCTTTGTATGCCTGTTTGTTAATAGTAACCCCCTCTTTAATAAATTGATAATAGACAAGTCCTTGATAATCGAAAAACACTACAAGCATTACTTTTCCTTTGGACTTGTCAAGACGAACTTTCTTCTTCCTAGGAGAACTTGGTGTGTGTCATTCGAGTGATTGTTTTTTTGGTTTGTGGATCAAAAAGAAAGCACCATGTTTCATCACCAGTTATTATTGTTTTAAAAAATTCAGAATCATTATTTACAGTTTCAATTAAATCTTTGCAAATTGATAATCTGGTTTCTCTTTGTTGATCTGTTAAATTTCGTGGGACAAAATAACCATAAAGTTTTTTAATGTTTAAATGTTCACCAATAATTTTTTACTATTACCATACGAAATTTCAAGTATTTCTGATAAATTATCAATAGTAATTTTTATATCAGCAACAATTAAATCACGTACCTTTCCAATATTGCGATCCGTTGTTGACGTCAATGGCCGACCTGACCTTGAATCATTTGCGATGCTCTTACGGCCATCTTTAAAACGTTTATACCAGAAATAAACTTGTATTCGAGACAATTTTTCGACTTCATAAGCTTCATTCATTAATGCTAATGTCTCTGTGAAAGAATTTTAATTTTACACAAAATTTGATATTTGCTCTTTGCTCAAATGATGACATTGCAGAAACCGACGCGAGCTAAATACTTACAACAAAAATATGCCTAAAATGAAAACTATGCATGCGCATTTACTGGCGTTGCTAAATTGAATTATAGTTTTGGCTTTGTTCTTCACTGTATTTTTTTTTTTTTTGCAATTTTCAAAAGTTGTTTTATATTTTATTTTTTAAAAGTTCGGGAACCTTTTGATCCTACCGTGTATGTATTAAATCATATGATCAATAATTTAACTCTCTCGCTCGTTTAGAGTATTAAAAGTGTATGAAGAAATGTTTTATTGAAGTGTAATCTAATATTTTTATTCTTCGATATATTTTTATACTTATCATATATATCAAAGGTTGTTGGGGTAACAAAAAAGAAACAAGATAAACGAGACAAAAACAAAGTGATAATAAAAATAGAAACGACAGTTAAAAAATTATCAGTGGAGGTTGCCAGATGTGAGGCAGTATATAAAGACTCAGTATTGGCGTCTAGACACATCATCCTCTGACCACCTCAGGTAAGTACGGTACCTAGTACAGTGGTCAGATACTGTAAATACAGCACTGGTAGTGTAGAAACTTGAACATAAAAATAATTACTTGAGACGTTAATATATAAATATTATAGGTTGTGATTATATATAATAGTAATAGTACTGTTCATTAAGAAGTAAGGTATGCTGATGGGGAAATTATGCTTGATTTATTCTTGTATACCTATAGAAGGAAATTTAACGTTTGCAACGTCCAATTACAAAAGAAGGGGATTTTGACAGCATAATGCCTTTCTGGTCCACTTTTATCATTTTCACATGTGAAAGAATTTAACACACATTATCTAAAATTACATTTCTATTGAAGAAACGAGAAGTATTTCGATCTGACGTAGCTGGTTCAATGAGTTATATCCGGAATCGTAAGGCGCTTTAAATGCTTCTGTAGGTTGTATTTATGGATTTTTCAGTAATATGAATTTGGACGATATCTCGTTGAACATAGAAATAAAAATATAAATATTTAGGGTGATAGCAAATATGATCTATATGGAGGTTGGCCATTTTAGAACCTAATGTTATTTATCAGAATATGTTATCATTTAGGCTAATATTTTGCTCAATTAGAAAGTTTTGGTAATCATATATGGAAACATTTTATAGAGATGTGATAATATGGATTGCTTTATTTTCAATAATACGATTTTTAAAATATATATTAGCATTATTGATTCAATATAGTTTTAAAATATTTATCCTAGTATTTCTAAAAATCGCTGTTTTCAACTGTATTTTGAGAAGTAGATAAGATATCGATATAAAGGGAAAGATATGAAATTTAATTCAATTTTGTTCAAAATATATCTACGAATATTTGTAATTTGACGAGTAATAACATATTGACTTTTGTCCTCAGAATGAAGATTGTGGCGGCCATCTTGCTGTGTTCCCTTGCTTTTGCTGCAGCGGTCCCCAACCGCTACCACAAGGACCACATCTCGGGGAGCAACCAGTACGAGGCCCAGCTGGCTAAACTCACCAACCGCCTGGCCTTCCAGCTCTACCCCTACTATGGTGGCCAGGACCCCAACGCCGTCTACTCCCCGCTGGCCATCTCCACCTCGCTGGCCATGATCTACGGCGCGACCCGCGGCCAGACAGCCCGGGACATAGAGAAGACCCTGGACTATGACGACCTTCAGGACGTGCACCAGTACTACAAGGACTTCTACAAGCAGAACAACGACTACAACTGGGCCTACGGGGTCTACGTGGACCAGGATTACTCCATCCAGGAGCCCTACCAGCGACTGATCCAGAGCTACTACCAGTCTCCTGTGTCTAAGGTGGACTTTGACAACGGCGAGGAAGTCAGACGGGAGATCAACGAGATGGTGAAGAGAGAGTCCCAGGGCAAGTTCCCCGAGTACCTAGAGGAGGACCTGGACCCCCGGACCAAGCTGTACTACCTGAGCGCTGCCTACTATGGCGGCAGTCTGAAGTACCACTCTGGCCAGACCTACACAGGCCAGTTCTACAACTACGGGGACCGTGACAGCCAGGTGAAGTACTGGACCCTGAAGGGCCCCATCTACTACTACTACTCTCAGGACTACAAGGCCATCCGGATCCCCTACTATGATAACGAGTACCTCAGTCTGATGGTCGTGGTTCCCGAGCGCTATGAGGGTCTGGACCAGCTCAGGGAATACTTCTCGTACAAGACGTACAGCCACATCTGGTCTCAGATGTACCAGGAGGACGTGGAGGTCCACATTCCTGAGTTCAAACTGGACTACTACCAGCCTCTATCTGATGTCCTCCAGCAGGCCGGATTCCAGGACATCTTCCGTGAAGGTGCGGACTTCTCTGGAATGTCCGGGGAGCTCTACGTGTCCCAGGTGGGACACAGGGCCTATTTCGAGATGGAGGAACCTAGCAGCGACTACTCTCCCCACCACCACAGCTCGTCAGGCCGCACGGTGAAGGTGGACCGTCCCTTCGTGTTCTACGTGGTGGACCACCGCACTGGAATGATCTACTACTCTGGCTACTTCTCCCAGCTTTAAGCATAGTTAAAATATTACTTGAATTGGTTGACTTAATAAAATAATATTTGCATATTTCGGAAATTTTTATATATAACTATGCAAAGTATTTAATTTTTTAATATTTAAGAATGTATTATAAAAAATTGAATTATGCCAAAAATGCATTTCAACATATCTTCATAAAAAAATATAAAATTACACAAATTTTACAAATAAAGTTGAATCATTACGCAATAAGATTCTTTCATTGACCTTTTGAGAAACGATATAACTTTATTTAATATAGCTCTCCACACATATCTCTTACTGAGATTAATAAGAATTCTACTAATTTTATACACACTGCGCGACATTCAACATGGATACCAAAAAAGAGAGGCCAGAAATTGATTACACTAAGCAAACAGAGATAGGTAGGAACGAACAAAACGTGATTTTTATTTCAAAATGATAGTCATAATACAGAGCGAGAGCGGCGTCTGCTCAGTAGCAAGCAAACCGGACCACCGCGGATGGCGAGGCACGCAGCAACACGTCTAGTTAGATATTCAGACTATGAATGCCGTCCTGAGGGATGGCTCTCCATTCCCTTTCAATCATTCGCCACAGTTCGTCTTCTGAACGCGGCTGAGGAAAGGCATGCAAACGGCGTCCAATAATGTCCCAGAGGTGCTCGCTTGGTGAGAGGTGAGAAGAGTACGGTGGCCAGGGAAGCATATGTACATCTTGCTAAGCTTTTTGGTTAATGCGAGAGTGTGCGTTCGTGCGTTATCCTGCTGATAAAGGGAATTGGGTACCTCTTGAAGTGAAGGGGAAGGTCACTGATCGCAGCATATCATCAACGTATCGTTGGGTCTTTATAGTCCCCTGAATTCGAACTAAAGGTGACCTAGTATCATACGCGATTGCGCCTTAAACCATGATTCCATGTGAAGCTATGGGATGTTTCACAAATGCTGCCAGATTGGACGCCACACGCTATCACTGGACAAATAGAAGCGTGGCTTCTCTGAGAACACGACCCTGTGCCATTCCCTCCTCAACATCGATCTAGCCTGGCACCATTCCAAATGTTTGCGTCTATTCAGTCGAGTCAATGCCAGTCTTCTTACCGGGCGACATGAATGCAAGTAATTAGCAATCAATCAACGGGAAATATTTCTGGTCGAGATGGAATGATCTAGGGTGTCTTGCACATTTTGCAGAAAGGAGGTACAAGTGGAATGGGGGGTCCGTCACTGCTTGTCGAAAGATACGCCGATCCACGCGTGACGACGTCACTTTGCTGCACCGACATTCCTATAAATTGCCCCATTACCTTTTTCCAACCATCTTCTCCACAATCGGTGCACCTTAAACGCACCCAGGTGTGTGTCAGCTGCGATTTGACGTATTGGCCGAAAAAAACTCTTCTATCTTAATTGATACACAAGACCTAAACAAAGCCATTAAAACGTCACATTACCAAATGGCGTCAGTCGTGAAACTTCCACCCATATTATCCAAGACAAAATTATTCTCTGTTATTGATGTTATATATGAATTCTGGAAAGTTAAACAGTCCCTCACGACCATCTGTTATTGATGCTATATATGAATTCTGGAAAGTTAAACAGTCCCTCACGACCATCTGGATTTCTCTTGACCGATATCGATAGCTGCGTCTCCCATTTGGTATTTCATCAGCACCGAAAGGATTTAAATGCGTATTATATGAGGTAACAGAAAGACTGGAAGGCATTGAAGCGATTGAAGATGATATCTTATTTTTTGGCAAAAGAAATACACTGGAAGGAGCCAACAAGGATCATGATACCAACTACCAAAAATTAATGATAAGAGCACAGTGAAACATATCAAGTTTAAGTCAAAGACATTTAAATTTAGACTTCCTAAAGTAACCTACATGGGATATGTCCTAATACCAGAGTGTGTGGAACCATATCTTGAAATATTTAAGGAAATACTAGCATCGGAAGGCCACAAAATATCAAACAGCTCTAAAATATTTTCGGTTAGTCAACTATTTATCGAAATTCCTTCCCAACCTATAGATAGTTAACGAACCTTTACGGAGACTAACCAACAAAAATACTGGGATATTATCCTTCCTTACAACACAGCCAAAGAGATTTCCATGTTTTACTGCTTATTTCAACTCTTTCTGTTCACGGAACTTTTTCCAGTACAACTGTGCTCTTCATTCTTTGTGTGGACCATTCCAAGTCTCCCATTCTGCCCCGGCCATGACAGGCTTCACCCCATTTAAACTGATTCATGGACGCGAAGCTGAAACGACTGTAGACACTCTATTCCTGAACACAAATGGAGATCTCTAAGAAAAGTACAGTCAGAAGATCGCAACCAGAGTTGAAGAAGCTAGACAATTGGAAGCTTTGAAAGCCCAAGAAAGTGACAAAATTAGATACGATTCCAAACAAGAAGCATCAGACTACAGGATGGGTGATTTTGTCTGGGATTTCATTCCTGACCGAAAGGTCGGTCTTTCTGAAAAATTAATGAAAAAATACTTCTGACCGTACAAGGTGACGAGGAAATTATCCGACGTTACTTACGAAGTCGAACCTGTAGACACATCTTTGCGCAGGCGCCAGAAAATAGATCTTGTCCACGTGCTGAGGATGAAACCATACCACGAACCTTCTGACCAAGTTAACATGTTCAAACAACGTTCCTACAGCGAAACGTTGTTAAACTAGAATGGGGAGAGAGAGACAATGTAATAGAGAATAAATAATCAAATAAAAAATAGAAACAGGTTTATACTTATATTTGCCATTTTTAATTTGCAACAATGTTAATCGAATTACTTGCTCAATAGTATTGATTGTAATTAAATATATTGAACGCAAAATTAATATACTTTTATTTTATCAATAAATTCCTAAATCTTTATTTATTTTATATTTAATAACTCCTCGTTACGACTATACCGTGACAATATTATATATAATTTTAAAAAATATGTTCAAAAAGTTTTTATTTGAGTGCACTAAAAAGGAAAAAATAAAATACTTCATCTTCTGTCATTTTTTGAGCAATTAGATGTATATGAGTGAAAATAAAAGCGGCATGCACGATCATATTTAGAGAAGATGTAAAAAATATATTAAACATATATATAAATCGCTAATCAGTTGCTCCATATTAAATCACTTTAGGTTCGAAATTCATGATGTTCTTCCCTCGCCGCTTTTATTTTAACTCAGATACATCAAATTGCTCAATGACAGAAAATATTTTTTCCCTTTTTAGTGCATTTAAAAATTTATTTTTGTTTATCAATTATTTAGTTAGTGTTTAGTCATGAATTTACAAATTTTACGATTAAAAGTTAAAATATATACGAAATCTCATCAAAATATTTAAATGGAAACATCAATATCAAACCTAATAGCCAGGTAGTTGACGTTCTGGAACCTGGGTTATAAATATTTCTATCTGTAGTCCTGCTTGGACTGAACCATCTCAACCCTACATCTATGGCCAGCTTCCCTGACTCAACCTCATTATGGAACTTCCTGGTCAACTGGTTAAACTCAGCAATCAGTTAAGGACGCGATTAAAAGCGCATTGTACTAGTCCATACTAGTGAACTGGACTCCCCAGGTAGTTGTCGCTTTGCACTCCAGAAGCCTGGGTTATAAATATTCCTATTTATTTATTTATTTATTGTTACAAAAGCACGAAGTCCAAAGGACTATTGTGCTGTGCTAGTATTATTTATATATATATGATTAATTATTTACACGATGGATTAGTATTGTTTTGTAAATTATTGTACAAATAGTTCTAAACTTAACAAAGTTCTCATAAGATAGAGTATATACACAAAGAGAATTTGGTAATGTTTCAAAGTATCTACATACAATTTGATTAGTCAGAGGGCAAGATAAAAGAAGATGCTCTGGTGATTCAACATCTAAGCGGCATTCACACGTTGGATCATTGATAGCATTCAGTTTGAATAGGAAACTTAAGAAGGGTCCTTTGCCAGTTAAGAATAATGTAGTGAATTTATCAGAGGAAATGAAATTTGGGACAGCAATTGGAAAGAATTTCTTGAACAGTTCATTAGATTGAGAAAGATGAAACTTAAATTTTAGATCCAGATATAGTTTGTTTAATTCTTTTTAAACCCAGTATTATTATCTATTTATAAAACCATTCACACACTATATTATAATACATAGTTTAAAAATAATATTTATATTTTATAATTTGAGCCAACAACTCTTTATTGGTGTAATATAACAGGTTATATGATGAAAAACGTGTTGTAATATAAGAAGCGCCTCTGTAACTAATTATACGCATGTTTTATATGAAACATTGCATCACAATATGCAATGTACTCTGTAAAAACTGGAGATAGTAAAATAAAGCTGTGTAATAGAATAAGAGTTGAGTTAAATAGCAAAAGGTGAGATATAGAAGTCCAACAACATGTAAGAACGAGGCTTAAATAAGTCAGAAGGTTCCAGAAGGTCGTAAAGAGGGCACGATGACCTCTTCTTCTAAAACTCCCCCATTATTACGTCAGACGATGGTCTCGTACTTCTGCCTTTGAGACACAATATAAACCTCTAAAAAGCCGGAAAGGCAACGCCACTTCCAAGTTCGCGAGAGCTCTTGTCAGTCGATTTTCCGATTACACCATAGACGAGTAAGCAATCTTCATTTAAAAATATCCATGTTTTACTGCTTATTTCAACTCTTTCTGTTCACGGAACTTTTCCCAGTACAACTGTGCCCTTCATTCTTTGTGTGGACCATTCCAAGTCTTCCATTCTGCCCCGGCCATGACTACCTGAACTTCGTGAAAGCTGTGAAAGGTCTTCCAAGGTGCAGAGAGGTTTTTGGAAATATCTCCACATCAGATTGTCCTCTCGGTTACCTCATATATGTAATTAATCCAGATTCATTAGGCCTTCAAAAGATCTCTCCAAATACACGTTTTATCAGTCAGACTTAAGACTTTTGGTTTTATATTTACAATGGCTGTGAAAGTCAAAGATTTTGTATAGTGTCAAGCAGATATATTTTTCTAGGGAGATTTTTCATTGATTCCATGTTGAGATTTTAAAAACCGTTATCGATGGGACTTAGGTCTTTAATAGATGCAAGTCTGCTCTCAGCGGATTGGTTAATTCCTCGTATGAAGCAGGGGGGAGCGACATAATCAAAAACCTGACTGAAATATATTTTTACTGTTGGTTTGGGGGAACCCTATATTTATTGAATTATATCACACAAATTTACAGAAACACATTGAATTATTGTTAAGATTAATTAGTATATATTTAATTTGGATTATGATTTTTCAAGTGATTAATTTTAGCTAAAAGTAACAAAAGATTAATTGGGAAAAAGGAACTATTTGTAACGATGTCGTGAAATATGTGGTCTTATATATATTCCTGATGATATTGAAATCAGATAAACTGAAATATAACAGATACATTAATATATTTTTCGATGTACTAGAGCGCCATCTGTTATCAAATTATAAAACTATTTTAGTGGCGTAATGTTCTTTTTAAAATAAAACAATTTCTACTGTCCTTACTGCGATGGAAAAATTAAAGGCAGGGCCTGGCTCATCAGTGGTGAACCCTCCCAGCGGTTTCGCCAGTTTAATCTACCATACCGCTGTTATATTGCATTTTTGGAACTTCCTTTTATAGGTGACTGTTGTAAGACTCTTGGAATGGGTATTTTAGAAGAACTATGGACATAAGCTTTTAGGACAGCAGAATTAAATATAATTATAAATATATAATATGCTTCGAGCAATCGCTCTTCCGCAAATATCAAATTGTGTATTTTATTAGAACAATAATGTTACGATGTACTAGAGCGCCATCTGTTATCAAATTATAAAATTATTTTAGAGGCGTAATGTTCTTTTTAAAATAAAACAATTTCTACTGTCCTTACTGCGGTTTGATATTTGCGGAAGAGCGATTGCTCGAAGCATATTATATATTTATAATTATATTTAATTCTGCTGTCCTAAAAGCTTATGTCCATAGTTCTTCTAAAATACCCATTCCAAGAGTCTTACAACAGTCACCTATAAAAGGAAGTTCCAAAAATGCAATATAACAGCGGTATGGTAGATTAAACTGGCGAAACCGCTGGGAGGGTTCACCACTGATGAGCCAGGCCCTCCCTTTAATTTTTCCATCGCAGTAAGGACAGTAGAAATTGTTTTATTTTAAAAAGAACATTACGCCTCTAAAATAGTTTTATAATTTGATAACAGATGGCGCTCTAGTACATCGTAACATTATTGTTCTAATAAAAGACACAATTTGATATTTGCGGAAGAGCGATTGCTCGAAGCATATTATATATTTATAATTATATTTAATTCTGCTGTCCTAAAAGCTTATGTCCATAGTTCTTCTAAAATACCCATTCCAAGAGTCTTACAATAGTCACCTATAAAAGGAAGTTCCAAAAATGCAATATAACAGCGGTATGGTAGATTAAACTGGCGAAACCGCTGGGAGGGTTCACCACTGATGAGCCAGGCCCTCCCTTTAATTTTTCCATCGCAGTAAGGACAGTAGAAATTGTTTTATTTTAAAAAGAACATTACGCCTCTAAAATAGTTTTATAAATTAATATATTTATTGGCTTTTGGCATCTTTTTGCTTCTAATTCCAAAGAGGTTTTAGATAGTAAACTGAATATTCGGATTTCTAACTCGTTTGGGGTCTTGAACAATCTCTGAAAAAATCAATTCGCAACTCCCAAGAGATTCTAACTTGACATGATTTAACACATAATATTTATATATAAATAAAGAAATTGGTTCATTTCCGGCTACCCCAACCACCCAGAGGTCTGAAAATTTGTTCACCTGCATTGTTCATTAAACTGAGCGAGTGTTCAAAATTTCATATTTTCTATGTGATCTCGAATCATATCAAATTTAATTTACAAAATTCGAAAGGCAATTTGGAAATTTGCTCATTCCTAGCCACACTCATAACCCAGAAGTCTGATAATTTGCCAATTTGCATTGTCATCGGGTTCTAAAAGGTGTACAAAATTTCAGATTACGATATGCTCTAGAAGTATATTAAAATTTTATTACAATATTTGTGGAGAGACAGACGGACATGGAGGCAAGTTAAATAAAGGTTTTAAAAAGTGGAAACTCTGGCGTTACAGGGAAACTGCTGATGGTCTCAGTAGGTTGTCTGTATTGAATAATGTGGTGACTTAAGTTATATCTTTAGTGATGCTGATGGATGAAGGTAATCAATTACAGAGGGTGTTCACACTTATAGGAAACAAGTTTTATTATAAAACTAGCGGATGTGTACCCGGCTTCGCCCGGGTTTTATCCGAGTGAAAGTATAATAAACAATGTTAAAGATTAGTTTTAATTATTAATCAAGATTGTGTGTGAATATGTGAGAAAGATGTAATATCGTTATTGTTTTCATGGCCGACTGTTTTACATATGGTGTTATCTTAAAATTGCTTGTTTTGAATATTTTTTTAGATTGAGTTGAATGAATTGCTGAATTTTTTTTTTTTGTATTTATATATAAATAAAATTAACTCTGTTGATTTTTTTTGTATTTAATCGATAACAGCGAAGTTACGCATGTTAAAGTTAGGAAAAATATTTTGATGTTAAGCAAAACCTGCTCCATCTCGTTTTACATAAATGTTGAAAATTTGGTCGAAATTGATGCATTGTAACGAAAGTTTTTAGCGAACACCACTTATGAAATTTGCATTTTATTAATATAGATATTAAAAATTAACACCATATTTGAAAATTTTCAAATGTTCTATTTGAAAGCCTTTTTATTTATTTACAGAACGGCACCTGATTTTCCACGATAGCAGACACTTTCTGATCATGGTCATACTCAAAAGATCCCATTCTTCCTTTACCACTTTCCAGAGACCTTCAATTGTCCTAGGGTGTCTCTTTCCAAGTGCTCTTTTAAGGCATCCAAAAATGCAAAAATCCATCGGGGTTAAATCAGGAGATTTTACAGGGGTTCTGTTCTTTGGAATAGTGTTGATTCCTGTTATTTGCCTTAGATCTTCCAAATAAGCTTGGGTTGAAGATGAGGTATGACTTGTGGCGTTATCATGGTGAAGCCAGACTTTGTTGCTCTGTTTTCCATAGATAGAGGGAATATCATTTAAAAATATAGGTTCTAAAATGTTGTTTTGATAGTACTCCGAGTTTATTTTGGCATTTCTTTCAACTTTTCTTATTTTTAATTTTCCTTCATATGATATACCGCATGCCACCATAAATCCTTTGGGGTAGCTTTCGGCACATTCCTTCAACTAAATTGGCCTAGATTTTTCCACCCTTTTTTGATAGTATATAGCTCTTTTCTGTCGCAATCGGTTAAATATACCCATGCTTCGTCATATGAAACAATAAATTTCCATCTATCATCAGCCAAGAAATTTTAATAAAAATATCTGCTGATAGTATGTCGCTGACGAATATGGCTCTGAAACAATTTGTGAACCGCATGTTTTTTGTAGCTTTTAGGCCTAAATCTTTATTTATTATTTTATTTATTGTTGACACTGATGTTCCTAAATCCAATATGATGTTCCTATTAATTTGGCTATATCTCTTTGTGGCATAGGATTTTCTTTTGTAATATATTTTTTTCACTTTTTTGACAGTTGCAGGAGTTCTCACAGATATAGGGTGATAATCTTTTGTCCATTTCTCCGTAGGTGCTTTGAATAAAAACTTGATATTTTTGTCGTGAATAATATTATAAATACCTTTTTTAGAAATGTTGATATCATCTTGTTTGCATATTTTAATTATGTCCAAATAGGTAAGATTAGCTCTGGAAAGTCTTAAAGGAAGAATGGGATCTTTTGAGTATGACCATGATCAGAAAGTGTCTGCTATCGTGGAAATTCAGGTGCCCTTCTGTAAATAAACAAAAAGGCTTTCAAATAGAACATTTGAAAATTTTCAAATATAGTGTTAATTTTTAATATTTTATAATAAAACTTGTTTCCTATAAGTGTGAAAACCCTCTGTAGTTATTTGACAACAAAAAGGAAATTGGTCTCAAAGATATGTTGTCTTGTCACAAGCTGTGCAATATACCAAAGCAAATTAGCCCAATAATGTTGATCTTGAATTGACACCTTATATTATGAGAGAATATCATAATTATCCTTGATTCAAGATTGTCTGCTTTGAGGAAGTGGAGTTGTGATTCCAACTATGGGTTGGAAAAAATGGACTTGATGCATGAAGGGTATCCTGCAATGTCCTAGATGAAAGCCTAAGTTAGAAGTAATGTATGGTGGCCTGGTATGAACAAGGACATTGAAATTAAGGTTAAACAATGTGCTCCCTGTTAGATGCTGGCAAAGATGCCTCCTAGGATACCATTGCACCCAACAACAAATCCTAATGTTCCATGGTGACATATATATGTTATAATAACAAATAGATTCAAAAAGGATAAGTTTCTTTATTTGAAAAATCAATTCGAGCTTTCCGTCGCAAGCTGCCCTTCTACCTGTAGAAGGGCAGCTTTCGCCCGAAAGCTCGAATTGATTTTTCAAATAAAGAAACTTATCCTTTGTGAATCTATTCGTTATTATAATTATTGAAAGGATTATTCGTCATATATATGTTATGATTATTTTTTGCTTTGTTGTTGAAAAGAGATGCAGTCGTGAAAAAGTAAAGATATTTTATTTACCTTTCAAGTAGATTTTATTTTGAAATACTTGAAGTAAAATTACACAATAAAATATTTATCACAGCAATATAGAATTTATAGAATGAATTCTATAATCGTGATTTTAAAAAGATAGGTATGGCTAACTATACATATTTACAACATTAATAATTAAAGTGGTATGTTCTGAATCTATGGTCAAAAAATATATAACAGGCAATGAATGAAAATAAAATATATGTTTTTAAAAAATATAAAATATTTGTATTTTAGATTATATAATATTTCTCCCCTGTGAAAAAATTTTCAAAAAGTTAAAATTTGAAAATAAAAATGGCTATTACAAAATAATTAATTAAACGAAATCAAAATGTCTATAGAAATTAAACAATAATAATTGTTGGATAACTGAATGCTACGACAGCTAGCGCCACACTGGACTAATCATTATCACAACTGTTTGTTTACCCTTCTTCTCTATACTTCCATAACTGTTCGCTACCATAACTTTGTCTTTCTTGCTAAATGGATAATAAAGATTATTATCATATAATCCTCAACGTCCTCATGCCTTCCTACAAGCTGTAAGTACCTAAATCTTACAACAATTAGATTATGAGACTGAGTATTGCATGAAATTCAACTAACGAGTTAAGACAAAGAAAAAAGGCTTAGCAAAAATGGCGTCACTCCCGAGCCACGATGTAACCCTAAATAAGCTCGACGGCTATAACTACTCACTATGGTCTTTCAAAATTGAAATGCTCTTGCAGAAGGAAGATCTTTGGGAAGTTGTCACCGAAAATATTCCAGATGAACCTAAAATCGAATGGAAAAAGAAAGACTCAAAAGCTAGAGCTATCATTAATCTAAGCATCGCCGACTCACAAATAGTGCACGTTAAAAACCTACTAACAGCCAAAGCTACCTGGGACACTCTTAAAAATATCTATGAAAGAAAAACACTCTCAGGAAAAATTTATTTGCTAAGGAAGCTATACAGCTTAAAACTCGAAGAAGACAAAGACATGCAACAGCACATCACTACCATGATGGAAATAGTTGACAAACTGCGAACCATTGGCGAAGCACTAAAGGACTCTCACATCACGGCTATACTGCTTTGCTCGCTTCCAAAGAGCTACTCCAATCTCATCACGATGTTGGAATCAAGGCCTGATGACGAGCTAACGCTTGAATTTACCAAGAACAAACTCCTTGATGAACACACACGCAGAGTAGAAAGCTCGAAAGACGAAAGCACCGCATCAAAAGCCTTAAAAAGCCTCCACAGAGCTTCAAGCCAAAGAAGAGAAAAAGAGAAGAAATCCTGTTCTTTCTGCCACAAACCAAACCACTCCAAAGAAGAATGTTGGCACTATCAAAAGCGAAACAACAGCAACAAAGAGTACAAATATGAAAACTTCAGAAGAGGAAACGTACCAAAGTACACAAATCAGTCAAGTGTCACCCAAGAACAATCAACAAATCAGAGAACAACAAAAGGACCTAACCCAAAAGCTCTCAATTGCACTCAACGAGAAGCAAGTGTACACAACTGGTTCGTCGACTCTGGAGCCACATCTCATATGGCGTACGATGAAAGCTTCTTCACTGAACTTAACAGAGAACAAACACAAAATGTTGTGGTTGCTAACGGCAATAAGCTGCAGGTCAAAGGGATAGGACAAGGAGAAATCAAAGTCATCACACCCCAAGGAAAGACTGACACCTTACTACTCACAAAAGTTCTCTACATCCCGGAACTAACAGACAACCTTCTGTCAGTGAGTGCGGCCACCTCCAACGGATGTAAAGTGACGTTCAAAAGAGATTGGTGTACCATCGAAAGAGACAACACAGCCCTCGCGAACGGTATACTTGACAATGGAATGTACCGACTCCACCTGGATGACAACCCCCAAACTCGCACATTCAAAGCAAATGTTGCAAAACAAAACCACTGCAAGAACAAAAATTGCCTCATGCTCTGGCACGACAGACTAGGACACAGAAATATAGAATCAATTAAGAAGATTCAAAATGAGAACCTAGCAAGAGGACTAAGTCTAAATAACTGTTCGCACAGCACAGACTGCGTTCAGTGCATTCAAGGAAAACTCACCGAAACCCCATTTCCAAAGAAGACAGAGTACAGAGCAACTGAAACGCTTCAACTTGTCCACAGTGATGTCTGTGGTCCATTACCAACTAACTCTCTCAGCGGTAAGAGATACTTCATCACCTTCACTGATGACTACAGCAGATACACGAAGACCTACCTCCTGAAAGGAAAAGACGAAGCCTATGAAAAAATAAAAGACTACGTCATCTCAGCACACACGGAATTTGGAAAAAATATCCAAACCATACGGACAGACAACGGTCGTGAGTACGTAAACCGACAAGTCGAAGATTTCCTGAACCAAAGTGGAATCAAACATCAGCTAACAGTCCCCTACTCACCAGCCCAGAACGGAGTAGCAGAAAGGAAAAATCGATCACTAATGGAGATGACAAGATGCATGCTGTTTGACTCAGGACTCCCACAGTCTCTATGGGCGGAAGCGGTTACCACAGCTAATTACCTACACAACCGAATACCCTCGAAAGCTACAGACAAGACTCCATTTGAACTATGGACCAACAGGAAGCCCAGTCTGAAGCATCTAAAAAGATTCGGATGTAAAGCCTTCGCCTATATTCCCAAGATAAAAAGAAACAAGTTGGATAGCAAAGTTATCGAAGGGATCTTTCTTGGATACGATGATCGAAGCAAAGGATACAGAATCCTGCACGACACAGACAACATCACAATCAGCAGATCCGTAAAATTTCTAGAAAAATAAAATGGTTTTCACCACGCTTCCACAAAAACAACTTCACCACAAGTACTAAGTACAGATCTAACTTCCTCCAATCATATTGGTAATGCAGAGGAAAGTCAGGAACCAGGAACACAATCCGAAAACCTTGAGGACTCAGAAACCGAGGATTACCTTCAACCCGGTACAAGCACAGGAACACAAGTGGTCACACAAAGAAGATCCACGAGACCAACAAAGGGAATACCTCCCATAAGAAATGACTACATGCTGTACAAAACTGAAGCTCAAGACATTCAGACACCCATTGTGAAGCATTCTACAATTAGAGCCTTCCTAGCCGCATCAGTCTACAAAGGGATGCAAGTGATCCACCTCGATGTCAAGACAGCGTTCCTACACGGCGACCTAGATAAAGAACTCTACATGGAACTCCCAGAAGGACTCCATACAAAACAAACAAACGAAGTCTGCAAACTAAAGAAGGCAATTTACGGTCTAAAACAAGCTGGAAGATCTTGGAACACAAAAATTGCAAGCACTCTAATTAAAAATAACTTCAAACAGAGCATTGTAGACCCATGCCTATTCACCAAGAATGAAGAAAACCATTCCATCTACTTGATTCTATATGTGGATGACATGCTCCTCGCAAGCGATTCCGAGATAATCATCCAAAACACTGTAAAAACTCTCGAAAAAGAATTCGAAATAAAGAACCTTGGAGACCCCACTAAATTCATTGGTATAGAAATCTCAAGGAACAGAGAAGGTGAACTCCTTCTGAGCCAAAAGAATAAAATCCAAGAATTAGTTGAAAGGTACAATCTCCAAGAAGCGAAACCTACTTTCACTCCCATGGAAAGCGGATACCCCGGTATATCTGATGAAAAACTTCTACCAAACAACGTCCAATACCAACAACTGATAGGCTCACTATTGTACCTAAGCGTAGTATCCAGACCAGATATCGCAGCTCCAGTCTGCATACTCAGCAGCAGAAACCAGAATCCTAGAAATTGTGACTGGAATGCAGCAAAAAGAATCGTAAGATATCTAAAAACTACTAAAGAACTCGAGCTACGCATATCTAACCAAAAACCTCCCACGCTGGAAGCATACAGCGATGCCACATGGGCAAGCGACAACACCGACAGAAAATCACTAAGCGGAAACTTGTTCCTACTGGGATCAAACCCCATCTCATGGATGACTGGGAAACAAGGTTGCGTATCTCTCTCATCCACCGAAGCGGAACTAATCTCCGCAGCTGAAGCCTCACAAGAACTGTTATGGCTTCTCGACTTGCTAAAGGATCTTGAACTGGAACAGAAAGCTCCAATCTACTTCCACCAAGACAATCAATCATGTCTCAAGATATGTTCATCCGAAAAAGTGTCTTCTAGAACCAAGCACATCGCAACCAAGATCCATCACCTGAAGGATCTTCAGAAGAAGACAGTGATAAAAATGGTCTACTGCCCAACTGGCGACATGAGGGCGGACATTCTGACCAAGCCGCTACCAAGGCCGACATTTGAGAAGTTACGCTACAACCTCGTGATGTCTCCACATTCATGCCGGGGATTTGTTGGATAACTGAATGCTACGACAGCTAGCGCCACACTGGACTAATCATCATCACAACTGTTTGTTTACCCTTCTTCTCTATACTTCCATAACTGTTCGCTACCATAACTTTGTCTTTCTTGCTAAATGGATAATAAAGATTATTATCATATAATCCTCAACGTCCTCATGCCTTCCTACAAGCTGTAAGTACCTAAATCTTACAACAATAATCAATGTCCATATTATTTCATAATAAACAAAAGAAGGTTTTGTTTATAAATAATTTATATAATTATGAAATTAAAATAAAACTATATACATGAAATAATAATGATAGATCATATAAAAATTATATGACGCCAAAAAAGGTATTTAAAATATGAGTAATTATGTCATTATGCTTGTTGTATTACAAAATATTAAATGGCAGTAGAAATGTTTATTTTAACACAAAAATAATTTAAAATGAGTTGTTTCTAAAATATTAACATTTAAATGTATGTGAAATAATATATAAAATAGTTTTCAATAATGGATGAGTAATTAAATGATTATAGAGAGATATTTGAAGTGACATTAAGTTATGTATGTAGGCAAAAGAATTGGGGTTGATATTTGTTCTTCATTGTCCATATCCAAAATATGGCCTTCCTGTAAAAAACATGGTTTATCATCAATATCTATCAACTTTGTTCTAGGATTTTGGTTTACTATTAAGTCATTTTCTATATCAGTGCTATTTTGGAGTAAAAAATCTGATTCTGGGTAAAATAATTTAAGTTTATTAGAGTGTATAATTTCTGTTTGTTTTCTTTGAGGTAAATTGTGTTTATTTATTTCATATGTGACTGGAGAAAGTTGTTTTGAAATTTTAAATGGGCCTATATATCTTTGTGTTAATTTACCAGTGTTTGGATAAATAAAGGTTTTTATTTTTCTTTTTCTTTTTTAAAAATGGGTTCTGGGTGTTTAATATCATAAAGCTGTTTGCTGTGTTCATGGGATTTTATGGTTCTTTCAATAGCTAATTCTCTTGCCTTTTCTATTGGTGTATGTGTTTCTGTGTCATGTTCTATATACTGTGGTTGTATTCCATAGTATAAGAACCTAGGTGTTAAGCCTGTTATGGTATGTACTGTATCATTATAACTTTCAGTAATATTAGGAATATATTTTGTCCAAGGAATTTTTAAAAAATGATTATATTCACATCTTAACCTATTTATGATAGTGGAATTTAATCTTTCTACTTTTGCATTTGTTTCTGGGTGATGGGCACTGGTGAGTAGATGCTTAACATTATTTTTTCCTAAAAATTGTTCAAATTTATTGCTAAGAAAAGCTGCATTTCTGTCAGTTATTAATATTTCAGGTTTGTTAATTTGGAATAAATTTTTTAAACAAGTAATATATGAATCAGTGGATACAGATTTTGTAGGAAAGGTCCAAAGGAATCTACTGTGATGATCTACTATCATATGGATACTGCGTCTAGTTGTCCCATAATTATGTAAGCCTCCCATTGTGTCTAAAGAAAAAATATGATTGGGGTGTGTAGCTATTGGAATCTATTGTAGTGGTCCATAAACAATTCTGTTATCCCTAGATTTATTTAACTGGCAAGTTTCACAATGTTTGGTGTAATTAGCAATTTCCCTAGTCATATGTGGCCAATAATAGTGTGGAGAAATTATTTTAGTCATTTGAGTTGTTCCTATATGTCAATGCTTTGTATGTACTTTGTTCAATAATTTTTGTCTTAGTGTCTGTGGTACATAAGCTCTTTTAAAACCCTTTCTATTAATTATAAAGAGATCATTTTGTATTTTTAATTTACAATTGCTAATTTGTTCTGTTGTTTGATGTTCTTTTAACTCATTATATGTTAGGTAAAATGATACTGGTGCTCTTGACAGCATGTCTGCTTCTATATTATTTAATCCTTTAATATGTTTTATGTCAAAGTTATATTGAGATAGGATTAAGGACCATCTAAATAATCTACCATGTGGGTTTTTTACATTTTTGATCCATTTTAAAGGTAAGTGATCTGTGTGCAATGTAAAGTGTATATTATGTAAATATGTATGAAACCTTTGTACTGAATTAATTATTGCTAATGTTTCAATTTCTGAAGCAGTATAATTCTGCTCATATGGGTGAGGTCTTCTTGAATAATAAGCTATGGGGTGTAAAATGACTTGTTCATCAGGTTGTTTCAGGACTCCTGCTACTCCTAGACCTGAGGCATCGGTGATTAAATGGCATGGTTTTTATGGGTCATAAATATAAAGTACAGGTTTTTAAATGAGTGCATTTTTAAGAGTTTGGAATGCTTGTTCATGTTTTGTACTCCATAACTAAGCAGCATTTTTTAACAAAAGTTCATTTAATGGTGCCCTAATTTGTGCATAATGAGGAATAAATTTATTATATATATTAATTGTACCTAAAAATCTTTGTAATTGTTGGAATAAGCGATCCAAAGATTGGCGTGGAGCCAATGGCGTGGGGGATCCACCAATCAACGGCCGCGGCGGCGCTGCAGTCGACGTCACTACCACTTGCCTTTAAAATGTTGTTACTTTAACATCTTGCTTTAAGTTACTTTGTTTAATAAATAATCCTTTTATTCCTTGATTCAATCTCAAACTTCAACAGGTTATGGGCCCAGCACGCTTCCACTGCGCCTAAAAGGATTTACCGCCAGCAGTGAGTAAGCCTTTGTTTTGCTCGAAGTTTAGGCGTCAACCGCCAACCATAACCCTAGTTTCTTTTTGTCGTTGGCCGATTCCAAGACAAAGAAGATGAGCGAAGATTGTCTTTCAAGGATTAAAGTTTTTAATGGTGAAAACTTTTCACTATGGAAATTCCAATTCAGGCTTCTTTTGGAACAACAAAAATTACTAGAATTATTGGAAGGCTTAGAAATAAAGCCGAATGTTGTTTCCTCCGACAGTAACTCTGAAAGTTCACTACAGAATTGGAAATCAAAGGACGTTAAGGCAAGGATGTTATTATCACAGGCAATCGAATTAAGGTTTCTTCAGCCCCTGATGAACTGTACTTCCGCTTCACAAATGTGGCAGAAATTACTTGCTATTCATGAACAAAAATCCGAATTTACTATTGGCCTACTTTGGCAACAATTCTTCGATGCACGATTGACATCGGAAACAATAAGTGATTACATAGCAAAAATTGAAAATATTTCTGCACAAATTTCACAAATGGGCGGAACCATAACGGAAGATCAAAAGGTAGCAAAAATTTTAAATACTTTGCCTTCGAGTATGCGCTACTTTGTTGCAGCGTGGGAATCGTTAGATCCGAAAGCTCAAACTCTTAACAATTTAACTGCAAGACTTTTGATTGAAGAAACAAGGAATCAACAAAGCGGTTCTTCTAAACAAGATGAGGCTTTATTACACAGGCAAGCACGAACTAAGCCTAAAGATACACAACGTTCTTTTCAAGATGCCAAGAAGAACACTAAATGCCACTATTGTCACAAAATTGGACATTGGAGCCGCGAATGTAGAAAAAGATTAGCTAATGAGAAAAATAAATCCAAAAATCTTCATGATTCAAAAGGAAGTTCAAGTGATTATGGACTTATTTTGTGCGATAATCAAGTAGAGCCCAATGATATTTGGTATGCTGACAGCGGTGCAAGCTGCAGCATGACATTTCGACGAGAGTGGTTCAAGACCTACACGCCGTTCACCAGTGATCATCCAATCTACTTGGGAGACAACTCGACACTACTTGCAGAAGGCATGGGAGACATCGAGATTCAAGCCTACGTCGACGGTGGATGGTACAATACGTACATAAGAAATGTGCTCTACTCGCCGCAACTAAAGAAAAATTTGTATAGCCTTTCTACGTCCACAAGAAGAGGATTCAACGTCATTATCAAACATGACAAGCTACAGATCTTCATGGATAATGACCTAAAAGCCGTAGGAGTGCGTCATGACGACCTCTACAGGATGCTCTTCAAGGTTACGTCATCATCACAAGGATACATCACCAGCGAGAACAAGCTTCAGTTGTGGCACGAGAGACTTGCACATCTTCCAGTTGCTACACTTCGAGAGATGGCGACCAAAGGATTGGTGGATGGTCTGCAGCCTCAAGATTTAGAGGGAGAATCTTTCTTCTGTGAAGGATGCCAACTTGGAAAAGCACATAGAAAGTCGTGCTATCCCTCAGATGGCAAAAACTACCAGCTAGGTGAGTTTATTTATGCTGATATTTGTGGCCCAATGCAGACTCAATCATTAAGTAAATCTCTGTATTTCTGCTTATTTAAAGATTACTTTAGTGGTTATCGCCATATTTATTTTATTAAAAACAAATCAGATGTGCTAGATATATTCAAAGAATATGTTACTCTAATCTATACTCAAACTGGAAATAAGATAAAAGTTCTTAGGACTGATAATGCGCTAGAATTCAAAAGCGATAATTTTGCAGATTTATGTAAAAGATTTGGGATAATTCACGAGTTCACTGCACCTTATGTGCACGAACAGATAGGACGTATAGAAAGAGACAATCGTACGATTGTGGAAGCAGCCAGGTGCATGCTAAATTCACGAAATCTTCCAGGATATTTTTGGGCTGAGGCCTGTAACACAGCAACCTATATTCTAAATAGAAGTGCGACTAAGCAAACCCCTGGAACGACACCTTATGAACTTTTCTTTGGCACAAAGCCTAATGTAGCTAACTATAAAATATTTGGCTGTAATGCTTATATGCATATTCCCAAAAAAACCGTAAAAAGTGGGATAATAAATCGATAAAACTTATGTTTTTAGGTTATGAGAATACAAGCAAAAATTTTAGATTATGGGATTGGAAAACTAGAAAAATAAGAATTTCTAAAGATGTCACATTCGATGAGAAAGCTACTCCAGATAGAGAATCTACCAAACCAAAAGAAATAATATTTCAGATTAACAGCGCTCCGGATGAATCACCAGTTGCGACACCAAACATTCCAGTGCAGGAAATGCCGCCAGTATCCGATATCAGTTCGCATCCCATGATGACTCGCTCTAAGGTTTCGAATAGCAAATGTAACTTTGCGCTGCTCGCTGATGAACCCAGTAGCTATGTGGATGCAATGGCGAGTTCAGATTCAGAAAGATGGAAATTAGCCATGGATGAAGAGATTGATGCATTAAATAAAAATAAAACATGGACTTTAGAACGTTTGGCAGATGGTCATAAACCTATCGGTTGTAAATGGGTTTATAAAATTAAAACGGAGTCCGATGGTACAATTCAACGGTTCAAAGCCAGATTAGTTGCAAAAGGCTATTCTCAAATCAAAAATGTTGACTATTTCGATACATTTAGCCCAGTAGTCAGATATGATTCGTTACGCATTCTTTTATCACACGCTGCTTCTGAAAGGATGTTTCTTAAGCAATTCGATGTAAAGACAGCTTTTCTCAATGGCGAATTAGAGGAACTTGTTTATCTTGAACAACCAGAAGGTTACAAGAGAGATGATAATCGCTGCTATAGATTACATAAAAGTCTGTATGGTCTTAAACAATCTTCTAGAAATTGGAATAAGAAATTTACCAATTTTTTGTGTAGCCATAATTTCAAAACATCAGACGCCGACCCGTGCATTTTCATTGGAACACACAATGATTCAAATGTTATCTTAGCTCTCTATGTTGATGATGGAATTATTCTATCTAAAGATAAAGAGGCAATATCTATTATAATGGATGAGTTAGAACACGCATTTGAAATTACATCTGGAAGTGTTAACTTTTTTGTTGGGCTACAAATAGAGCAGTCAGAAGATAGGGCAAGTATTTTCATTCACCAGTCATCATATATTGACAAAATTTTGAGTAAATTTAATATGGCTGACTGTATTCCTGCTTCGGTGCCTATGGATCCTTCTGTCATCTTAACAAAGCAGGACTGTCCTACTCCAGAACAAAAGGAAAAGATGCCTAAATTCCCTTTTCGAGAAGCTGTTGGATCCCTTATGTTTGCATCATGTGTTTCACGTCCAGATATCACTTATGCAGTTTCACAAGTGAGTAAATTCCTAGAATATCCAGGACCTGCACATTGTACAACAGTGAAGAATATTTTCCGTTATCTGAAAGGCACTCCACACATGGGAATTCTCTTCACTGGACAAGACCAACTTGTTGGCTTCTCTGACAGTGATTTTGCTCGTGATGTTGACTCCAGAAAAAGTACGACTGGTTATGCCTTCATGATGAACGGAGGAACTGTTTCTTGGGCAAGCCAACGACAACCAATTATCGCACTTTCAACCACCGAAAGTGAATACATCGCTGCCTGCAGTGCTGCTAAGGAATTGATTTGGATCAGAAGACTTCTACAGGGCATCGGCTGTGATATTACTAAAGAAACTGAACTTTATATCGACAACCAAGCAGCAATAAAACTTGTTGAAAATCCAGTATTTCACAAACGAACGAAACATATTGATGTTCGCTACCACTTCATTAGATCCAAACATGAAGAAGGTGAACTTAAAGTGCATCATGTTTGCAGCTCAGAACAGCTAGCTGATATAATGACTAAACCTCTTCCACGAAACAAATTCCACTACTTAAGAGGTCTACTGAACATTTTGGATCGAGAGGGAGTGTTGGAATAAGCGATCCAAAGATTGGCGTGGAGCCAATGGCGTGGGGGATCCACCAATCAACGGCCGCGGCGGCGCTGCAGTCGACGTCACTACCACTTGCCTTTAAAATGTTGTTACTTTAACATCTTGCTTTAAGTTACTTTGTTTAAGGGTTAATAAATAATCCTTTTATTCCTTGATTCAATCTCAAACTTCAACATTAATGTTTTAACAATGTATGGTCTATTTAATTTTAAAATTGCTTCAATAATTGTGTTATTGGGTATATATTTTCCTGAGTTAATTGCGTATCCTAAAATTTTTATTTCTTTTTGTAAAAATTTACATTTATTGAGATTGAGTTTTATATTTTCTTGTTCAAATATGTTTAATATGTCTTCTAAATGTTTAATGTGTACTTCATACGTTTTGGAATGTATAATTATATCATCAAAATAATTTAAAGCATACTGTATGTTATGTTTAGTGAAAATTGATTTCATAATTCTTTCAAATTGTGAGGGTGCATTTTTTAAACCATATGGAAGTCTATTCCATTCATAACAACCTAATTATGTTACAAATGAAGTTTTATATTTATCTTTTTCATCTATGGGTATATGCCAATATGCATTTTTAACATCTAGAATAGTATAAATTTTTTACTGTGATAACCTATCTATAATTTGTTCTATAAGTGGAATTGGGGTATGTTCTGGAACTGTTTTTTGATTAAGTTTCCTATAATCTATACAGAGTTGTGGGGTGATTTGGGGCATCAGATTTCTTATTCACTAATAATGCAGGAGAACTATAGGGGCTAGATGAAGGCCTAATAATATCATATTTTAATAATTCAGTTATTTGTTTTTATATTTCAGCACTATTGTAAAAAGATGTCCTATATATGGCTTTTGTGCTATTGGAATATTATCTAAAAGATATATGCAAATTGGGTTAGTTCTTATGCATCCTATATCAAAATTGTGTTTAGAGAAAACATTCTTATATTTATGCAAAATATCTGAAATTGTTTGAATTGAGATATTTGGGTTAATATCTAATTTACTAAGGTCTAAATATGAGTTATAATTGACAATAGGGCATGGAATTTGCATACTATGATATGAGTTAGAATCAATAATGGGATTTGAAGTAGAACTTATAAGTTTAACATTTGTATTTGGTATATCAAAAGAATTGAAATTACACAATGGGTTGATATTTAGAAGAGATTAATTTTAACATAGTATGGGTCTGGAATACATAGGGTAGTAGCATATGACTTTTGGTTATCAGGTTTTGGATTAAAGGAATACAAGAATTTATAATTTTGAAAAAGAAGGTTTTTTGAGAAATCTATTTGTAATCTAAATTTATAAAATGTTGGTAAACCTAAAATAAGATATTTTATTGGAGTATCACAAACAAACATTTCTTGATACTTTGTCATTTTACCTAAGCTAAGCCTAACTAATATTTTGTATAATGGGTAACTAAATCCTTCTACCTGACCTATTTTGTCTTTTGGGGAATTATCTAATATTTTATAATGAATATAATTTTAGTATTTTAAAGGGATAATAGATATGGATGATGCAGTATCAAGTACACATGGTAAAGATACTTGATTTATAAGAACAGAGAATAATAATAATGTTCTACCTGGGTTTATGGGCTTTGGAGGAGTATTCTTCTTGTTGGAGAGTGACTCGCACATCGGCTGTTGCCATAGCAACGCCAGCTTCCTACCAGACATCACGTGACCTGGCGCCACCGACCTCCGGCCGTACCTGTAGTTTAAGTTTCAGTTTGCTTTGTTGTCTGCCTCTACGCTTGCCTTTGTTAACTCTCTTTGTTCCTTGTCATCTTAATATAATATTATTGATAATTAAACAATACTTTTCTGAGATCCAGCCTCTGATTCTCTTACATGGCAGCAGAGCTTGGTTGGTATCAAATATTTTTGTTTATCTAAGCTGAAATTCGTTTGCTTGCTCAAGATGACAACTGAACTTCCCCAAATTCAAAAATTCAACGGCGATAATTTCATCTATGGATATTTCAAATGAAGATTATTCTAGAAGCAAAAGATCTTCTCAGTATAACTGGTGGCTCTGAAGTAAAACCTGAAATAGAGGATATTGCAAAATTCTCTGAATGGAAAAAGAAAGATGCAAAATCCAAAATGCTGATCACTACTGCTCTAGAGTTTAAATATCTTCAACAGATTGTTAATTGCCAGACTTCAGCAGAAATGTGGAAGAAATTATCAACAATATATGAACTGAAATCTGAAACAAACAAATATTTGCTGCAACAAAGATTTTTCGAATATAAAATGAATCCAAATGATAACATTGCTTCTCACATTTCCAAAGTTGAAACTTAGGCACAACAAATGAAAGATCTAGGTGAGCCAATCTCTGATGTTGCCCTAATTACAAAGATAATTTGCAGCTTGCCTGATAAATACAATAATTTCATAACAGCATGGGATTCAATTTCATAAAAAAAAAAAGACTCTAGAAAACTTGACGGCAAGATTACTGAAAGAAGAAAGCTTACAGTATCATTGGGATTCTTCAGGAAATTTTAAACCAGATAATGCCTAGATGACTTTTTCAAAGTTCAACAGAAATTCAACAGCTTCCAACAAACAACAGCAGCATCAACAATCCATTAAAGATAAAAAGAAGAACACACACTGTGGATATTGCAAGAAGAAAGGACATTGGTGGAAAGAATGCTATAAAAGAAAGGAAGAACAAAAAGGACAACAGCCAAGTTCTTCAGCCAGAGATGATAGCTGTGCTTTTTCAGCTGAGACAAGTGCCTTCCTCGCTGAAACAAAGGATTCCTGGATTGCAGATTCTGGAGCAACGGATCACATTACTTTCAGAAAAGAATGGTTCTCTACGTTCGAAGAAATACCAGAAGGTGTTCATCCTGTGTGCCTTGGAGATGGAAAGAAGATCTATGCAAAGGGTAAGGGAAATATTGATATTCTCTCTTATGTTGATAGTCAGGAAATTAATGCAACTCTTTTGGATGTTCTCTATATACCTGAATTGGAGCCCAATCTTTTTTCAATATCTACTGCAACAAAACATGGTTTGACGCTCATTTGTAAAGGAAATCAGATAAAATTGACAAAAAATTCGAAAGTGCTAGTTACTGGAATAAAGGACAATTCAAATCTTTATAGAATTTTTATTAAAGCAAAGCAATCTTCACAAACTCATGTTGCTCAGTTAAGTCTAGATATATGGCATCAAAGAATGGGTCATGTAAATCCTATAAAATTAACCCAAATGTTTGAAAATAATGTTTTTGAAGAAAACATTAAAATTAGAGAAAAGCCTGATTCTTTACTATGTGAAGCATGCTTCTATGGAAAACAAAATAGAAAAGTTTTTCACGCGTCAACAAGTCCAAATACGACCTATCCAGGAGAGCTGATCTATTCAGATGTTTGTGGACCAATGAGTAAAAGATCACCAGGTGGATCATTATATTTTGTATCATTCAAGGATGATTTTTCAAGATTTAGAGTGGCCTACTTCATTAGGCATAAATCAGATGTACTTGAGAAATTTAAAGAATTTGTAAAAAGAGTTAGGACTGAAACTGGAAATAAAATAAAAAGATTCAGAACAGATAATGGCACAGAATTCTTAAATAAGAATTTTTCTAATTATCTAAAATCTCTAGGAATTGTTCATGAACTCACTGCTCCATATACCCCAGAACAGAATGGAATTTCTGAAAGAGATAACAGAACAATAGTTGAATCAGCTAGATGCTTGTTACATGGAAGAAAATGCCGCTTGAACTGTGGGCTGAAGCCGTAAACACAGCAGTCTATCTCTTAAATAGATGTGTGGTGTGTCGATTTACTGGTCCAGCGATGGCTCAGAAAGTCTCTCAAAGTTAGTGTTTATTGGAGTTTCTTGTTGGCTACATTTATATGGGAAGACAAAGAGGAGACAGCCCGGAATGCACGTCTGGTCCTCTCTCCGGATTTCTCCGCTGTCTGGTGATTTATATCGGCCGTCTGTTTATTTATCTTCGGCGGCGGTGGCGGGGTGCTGCATCCCTGGTCCCCACAGTACTCCCCCTCCAGTGGCGTAGTCACGATTTGTGCACAAAGAGGTTAAGTACAATATATATACATCATATAGGCAAGAAAATAAAATAAGGAGAAATATAGTCTATTGCTCCTTAAATCTCACGGGTTTCTTGATTATTCTCCCCGATCTTGTCCTAGGCAGGTCTGGTGCTGATCCTGTTCCTTGGAATTCTGTGTACTTCTCCACATCTGGTGGGTCATGATTCTGTTGGCACGATGTAGAAGGCAGCGCTCCCGACACGATGGGTCTTGCTGCAGTAGGATGTTCTGCAGTTATATTGTCCGAATCTGCCAGCAAATAAGCAGGTCGCAATCGGTCAATCGATGTGGTAACGTTTTTTCCTTTCACTTTGAGTGTGAAATACTTGTCTGTTCTTTCAAGGACTGGGAAGTGTCCCTCATATGGTGGTTCCAGAGGTTTCTTCACTCGATCTGTCCTGATAAATACATGTGAACATGTTTTCAGATCTTTATGAACAAATACTTTAGTCTTCGAATGATGTTTTTCATTTAAGGGTTTGAGCAATTCCATTTGCTTTTGAAGCTGCTGAACAAATTCTTCCGCATGCAGGTGATGTTTAGAATCATCAAAGAATTCGCCAGGCAGTCTGATGGTTTTGCCATATACCATCTGAGACAAAGAATGGTTGTTATCTTTGTTGATAGCAGCACGCAAGCCTAGGAGAACTGTTGGCAGCGTTTCTGTCCACTTAATACTATTGTGGGCACGAATGGCAGTTTTAATGGTTCTATGAAGCCTTTCAATCTTCCCGTTACACTGAGGGTGGTACGCCGTGGAATGACGAAGTTTGATACCACACAGCGTTGTTAAATCTTTGAAAAGTTGAGAAGTAAACTGCTTTCCTCGGTCTGATATCACTGTATGCGGTGCTCCAAATCTAACAATCCAGTTTTCGTAGAACGCTCTCGCTACCGTTTCAGACTTCATATCTGGTAGCGGAACAACTTCCATCCAGCTGGTGTACCTGTCGATGCAGGTCAGACAGTAGATGTTACCATTCGATGGAGGTAAAGCACCAATTAGATCTATGTGGACAACACTAAATCTTTTATCCACTTCTTGATATTTGCCTATTTCTGATTTTGTGTGTATCGACACCTTGCACTTTTGGCAGTTGACACAAGCTTGAGCCCATTTTCTAATGTCTTTATTCATATTGGGCCATATAAATCTTGATGTTAATTGTTTAGTAGTGGCTTTGATGCCTGGGTGTGAGAGTTCGTGGAAGTTCCTAAAAACCATCATTCGGAATTTAATTGGAATGAATGGTCTAATATTATTAGTAGACACGTCACACCATAACAAATTGCCTGATTGTAGTGGGCATTGCTTAAATTTTAGAGAAGTATTCTTTGAAATCAGGTTTTGTAGTTCTGAATCACCAGTTTGTTCTTTGGCGATCTCTTCATAGTCGATAGTTGTGATAGCATCAACTCTGGAAAGAGCATCGGCGACTATGTTGTCAGTACCTTTTATGTACTTGATATCAGTAGTGAATTGGGAAATGTATTGTAGATGTCTTAATTGTTTAGGAGAAGCTTTCTCATTTTTTTGTTTGAATGCGTAAATTAAAGGTTTGTGATCAGTTAAAATTGTAAATTCACGTGCCTCAAGCAGGTGCTTGAAGAATTTGATAGACAAATATATTGCGAGAAGCTCTCTATCATATGTACTATAATTACATTGAGCAGGATTTAATTTTTTAGAGAAAAATGCTATTGGTTTCCAATTATTATTGTCAAGCTGTTGGAGAACTGATCCAACTGCCCGATCTGAAGCATCTGTACAGAGTGAGATTGGCAGTTCAGTATCGGGGTAGGCTAACAGTGCTGTATTAGCTAGGGCTTGTTTGCATTTTTCAAACTGAACTTCAGCTTCTTCAGTCCATTTTATTTCGCTTCTATCCTTTTTCTTGGCTCCCCTCAAGTATTCATGAAGGATTGCCTGAGTCTCTGCGGCATTGTTCAAAAAGGTACGATAAAAGTTTAGCATTCCCAAAAATATGCGTAATTCATGAACTGTTTTTGGTTTCTTATATTCTAGAATAGCTTTAACCTTTGTTGGGAGTGGTTTCACACCGTGAGAGGTAATTAGGTATCCTAGAAAATCAATTTCCTGTACTAGGAATTTAGATTTAGAAAGATTGATTCTTAATCCATAGGAATTTAGTCTGCTGAATAAAGTTTCAAGGTGGCTATAATGCTCTTCTTCCGTTTTAGAGGCTACCAGAATATCATCTAAGTAGACAAATGCAAAGTCCAAGTTTCTTAAGACTTCATGCATGAATCTCTGAAAGGTAGCAGTAGCATTTCTAAGACCGAAACTCATAACATTAAATTCGAATAGCCCAAAAGGAGTAATGATGGCGGTCTTTGGTTTATCCTCTTCAGCAATTGGAATCTGATAGAATGCCTTGCATAGGTCTATTTTTGAGTACACAAGAGTACCTTTTAAGATGTGGTGGAAATCGTCCAGTCTAGGGATTGGATAACGATCTGGAAGTGTAACTGCATTGAGTCTTCTATAATCACCACAAGGTCTTAGTGACTCGTCCTTTTTTGAAACTAAATGTAGTGGACTCGCCCAAGGAGAATTTGAGGGTCTAATTATTCCATTATTCAACATATATTGAAATTCTGCCTTAGCAAAAGTTAATCTCTGTGAATCTAGGCGACGGGCTTTTGAGTGAATTGGCTGACCTCTTGTAGGAATATAATTCCAAACGCTATGTTTTGCTTCTACAAAATCTGATGGTGGCCTACAAAGGTTAGGATATTTGGTTAGGATAGCGCTGACCTTGGATGATGAATTTAGAGTGCTAATATTTCCCATGTCTGAGATTGACTGAATGACGCCTCTTATGGAAAGATTAGTTATTCCATCAATTAGGCGTTTATTTTTTATATCAATAATCAATCCAAAGTTGTTCAAAAAATCGGCTCCTATTATTGCTCTGTTAGTATTGGCGATTACAAAAGGCCATTGGAATTGACGTCGAAGTCCGATATCCAAATTTCTAACCTTTGTTCCATAGGTAACAATTTCTGTACCATTGGCTGCATATAATTTATAATCAGAGCTAGGCATCCTATTTTTATCCTTTGGGGGTATTATAGAAATATCAGCGCCACTGTCCACCAAAAAGCGCAATCCCGTGTTTTTGTCCGTCACAAATAATCGGAGATTGCGACAATCCTGAATGCCGGCAGAAGAGCTTGTCGCTACTCTGTCCGCCGGTTGGAGTTTTCCGACTCATTCCAACTGCACGGAGATCTGCATTTATTTTGCAAGCAATTAGGACCAAATCTAAAATGGTAATAGCAGTATTTCCCTTTTGGATCGAAAGATCTTTGAGAATTACTTCTCGGTCTTGACTGAGTCCTATTTTTGGATCGAGATCTAGATCTATCCAGTCTCAATTCGGACACCTGCCGTTCAAGATCTTCCAATTTGGCGATCAAGCGATCTGTTGATGAAGAAGGCACTTCCGTATCATATATTTCTTTGGAAGAGTTTATTTCATTTATTTTATCGGCAATTATGGCCAATTTGCTAATGTCCTCTTCGCTTACAATAAGTATATTCTTTATGGATGTGGGCAGTTTATCGAGCCATAAAGTTTTTATTAATTTGTCAGAGATATCTGGGGTAGCGAGGGATCTGAGCTTTTGTAGTAACTGGCTCGGCTTCATGTCTCCGAGCTCAATACCTGAAATTAACTTTTTAATTCTCAACCCTTCACTTTCTCTGAACAATTCAAGTAGTCGTGATTTACATTCAGAGTACTTGTTGTCGCTTTTGCTATTAATTATGTCCCAAATGTTTTCTATATATTTAGGTTCTAATTGGGAGATCAAATAATTAAATTTAGTGTCTTCCTGAATAATTCCACCTATTTTGAACTGTGCTTCTACCTGGAAGAACCATATTTCAGGTTTTTCAACCCAGAAAGGCGGTATTTTAACACTAACTTTGCATATTTCTGAGGTATCGCTAGGCTTATTTTCTGTTTCCATTTTACGTAAATTTAAATTCGACACAACAGCTTAGATATAAAGTTAAAAATAAAAATATTGAGATAAAATAACAAGGAAGATAATATAAAAACTTATCTTAGTCTTGAGATGATATCCCGATATCCTGGATGATGCTTCTTTTCAAGCTTGAATCACTTTTTGCATTTCTTTATCTCTTGAGATCTTCGTATGCTTTTCTTTTTAATCACGTCCGGCTCACCAATGTGGTGTGTCGATTTACTGAGCCATCGCTGGACCAGTAAATCGACACACCACAGATGTACTACTAAATTATTGGGAAATTCTACACCTTATGAAATATAGTACAAGAGAAAACCCTCCATCTTACATTTGAAAACTTTTGGATGTAACGCTTATGTGCATATACCAAAAGATAACAGAAAGAAATTAGACAAAAAGAGTATGTACATTTTTTGTTGGATATACTGAAACTAACAAAAATTATAGTGACACGTTTTTATTTTTAAAACGCTAATTTTCTATTTTGTAAAACTTTAATTTTAAAGTTCATTATTTTAAAAGTGAAATGTTTGTTAATGGAATAGACATTTTAACTCAACTCATTTTATTGCCGCTTTCTTTTACAAGCCATTTGTTTTTATATCTATTTTTACATATCGTTTTTATTGAGTTTTTACTAATTTTGCATGTACATCATTGACTTTTAATGAATGAGAAAAAGAAATTGAAAATAAACATATGAAAAATTAAAGTAACACCTTAAAGGAATTTATGTACAATTGAAAATTGTTTTTTTGTAACGTCTCATATTCCCCTTCTTGAAGCTTTTATTCTCGGGTAATAAATGGTCGAAGTTCAGATATGTGAACGCGTCTTGCTTGCTTTTGGTCTTTCAGATAGATATCGTAGGTTACATCAGATATCTTTTTTTGAATGACAAATGGTCCTTCATATTTTGGTGATGTCTTAATGAGACGAGGGTCGTTGAAGGCAATTTTTATTATGACTAAGTCTCCTTCTTTAAAGACATACTTGGGGTGATGGCTATCGTGTTTAATCTTCCACTTACTTCTAACTTGTTCTGTCCGCAGGCTAGCTTTCTTCCTGGCTTCTTCAATTGTAATTGGAGTTTGGTCGGCAAATTCGGGTACATTACCGATTCCATACATTAAGAAAAGCGGTGAAAAACCAGTCACGTCATGTGGTGTGGAATTATAATTTTTGACAACTTGCGGTAACAATGAGCTCCATTTACATCTAGGTTTCTCTAGAACAGCTATTCTCAGTTTTGTCATTATCGTATCATTTAATTTCTCACAAATGCCATTGCATTGAGGATGATAAGGCGAAGTATATGTGTGTTTAATTCCTTGTAAAGAAAGAAATTTGTTGAACTCTTTTGATATAAAATTTTTGCCATTATCTGTTAAGATAGTATTGATCGAATTAACAGATTTGATTATCTTATCAAGACATTGAGTGACAGCTTGAGCAGTGTTTGTTATTGTGGGATATGCCCATAGATAACGAGTTGCGTGATCAACAAAAACTTGAATGAATTTATGCTTTGTGTTAGCTGCTGCTGTTCCCAGTACAATAGTGTCACAACCGATCATTTGTAATGGTTGGATATTTGACGTTGGAGTGATCATTTCTCCTAAAGTTGGTTCATGTCTGACCTTCACTAGTTGACAAGATTTACAAGATCGAACATAATTCTTGATATCAGTTGTTATTCCTTTCCACCAATAACATTGAGTTATAAGTTTGCATGTTTTGGTTATTGATGGGTGACTCAATGAATCGTGATTGTTTGGTTAAAAATTGTATATTTTCTTATTTGTCATTTATTTTCTTGTTGGTCATTGTTTTACTTAATTATTTATTTTGATTTAATCTGTGTACATATTTTATTGATTCGGCAACACTGTTGTATATATATATATTTTTTTTGCTAGTTATTCTAGGTGTGTGTAGTCAGTCATTCTAGTTGTTGTTTTTAAGTCAGTTAGTTTAAGTCAATCATAAATTCATGTAGCTAAATCAAAGAGAATTAAAATTCAAAGGTTCCTTTTATTTGCGTGGAGTTCATTTCATTCAAGTCCACAGAACAAGTCAAGTTTTTATTCATCGCTGTGCCGTAGCGCATAAGGTTTTCGCTCGGTAGTAAACGCGAACAACATTTTGGTGCCCCGTGTGAGGAACTCTACAACGCAAAATGAATTATTCAAGGCAAGAATTTTACACCTCTGCAGAGAATCTACAGCGCGACAGGAAATATTCAAGAAAGAATCAACGGCTCTGCGAGGAGGCTACATTTGAAAAGAAATCTTTTAAATCTACATAGGAATCAACAAGTCCATCTGAAACAAGCCAGCGGCCATTTTCGAATTCAAGTCTCGAATTAATCTTCCAAAGGCCAAGTTAGCCCATCCCTGGTAAGTCAACCCAACCGAAATTTGCATACTTTTTTCATTTTTGAATCTTAAGGTAGGATCCATCCAATTTCCGTCTGTTATTTTTTTTTTTATAGTATACTTTAATATGGAGGCAGAAATAGTTATTTTTGAAAAGTATTTAGTTGAAATAGATTTATTCAAAGAAGATGTAGAATCAAAATTGTTGACCGGTGATTTGCATGTTTTGAATCAGACAAAGGAAAATTTACAAACTTTAAAGTTGAATCTCAATAGTCAGGTTTTAAAATTAGCAAAATATAAAAGCTTGGATATTACGGAAAATTTTAAAATAACTTATAATGCAGTAAAAGAAATTGATAGTATGCTGGTCAGCATTAATAGATTATTAGATAGTATTAAGCAGGATAAATCGACTTCTGAAGAATTTTCTATAAAACTCCCTAAATTTCAGTTGCCAATTTTTAGTGGTAATTTTTCGGAAAGGTTAGGATTTAAAGAAATTTTCATAAAAGTAATAGACCAAAATAGAGCACTTGCAAATTCTCAGAAACTGCAATATCTTGTTTCTGCCCTTAGGGGAGACGCTGCGAGATTGGTTAGGGCATTCAGCATCTCGGATGAAAATTATTCCATAGCCTGGCAAACCTTAATACACAGGTATGATAATAAAAGGGAACTGGCTTTTAGGCAAATTCAGAAATTTTTAAATCTTAAATTCATTAAAGGTGACTCGGATAAGGCTCTTTATGAGTTTTTGGATATTTGCAATGAGGGTGTTCAAAATCTAAGTACATTGGGTTTGGAGAGAAACACTCTTGTGGATTTAATACTAATATATATTATCCAGTCAAAACTAGATAATTCACTAAAAAAGGACTGGGAGTTGCACATTGATGTGCAGGGTTATCCCTCTTATGAGGAGTTGATAACATTTTTAGAGAAATATGCACGGAGCCTTGCAAATCTAAGATTAAGAGAAACTTCAAAGACCTCACCCAAACCGAATAGGGTTTATTCTCATGCTACATCGGTATCCCGTCCAAATTCACATGCAGCTTGCACTCCCTGCATGTTATGCAAAAATCCACATTTGTTAGCAAAGTGCCATTTGTTCCAAAATAAGTCACTACAAGAGAGATGGAGGTTTGTAAAGGATAACGGGTTATGTTATAATTGTCTTAGATCAAACCACTTTGTATATGCGTGTAAGTTGACTGCAGTTTGCGGAGTATGTAAACTGAAGCATCATACCTTGCTTCACGCATTTAGTTCTGAATCACACGACTCTAATTCACTGCCTGGGCCCATACATGCAGTAGAGTCTAGTAATGCCAACAGAGTTGATTCTTCAGGGAGATCTAATGTAAATTCATCGGCTCGTCTTAATTCTGTGATTCAGACACATTCAATTAATCATTCTAGTTCTTCTAGTCAGATCTTGTTATCAACAGCTTTAATAAGGGTGAATGATCTATACGGTAATTCTTGTATGGCCAGAGCTTTAGTCGATACTGGATCTCAGAGGACTTTGATAACTGACTCACTGAGAAAAACGTTGAATCTTCCTGTGAATTATTCAGATGCCTCTATGTATGGCATTGGAGATAACAGCTTGGAAAAGCCGTTGGGAGAGGTGGATATCACCTTCTCTCCTCACTATTCAAACATATTATTCACCGCTAAGGCCTTAATCTTAAATAAAATCACATGTAATTTGCCAAACTTTGTAATGGAGAGGAGTAGGTGGCCTCACCTGGTTGGCCTAAGGCTGGCGGATCCAACCTTTGACAAGCCCGCTCCCATTGATATAATCATTGGAGCTGATATTGCCCCAAGTTTGTATACAGGACAGGTTAGGTTTCAAAACGAGAGGGGTCCAACAGCATGTAATTCGAAGTTGGGTTGGCTTCTCTCGGGCAAAATCATGGCTCAACAATCAAATGGTTCTTTGAATCATAGTGTTCTGACATTCTGTGCTACATCTGTAGATAATCAACTCAGAAAGTTCTGGGAGTTGGACTCTATTCCGCCCTGTGCCCAGCCTATCCTAACCAAAGAAGAAATGGAATGTGAACAACACTTTAACACTAATGTTTTAAGAACTACAACTGGAAGGTATCAAGTAAGATTACCCTTTAGGGTTACTCAGAATTTCGGAAATTCAAGAAGAGTTGCTTTTAAGAGATTTCTTTCTCTTGAAAATAAGTTATTAAAGAGTGAGCAACTTTATAGTCGGTATAAACTTTTTATGAAGGAATATTCATCGCTGAATCATATGCAAATTATCTCAGCTGTAGATATTCCTAAATCCCCGTCCCAGGTCTATTATATGCCACATCATTGTGTGCTAAAGAAGGAGAGTACTACTACTAATCTCAGAGTAGTCTTCGATGCCTCAGCTTGCTCTGAAGATAGTCCCTCTTTGAATAAAGCCTTACATATAGGTCCTAAATTACAGGCAGACATCTTTGACCTTCTATTGAGGTTTCGGACCTTTTTTGTTGCACTATCTGCAGATAGTGAGAAGATGTATAGGCAGATATTGATTCATCCTGATGATAGTGACTATCAGAGAGTCTTGTGGCGTGATTCACCAACAGATGCCCTTCAAGAATATAAGTTAACAACAATCACTTATGGAACAGCATGCGCTCCATATTTGGCCATTAGAACGTTGCATCAGTTGGCGGATGACGAAGCGATGAATTATCCTGTTGCTTCGGAAATTGTGAAGAGAGATTTTTATGTCGATGACCTTCTTACAGGAGCAGATACTGTGGAAGAGGCACAAGTTTTGATTCGACAGATCATTGCTTTGTTAGCTGAAGGAGGTTTTCCCATTAGGAAATGGGTTTCTAACAGTCCGAAAATACTTGAATTTTTACCTAAAGATCAAAAGGGCATCAATCAATCCTTTGATTTCAAGGATCTCCCGTCAGTTAAATTACTGGGCATTTTGTGGGATCCGACCTTAGACTCATTTCCCATCAGAGTGAGGCCCCCTGATATTCAGGTTAATTCTAAGCGGTCGCTTCTATCATTGATTGCGAGAATCTACGATCCTTTGGGCTGGATGGCTCCTTTGGTTATCATTTTTAAAATCATGCTGCAAAAACTCTGGGCCAAGGGATGCAACTGGGATGAGAGATTTCCCGAGTGTATTCAAAGGCAATGGACAGGCATTGAGGGAGATATTGATCAATTGAACAAAATTTCAATCCCGAGGTACATTCCTTGCCGAAATTCTATTCTCACTCTAGAATTACATGGATTTTGTGATTCTTCGGAAAAAGCCTATGCAGCAGTTATTTATGTAAAATCTTGTAAGCATGATGGATCAATTGATATATCTTTAATTGCATCTAAAACAAAAGTTGCTCCAATCAAGGCCTTATCTCTGCCCCGCTTGGAACTGGGTTCAGCCTTGCTGTTAGCAAATTTATTTGTTGCGGTGAAAGAATCATTGAGTTTGCATTTTGATCAAATTTTCTTGTGGAGCGACTCCACCATTGCTCTTAATTGGATAAAATCAGAATCTAAAAGATGGAAGACTTTTGTTGCTAATAGGGTTTCAACTATTCAGAGAAAGACACCACCCCATTCATGGTTCCATGTACCAGGTTCGGAAAACCCTGCAGACTTGGCTACAAGAGGACTAACTCCTGCACAATTGGTTGATAACCAGTTATGGTGGCAGGGACCACATTGGTTGCAGGACTCATCCGTTGAATCTTACGTTGATTTGCCTCCCTCAGATGAACTCTCTCCGGAAACATTGATTGAGGAGAGGTCGACAATCTTGGTCTATCACTCTATAATGGGACCTATGCCTGAATTACTTCTGAAATACTCATCTTGGATAAGAACAGTTGATGTAATGGCATTTTGTTTGAGATTCATTTCAAATTGTAAATCAACTAATAAATCGCTAAATCGATTCCTATGAGCCTCAGAAATTCATAATGCAACGGTTAAAATCATCATATTAATTCAAAATCAAGATTTTATTCAGGATATTGGGTGGCTTCGAGATAAGGGCTTTGTGTCGGGGAAAAGCAATCTCAGGTTTCTAAATCCTTTCCTTGATGCTGATGGAATTCTTAGAGTTGGAGGAAGACTTCAACATTCAAATCTTGATTATAGTCAAAAACATCCAATAATCCTACCAAAAAGACATCATTGTACAGATTTGATTATCGAACATTATCAAAAACAATCTCTACATTCGGGTCTACAAACAACATTATCTATGATTTCTCAGAAGTATTGGATTATTTCTTGTAAAGCTGCAGTGAAGAGAGTTCTGAATCGGTGTATTACCTGTTTTAAACATCGATCCAAGGTCGTGACTCAAATTATGGGTGAATTGCCACTTGAAAGGGTGGTGCCATCCCGGCCTTTCCAACGAGTCGGAGTAGATTTGGCGGGCCCTATCATTACTAAGCCAATGTTAAAAAGATCAAAAATACTGTTTAAGACTTATATTGTTTTATTCATTTGTTTTACCACCAAGGCAATACATCTTGAGGTGGTTTCTGATCTCACTGCAGAAGCATTTATAGCTACTCTTAGGAGATTTACCTCGAGACGCGGCTTGCCTTCAGATATTTTCAGTGATAATGCTACAAATTTCAAATTGGCCAATAGAGTTTTATTGGATTTTTACAGGGAGTTAGATATTCAAAATTTCTGTGCTCAAAGAGGAATTAGGTGGCATTTTATTCCTCCCTCCGCTCCCCATTTTGGTGGACTTTGGGAGGCAGGTATTAAATCTGTTAAAAGTCATTTAATCAAAGTAACGAAGTCGGCCATTCTTAACTTTGAAGAATTTTATACGTTGCTTACTCAGATAGAAGCAATTTTGAATTCGAGACCACTTCTCCCCCTTGATTCCAACTTTGATTCTTATGAAGCACTAACTCCTTCACATTTTTTGATTGGTTCGCCTATTCTAGCTATTCCAGATGAAGTTGTGGATGATTTAAGTCACATTTCCCGTTGGAAATGTATCCAATCAATGAAGAATAGTTTTTGGAAAAAATGGTCCCAGGACTATCTTAATCTGTTACAAGCACGTCCAAGGTGGCATAGGACTCATCAAGATCTACAATCTGGACAGCTTGTACTCATGAAACAAGACTCCACACCGCCTCATCATTGGCCTCTGGCGCGAATCATCAAAACCTATAAAGGACCAGACAGACACGTGCGAGTCGTAGACCTTTAAGACTCCAAAGAATGTACTCAAGCGTCCCATCACCAAGTTAGCTCCTCTGCCATTCAAGGAATGAATTCTATTCTTGTTGGACTTGGCTGTCCAACGGGGGGGAGTATGTTTGGTTAAAAATTGTATATTTTCTTATTTGTCATTTATTTTCTTGTTGGTCATTGTTTTACTTAATTATTTATTTTGATTTAATCTGTGTACATATTTTATTGATTCGGCAACACTGTTGTATATATATATTTTTTTTTGCTAGTTATTCTAGGTGTGTGTAGTCAGTCATTCTAGTTGTTGTTTTTAAGTCAGTCTAGTCAATCACTCTAGTTTTAAGTCATTCATTAAATTCATTCGTGTAGCCTACCCAAAGAGATAATAAATTCAAAAGGTTCCTGATCGATTTGTGTGGAGTTTTCCTTTTATTCAAGTAAATCTATTCAAGTTATTCATCGCTGCACCGTAGCGCATAGGATTTGAGTTCGGTGGTAAACGCGAACAACAGTGATATTCTTCCAATATTTTTTTGTAAGCGAGTTTGGGACAACTGCTTTAAAAACTCCTTTTTGTTTGATCATTACCACACCGTCGTGAGTGTGGGAATTTTTCTAAGAAACTCAAATCTGAATTTTGTTGGTGTTCTTGAAGTTCTTGAGTTGCAATGTTAACAACTGGGAGTCTTGATAAGGCGTCAACATGAGTTTGTTGCTTTCCAGAACGATGAACGATGTTACATGATTTCGAGGATAAACTAAGAATCCATCTAAAATACTTAGGTTTCGGTTTCTTCATGGTGAAAAGCCATTGGAGCGCCGCATGATCAGTGATGATTTCATATGGTTGGTTTTCTATGTATACATGAAAGTGATCAGTTGCTTGTATTACGGCTAGGCATTCCATCTCATAAGCAGAATAATTCTCTTGGTGTGGTTGCAGTGTTTTGGAGTAATAAGCAATTACATGTTCCTCATTGTCTGGACCAATTTGTGTTAAGATTGCTCCAATTCCATATTTGGAGGCATCTGTATAAACTTTAGAGGGGTAGTCCGGGTTGTAAATAGCAAGGACAGGTTTTGTAGATAGTGCCATTTTAAGTTTAGCGAACGACTCATCTACTTCCTCATTCCAGATGAAGGGCTGATTCTTCCGAGTGAGTCGAACCAAGGGGAATGAAATTTTAGAAAAGTCCTTCACAAATTTTCTGTAATAATTTGCCAATCCCATGAACTGACGAACTTTCTTTACAGTATCAGGTCTTGGAAAGTCTTGAATAGATTTTACTTTTCCTGGATCAGGTTTTAATTGATTGTGACGTGATTGATATGTCCGAGGTATTTTACTTCAGTTCTTCCAAAAATACATTTCGACAAATTTAATTTCATGTTGTACTGTCTTAATTTGTCAAAAACTTTACTAAGAAGCTCTATGTGCTCTTGCCATGTTTTCGTGTACACCAATATGTCATCTTGGAAAGAGCAAGTTCCTTTCCATAATAATTCACCTAGAATATGTTGGATTATCCTTTGAAACGTTGAAGCAGCATTTTTTAAACCAAATGGCATCACTAAAAACTTATAATTACCATCGTTTGCGACGAATGCAGTTTTTTGAATAGATTGCGGGTCCATTTCGATCTGCCAATAACCCCATGCAACATCAAGGGTAGAGAAGAATCTGGATCCATGCAATCGATCAAACATGTCCTGTATGTGAGGTAGGGGTTGCCTGTCATCCAGCGTGATCTCATTAAGACGTCTGTAATCAATGCACATCCTTTTATTTCCATCCTTCTTGGGAACCATAACAACAGGAAATGCCCAAGGAGAATCTGAAGTTCTTATAAACTTGTGTTCGAGAAGTTCTTTAACTTGTTCAGCTATCTCTTCATACTCTTTTAGAGGACGACGATAGGGTCTAAGAGAAATTGGTTGTTCACTTTTCGTGATGATCTTATGTTGTATAGCTACTTTTTCCAAATCAATGGCATGCTGACAAAATACATTCCTATTGTGTTCAAGTAATTTTTTTAATTCATGTTCTCTTATCTCTTCTAGATGATTTACAAGAATTAGATTTTGTAATCCATCAAATTTGGTGTAAATTGTTTTGTCTTTGACATCTATTAAAAGATTAAAAAGAGATGCAACATCTAATCCGATCAAGAGTGGATATTTAAAGTTATTCATTACATGGAGAGTTACAGGTTTAATTAGTTTATCTATTCTTACCTTGGTCTGAAGGCTTCCACATGTCCTGGTAACACCATCCGCTTGGCTGATGTGAATGTCTGAATTTGGTTGAAGTTGAAGACGGGTTCGCTTGAACAATCGCCAATTGATTATTGATACTGTTGCTCCAGTATCCACAAATGCTTGCGCAGGAATTCCATTTACTTCAACACTTACGTTGATAAGCTTGAAAGCTCCTTGTGTAGGGGTATTTGTCAAAGTACTTACATTCAACAATTCCGGGGCTCCGCATACTTGTTTCACTGAAGTGTTTTGATTAGGCCTATCCTTTTTATAATTAGGATCATAATCCTCACAATCTGTGACCCAATGTTTAATTTTTATTCCCTTTTTCGAACATATTGGACACCAGAATGGGCAAACATTTTTTCTATTATCATTATTTTTTGTCGCGAGATGTATTTTGTTTTTAGGCTTAAACTGAATTGAAGCCCTATTTTGTTCAATTGAAGCTGCGATATGAAACCATTTTGTGGCGTCAGTTGGCTGTGCAGCCACAATTAAATCTTTCCAATCATTTGAAAGTCCGTCTGTTAATAAATGAATTTTTTCCTCCTTCGTAAGATGGGTTTGATTTAACAGACGAATTTTATCTTGAAAATAATTTTCTATTGATTCTTCTCGTTTTAATCTTCGATGTGATGCTGAGACAATTGGATTTGCGTTGTATGAACCAAATCTTTGAATCAACTTTTCCTTTACAACTTCCCATCTTTTTATTGCAGGATTTGAAATAATCTCGTCTGCATACCATTCAAGTGCTGAATCTGTCAAGTAGTACATAAGATTTTTGATTTTTCATCTTCCTTTAAAGAATTATTTTCAAAATCATATAATTTGATCCATGACTCAGGCCTAATTGCCGACTTCGAGCCGTTGAATTTTTGCAACCGGTTGTTTGGATTTTCCGCCATTTTTTTTTTTTCCGTATCCTTTTCGACTGCGCCAAATGCCACGTTTTTATTTTTAAAACGCTAATTTTCTATTTTGTAAAACTTTAATTTTAAAGTTTTTTATTTTAAAAGTGAAATTTTTGTTAATGGAATAGACATTTTAACTCAACTCATTTTATTGCCGCTTTCTTTTACAAGCCATTTGTTTTTATATCTATTTTTACATATCGTTTTTATTGAGTTTTTACTAATTTTGCATGTACATCATTGACTTTTAATGAATGAGAAAAAGAAATTGAAAATAAACATATGAAAAATTAAAGTAACACCTTAAAGGAATTTATGTACAATTGAAAATTGTTTTTTTGTAACGTCTCAATAGAATGTGGGATCCTATTGCTAGAAAAATTATCATAAGCAGAGATGTAATATTTACTGAAGCTAATACATCAGAAAATATTCAGGATAACCAACAAGAGCAGGTAACTATATATAGTGAAGAAAGTGTTGATAGAACAAATACCAGTTCCAAACCAGAAGAATCATGTCGATACCCTCTCAGGAATAGAATCAGAGAAAAGGAACAATCATCAACCAACTGTACACGAGCTATTTCATATGCTTGTTATGTCCATGACCAAGAACCATTGAACTATGAAGATGCAATTGTAGGACAAAACTCAAAAAATTGAAAACTAGCTATGGACGATGAATTCAATTCCTTGATGAAAAATCAAACATGGACTTATGTGACACTACCATCAGACACAGAAAAGCTATTGCATGCAAGTGGGTATACAAAATAAAGCAAAATGCAGATGGATCAAATAAAATGTTTAAGGCTAGACTAGTTGCGAAAGGTTATTCACAAAATTCAGGACTTGATTATGGTGAAACTTTTTCTCCAGTAGTAAAATTCGATTCAATTAGAACAATATTATCACTTTGTGCATCACTTGATATGGAAACGATTCAATTAGATGTAAAATCTGCCTTCTTGAATAGTGATTTGGAAGAAGAACTTTACATGGAACAACTCCAAGGTTATGAAAACCCAGATTTTCCAAATCATGTTTGCTCTCTTCAGAAAAGCATCTATGGTCTTAAGCAATCCCCCAGAATGTGGAACAAGCAATTTCATGAGTTTTTAATTAAGTTTGATCTCAAACCTAGCATATCAGATTAATGTGTCTATACAATGAAATGTAAACAGGCTTACATATTACTTGCAATATATGTAGATGATTGCTTAATCTGCAGTGTAAATAAACAACATTTAGATGATATAGTACAGTACTTAAATTCCAATTTTGAAATAAAAACTTTTACTGCCGATTATTTCCTTGGCCTACAAATATATCGAGATAGAACAACTAAAATGTTATTTCTACATCAAGCCTCATACATTGAAATAACACTTGAACATTACAACCTTCTTGAAATTAAGTTACAATCTGTACCTTCTGATCCTTACTCAAAACTAACAAAAGAGATGTGCCCAAAGGATAATCAGAAAATTGAAGAAATGAACAAGATTCCATACAGACAGACAATTGGTAGTTTAATGTACCTCATGACTGGAACTAGACCTGATCTTGCCTACGCAGTCAGCAGGGTTAGCCAATTTATGAACAACCCAGGACCTTCACATTGGACCGCAGTAAAGAAAATATTTGGATACTTAAAAGCTACGAAAAACATCGGTATTTGTTTTGGTGGGAGTTCCTGCACTACATCTCTGATAGGTTTTTCCGATGCTGATTTTGCTGGAGACCTAGACACAAGAAAATCAACCACCGGATATGTGTTCATGTTGAATAATGGACCTATTTCTTGGTGCAGTCAAAAACAGAATTGTGTGTCTCTGTCAACAACAGAATCTGAATATATTGCGACTTCCAAAACAACGAAAGAAGCAATTTGGCTGAGACAACTTCTACGCGAGCTACATCAAGAACAAGTAAAGCCTACAACAATTTTTTGCGACAATCAAAGCTGCATAAGACTTGTTCACAACCCAGAATACCACAAAAGAACTAAACATATTGATATTTCGTATCACTTTATCAGAGATCATTTTCAAAAACATGCAATTGACCTTCTTTATGTCTGCTCCAATGATCAATATTTACGAAAGCTCTACCTCCAGAAAGGTATAGAAGACTAAGAAGCCAACTTGGACTGTTTGAAACAACAAAGTGCTCGTCAGGTGGGAGTGCTGGAGAGTGACTCGCACATCGGCTGTTGCTATAGCATGGCCAGCTTCCTACCAGACATCACGTGACCTGGCGCCTCCGACCTCCGGCCGTACCTGGTTTAAGTTTCAGTTTGCTTTGTTGTCTGCCCCTACGCTTTTCTTTGTTAACTCTCTTTGTTCCTTGTCATCTTAATATAATATTATTGATAATTAAACAATACTTTTCTTAGATCCAGCCTCTGATTCTCTTACCCTTCTTAATTGGGCAGTCCCTATGAAAATGCATCTGGTTGGGTATCCGGTTTATAGTACATATCTTGCAGGGGTGTGGGGGTAGGTTTATGGGTTTGTGGGTTTCTTGCTGGTGGTGAGTTGCTGCTGCTGTCTTTGGGAATGGTTGGAATTTCTTAGTTTGGGAGTAGTTGGGGTTAAATTTTACTGGAGTATATTGCCTATTTCTTGTACTGGTAGAGGGTTGTTGAGGTTCTTCTAGACTTTTTTCTATTTTAGTGGTCATTAATAGCCATTCTGAGGGTTGTACGGAGTCTATGGTAGCTAGATAGGGTTTGAATTATTTCTTTATTCCCTCATTCAATAATTCTATTATGGAGGTGAGGTTTATTTCTACACTGTTGATCAGCTGCATTTTTCGGTAATAATATTGGGTGACAGTTTCATTTTCTTCTTGTATTATTTTCATCATTTCAACCAATGGTGTAAGTTTGGTTTTCTGGAATCTGGTTATAAGGTTTTCTTTGAGTTTATTCCAGTCCTCAATATGGCAAAGGCTTTCTAATTAATATGTTAAAGCCTCATCCTGTAAGTAATCCGATAAATGAAGTACCTTCCAACTATTATCAAACCCATAAGAATCACTTTTTCTTTCAAAATTTTAATTAAAGTGTCAATATTTAAATTATTATTGTATTTTACAAAAGACGGCATCACTTGATATGCAAATTCAACATCTTTTTCTCTTTTGCTTTTGCCATTATTTCACAAGTTTCAAATAAATTGATATAAAATTTAATAGAAATTAGGTAAATCCTGTCGGCTTATATTGTTATGATTATTTTTGTTTTGTTGTTGAAAAGAGGTGCACAGTCGTGAAAAATAAAGATAATTATTTACCTTTCAAGTCGATTTTATTTTGAATTACTTGAAGTAAAATTACACATAAAAATATTTATCACAGCAATATAGAATTTATAGAATGAATTCTCTATAATCGTGATTTTGAAAAGATAGGTAGGGTTAACTATACATATTTACAACAATAATAATTAAAGTGGTATGTTCTGAATCTATGGTCAAAAAATATATAACAGTCAATGAATGAAAATGAAATATATGTTTTAAAAAATATAAAATATTTCTATTTTAGATTAAATAATATATCCCCCCTGTGAAGAGAATAATATGGGTTCATTCAGAGAAAAGTGATAAAAATTATAGTTAAAAAAAAAGATAAAATGATTAGAAAGAAAGGTGAGAGGTGATATTCCATGATCATATTGGTTTGTTGTTAACCAATAGAGACAGGAAATTACAAAAATGATAATGTGAATAATGATAACAAAAATGTGGTGAAGAGTGAAAATGTGGTTGATTGAAAATTGTGGTAAAGAGTGAAAATTGTGGTAAAGAATGAAAATTGTCGTAAAGAGTGAAAATTGTGGTAAAAAGTGAAAATTGTGGTAAAAAATGAAAAAAGTTTTCCATAATCGTATTGGCTTATTGTGAACCAATAGATTGGATAGACAAAAATAAAATACACATATTATATTAAAAATGAGGAAAGAAAATAAAATGAATGCATATTAAAAAAGTGAAAAATAAAAGGATGATATCCCTTGATCATATTGATTTGTATGCTATGGTGGTGCAGTCATGGTCGAACAATCTTGAAAGAATAATAATATTGAAGATCATAGATTTCTTTATTTGAGCTAAGTAATATATATGAATAACATAATTTGACAAAAGTATTGCCTGGCTTAAGGCGTAAGAATAAAAAAGAAAAGCTTATTTACATAATGTACAAAAGTTTTGGGCCGACCAACGGGGAAGAACAACAATGAGATTTTATATGGGAAGCGTGACCTCTGGCGGTCGATTTATACAGAGTATTTATATCTATGAAATTATAATTTTTTTAAAATAAAATAACATTTTAACATATAACATTTTTAAATAAAATATTTCAATATAACATTTTTAAATAAAATATTTCAATATAACATATATATAGATCTGGCGCGCTCATTTTGGGGAGAAAACCTTTTACAACTGACAATGGGCCTCAGTATACCTCAAACAAATTTAAAGACCTTTGTACTTCCAACTTGTACGTAGAACTATTTATTCTGACATTCCGTCGTTTCTTGAAAACACAACAAATTCTATTTTTACAATATATTTTTAGATATTAAAAAATTAAAGACTTTGTGGTTAAAATATAAAAATATCAAAAATATGCAAATATTATTTTATTAATGCAACCAATTCAAGAAAGAGGTTAATTTTTCTTAAAACTGAGAAAAGTAGCCGGAGTAGTAGATCATTCCAGTGCGGTGGTCCACCACGTAGAACACGAAGGGACGGTCCACCTTCACCGTGCGGCCTGACGAGCTGTGGTGGTGGGGAGAGTAGTCGCTGCTAGGTTCCTCCATCTCGAAATAGGCCCTGTGTCCCACCTGGGAGACGTAGAGCTCCCCGGACATTCCGGAGAAGTCTGCACCTTCACGGAAGATGTCCTGGAATCCGGCATGCTGGAGGACATCTGACAGAGGCTGGTAGTAGTCCAGTTTGAACTCAGGAATCTGGACCTCCACGTCCTCCTGGTACATCTGGGACCAGATGTGGCTGTATGTCTTGTACGAGAAGTATTCCTTGAGCTGGTCCAGACCCTCGTAGCGCTCAGGGACCACGACCATCAGACTGAGGTACTCGTTATCATAGTAGGGGATCCGGACGGCCTTGTAGTCCTGGGAGTAGTAGTAGTAGATGGGGCCCTTCAGGGTCCAGTACTTCACCTGGCTGTCACGGTCACCGTAGTTGTAGAACTGGCCGGTGTAGGTCTGGCCAGAGTGGTACTTCAGACTGCCGCCATAGTAGGCAGCGCTCAGGTAGTACAACTTGGTCCGGGGGTCCAGGTCCTCCTCCAGGTACTCTGAGAACTTGCCCTGGACTCTCTCTTCACCATCTCGTTGATCTCCCGCCTGACTTCCTCGCCGTTGTCAAAGTCCACCTTAGACACGGGAGACTGGTAGTAGCTCTGGATCAATCTCTGGTAGGACTCCTGGATAGAGTAGTCTTGGTCCACGTAGACCCCATAGGCCCAGTTGTAGTCATTGTTCTGCTGGTAGAAGTCCTTGTAGTACTGGTGCACGTCCTGGATGTCGTCATAGCCCAGGGTCCTCTCTATGTCCCGGGCTGTCTGGCCACGGGCCGCGCCGTAGATCATGGCCAGCGAAGTGGAGATGGCCAGCGGGGAGTAGACGGCGTTGGGTCTTGGCCGCCATAGTAGGGGTAGAGCTGGAAGGCCAGGCGGTTGGTGACTTTAGCCAGCTGGGCCTCGTACTGGTTGCTCCCCGAAATGTGGTCCTTGCGGTAGTGGTTGGGGACCGCTGTCGCGAAGGCCAGGGAACACAGCAAGATGGCCGCTATCTTCATTCTAAGGACACAGATAAATTTCATCATTCTCCAAATCAAAATTCCATTTAAATAGTTAAATTTCTCAAATAGGGAGGTACCTATTTAAAAATATTTTAGAATCTTTATAGGTGAATTAAAAACACAAATTCAGATATATTTATTAATAAAGACCTCCTCCACTAGTAAATTATTATTATTTATTTTTATTTTTTTTGAAAAATAGAAATTTTTATGATCACATATCTATAAACAGTGGTACATTTTGCTTTCCAGTTTTTAAAATTGATCATAATATCATCCTAAATAATGACATCTTCTGATCAACAGCCATGTACTTTTTAAAATAAATTTTAATATATTCAAGTTACTACACTATATATGGCGCCAGGTTTTGACGTTTATTTTGACGGGAGAGGCGCCCTATGCTTCTATGGATCAATTTCCTCCCGGCAAATTTTCCATTTATATATTAATACCACTGTTGTATTCATAGTAACTTACCATTGGGTACACAATATCGACACTGTACTAGGTACCGTACTCACCTGAGGTGGTCAGACTAATGTATCTAGACATCAATACTGAGGCTTTATATACTACCTCACACCTGGCAGCCTTCACTGATAATTTTTTAACTGCTGTCGCTTATATTTTTATTATCACTTTGTTTTTGTCTCGTTTATCTTGTTGCTTTTTTATTACCTCAACAACCTTTGATATATATATATATAGTATAGTTATGAAAAATTTTAAGATTAATAATTTTTTTTATTTAATTTAAATGTGTGAGGTTTATTTTTTAATTTTTTGTAATAAATAATCAGTTAGATTATATTTTTAAAAAAGAAAAAAAAAGGTAACACCAGCAAAGCATCGGCAGTTACGCGTCATAGGCTGGGTGAAAAAAGGAATAAGCGAAGAGAAAGTTTTAAAGAGGAGAGAAAAGACAGAACCATGATAATAATTTTCCAAATATAAAATAAAGCTAATTAGAGAGAGAGAAGTATTTTTTGCTCTATTTTCTCTCTTGGTGAGAGAAGTTAGATTTTTGTATTTTTTTTTTTTTTTTTATTTTTTTTTATATATATATAAGCTTTTTTTAAAGACAATCTAGTGTAAATGTGGAGGACACGATATAAGATAATATATTAAATTAGGAAGGATGAAAACCTTAAGGGTTAGACCAGATGGAAAGAGGATGGTACTCAGGTGGGCCTCTTCAGATGAAGACCTGAGCAGCAGTTTCGGCCCTTACTCCATTACTGCCAAACCATACCTCTTCGACCAAATAGAAAGCAAATTTAGGTTGGAACGGAGATAGGGTAATAGCTGAGCCTTAGATATACTACAAAAATCAACTAATGAACTAAGACATTGTCATCTTCTGCACTTTCAAACCTAACTCAAAAAATGTTTTTTTCTTACAACATAAACCTTAGATTAATAAAACATTGGATCAGTAAACATGAGGGCAACCACTTCCCTTAATTTCTCACTTTATTTTTCATATAACATTTTTGTAAACAACAAAGGTGATGATGATAAATTCAATGAATATTTACACAATCATAGAAAAATTATATTAAACCTTTATATAAACATAAATATTCTAACTAAATTAAACAGATACTTTCTTGTTTATCTAGGATTTTTGGTATGAATATCTTTTGAACCTATGGTTTCATAACTTTATAATGGGTTGGTACACTCTTGTTCTTGCACTTCTCGACATTAGGGCTTGCACTGGGCTGTAAATCTGTTTCTCCATTCCAGGATTCCCAACCACAAGTTTTGTTTATTCTATTTTTCTTTTCTATATTTTGAGCTATTTCCACTTCAGCTTTTCCATTATATTGTTTATTGTATGGGGATGATGTGTATAATACTTTCTCACCTAGAAATAAATTGCCCAAATTCAAAACCTGTATATTGTGGTCCATTATTTGATATTAATATTTTTGGTATCTCATGCCTATTTAAGTTTGTTTGGTTTTTTTTTTTTTTTTGTAATCTCAATGATTGTTTCTGTGGCGGCGTTTTCCAGAGAGATTTGAATAGTATCCTCACTAATAAGATAGTTTACACCCATTCCGTAAAAATGTACAGTCCTACCCTAGTCCATTGTAATGCTGGTACTTCATGAGGTACAAGTGGTTTCTTCCTCTGTTACCATTGGTATGTATTGCACGTATCGCACTTACTAGTAGCTTCATTGATGTCTAAAGCCATACTTGGCAAAAATATAGTCTGGCTAGCCTATCTTAAGCACGATTAAAGTCCAAAACGACTGACATGAATTTTTGCATTTATTTCTTTTAGAATTTCCTTGGGATTGATAATTTTGACTCCTTTGCATATGATGTCTCCTCATTACAATTTCTTCTTTGAATATACGATATTCATTTAATGTTGATTGGATTTGTGATATTTCCCATGGCAATTCATGAACCACCATTTCTGTCAATTATTGCATTATGGGATCTGATTCTGTTACCTTTTGTATTTTTCTTTTAGTCCCCAATTTTATGTTTGTATGTTCGACCAATGTCTTTTCTGCCTTGACAATATTTAGAATTCATTGCTTAAAAATATTTCTTGATTCTAATGGACTTGTACATAGAAACCTTTTTGCCTATTATATCTATGTATTTAATCATAAGATCAAGAATTTAATTATTATTTGTCTAGATTATTAAAGGTGTATGAAGAAATAGTTTATTGGAGTGTAATCTGATGTGGTTTTTACTCTTTGGTATATTTTTATACTTAATATATATATATCAAAGGTTTTTGTTATGATAAAAAAAAGAAACAAGATAAAAGAGACAAAAACAAAGTGATAATAAAAATAGCAGCGAGAGTTAAAAAATTATCAGTTGAGTTGCCAGATGTGAGGCAGTATATAAAGAATTGATATTGGCGTCTAGACACATCATCCCCTGACCAACTCAGGTAAGCACGGTACTTAGTACAGTGTCGGTATTGTGTTACCCAATAGTAAGTTACTGCGAATACACAATGGTGGTAATATAGTAACTTGAATATGTTGAGAGTTGTTTGAAGTTATTATACATAGTGTGATGAATAATTTCCAGGAATACTAAATATTTAAAGAAATACAAAGTATAATAAAGTTTTATTTAAAATTTCTCAAAATAATCACCGTCACTATCTATGCACTTGTTCCACCTTTTTTTCCAGATATCAAAAAACCTCTGAAAATTCTCATCTTTCAGGATTTTCAAAATATTCTTCGTATTCTTCTTTATTTCAGGTATTGAGTCGAATCGACGTCCTTTTAAGACTTTTTCAATTTTAGGGTAAAGGAAAAAGTCGTTGGGTGCAATTTCAAGAGAATAGGGTGGCTGGAGTAGTAAAGCAATTCCGTGTTTAGCCAAATAGAGTTGTACAGTGACGGCCGTATTTGGCCGTGCGTTGTCATGATGCAAGAGCCAATTTTTCTGATACCATTTTTCGTGTCTTTTCTGACGCACAGCCTCCCTTAAACGTCGCAATACATCAAGATAGTAATGTTGATTAATGGTCTGACCCTCCGGCACGAATTCATAGGGTACCAATCCCTTTACATCAAAGAAAGTGATAAGAAAACACTTAAGCTTCGATTTGATTATCCTTGCTTTCTTGAATCTTGGTTCTCCAGGCTCTAGGCACTGACTTGATTGCCTCTTAAGTCTTGGGATCATATCCGTACACCCATGTTTCATCTCCCGTGATAACATTTTTGAGCCAATGGGGATTAAAATTGAACATTTCGACCATGTTTTTTCACGTTTCTTTGTGATGCTCTTTCTGCCCATTCGTTAAGAGATGTGGGACAAATTTAGCCGGGGATTGTTTAGGATGCAGATCATTCTTTATGATGGTTTGGCATGTTAAAAAGAGATATCCAAGTCTTCTGATAGCTCTCTGATAGTTATTCTTAGGTTTTCGTTGATCGCTGACTTGATTTTGTGTGCATTTTCGGGGTTTCTTATCGATAAAGGTCTGCCAGTGTGTAGATCATTCTTAACGCTTGATCGATCAGCTTTAAATCGTGCAAACCATTCAAATGTCCTCGATTGTGATAAGGCAACTTCTTTAAAAGCCTGCTTCAACATTTTAAATGATTCGGAAGCTGTTTTCCCTAATTTAAAGCAAAACTCTATGCAGACTCGCTGTTTTTCAATACACATCCATACTGAGGTTAGAAAATGTTCTGATATACTCGAGCTTATAAATTCGAAAAAACGTGAGCGCGTGCGTCTGTGTGATCACTTTTTTTTTCTACGTGTTGATAAATGTTTTATCTATAAGGTCCTTATAAATTATTCCATTATTTTGAATATTTTACGTGATCCAGTCACATTCCTGGAAATTATTGATCACACGTTGTATAAAAAGAATTATAATTTGTAGTTAAATAGTAGTGATAGTACACACAGAAATTTTAACTGAAAAATTCGTGCTTAGCTTATACTTGGGCTGATAGAAGAAAATTCAACTTTTGAAACGCCCAATTAAATGATTAAGTGATTTTCACATCATAATACCTTCCTGGTCCACTTTACTCCTTTTCACCTGTGATAGCATTTAACGCTCATTATATAAAACTACCTTTTCATCGATTGATTAAATATCCTTTTGATGTCATCTTGATAGTACAATAAGGTATATTGAATTAATAACGCGATAAAAATGCTTTATAGGTGGCATTTCTGTATTTTTCAGAAATTTGTACTTTTTGTGATATCTTTATTTGGCCTTGAGAGATTAAAATATATCGTTATTTGGGATATATCAAATCTAACCTATATCAATGTTAATGGTTTTGCAACTTGAATGTTTTCGATCAGATTTTATTATTTAGGATAATATTATGATCAATTTAAAAGATGTTAAGCAAATATATACCCCTGTCAATATATTTAATCATGTTAATTGCTCTATTTTCAAAATATACAGTATTTGCGATTTTATAATTCGCATTAGATATACAATATATTTTTTAATATTTTTATAACTATTTAAATGGTTAGATGTTCAACTGTTTTTAAGATGATAGATAATTATCGATTATATAAGAGCGATAATGAAATTTCATTTAATTTTGTTTTAAAAATTTTAATTTTTTTTTTGAATTATTTAAATAGTTATAACATATTTCCTTGTGTTCTCAGAAATGAAGATTGTGGCGGCCATCTTGTTGTGTTCTCTGGCCTTCGCGGCAGCGGTCCCCAACCACTACCACAAGGACCACATCTCGGGCAGCAACCAGTACGAGGCCCAGCTAGCTAAACTCACCAACCGCCTGGCCTTCCAGCTCTACCCCTACTATGGCGGCCAGGACCCCAACGCCGTCTATTCCCCGCTGGCCATCTCCACCTCGCTGGCCATGATCTACGGCGCGGCCCACGGCCAGACAGCCCGGGACATAGAGAAGACCCTGGGCTATGACGACCTCCAGGACGTGCACCAGTACTACAGGGACTTCTACCAGCAGAACAACGACTACAACTGGGCCTATGGGGTCTACGTGGACCAAGACTACTCCATCCAGGAGTCCTACCAGCGACTGATCCAGAGCTACTACCAGTCTCCCGTGTCTAAGGTGGACTTTGACAACGGCGAGGAAGTCAGGCGGGAGATCAACGAGATGGTGAAGAGAGAGTCCCAGGGCAAGTTCCCCGAGTACCTGGAGGAGGACCTGGACCCCCGGACCAAGCTGTACTACCTGAGCGCTGCCTACTATGGCGGCAGTCTGAAGTACCACTCTGGCCAGACCTACACCGGCCAGTTCTACAACTACGGGGACCGTGACAGCCAGGTGAAGTACTGGACCCTGAAGGGCCCCATCTACTACTACTACTCCCAGGACTACAAGGCCGTCCGGATCCCCTACTATGATAACGAGTACCTCACTCTGATGGTCGTGGTCCCCGAGCGCTACGAGGGTCTGGACCAGCTCAAGGAATATTTCTCGTACAAGACGTACAGCCACATCTTGTCCCAGATGTACCAGGAGGACGTGGAGGTCCACATTCCTGAGTTCAAGCTAGACTACTACCAGCCTCTCTCTGATGTCCTCCAGCAGGCCGGATTCCAGGACATCTTCCGTGAAGGTGCGGACTTCTCCGGAATGTCTGGGGAGCTCTACGTCTCCCAGGTGGGACACAGGGCCTATTTCGAGATGGAGGAACCCAGCAGCGACTACTCTCCCCACCACCACGGCTCGTCAGGCCGCACGGTGAAGGTGGACCATCCCTTCGTGTTCTACGTGGTGGACCACCGCACTGGAATGATCTACTACTCCGGCTACTTCTCCCAGCTTTAAGCAATATTAACCTTTTTCTTGAGTTGGTTGCATTAATAAAATAATATTTGCATATTTTTGATATTTTCATATCTTAACAACAAAGTACTCAATTTTTTTATATCTAAGAATATTCTGTAAAAAAAGCATTATACCACACAATATGTATTTAATCAAATATTCAGAATTAAAAAATAGAAAAATCACAATAAATATTATACATAAAGTTGAATCCTTTCGCAATATAGTCTTTATTAACGTATTATGAAAACATTAAACTTTATTCATCAAAGCTTTTTTATCTTTTACTGAGATTAATAATAATTTCACACTTATTCCCCTATATCATGAATTCATATTTATGTATGAAATATCATTTTTAAATAAACTCCACATGGGTATATATAGGTGTCCTCTCTCTCTCTCTCTCTCTCTCTCTCTAGAGTTGATTTTTCTAGGAAACATATTCAAATGGGACTAACATAGAGATTTTTTTCCTGTATGGTTGGTAAATACATAAATTTAATGATGTCCATTCAGGCATATCAACCCACTAATCTACCACAACTGATTCAAGCAGTAAGCGGCTTCAGAATGCTATTGATCTCCCTGAACTTAGATGTGAGCTACCCAGATAAGTCCACTCACGACTGTCCTCCAGATATTTTCGACTTCACTGTTCGCAAAAGCATACTTCAATACATTCACTCAAAGGTACTACATGATCTAACCTCTGACCAACCTCCTAGTGCTACAAGACTTCAACATATCCTATTCCCATAGAGAAATAAAATCATTGACTGGGCCCTTTTTACACACAAAATGGAAAGTTCTGAGCTACCGGAAATTTTTCAATTCACATCTGATAAAATGGATATGGCCATGACCCATGTAGAAGAAAAAATACTTCAAAATATAATAGAATCAACGAAATACAAGAAACCAGACCTAGAAAAAGATACCCGCTCAATATCAAAGAGAAAAAGTAGGCCTAACCAACACACTAAGGAAAAAATGAAAAATCCTGTGATACACTGGATAAAACAGCCTACCTCACATCTCAGAGAAAATCTCACAAACTAAATCTCAAAAACACTTGAGCACGACAAAACCTGAATGTCACACACCAAAAACTGTGGAAAGCCATTAAATGCCTCTCTGTATTGAGAAAAAATCTTGGACACCAATAATGAACTTACACTAATCACAGAAGAGGCAGCTGAGCAACTAGTTGACAACTACGAGACACAATTCGTCCCTAATCATCATACATCATTTTCCAAATCTACACGGACGCATAAAAAATTGTAAACAACTATGTACAAATGAACAAAGAAATAGGACTTGAGCCTTTAAATATCGGCGAAATTAGATACCCCGTAGTACCAGATAAAAGAAAAATAGAGATAGTAGTAATATATTTCAAAATAAAAAAAAATAAAAATATTCCGACGCGTATGATTCATTTTTAAATAAATCAATTTTCTGCTGCCCTCACTGCAATGATAAAATAATAGGAGGGCCTGGCTCATCCGTGGTGAACCCTCCCAGCGGTATCGCCAATTTAATCTGCGTACTGTAATATTTTATTTTTCTGTTTTTCTTTTATACTGATACTGATGCTAAATAGCCTCTTGGAAAAGGGTATTTCAATGAACTATAGACATATAAGTTTGAGGACAGTATAAATACATATAATGATAAATATATATCAATATATACTATATTTTCATACGTACCATAATTATAAATAGTATAAGATCCCCTAAATGTAGATGCAATCCACGCTCCAGCTTGGCCATCATGTAATCACAAACAATGCAATAAAATTTTATTGAGAGTCCGCTGTACAGGAGACAGGGAGAGGAGAATATTCATTTTTCCCAGGAAACCTCAAGTAATTTTTACCACCACCGCCACGACAAACGGGCGGGACAACAACAGATCATCTCTCCCTCTTATGTAGATCGGCTTGCCGTGTCTTTGGCTCTGGCCCTACGGCTGGCCCTCCACGCCCTACCACATCCTGACCATCCTGCCTCGAGGCGTGCCAACTGTGCCGCCTGTGGGTCCAGCGACGGATCGCTGACCCACAGATACTGGAGTTGCCGAGCCGTGCGACCCCTGCTCCGGGAGGTGTTCTCCTCCAGCGAAATGCCACTGGATTTGTAGGCCTGGCTCTTCGGCGTCGGCCTCCATCCCGAGGCAGTGAAACTAACAAGTGTGGCGAAGGTTACCATCTTGGTCTTGAGTTGGGTAACGCCGGCCATCTTATCGACCTGCCCACTCTGTGGTAAAGAACTCTCGCAGTCCATCGGTGGCGGAGTCTTTCCCGCGGTGGGTTCCACCAATGAAGACTGTATATATTTTATATATATGTATATTTACCAATTATTTTTATCTATTTATATCTATTCGTTCCTATAATTATCATTATACAAGGTGTGTCCCATAAGTTCCCGGACTGGGTCCATAAAAAAAAAAGGTAAGATATTTTTTTTTTTAATTATTAAAACTTTTTAAAGTAATCCCCCCTTGCTTCAACGCAGCAGCGCCATCGTTTCCCCAAATTGTCGAAACAGTTTTTATAGAGCTCTTTTGGAATGCTCTTCAATGCCAACAGCGATTTTTCTATTATGTCATCCCTGGTGTCAAAATGTCTTCCTTTTAGAACTGCTTTAAGTTTGGGGAACAGGAAAAAGTCATTTGGTGCGATGTCTGGGGAATAGGGTGGTTGAGGTAGGATTTCTGTCCCGTTTTTAGCCAAAAAAAACTCGTCACCAAGTGCGCTGTGTGAGGGCGGGCATTGTTATGGTGTAGGATCTAGTCACCATTAGGCCATTTTTCTGGCTTTTTTTTTTTCGAATCGCTTCCCTTAGATGGCGAAGAATGTCCAAATACATTTCCTTAATAACCGTTTGGCCTGCAGGAAGATACTCGTGATGAACAATGCCCTTGTTATCCAAAAAAGCGACCAGCAACACCTTGTTTCTGGATTTCAATATCCTGGATTTTTTTGGTCTAGGCTCACCCTGACCTCTCCACTCGGCATATTGACGCTTGGTTTCAGGGTCATAGTCATAGACCCATGTCTCGTCGCCTGTGATTATCTTGTCTTTCCATTCCGGATCCGTTCTTGTCATTTCCAACATGTTCTCACAGGTTGCAAGCCGACACAGTTTTTGCTCATTAGTGAGGAATCTTGGGATGAATTTTGCAGGAGTCTTTTTGAGCTTCAAATCTTTGGTTACGATCCTTCCAATCGTTGTTTTAGAGATGCCTGTGTCTTGCTCTAGCTCCAGCAAAGTGGTTCGAGGATTTTCTTTTATCAAATCGGTGATTTTTTGCACATTTTGGGCGTTCTTGCCGAGGATCATCTACAATAGAAATTCTGCCAGCTTTAAATCTAGAATGTCATTCAAAAACAGTTGTTCTTTTTGGGGGGTCATTGGGGAATGCTTTATTAGGCATTTCAAAAGTTTGGTTTGCTGATATTTGAAGTTTCACACAAATTTCTATGCAAATCCTCTGCTTCAATTTTTGTTCCATCGTAAAATCGCCGCAGCGCTAGGTGTAACCTTTAAATAAATTAGAATGACCTTGGCCCCCGCGCACGTACCGCCTCGATATTGGTACCACCGTGTAGCCAGATATTTTTTCTATAATAAACAGTCAAATTTATTTACATTTTTCATTTATTTATTTTTTTATGGACCCAGTCCGGGAACTTATGGGACATACCTTGTATAATCTTATTTATTCATATTTACTCATATTTATGTATTTAACCTTATATAATCTTATATGAACGTTGTAATAAAGTAGTTTCAATCTCAATCCCTCTATTTAATCTTATATGAACATTGAAATAAAGTAGCTTCAATCTGAGTCTCTCTCTCTCTTACTAGCTTCTACAAGACTTCTCTGCATCGGCAAGCTGCTACGGTCAGACCTGTTTGTCGATTCAATGGAAAAGTTCATCGATGATATATCGGAAGACCTAGCAAAATCTCACCTCCGATGTTATGGGAACAATGGACCAGGATCAAGGCAGATCTGGTCGCGGAGATACAGTCCCTCTCACCTGCCGTTGCCGAGTCCGGTGGTGGATACATCGAGAGAGCAGACAGCTTCCTGAGGCGGAGACTGGAGGACGATACTGCCCGCTCTGACTATCTTTTCTTGTCGGTCCTCGGGCGTTCCCTCCGAGCCAGACGTCGCTTTCCTTCCACCTGCACCGACGACGACGGCAACGCCATCTCCGGGGACCAGCTTAGGCGTTTCCTTCTGGAGCGCTTAACCAGTCGCTTCGCTCAGGTTCCAAGCTCGGAAGAAGCCATCGCCGACTTTCTAGCTGAAATGACTCCCCTGGAGTTCGGCGAGTGGGACCAACTCTTTCTAGCCGACATCTCGTACAACCAGATAGTGGCAGCCATCCATTGCCTGCCAAATGGCCGTTCCTCGGGATGGGACGGATCACCCTGCCAGTTTGTCGAAGCCTTTGAAGATTTCTTCGCCGTAGTTCTTGGAAAGTCTTCGAGGCTTCTAGACTCCGCGAGGCCTTGCCTCCATCTTCAAGGCGCAGCAAGTTCATCTTGCTGATGGTCTAGGTCTACAGGCATATCGCCTTATCAGCCTCCCAACGACCGACTACTGGGTCCTGAGCGGCGTGCTCATGGCCTGTCTGCGTCGTCATCTACCAGACCTGGTGCACCATGTCAGACCTACGCCGTTACAGGACGTTCATTCTCCTGGAACATTGCCCTAATGTCTGATGGAGCTGCCGGGGCAGGCAGACATGACACGCCTCTGGCTGTCATCTCTCTGGACCTGAAGTCGTCGTTCGACACCCTGAGCAGGAGCTACCTGTTCGCTCTGTGGGAGAAACTGGGCCTACCATTTACCTTCCTCGGGTGGATTGCTGTACTCTACGGCTCCATCCGGGTCGGAGGTGCCTATATCAGGCCCTTCAAACTTCTAAACGTGGTGAGGCAGGGCTGCCGCCTCAGCGCCGCCCTCTTCAGCATCGGAGTTGGGCCTCTGCTACGCCGTCTCGAGACCTATGCGGATGACATCGTGCTCTTCATTAAGGACGACGCTCATGGGACTGCTGGAGCGAGCCATCGCGAGGTGGTCACCCTCCACCCACGGCCTGTCGCTAGTGGGTCGTGCCCGCGCGGCCAACTGCCTGGTCCTGGGTTCCATCCTGCACCACCTCCATGGCTACGTTCCCCCTGAAAACACCATCGACCGGCTGCAGACGCGGATGGCGCGGTTCGTGTGGAGCACGAGTCGAGTCTCGTGCCGCTCCAGAAGAATCCTGGCTCGCCCAGTCTCCGAAGGTGGCGTCGGCCTGCTTAACATCGCGGACCAACTTCGGCTCGCCTGCCTGAAGGGGTTCTGGCCTCACTGCGCTGCATCGCCAACGGCTACTCTTGACTGGTACGCAGCCGGGCGTGGCTGACACCGCCAGCTCCTGACGTCTGGCTCTCGCCTAGGAAGAACAGACTGCTGAGCCTCTGGAAATCCGCGTCCAGCGTCCTTGAGCTGGACCATAGAGTTCTGCGCCCCTCCGGCCTGAGGTCGCTGCGTCTTCGAGGCGACAACAGGCTCCTGCGACCGCCAGACCTGCTGGCTCCCGAGCTCTGGCTACAGACGACTGTCGGTGACTTCTCCGATGGCGCCCCTGCCTTAAAGCGTTCGACGCGGGCCACACTCCTAGACGCGCAGCACCTGAGGACCTTCTGCCATCGTCTCCTGAAAACCACAGCTCCAGCTATCATGCGGAGTACGAGGCGGAAACCATTGTCCTGCGGGGATCGGCTACGCTCATTACCCGCCTCACTGGACTCGGCACGGCTTCAGGCGCATCCTGTTGCCGAGCTGGCTGCGCGGTGGTCCCTTACCGTGGATGTGCCGCACTACATCTCCTAGGCTGACCTGGATTGCAACTGCTTCTCGGGCATACGCAGACATCGCCCTATGGATGGCCCTTCACGCCCAACCACATCCTGACCATCCTGTTTCGAGGCGTGCCAACTTTGCTCCCTGTGGGTCCAGCGATGGGTCGCTGACTCACAGATATTGGAGTTGCCGAGTCGAACGACCCTTGCTCCAGGAAGTGTTCTCCTCCTGCGACGTGCCCCTGGATCTGCAGGTCTGACTGTGTCGGTCTCCATCCCGAGGCAATGAAATTGACAAGTGTGGCGAAGGCTAACATCTACAAGTACCATCTTGGTCTTGAGGTGGGTAATGTCGGCCATAACATCGACCTGCCCACTCTGTGAGAGAGAACTCTCGCAGTCCATCGGTGGCGGAGTCTTTCCCGCGGTGGGCTATACCAATGAAGACTATATATTTTTTATATATATGGTATATGTATATTTATCATTTTTATTTCAAATTTATTTATCTATTTATTCATATTTATTCAATTTGTATTTAACCATAAATATTCTTATATATGGTTAAATCCAAATATCAAGGAACAGGTTAAATCAATGTTTAGTTGATTTCTGTTCCACTAGATGGCGCTCTGCAATCTAAAAAGCACATATGCTCCTGTTCAGGATATGCCTTCATTATTTTTAATATCAACACCTGACCCTTTTATATTTTTTTTCTATTGTTTTTTCATATTCTTATATGAACGGTATCAAAAAATTAATCTCAATATCTCTCTCTCAGGTGACATCCAAACTAATCATCCTTTATGTTACCCATTGATGCCTGACCAGGAGGCCCCATGACTACTAGTTCTTGTGGTATGCCTAAATATATTATGTTGATTTTTTTTTTCAATTGAGTTTGTAATCAATGCCATAGTGATTGATTATATTCAGAATGGCTAAATGATAACATTTTGAGTAGTACTGTGTCAATGAGACATTTTCTAATTAATAATTCGTGTGCCTATATGATTATTTGGTGCGAAATGTAAATAAATTTACTGATTATGTGATTGTAAACTGAATGAATGTATTTATTGCCAGTGCGGGAATTTAAAGAGAACAAAAGAGGTAGAAAATGATCGCTGTATAAAAATTGAGGCACATTTTTGAAGTAAAAAGAAAAATTAATAGATGATTCTGTTAATTGGCAGTTTAGCATAATTAATAATATAATGAATATATATCAATATTGAAAATGCTTAACCTCATTAGCTTGAAACATGCTGATTGTTTTGCTCTTAATAAATTATTTCCAGTATGAGATATTACAGAATAATTAACATTCTATTTATCAACCACCTCGTTTGAAGATTTTTTCAGCCATCAAAAGTTCAAACTAATCATTGTTTGACTCCAAGGGTCAATTAAGATTTGGTTATAGGAAAATATTTCAGGCAGGGTTGTAAGTCTGACACCAAGGATTGGCATATTAATATACTGGGAAGTATATATTTTGTGAAGCACACTATGCCTGCTTCATTATGAATGGTCATGATTTCACTCACTTTTTGAAGCCTATTGTGTTAATGCACAATAATATTCCCTAAATTTTCTCTTTGTTGTTGTACAACTGGCCTGCCGGTCTCTTCTAGCCGTTCTAGTCTCTTCAGTATCTCCTTAATGGCGTTCGATTTCCCACCGCCTCCAGTGGTGCTTTGTTCCACAACTAATTCTGCACCAGGGACCCGTGGATGCCCCGATTCCCTTTTTATTTCACGGATAGACACAATATGGTGGGGCGGGTTCACCACAGCCAACGGTTGCCCCATAACGTTGGCAGAATTCAGTTTTCCGGCTGTCTCTGGTTGGGCAGTCTGACGGTGCACTGCCTCTTTAGATGACCATATCGTCCACAGCGGAAACAGGGACCCAGCCGATCGTCTGCCAGGCCTGCCAGTCTCTTCTAGCTGTTATAGTCTCTTCAGTATATCCTTAATGGCGTCCGATTCCCCACCGCCTCCAGTGGTGCTTTGCTCCGCAATTAATTCTTCACCACGGACCCGTGGGTGCCCAGATTCGCTCACTCGGTAGGCCGCCTCCACCTCCAGGGCGCGAACCAGCGCCTCTCTTGATTTATCGAAAGAAGCAAGTCGTAGCACTCTCTGGACTTCTACGTCTCGAATACCATCGATAAACGTCTGGGCGGCCAATTGGTCAAGGAAATCAATGGGAGCGCCAGGGTAGGCCAGATGACAGAGCCTCTTGACATCAGCTTCAAACCCCTGCAAACTTTCCCCGACTTTTTGTCTTCTTAGCTTAAGTTGAGCTTGGTATACCTGCCTTAGATGTTGTTCTCCATATCTCAACTCAAGTTCTCCCATCAACATCGCATAACTCTGTTGATCTGCACGCGGAACCGCCTGAAGCAGATCTAAGGCCGGCCCCCGAAGAGCCACAATCAAATTTGTAACTTTTTCGGTCTCTCCCCAGCCATTGTTGAGAGTCACTGCTTCGAATTGTCGCCTAAAACCCTCGAGTGAAGTTTGTCCGTCAAAGGTAGGCGGAGGTATGTTGCTGCCTGTAGGGGAGATCACAGCACCCTCTAGACTCTTCATGCGCGCCAGCTCGATCTCCAGCCTCTTGCACTCTGTCCGGACTTCGCCAATATTATTCTCTAAGGCTGCCTGGACCCCCCCCCGATCTCGCTTTGGAACCTAATCTCCATATTTGTAACTTTTTGGTGGAATTCCTCCCTCTCCTGCTGTCGAAGAAGTATTTCTTCCTCTTTCTCTTTTTCTTTAAGAACTCTTCTTTTTTCTTTAAGAAGCCTTTCTTTCTCTTTCTCTTCTTCTCTAAGAAGCTTTTCTTTCTCTTTCTCTTCTTCTTTAAGAACTCTTCTTTTTTCTTTAAGAAGCTTTTCTTTCTCTTTCTCTTCTTCTTTAAGAACTCTTCTTTCTTCTTTAAGAAGCTTTTCTTTCTCTTTCTCTTCTCGAAGCCCTTGAATCATCTGGGTGGTTGTGGCCAGCACGTTCTGCTCCGAGGCCATTTTTTGACCTCTAGTCTCGATGGGCATTCGTCAGCAACCGAAGAAATCTCACAGGGAGCCTCCTGGTGACCTCCACGAGGAAGAATCCCACTTCTGACACCAGTGTTGCGTGGGATCCCAACCAATTCGTGGGCACGACTGCTTCCTCCGCCGCAGGTAGCTCCTACTTGCTGGCACCCCGATTTGCTCTCCTGAGTTCCACTGCTCGAGTGGAAACTCCCTTCTCCTGGCAGTATCTCTCGGCCTTACCACTGGTGGGGGGACACGAGAGACTTACCAGAAGAGCAGCAGTAGACTGGCGATGAAGGCAGTGGCATAGTAACGACAGGAGGCAGCACGCAGACTTGAATCAACTTTTTTATTGTCATATATCACTAAACATTACATATAACTTTAATAATAAACAACGGGTATTTACATTACGCCACCTCCTGGGGCCAATATAAAAAGGTATTTACAGTCAGGAGAGGTGGCCTCCGCAGGAAACGGGACCACAGCAGTCGGCGACTTCCGCATCAGTTGCGGATGCAAAACAGGCGAACGCGCCATCTACTGGCGGAGGTTACAAGTGCTCTTCTCGTAACAATATATATACAAGGTCTTCATTGGTGGCGTCCACCGCGAGAAAGACTCCGCCACCGATGGACTGCGAGAGTTCTTTCCCACAGAGTGGACAGGTCGATGTGTTGGCTGACATTACCCAACTCAAGACCAAGATGGTACTTGTAGATGGTAGCCTTCGCCACACTTGTTAGCTTCACTGCCTCGGGATGGAGGCCGACGCCGAAGAGCCAGGCCTGAAAATCCAGGGGCATTTCGCAGGAGGCGAACACCTCCCGGAGCAGGGGTCGCACGGCTCGGCAACTCCAATATCTGTGGGCCAGCGACCCGTCGCTGGACCCACAGGCGGCACAGTTGGCACGCCTCGAGGCAGGATGGTCAGGATGGGGTAGGGCGTGGAGGGCCAGCCGTAGGGCGACATCTGCGTCGTGCCCCGAGAAGCAGTTTCGACGCAGGTCGGCCCAGGGGATGGAGCGGGGCACATCCACGGTGAGGGTCCACCGGGCAGCCAGCTCTGCAGTAGGAAACGCCTGGAGCCGTGCCGAGTCCAATGCCCGGCGCGCCCTCTGGCTGGGTAGGCGGGTGATGGGGGTCGCCGATCCCCGCAGGACGATGGTCTCCGCCTCGTACTCCGCATGATAGCTGGAGCTGGCGTTTTCCCGCAGGAGACGTTGGCAGAAGGCCCCCAGGTGCTGCGCATCTAGGAGTGCGGCCCGCGTTGAGCGCGCAAGTGCAGGGGCGCCATCGGAGAAGATAGAGAATAAGAGCTGACAAAATGAATCAAAGGTTAATTAGTTTATGGCACAAAAATTATATCATTCATTGTGTAATATTTATATACACGCACCTTTTTTTATATTACAACATTTTTCTCTTTCATCAATTCTTTTTGGTTTTATCATCCTCCTCCCAAAGCTTGAGTATCTTGCCTGTTCCTATAGAGATTCAATGGGGCGCCTTTATCCATGGGCACTGATTCTGGCATTTCTGTTCTTGAGGGAACTGTGCTGCTGAATGGTAAGTCCTGATGAGGTACAAAACTCTGCTGATGGTGGTTGTCATCATTTAAATTAGTACATAAGCTCAATAAATGCTGATTTCTGGTGATTATTCTTCGCAATGGCATATCTACTTGAAATCTATCCTGCGTAGTAACTGGAGATAAATTCACACAGGTGTCCAAGGTTGTTTAGGTGTTACTTGACACCATGCATCCGCACCACTTTCAACTGAAGTGTTTTTTTTTTTTGTCAATTTTTTCTTTCATAGTGTATCATTTGATTTTTTTTTTCTGTACAATCAATTTCTTGAGGATCGACTGTATTGCGGTTTAATCCGCGGCAATGAACTGCGTGTGCTTCTTTAAAACATCAATTGTGCTTGCGATGGAATAGTATTTCTTGGTGTATTCCTGTAAGTCAGTATCGGTAAAGGTCTTATCTCTGAGCCTGAAACTTCTTTAACATTTTTTTATGGTCTGAATGTGACATTCAGTTCAACTAATCCCGTAGCTTGATGAAGCTAGAGGTTTGAGAATATCTGTTTAAATCCCAACATTTGTATGTGTAGAAACTGTTCATAACTTCTGAGTGAAATGGAAGACCATTGTCAAATATCAGGACCTCTAGGATTTCGTATTGAGAGAATGTTTCTCTGGGCTTACTTATCAAATTGTCCGCTGTTTGCGGTTCCAGAGCAGCAGAGTAGGCACTGTGAC
>CP092879.1:23881604-24043328 GCA_030710605.1 Cordylochernes scorpioides | reverse complement strand
GATCCCCCAGGAGTATATGAGGCCTTTCCAAATATAAAATGTCCATAGAAATTATCTTCCATGGGTAGGATGGAAATGGAAAGGGCCTCAATGGTTTGCATGCTTTGGATTTTTGGAAGTGTTGGAGAATGTAACATTGATTCACTCGATTGATGATAACAGAATTCCTGGTCAGAAAAGTGCTTCACGAGCAAGGGTTCTCATGGCTGATATTCCTTGATGTGCTTGATTTAACAAGTCCAACATGCACTCTCGTTGGTCTTTTTGGAATAAATATTATTGAGCCCATGCATAACAAGTCATTCTATAAATTAACATTATGTTTATTTTTATTTATTTATTTCAATTCAAAACGCTATGTCCCCCTAGGGACCCCTGCGCTAAATGTACATACAAATATAACAAAGAAAATATTCAACAAGGAAAGATACACAGAAAGCGACTTAGAAAGATTCAAAAATGTTATTTACATATATAGAGATATTCTTTGAATTTTATTTACAGTTACATCATCAAATTCAAAAAATATATACAAATATACACACATATACACGCATACACCTATATAATGTTTACAACCATATAATATGTCCAATGTTTCCTTGAGATCGTTACATCAAAGACCGTTTTTCTTAATGAAATCCAAAATATATTTACAAAAGAAATTATATTTTATATATGTGTCCTTACTTGAAATTAAATCACTAGAGCCTAAAGCAATTAAACCGTTGTTGACTCTGTAATCTTGAAAGACAGGGCACTCCAGCAAGAGATGTATTGAAGTTTGTTCTCCCAATCCACAGAAACACGTCGAATCTTGCACAGCCTGAATTTTCTTAAGAAAAAACCTGAAATTTCCATGATCTGTGATAAATTGTGAATTATAATAGTTTGGTCGAAAATGTTTCGGAATATCATAAGGAAAGAAACTTTGAAATGTTTGATTAGTATTCTTTTTCAGTAAATTAATCTTTGATATAATGAAATCTTTGAGTATACCTGGAATATACTAATCATAAAATTGTTTATCTTCTGTTGATAAATTATTCAACTCATAACCTATAATTCTTTATTCAATATAATCAGTGATCAAAGGAATATTGGCTAAGGTGTGAACACAGTTATAACTGGTTGTTTTATATGTTTGGGTACACCATAGCAGAATTTGATATTGCATTGAGTTCAGTTTGTACATATATTTTTCGCTAATAAATTCAAACCATATTTCTGTTCCGTAGGTTAACGTTAGTCTTATTATAGATTTATAAAGTGTAAGCCTTTTTGGATGCTAAGACCCCAAGATTTTCCACATATTGAAAAAAAGATTTTTTAATCTTTGAGTTTTGTTTAGTATAATGTTAAGGTGAGGGCCAAAATTCAATTTGTTTTTCCTTCTATCATTCGCAATCGTAATTCCAAGAATTTTAATTTCTTCTACGGGCACAATAATATTGTTTCTAAAATTAATTGAAATTTTGTCTTTATTGTGCAAGTGTAAAATACTGGTTTTATCAAGATTGATATTTAGCTTATTATCATTACACCATTGATCTATCTTTTCCAAATTAAACTCAATCGACTTTTTTTAGATTTGTTAGCCCATTATTCCAGCATATAATTGTTACATCATCAGCATAGCAAATGATTTCAGAGTTTGGTGATTGCAAATTAGTTAGCAGATCATTTAAATATATCAGCCATAACAACGGAGACAATGGTCCACCCTGAGGACAGCCCTTTGTTAATATTTTTGAAACTTTCATATTATTATACTTGAGAATCGTTTTTCTATTTTTCAAAAAAGATCGTAAAATTTTGATCAATTCAACTGGTAAATTGTCTTCGTCTAATTTTTTAAACAAGGCTGGCCACCATGTATTATCAAATGCTCCTTGTATATCAATTGCAATCAGCGTAACTAGTTGTTTCTGTCTATGTTCCTTTATGATCTTTGTGATTTCTTTCAAACAGGTTATTGTTGACTTATTCTTCAAGAAACCATGTTGTCTGGGGCTAAGGAGATCATTATTTTCATAGTATTCGTATATTTTATTTTTCAAAAGTTTTTCAAATATTTTTGATAAGTTAGAAATTAATGAAATAGGTCGATAACTCTTTACTAATTCTAAATTCGTTTTGTGAGCTTTTGAAATTATCCTGAGAGCTGCCTCTTTCCATCTATCTGGATAGTATGCGAAGTGAATGCATTTATTAAATAAATCGCATAATAATGGTAAAATTTTTGGAAGGGAACTTTTGATCATGTTATTACTTATGTAGGATTGTTGCGTGATGTGTTGGTGTGGCTTGTGGAAAGGCTGCTGATAAAATTATAATTAAAATTAATTTATTTAAAGCCAGAAATATATAAAGAGAAAAGAAACAACGGTTGAAGTAACGGCCGTTGGAGCAAGCCTAGATGTTTCCCGCTGAGTGGCCAGAGTCTCTGATGACGTCCCGCGCGCATGCGTAGTCAGGTTGACGCTCGCGGTTGCCGATGTCGTCCACTGCCCCCTGTGTGTAGTGGAGCTTTGTTAAAGTGTAGTCGCCACACTACTCCCCCTCCAGTAGGATCTTTCCAGCGATCCTATGCAATCTTATTGGCTTGCCAAGTTCGGGTCTTGGGAAAACATCGGTCCTTCTGATGTGAAAGCAGGCTTGAGGCGGTCGATTGACACCCACGTGGATCTCTTTTTAATTTTCAGTTTGTAAATTTTGGGTTTCCTAAAAAGGACTTCATATGGACCGTCGAATGGGGGAGCTAGCGGTGGCAATATCAGGTCCCGACGTAGATAGACATGTTCCCATTATCAATTTCTTTAAAGTTTGAACTGTTCGTTCTACCATCCCGTTACTCTGTGCATGGTAAGGATTAGATGTCACATGGACTATATTCCAAGTACTAGTAAAGTTCTGGAACTCCTTTGAAAAGAATGGAGGCCCATTATCACTCACCAAGGTTTCAGGAATTCCAAAGTTCGAGAAAGTTCTCTTTAATTTCCTTATTATGGTGTCTGTTGTCATATCTTGGAGTTGATATATTTCTGGGTATTTGCTGAAGTAGTCCACTATTAAGAGATATCTTAAGCTTTCTATTTGAAAAATGTCGATCCCTACCTTTTGCCATGGATAATCAGGTGCTTGGTGTGGAAGCATAGGTTCTTTAAGATTTGCTCTTGATGTTTGTTGACAAATTGAACAGTTATTTATTAATTCTTAAATTTCTTTATTCATACCAGGCCAGTAAATGAATCCTTTGTATAATGCAATTGTATTGTTTCTACCTTGATGTGAAGCATGGAGTATCTTCAAAATATCGCTTCTTTGGGTTTTTGGTATTAGAAGTTTATTACCTCTGCAAATCAAGTTTTGCCATTCATGAAGTTCTTCTTTGAATTCCCAATAAGGTTTGAGGTTGGAAGGCAAGTTCTTTTTGTGTAAGAGCCAACCTGTTAAAATATATTGCTTTAGCAAACGGCATTCTTTATCATTTAAAGTATCCTTCTGTAGTCTCGTTAATCTCTGGTCTTTGATCTCAACATTTAAAACAAACGTTTGAGTACATAAGTCTAATTCTTTATCTTTCATTTGTTCCTGGGGCAAGAAATGTCTGGAAAGGGTATCAGCAGGTATCATACTCTTTCCTGGGATGAACTTCAAATCAAATTGATAATTTAATAAATACAATGACAACCTTTGGAGTCTAGGTGACATTTGATCAAAGTTTTTCTTCAATAAAGAAACCAAAGGTTTATGATCTGTATATGCAGTAAATTTTCTACCATAAAGGAAGTAATGGAACATTTTACATCCAAAATATAAAGCCAATAATTCTTTTTCAATTTGGGAGTAATGTTTTTGCGGAGAAGTAAGAGATGCAGATGCATAAGATAAAGGTTTTTCTTTTGGCATTAGTATAGCACCCAACCCGTCTTTGCTTGCATCAGCAAAAAGTTCTAGTGGTTCATTAGGATCAAAGTGTCTCAATACTGGTGGACTAGTTAGGAGAGTTTTGATAAAATTCAGCTCTTGATCTGCTGCAATATTCCAATTTCAGATTATATCCTTTTTAAGCAGGTTTCTCATATTAGAAGTATTTGATGATAAGTCCGGTATGAATTTGGCAAGATAAGTTACGGTCCCAAGTATTCTTTGCAATTCTTGCTTATTTTTAGATATTTGTATATTTTCAATGGCTCTAACTTTATCTTGATCAGGTGAAATTCCTTCCTATGAGATGGTATGACCTAAAAATTTAACTATCCCTGTGGCCATTTGAAGTTTATTTAATGTAAGTTTCAGTCTACTTTCTCTGGCTAAATCCAAAACCTTTTTTAGAGTAGAGTTATGATCTTCAATTGAGTTACTCCATATTAGAAGATCATCTATATAGCAGACCACATTAGGGATATCACAAAATATCTTGTGCATATTTTTTTTTAATTTTCAGGTGCACTGGAAATTCCAAATGGTAGCCTCAAGAATCGATAACGCCCAAATGGTGTACTCATCACTAAATATTTATATGTATTTTCACTTAGTAGCACTTGCCAAAATGCAGATTTCGCATCTAATACAGAATAAAATTTAGCCTTAGGTATTTCTGCCAAAATGTTTTCAGGTGCAGGTAAGGTGTAATGCTCCCTCAAGACCCATTTATTCAGTTCCCTTGGGTCAATGCATACCCGATATTTGCCCGATGGTTTCTTTACCACTACCATTGGGTGCGCCCATACCCACGGTTCTTCTATTTTTTCAATAATCCCATCTTCTTCCATTTTAAACAGTTCTTCCATTACTGGTTGAGGCAATGCTCTGGGTAGTCTTATGGCTGGACTTATTTTAGGCTCCACCTTGTTCGATATTTTAATGTCATATATATAACTCAAATGGCCATTTCCTGTAAGAGTAACGCTAATTTAACTTATTGTTTCCACTCTTTTTACTAAATTTAAATTCACACACTCATCCAGACCTGGTATAGGAACTGCTGAGTTGTTAGCAATTGAAAATGTAACTTTTTTGCAAGCGTATTTCGTCTTACAATCTAGTTGGCATTTTCCTACTACTGGGATTTGTTGCCCTGTATAAGTATATATTTTGCAATCTGCTGTTTCCAGCAATGGCATATTAGGCCATTCTTTTATTAGCTTTTCTGGCAGAATATTTACATTTGCTCCAGTATCAAGTTTAACATCAACAGGGTGTCCTTGTATGTAAATTAGTTCCTTCCACGGTTTCCTTAACACTTGGCCGACCATGACTGAGTCTATAATCAGTAAGTTATCCTTTTCTTCATCACTTTCTTGTATACACCTAACTGATCTATTTTTGCAGCAATTTGAAAAGTGGTTTGGCTTTCTGCACTTGCAACATTCTTTTTCATATGCAGGGCACTTTCCAAAGTCATGAGCCAGGTTACATTTTGAACACCTGATCAATTTATTAATATTGGCTCTAACTGGGTTACTTGTGTAGCTATTCTTCAAAGAGGTGGTAGGTTTATATTTTTCATTAAAGTTTTTCCTTATAGCATCAATTGAATCTTTTTCAATGTTTCTTAATTGTTTTTGCGATGCCTCAGCCGCCTGACCTTGATTAATAGCCAATGACATTGTCAAATCGGGGTTCTGTAAATTTTTTCTCTAAGTGTTGTGTCCCTACAACCCAGAACAATTCTGTCTCTAATAAGAGAATCTGTGGTGTGTCGATTTATTAGTCCAGCGATGGCCCAGAAAGTATTTCAAAGTTGAGTGTTTTATTGGAATTACTTATTAGCTACTTTTTTAGAGGAAGACAAAAAGGACAACCCCCTAGAATGCACGTTCTGGTCCTCTCTGGTTTCCACCGCTGTGCCGATTGGCACAGCGGTCGTCATCTCCTGATTTATGGCGCCGCTTGTGTATTTTTGTTGACGGCGCGGTGCGTCATCCAGAAGGCTGGAATGGAGTCTCTCAGCCCCCACAGTACTCCCCTTCCAGTGGCGAAGTCACGATTCGGTGCACAAAGTGGTTAATCACAATATATATACATCATCAATATAGGCAAGAAAAAAAATAAGGAGAAATATAGTCTATTGCTCCTTAAATCTCACGGGTTTCTTGATTATTCTCCCCGATCTTGTCCTAGTCAGGTCTGGTGCTGATCCTGTTCCTTGGAATTCTGTGTACTTCTCCACATCTGGTGGGTCAGGATTCTGTTGGGACGAAGTAGAAGGCAGCGCTCCCGACACGATCGGTATTGCTGCAGTAGGGTGTTCTGAAGTTAGATTGTCCGAATCTGCCAGTAAGTAAGCAGGTCGCAATCGGTCAATCGATATGGTCACATTTCTTCCTTTCACTTTGAGTGTGAAATACTTGTCTGTTCTATCAAGGACTGGGAAGGGTCCCTCATATGGTGGTTCCAGAGGTTTCCGCACTCTATCTGTCCTGATAAATACATGTGAACATGTTTTCAAATCTTTATGGACAAATACTTTAGTCTTCGAACGATGTTTTTCATTCAAGGGTTTGAGCAATTGCATTTGCTTTTGAAGCAGTTGAACAAATTCTCCTGCATGCAGGTGATGTTTAGAATCATCAAAGAATTCGCCAGGCAGTCTGATGGTTTTGCCATATACCATTTGAGACAAAGAATGGTTATTATCTTTGTTGATAGCAGCACGCAAGCCTAGGAGAACTGTTGGTAGCGTTTCTGTTCACTTAATATTGTAACCAAGTATTTATTCATTTTATTATTTTTATTAACAGAGTGATCATTTTCATATTTATATTTTGCTACTCTGTAAATTCCCCTCGTGGCTTATCTTTTGTTTACCTTTCATAGATTGTCCTTGCCTGAAATAAATTTTGTTTCCTCCTGAAGTTTTTGTCTTCCCTAATTTTACACGTGGCAATATTATTGTGGGCACGAATGGCAGTTTTAATGGTTCTATGAAGCCTTTCAATCTTTCCGTTACACTGAGGGCGGTACGCCGTGGAGTGACGAAGTTTGATACCACACAGCGTTGTTGAATCTTTGAAAAGTTGAGAAGTAAACTGCTTTCCTTGGTCTGATATCACTGTATGCGGTGCTCCAAATCTAACAATCCAGTTTTCATTGAACGCTCTCGCTACCGTTTCAGACTTCATATCTGGTAGCGGAACAACTTCCATCCAGCTGGTGTACCTGTCGATGCAGGTCAGACAGTAGATGTTACCATTCGATGGAGGTAAAGGACCAATTAGATCGATGTGTACAACACTAAATCTTTCATCCACTTCTTGATATTTGCCTCTTTCTGATTTCGTGTGTATCGACACCTTGCACCTTTGGCAGTTGACACAAGCTTGAGCCCATTTCCTAATGTCTTTATTCATATTGGGCCATATAAATATTGACGTTAATTGTTTAGTTGTGGCTTTGATGCCTGGGTGTGAGAGTTCGTGGAAGTTCCTAAAAACCATCATTCGGAATTTAATTGAAATGAATGGTCTAATATTATTGGTAGACACGTCACACCATAACAATTTGCCTGATTGTAGTGGGCATTGCTTAAATTTTAGAGAGGTATTCTTTGATATCAGGTTTTGTAGTTCTGAAGCACCAGTTTGTTCTTTGGCGATCTCTTCATAGTCGATGGTTGTGATAGCATCAACTCTGGACAGAGCATCGGCGACTATGTTGTCAGTACCTTTTATGTACTTGATGTCAGTAGTGAATTGGGAGATGTATTGTAGATGTCTTAATTGTCTAGGAGAAACTTTCTCATTTTTTTGTTTGAATGCGTAAATTAAAGGTTTGTGACCAGTCAAAATTGTAAATTCACGTGCCTCAAGCAGGTGCTTGAAGAATTTGATAGACAAATATATTGCGAGAAGCTCTCTATCATATGTACTATAATTGCATTGAGCAGGATTCAATTTTTTAGAGAAAAATGCTATTGGTTTCCATGTATTATTGTCAAGCTGTTGGAGAACTGATCCAACTGCCCGATCTGAAGCATCTGTACAGAGTGAGATAGGCAGTTCAGTATCGGGGTAGGCTAACAGTGCTGTATTAGCTAGGGCTTGTTTGCATTGTTCAAACTGAACTTCAGCTTCTTCAGTCCATTTTATTTCGCTTCTATCCTTTTTTCTTGGCACCCCTTAAGTATTCATAAAGGATTGCCTGAGTCTCTGCGGCATTGTTCAAAAAAGTACGATAAAAGTTTATCATACCCAAAAATATGCGTAATTCATGAACTGTTCTTGGTTTCTTATATTCTAGAATAGCTTTAACCTTTGTTGGGAGTGGTTTCACACCGTGAGAGGTAATTAGGTATCCTAGAAAATCAATTTCCTGTACTAGGAATTTAGATTTAGAAATATTGATTCTCAATCCATAGGAATTTAGTCTGCTGAATAAGGTTTCAAGGTGGCTATAATGCTCTTCTTCCATTTTAGAGGCTACCAGAATATTATCTAAGTAGACAAATGCAAAGTCCAAGTTTCTTAAGACTTCATGCATGAATCTCTGAAAGGTGGCAGTAGCATTTCTAAGACCGAAACACATTACATTAAATTCGAATAGCCCAAAAGGAGTAATGATGGCAGTCTTTGGTTTATCCTCTTCAGCAATTGGAATCTGATAGAATGCCTTGCACAGGTCTATTTTTGAGTACACACGAGTACCTTTTAAGATGTGGTGGAAATCGTCCAGTCTAGGGATTGGATAACGATCTGGAAGTGTAACTGCATTGAGTCTTCTATAATCACCACAAGGTCTTAGTGACTCGTCCTTTTTTGAAACTAAATGTAGTGGACTCGCCCAAGGAGAATTTGAGGGTCTAATTATGCCATTATTCAACATATATTGAAATTCTGCCTTAGCAAGAGTTAATCTCTGTGAATCTAGGCGACGGGCTTTTGAGTGAATTGGCTGACCTCTTGTAGAAATATAATGCTTAACGCTATGTTTTGCTTCTACAAAATCTGATGGTGGCCTACATAGGTTAGAATATTTGGTTAGGATAGCGCTGACCTTGGATGATGAATTTAGAGTGCTAATATTTCCCATGTCTGAGATTGACTGAATGACGCCTCTTATGGAAAGATTAGTTATTCCATCAATTAGGCGTTTATTTTTTATATCAATAATCAATCCAAAGTTGTTCAAAAAGTCGGCTCCTATTATTGCCCTGTTAGTATTGGCGATTACAAAAGGTCATTGGAATTGACGTCGAAGTCTGATATCCAAATTTCTAACCTTTGTTTCATAGGTAATGATTTCTGTACCATTGGCTGCATAAAGTTTATAATCAGAGCTAGGCATCCTATTTTTATCCTTTGGAGGTATTATAGATATATCAGCACCACTGTCCACCAAAAAGCGCAATCCCGTGTTTTTGTCGTTACAAATAATCGGAGATTGCGACAATCCTAAATGCCGGCGGAAGAGTTTGCCGCTACTCTGTCCGCCGGTTGGAGTTTTCCGACTCTTTCCAACTGCACGGAGGCCTGCATTTATTTTGCAAGCAATTAGATCCATAGCAAAAATGGTAATAGCAATATCTTCCTCTTGGATCGAAGGATCTTTGAGAATTACTTCTCGGTCTTGACTGAGTCCTATTTTTGGATCGAGATCTAGATCTATCCAGTCTTAATTCGGACACCTGCCGTTCAAGATCTTCCAATTTGGCGATCAAGAGATCTGTTGATGAAGAAGGCACTTCCGCCTCATATATTTCTTTGGAAGAGTTTATTTCATTTATTTTATCAGCCATAATGGCTAATTTGCTCATGTCCTCATCGCTTACAATAAATATATTCTTTATGGATGTGGGCAATTTATCGAGCCATAAAGTTTTTATTAAATTGTCAGAGATATCTGGGGTAGCGAGGGATCTGAGCTTTTGTAATAACTGGCTCGGCTTCATGTCTCCGAGCTCTATACCTGGAATTAACTTTTTAATTCTCAACCCTTCACTTTCTCTGAACAATTCAAGTAGTCGTGATTTACATTCAGAGAACTTGTTGTCGCTTTTGCTATTAATTATTTCCCAAATGTTTTCTATATATTTAGGTTCTAATTGGGAGATCAAATAATTAAATTTAGTGTCTTCCTGAATAATTCCACCTATTTTGAATTGTGCCTCTACCTGGAAGAACCATATTTCAGGTTTTTCAACCAAAAAAGGCGGTATTTTAACACTAACTTTGCATATTTCTGAGGTATCGCTAGGCTTATTTTCTGTTTCCATTTTACGTAAATTTAAATTCGACACAAAAGCTTAGATATAAAGTTAAAAATAAAAATCGAGATAAAATAATAAGAAAGATAATATAAAAACTCACCTTAGTCTTGAGATGATATCCCGATATCTTGGATGATGCTTTTTTTCAATCACGTCCGGCTCACCAATGTGGTGTGTGGATTTATTAGTCCAGCGATGGCTCAGAAAATATTTCAAAGTTAGTGTTTTATTGGAATTACTTATTAGCTACATTTTTAGAGGAAGACAAAAAGGACAACCCCCTAGAATGCACGTTCTGGTCCTCTCTGGTTTCCATCGCTGTGCCGCCCTGGCGCAGCGGTCGTCATCTCCTGATTTATGGCGCCGCTTGTGTATTTTTGTTGACGGCGCGGTGCGTCATTCAGCAGGCTGGAATGGAGTCTCTCAGCCCCCACAAATCTTTAATATTTTCGAATTCACAGTCTTCAGCCTTACTTTTAATTTCTGTGACAAAATCGTCAAAAGTTTGATTTAGCTTTTGTCCACAAGTAAAGAAAATATATCTTCTATATATGGTGTTTTTAAATGGTCTGAAATATTGATCATATTCATCTAGAATATCTTTGATAGTAGGGCTTTGAGCATTTTCTTCAAAACCAAATGTATTATATATTTCATGCGCTGAATCGCCAATAATGTGTAATAGAATAGCCCTTTGTTGTTGTATAGTTTTTGATTTAAGATTACTTGCTATAATGTACTGTTGATGTTCCCTTTTCTGGAAATTGTTGGGCTCAGTTGGACAAAAGGGAAAGGGATGTAAGAAGTGACCCAGTAAAATTTCCTTACTAAAATATACAAGTGTGACGTTTCGGTAACAGCGTCGTTACCATCATAGGAATAGCGTGACATAGAGATAGACAAATATAGAAATTAAGCAGCTAAAGCCATATTTGGGAAGATAAAATATCAGATAATAAAGGGCACAGAAGCATTGCGAGAACCACGCAGTGTCAGAGGCATGTCAGAAGCGTTCCCCAAGCCACCGTGGCTGTTGACAGATTCCGCCGGGGTTTCAAGTTTCTGGAATGTGCTAACGAGGCCTCTGGTATGTGAAATTCCAATGTCCATCCCTCCCAGGGGTATCAACTATCCCTTTGAAGAAAGAGAGATAATGGTGGGGGTCCGGGTGTCAACTATCCTTTTGAAGAAAAGGATTTAAGATTACTTAAGGCCTTGTGAAAGAGTGTGCCGCCATATGTAATTCAGATCTGGTGTGTAAACCACCCAGTATTGTAGCCATTTTTAAGAAACAGGCCAACAGCAACTTTTTGATTCACAATCAGGAGATGCCTTTTTCTTGATTTATCTACATGAATCAAGTACAAATTTACCTTTTTACTATTTCTCTCTTAATATATTTGTCTGATACTGATCTCTATATTCAAAATTATTCTTTGTCATTTGTGGCATATACTGTGTAACATCCATGAAATCATTATTAAATTATATAATCTATAAAAGACACCTGGAGATTTAGCAACCCACTGAAGTCGCTGAGAACTATTTCAGAAGAGAAAATATAGCAATGGCATTCTATAATTTCTATAGATCAGTTGTAAATAGATTCATACACAAAAGAGATAGTGAGGAAAGCCCTAGAACAGATGTGCAAGTAAATCCCTTTTTAAACAAAGGCTCACGTGTACTTGGGAAAAGGGAAGGAATTGCTGTATTATTCTTGTTGCTGTATTAAATTAGATAATCTATAAAATAATGGTCGGCTCTCCCATCAAAATAGACGCTAGAATTGAGCGCCATCTATTGGCCGTCTCTACAAACTAGAGGACTCGGGTCGGTGACAAGCCGAGCTTTACCAATTAAGAAGCGCCCACCTAGAAGCGACCCCCGTGCGTGGGCCTGGGACAATGCTGATACTACAGATCAAATACAGAATACATTTAACAAACTCTCTGAATCTACCTAGATATATACATATATACCTTTGTGGTCCCACGGTGGGAGAGAAACTGTACAGGGCAAGAGGCCCTAATTAAATAACCTTTAAAGTTGCAAGAAACAAGTACATTGACGCTATCAAAGGACTTTAAAAAAAAAGGTTGGAGAATATCCATTGAAGAAAATGAATCAGACAACCCATTTGGAAGCGCCTATAAAACTTTTAAAACTGTGAGATCATCTAACAACAATAGGGGATCTCAGATAAAGAGGAGCATGTTATTATTAGAAACTATAAACCTGAATATAAGACCAAATTAACATTTTTTATAGAAATAAAGGATGTTGAAAATATAATTTCAAAATTAAATATCAAGGAAGCACCAGGTCCAGATTTTATCAGTAATAATATGATCAAACATGCAGGTACACTTTTAATCCCGATTTTTACAGCAAAGATTCAACAAATGCATTGAATTAGGTTACTATCCGGATGTATGGAAAGACTCTACTGTAAAGATCATACCAAAACCTAATAAAATAAGCTATGGAACAAGCAATAGCTATAGACCTATATCATTGACATCAAACATTTCTAAAATATATGAAACAAAAAAAATTCAATAAATATTACGAAGAGAACAATCTAATGAGTCCAAGGCAACATGGATTTTACTAAACATAAATCAACGAACAGTGCAATGGTAGATATAATGGAAACCATATTGAAACATAGACAGGGAGAACTGGCTTCTTTGATTACAGTGGGTATGGCAGGCGCTTTCGACAACGCATGGTGGCCAGCAATTATTAGAAGACTCGATTTTTTGGTAGCATTCCCTCCAAATTGGTAAGAATGATACAATATTTTATTTAAACAGTGAAAGAAGGGCAAATTCCTCATATGAAAATACAAATGTTACTGGAATCTGACAAAGGGATGCCCTCAAGGTGGCCCTAATAAAAAGCTGTTTGCCACTGTTGCTGTATTAATGTATCACAGCAAAAGTACAGTACACAACTCCATTCCATCGGAGCCGGTAGTTTTATGTTCCAATACAAAATGTAATAATAAGATGTAAGGGTAGCACCATAAAACAAAAGAATGAAATATGTATGAGAGGACACGAAGAAAGATTCTTCCATATAAGCTAATATACTAGATATTTATTTAAAAAAAAAACAAAGTTAGGGAACATTTCTATGCTGGCGGGATAGGCTATTTATATAGTGATCTAGATAGAGGTGACTTGAAGTTACAAATTTGCCTTTATAAGGGGGAAAGCCTAGATCTCTATCTACTCTAGCGAGACAAAATAAAGGTCCCTATCATATTTACGTTCCTTGAAGCCCTTTAGGGCCCATGTAAAAATTAAGTCAGTTCCTGTTCAAAAGAAATACTAAGCCATAATGGCAAAGAGGCTTACCTTTTTCCGAAAGCGCCGGAGAAAGTCTGGTCTCCTCCCTTCCGCGTCTCGAGCCTGACTCCCGTCTGCCGATCGCTGACTGACTGTCTCTGACTGACTGCCCTTTTTCTTAGCAGAAAGCTCTCTTTTATTCTTGCCCCTTTCTATTTTGATTCGCTGCTCGCGCTAAAGTTTTTCATTGGCTGGCATTTTCATTCGTCAAAAAACACACACGTGATCGTGACCGCCCGCCTCCAATTTACTGTGTTGCCGAGAGAAAAAAAAAGGGAACATTGTAGATTGAGAAAACAAATTAATTTCTTTAAGAAATTAAATAATATTGTTGCACCAGGTTGCGGCTTGGCAGACTCTTCAGCCATGATTCTCTCCTGTGCTGGGTCTTGCATCTTACCAGAGCGTGTTTCAGCCATCCTACAAATTTATATAAGGGAATAATGAGATGAGTCTACTTTAAGTAGCCTCCAGAATAATCTATTTATTTTCTCACATCAAAGAGAGCAGTGAAGTCACACGTGTACCTAAATACAAATGATGATAATCTAAATAATCTGTTTTAAATAAATATCATAGAATATTTTATATAAAAATAAATAAATATATAATTTAAATTTCAAATATATTAAAAATAATATAAGAAATACGCCATTAATCATGATGTAACACTTCTCCCTCTCCAGAGGTCGTCACGTCCTCGTGATTGGCCTCATCAATTCTTTCAAAATAGGGTTTGATTCTTGAGACATGGACAATCAATGGGTCTTGGCCAGGATTATCTTTTGGTTCAATTAAGTAATTTACGTTGGACAGCTTCTTTAATATTCTATATGGGCCAAAATATTTTCTCAGTAGTTTCTCACACATTCCTATTTTCCTAATTGGTGTCCAAACTGTTACTAATTCTCCTGGTTCGTAGCTTCTTTCCATGTGTTTCTTGTCATAGTTCTTTTTCATTCTTTCTTGAGTCTTTATTGTGTTGTTAATAACTAATTTTCTTGTTCTGTTTATTTTGTCTAAGTGATGTTTTATGTATTCATCATAATCATCCTTGTCAATGTCCACCGAGATATTCCTGTCGTCCAAAAGAGACGTGGGTTCTCTTCCAAACATCAGGAAAAAGGGAGAATATCCTGTGGTTTCCTGAATTGTAGTATTGTAAGCGTGAGTGATGAATGGGAGTATTTCGTCCCAATTCTTCTGATCAGTGTTCACATACATACTGAGCATATTGATCAATGTTCTATTTAACCGCTCTGTCAATCCATTAGTCTGGGGATGATAGCTCGTTGTGAATCAATGTTTAATCTTGCACGTTTTCATCACCTCTTTCATTAAATTACTGGTAAATTGAGAACCTCTGTCACTAATAAGATATTGTGGGGCTCCGTGCCGGAGAAAAATATCCTCTACTAGAAATTTAGAAACTTCTTTCACTGTTGCTTCCGAGACTGCTCTTGTTTCTGCATATCTAGTGTAGTGGTCCGACAGCACGATTATCCATTTTTTCCTGTTTTTCGTAGATGGCAGTGGACCAACAAAGTCAATTCCAATTCTTTCGAAAGGAAAGTTGGCTGGGGGGATGGGCTGTAGTAGTCCAGAAGGTGAATGGTTTGAGCCTTTCCTACTTTGGCAAAGGTGACACGTCTTAACGAATTCTGAGACATCCTTTAGCATGGATGGCCAAAAGTATTTACTCTTTATTCGGTACATGGTTCTGGCGACGCCCAGATGGCCATTCGACATATGATTGTGATATTCTTTCATAATTTCTCTCTTTTTCTTCTCTGGAACCACAAGCAACCACGCCCTGCCTTCAGGGTTCGGTTTTTTCTTAAAGAGGCATCCATCTTCTTCTTTAAAGTTTTGCGCAATTGATCGCCTGCTTCCATTAAGGTTTTTCTTAACACTTTCGATAAATTTATCCTCTTCGTCTGTTATTTGATTTAAAAATAGCCTTTCAAAATCCTCATCCCAATCAGTTTCTGGTAAGGGTCCCCTAGATAAGCCATCGGCGTCCAGATGCTTCTTTCCTGATTTATGTATTATATCGAAGTCATATTCTTGAATTTTCAATGCCCATCTTGCCAATCGGCCGGTCGGATCTTTCAGATTCTTAAGCCAGCATAGTGCGTGATGATCAGTTACGATTTTGAAGTGCCTTCCATATAGGTAGTGTCGTAACTTGGGCCATTGACCACACAACAGCTAGACATTCTTTTTCGGTTGTCGAATAATTTTGCTCAGGTTTGCTCAGTGTTCGACTTAAATATGAGATAACTTTTTCTTTATCGCCGAACTTTTGGACTAATGTTGCACCCAGGCCGATGTTAGATGCGTCAGTATGAATGTAAGTAATTGCATTCGGATCAAAGTGCCCTAAGATTGGGGGATTTATCAATGCTACTTTAAGGGTTTGAAATGCTTTTTATTGATTTTCTGTCCAGGTAAAAGGTACATTCTTTTTTATAAGACTGGTTAATGGATCGGCAATTTTTGAAAAACCTTTGATAAATTTTCTATAATATGAGCACATTCCTAAAAATTATTGAACTTCTTTTATCTTTTTGGGCCGAGGAAAATCTCTAATAGCCTTGATATTGTGCTCCGCTGGTTTTATACCATGTTGATTAGTTATATGGCCAAGAATCTCCAGTTCTTCGAAAGCAAATTGGCATTTTTTGTTGTTCAATTTTAAATTAGCCTCGCGAAAACATTTTAAAACAGCTTCTATTCTTTTGAGATGTGTTGAAAAATCCGAGCTATAAATGATTACGTCATCTAGATAACATAAGCAAATTTGCCATCTAAGATTACCAAGCATATTTTCCATGTTCCTCTCAAATGTAGCAGGGGCATTGCATAGACCAAAGGGCATTACGTTGAACTCATATAGGCCATGTGCTGTAGTGAAGGCTGTCTTTTCTTTATCTTTCTCCTCAACCTCTACTTGCCAATATCCTGATTTAAGGTCAATTGCTGAAAAGTATTTGGATCCTTGAAGTGTATCCAATACTTCATCAATTCTGGGAATTGGGTAAACATCCTTCACTGTTACATCATTCAATTTTCTGTAGTCAACGCAGAATCTGTACTTACCATCTCGCTTCTTGACCAAGATTACAGGGAAGGACCATGGACTCGAGGATGGTCTAATTATGCCGTCTCTCAGCATTTCATCAATTTGTTCTTTTATGATTTCTCGCTCTTTCGCGCTCACCCTATACGGCTTGTGTTTGATCGGTTTCGCGCCTTCTGTATCAATCCGATGTTTCGCTAAGTTGGATCTTCCTAATCCCGACGAAAACAAATCCTCGTACTTTTCCAAAACTTGTTTCAATTGCTCCTTTTCCTTATATGTTAAATTTTCGTTTATCTGAAATTGGGGTTCTTCATGTTCTTTTTGTTCACTTTCTTCCATAAGATTCACTTCGGCTGGCTGACTTCCAAAGCACAATGTTTGGTTTTTTAATATTTTTAATGGTCGAGGGTAAGGGTTTGATATCCAGATATATGTTTCCTTATTCACAACATTTATTAAGCTTCTCGCTAGTCGAAGTCCATTTGTTTGAAACATTTTATGGTTCTCCTCGATGATGTATTCGCCATCCTCTGCTTCTACAAATGCATTAATCAATTTAATAGAAAGTTCTGGTATAATGGCATCCTTTGCACTTTTTATTTTCTTCTGTTGATATTTGATTACGTCACGATTTTCTGTCAAGTCATATTTGATTATTTCACGCTGACAATCAATTTTTGCTTTCATTTTCATTATCACGTCCAAGTATAAATATTCGCAAATGTGTTCTCATTATCACAAATTGATGTGTAATTGTTTTCCCATCAAATTTTATATTTAAAATAATATTTCCTACGATATCTAATTCTTTGCCATCGGGTCCGGAGCACATTTTATCAGGATTTATTATTTCAAGACCTGTGTTAAGAGCTGTACTAAGGTCGACCACTGAAAGATCGGCGACTGTATCAATCAAAGCTTCGCAGATACCGATTCTATCCACGTTAATGTTCATTTTATATTTGGGGTCCAACTTTTTAATTCCATTTATGGTCGACTTGCTTTGATTGACGGACTCAGGCGCGATGCTTAGTTTAAATCTTCTAATGCGGCATATCTATTCCTTGTAGGGATACTCGAGTACGGGCTATTACTTACGTCAACGTAGAGCAGAGGTCTCGACTTCTCAGTTCCATTATCCATTCGGATTTCTTCTTCGACCTTGTCTTGTGTAACTATGGGGTCCTCTTTCACAATTCTTACAAACCTGACCCTGCAATACCGCGCTACGTGTCCTGGCTTGTTACACTTGAAACATATTGGTCTCCCGTCTTCTGTCCTATTCCTATTTGAATTTGGATTCTTATTGTATGTTTTATTTGGGTAGACCGGTTTTGGCTCAGGATTGGGAGTGTACGATCGTCTAGGGGCAGATACCTGGGGCAGAGGCTTGTTCTGGTAGTACCTCGGAGTGGGGGCCTGGGGCTTGGAGGTGTTCTGGTAGTACCTCGGAGCGGGGGCCTGGGGCTTGGAGGTGTTCTGGTATGGTCTTCTGAACGACGGAGCGCTCTTCCATTGCCCTTGATGATGGGGACGAGGAGAGCGTGGTCCATTATATAGAGCTTTTGATTTTTCTACACGTTCTTGGTAATTATTTTCGAACAAATCCAGCTTTTTACAAATTTCTAGAAGTTCATTGGTATTTTTAGGAGGGTTTAGGTGAAGGGCAAAAGAGTATTCTTTCTTTAACCCACCAATAACCCAGTTTAATTTAGTCTCTTCTTCCATTTGGGGGTCGACCTTGTTGCACAGTACAAGGATATCCTCTGCGAACCTGATTGCAGGTTCATTCCACTGTTGCATCCTGTTTAGTCTCATCTTCATTTCTTCTTTGTTGGAGTCTGAGGCAAAATCCTCAATTAGGTGGCTCTTGAAATTTTCCCAGCTGGTGAAACTTATCTTGTGTAGGTTCAGCCAGGTTTTGGCGCTACCAATCATATTCATGGCAGCATAACGAGAGATAATGTAGTCTGCCCAATGGTACAGGAAGCCAATTTCTTCAAGAGATTCAATCCATGGGCGAGGGTCTTCCGTTCCATCATACTTGGGGATGTCGATGTTGGGATTCAGGACAACTGGGTCGGAACTAGCATCTCTACCAATTGTTGCACCAGGTTGCGGCTTGGCAGACTCTTCAGCCATGATTCTCTCCTGTGCTGGGTCTTGCATCTTACCAGAGCGTGTTTCAACCATCCTACAAATTTATATTGATACGTGCTGTAAATATCTCAAAATTATTATTCTCATATTTAACTTTTCATAGAACTTTATTCCAATAATCATCATCACTTAGCATTGTTTACACGAGGACTTTGTAAAATGGCAGACGTTGGTTAAAAATAAAAAAACTAACGAGACATACATTCTTGATTATTTATTTCCTTTACATTAAAAATAGCTAAAAAAGAAAAACTTACATACATCCGCAACATACTTGGCGCAGCCGACAGGATACGAAAGAAAATTAAAAAGGGAAATTTTTAATCAAAAGATTATATATTTCAAATTTAAATAACTAATTTAGAAACATCTTTATTTTTATAATGGCAAATATACATAGATTTGAAAAATATTCTGGCAGTAAGAATAATATAAAAATTGAAAGTTGGATTAAGTTGTATGAAGTAGAAAATTTAAAAGCAAACGATGAAGAAAAAATACACAATCTTATCTACTATTTAGCAGATGAAGCCTTAGAATTTTTTGCTGATTAAATTCTTACAAATGCACATATAAAAAAATGGGAAACTGTAAAAGATAAACTCATTGCCAGATTTAAGCCTTGCACATATAGTCCCATTGTATTAGCATCTAGCAGAAAGCTCCTTGCAAGTGAAACTGTGGAGACTTATTTTAAAGAAAAAATGGACTTACTGAATCAAACATCCTTGAAAAAGGAAGAGAAAATACAGCTACAAACAGATGGGCTACCTTTGAATTGGAGGGATGTGTTTGCAGCAGCACAACCTGCAGATCCAACCAAATGGATACCAGTTGCACTTTCTGTTGAGCATAACAGGCAACAAAGTAAGCTAAGAAATTTGTTTAAACCCAAAGTATGCACTCTATCTCAACAGGAAAGATCAGCTTCAAATTGCCCATTTTTCTGCCCAATTTGCATGAAGAAAAGAATTAAAGTGAAACATTGGTTGAATGAATGTCCTGATTATGACCCAAATTATAAAACAGAAAGATCATCTAAAAATACACAACCAAAACAATTAATTACAACAGTCACTGAATCAACCACAAGTAATGAAACAAACAAAGTAACTTGCTTATCAACTAACAATCCTCCTAATAAATTGATAGACTTTAAAATTTGTGTCAACAAACATCCTTTACAAGCCTTCATGGACACAGGTGCTACCATATCTTTAATAAGTCAAAATTTAATAAAAATTTTGAATTTACATCCTTTAATAGATTCTCCCATGCAAATTCAACAAGCTAACTCATTAACCAAAACTTTGGGATATGTTCATTTAAATTTGCAAATTTATAATAAAACTAGAAAGGTCAAACTTCATGTAATACCTAATTTAAAATTCCAGCTACTCATTGGCTTGGATATTGCAGAAGACTTTGAACTTATTGTTGACACTAAAGATAAAACGGTCTACACTAAGCAATCAGCAGAAATGGCACTTGTTTGCACAACCTGTAATCAGTTGCGACAACAACAACAAAACCAGATCCAACAGCAACAACAACAGAACCAGATTCAACAACAACAACAACAGCAGCAGCAACAACAGAACCAGCTCCAACAACAGCAACAAAACCAGGTCCAACAGCAACAAAACCAGATCCAGCAACAACAGCAGCATCAGCTCCAGCAACAACACCAGATGCAACAGCAGCAGAGACAACAACATCAAAGACAGGCAGATCTCAGCTTCATTGAAGACCCTCAAGATCATCAAAACACAGTGATGGTCAAGAAGAGAGGACTACTCAGGGCTGTGGTGCCTGCTTCTTTTAAAGAACATGTTCTGAAGGAATATCATGATAACATGAGTCATCCATCCATGAACAAGACAGTCAAATTAATAGTTCATTTATTTTGGTGGTCAGACATGGTACAGGAAATTAAATCTTATGTGAGATCATGCAAGACATGTCAACTGACCAAATCATCTAACCAACCAACTCTAGGACAACTAATAATTCCAGACACAGAATTACAACCAGCTCAAGTAATAAGTGCAGATACAATAGTTATGGGAACATCAGCTGAAAAGACAAAGCACAAGTACATCCAAGTGTTTATTGATCATCTTACAAGATATGTTTGGGCATTTCCCACTATCAAAAACACAGCTCAAGCAACGCTACAATGTTTCAACAGAATCCTTCAAGTCTCGCTACCCATAAAACATATTATCACTGACAATGGAAAGAACTTTAATTCCAAGGAATTCAAAAGGTGTTTGAAAGTTCATAACATCAAACAAACTTTCACCACACCATACCACCCCCAGAGTAATGGAATGTGCGAAAAGGTTAACGGAACAATCATGACCAAATTAAGAACGGCCTTGCTTGATAAACCGAAAGTGAAATGGAGCACACTTTTGCCCAAGGTCATTACTGACTACAACAACACCCCTCATGACGTAACAGGTTTTCCGCCATCTTTTCTACTTTTTGGTTACAATGTGCAGCCACAATTTGCTGATAACCCCTCAACCTCGGTAGAAGATGCTAGAAAACTGGCTATAAAAGAACTCAACATCATCGTGATATTTCCAAAAGAAGACATGATTCAAGGCATCCCGACATTGAATTTAAAGTTGGAGATCTCGTTCTTAAAAGAATTCCCTACAATGACCCGAGGCTAATTAAAACAGCTCCCAAATACGAAGGACCATTCCAAGTTTTGAGAAGATTGTCTAAAGTGACTAACGAACTCTCTACAACGATCAAGACAACCCACCAAGAAATCCCACAGGAGATCCTATAAAGGCTCACATCTCTCAATTAAAGTAATTTATTCTCCGTGAATAAATGCATCAAAGCGGGGGTAAATGATATGTGCTGTAAATATCTCAAAATTATTATTCTCATATTTAACTTTTCATAGAACTTTATTCCAATAATCATCATCACTTAGCATTGTTTACACGAGGACTTTGTAAAATGGCAGACGTTGGTTAAAAATAAAAAACTAACGAGACATACATTCTTGATTATTTATTTCCTTTACATTAAAAATAGCTAAAAAAGAAAAACTTACATACATCCGCAACAATATAAGGGAATAATGAGATAAGTCTACTTTAAGTAGCCTCCAGAATAATCTATTTATTTTCTCACATCAAAGAGAGCAGTGAAGTCACACGTGTACCTAAATACAAATGATGATAATCTAAATAATCTGTTTTAAATAAATATCATAGAATATTTTATATAAAAATAAATAAATATATAATTTAAATTTCAAATATATTAAAAATAATATAAGAAATACGCCATTAATCATGATGTAACAATATATAGTCCGAGTATTACTAAAATTATTGATTTAAATCTTTACATGATAAATTATTTTCTTTCTTTATTCTATTCCTAAATCCTTTTTTTTTTCTAAATACTAATTTAACTGGGGCTACTGTAGATATCCGACTTGTTAAGAGTTTATAATTTATTATAAATTTCCGGATATTAAATACGATGCTGAAATTTAATAATTTCTTTTAGTCACCTCTATCTAAATAATAAATGAGGGGCATATATATACATATGGTACAACAGCTTCCAGCACGGATGTCTCTGGATGTCACTGGTGTCTTCTTCTCCACCAGGCATCAGCTCTCGGCATGGAAGTCTGGTGCCTTCTTCTCCACCAGGCATCAGCTCTCGACATGGATGTCTGGTGTCTTCAAGTGGCTAGGTTTCTGGGCAAAAAGTAATCTATAAGTCTATATGGGAGGGAAGCCATGTATCCAATTGATGTTGACTCCATACATCTTCTGTTGGGGTATGATTACAAAACGTACCCCAACAGTAGTTTTCGGATTTTTTACGCCATTTTGGCCATTTATTAGGATCATTTTGATCTATTGTAAACGTAAAAGGCGGTGGTAAATTATTCATAATTATTTGTAATTTATGAGAAAGCAAAATGTAAACAAAGTTAACATAGTTATAATAAATATATTTTTATATTTTAAAACGGTAGACTTACCGCTGCCACCAGGTTATGTGTTTTGTTTACATGTGTTTTGTTATGGCTGTGAAACCTTGCGGCCATCCCTTTATTACATCTTTGATTATTTTTTCAGGGTGTGTTCTCTCTTTGTTTCATTCTAAAGAACTGAAAGTTTTCATCAGTTATATTGGCCCTAATTATCCATACTTCAAGAAAATATGTTTCAAAATTTTCTTTCAGCTTGGTGTCGCTGGATAATGTGGCAGCAATTATCGAGTTCTTTCCAGGAATGTATTCAAGCTAAAAATAAAAAGTTGATAACTTAAGAATAAGCATCTGTAATCTAAGTGAAATGTCACATAATGGCTTTTTGATGAGTAATAGAAGCGAGTGAATATCATCCTGAATTATAACAGAAGACCCTAGCAATAAATACTCAAACATTTTGCAACCAAAGTAAATGCCTGACAATTCCTTTTCTATTTGGGAATGATTCACCTGCGCACCAGTGAATGCCACTGATACAAATGCCAATGGGCAGACATCTTGTAAAAATGCAGCACTCATGGATTCACTGCTTGCGTCGCATTAAGGATAGTCAATTTTCTGTTTGTCAAAACGATATAATGGTGGCGCGTTGTTGATTGTCATGGTGACATGTTCAAAGTCCTGATCTTCCCGAAGGCCCCACTGCCACAAGTCATTTTTCTTTAATAGTTCAAGGAAATTTTTGGTATGCGATGACATGTCTGGAATGAACTCGCCAGCATAATTATAGAGGCCCATTATACACATGAGAGATTTTTATCAATGGTGTTGGAAAAGAAGACGTCCGAAGCAGCCAATGGGAGGCCGGCGGAGGCAGCTACGGGGATGCAGCGGCAAAAATGAGGAAACAATAGAGGAAGAACTTGTAAACAACTTTCGAACACTAGAATTTGCCCTGATCTCCGATTCTTTTAGTGTAAATGTTTAAATAATACTTTACTTATTTTCTTAAATTGTAATAAATATAATTTTCCCTCCTGTTTTCGTCGTATATTTTAAAAGTGTTATAAACAACGACGCCTTAACTTTGAACCTTCAACCCCGCCGACCAAGAATAGAGGTGAGTGACTACCTCTATAGAATTTAGATCGTCGTCACAACACAGAGTGGCGGTGAAATCGCAATATTTTTGGCATCCCAGCCGGGACTGTTGAAGGTAAATTCTAGAAGAAAAAAAGGAAGCATTTTGAGCTGACCATTTTGGAACTCGCTAGCTAACCCTACTTGCCGCTTTGTTTACAAGATGGCGGAAGAATTAATTCTACGTTTAAAAAAGAAGCGTGCTGTTAACAGATCATATTTAACGAAAACATGCAATAAGATTGAAAGTGGACTTGACACGCTAATGAGAATTGAACTTGAAGAATTATTAGAACAATTGAATGAATCATTTAACGAACTTAAAGTAGTGGATCACGAAATAGAAACGGTTCTTGAAACTGACGATTTAGAGAAGGAATTACAGGGCGTAGAGGAATATCGAGAGAAATATATTACCTGGAGATTTAGGGCAAATAAAAAGATTCGCCAATCAGATTTTCATGGCGAAAATATACCGAATTCGAACTCACGAATAGATGAAAACGAAATGAGACATTATGTACCTTCCTGCACGACTGTGAAACTTCCGAAATTGATGATATCGAAATTTTATGGAAACTTTAGTGAATGGCTGACGTTCTGGAATTCTTTTGATGCAGCTATACACCAGAACAACTCACTGAACCCGATCGATAAATTTAACTATCTGAAGTCACATCTCGGCGGAACTGCACTAAACACAGTCGAAGGTTTCGCTTTATCTGCGGACAATTATGAGAAAGCTATAAAATTGCTTAAAGACAGATTTGGGCGAGAAGACATTTTGATTAGCCGACATATGAACAATTTGTTGTCAATGAGACCACTCAAAACATCAAGCGATGTAAGAACCTTCCGCGAACTTTTTGACAACCTTTCTGTTCATATAAGAAGTCTCGAGTCACTAAACGTGTCCATTGATGTTTACGGACAACTGTTGTGCCCGATAATAATAAAGCTTCTACCTGCAGACCTTAATTTGGAATTGAACAAAGAACTCCCGACAGGTTATGTAATTAATGACTTGATTACCTTTCTGGAAAGACAATTAACTGCACGGGAGAAGAGTTTTAGAAACGAAATCGGTACCGGGAATGAATCAACTTCTAAACCTAATTTGGTAAACAAACATCCAAAGACAAGATTCTACAATGAAAACCAATTGCGACAGCTTCAGAACTTTTGAATTCAGTTCACAAATCGAATGAATGTGTATTTTGTGGTAAAGACAACCATGGAAGCCCTAAGTGTGACTTTGCAGCTAATATTAGTTTAAACGAAAAGAGATCACTCATGAAGAAAAAAGGCGTTTGTTATAAGTGTCTTCGGCCTTCTCATTTAAGTAAATTTTGCAGAAATGTAGTCCGTTGTTCGATCTGCAACATGTCTTCCCACCTGGATGTCATGTGCACAAAACTGATTTTAGATAGAGGTGGATCTTCCAAGTCTCCAACGGTGCAAGATGAAACTCTCGCCAACTTATCAACCTCCCCAGACGTCTTGTTACCTACTTTGAGAGTGACCCTCAAAGGGAACAGAACGGAGAAGACGGCATGGGCTATAATAGACACCGGATCCCAAAGATCGTATATTTTACATAGCACAGCAATGGAAATGGAATACGAACAATCTAGGAGAGAGTTCTTCCGGCATTCCTTGTTTGGAGGATCGAGTACCGACGTAGTTGAACATGAGGTCTATACCATTCATTTATCTGACATCAATAATTCCTATCGCTGTGAGTTTGAAGCACTAGGTCAACCCCTTATCTGTGGAAGCATACCTCCGGTGTGTCCAAGATCATTGTTAGAAGGGAGTGAAGAACTCGACGTGTCTGATTTGATGAGAGACCGTATAGAAGTCCTTATAGGCGCGGACATCGCCGGGAGATTGCTAACTGATGATCAGAGAAGGATCTCATCTGGACTGGTGGCAATCCGTACCAAACTAGGATGGACTGTGATGGGAAAGATTCCTCCAACGGAGGTGAGAGATGACATCAGCTTCCTTTGCGTGACCACACTTCTATCTTTGGATCTAGAAAACTTGTGGAAATTAGATGCAATTGGAGTCTCTGACGCGGAGGTTGAGAAGAAGACTCAGTCATTACAAGCTGAAATGGAGGAACATTTCGCCCACACCACGACGCGAGATATCGAGGGGCGCTATGAGGTAGCTCTACCCTGGGTACAAGACAAGGAAAGGATTCCTTCGAATAAAGATCTAGCCGAAAACCAACTAAGGTCTGTAAGAAGAAAACTTGAAGAAGTTGGAGACATGAAAGAGTATGGACAAATCTTTGAAGAATGGATGAAACAGGGGATAATCGAGTATGCCAGAGAGGATAAACTAGATGGTGTACACTACCTGCCACATCGACCAGTGTATAAAAGGAACAGTCAAACTTCTAGAATACGGCCAGTATTCAATGCGTCGGCCCGGAAGAGAGGTAAACTTTCCCTGAATGACTGTCTGGATAAGGGACCCAATTTGATAGAAATTATACCAAGACTTTTAAATAAATTCCGGAAATATGAAGTTGGTGTCTCTTCCGATATTGAGAAAGCATTTTTACAAATTGGAATAAAAGAAGAAGACCGAGATTATTTACGATTCCTGTGGCACACAGAAGACGGAAGATTAATCACGTATCGACATAAAAGGGTTGTTTTTGGAATTACCACTAGTCCGTATCTTTTAAAGGCTACCTTATCTCTCCACTTAGATAAGGCTCCTGAACATTTAAAAATCACAGCTGAACAGTTGAAATCATCCTTTTATGTTGACAATTGTTTATCCAGTTTTCAGAATGTTGAAGAAACGGAGAAATTCGTGAAAGAATCTACTGAACTGCTTTCTACAGCTTGTTTCAATCTCCGAGATTGGGTGAGTAACGTTACAGACTTTTCTCTTATGAACCAACTGAATAAGGAAGTGAACATTTTAGGAATAACATGGAATACTGATAGAGACACACTGACAATTGGTTTGGAAGATTTTGAATTAATTGGACCAACCACCAAGAGAAAAGTACTTTCAATAGCGAGCAAGATATTTGATCCATTAGGAGTTGCCTGTCCTGTGACTTTAATTCCCAAGCTGATATTACAGGAAACTTGGATACAGAAGTTGACATGGGACGAAGTCCTACCTGGATGTTTAGTACAAAGATTTTGGAAGTGGTTTAGCAAACTGAAACACTTGCCTAACATAGAAATTCCTAGATGGCTTTGTTTTAAGGACTCCTATGTAGAGAAAACCACTCTCCACATCTTTTGCGACGCCAGTCAGTTTGCCTATGCAACCTGTATTTTCCTCCGCATTGAAAAGGAAGATAGAGTGGACATCCAATTGATACAGGCTCGAACACGAGTAGCTCCACTGAAGAAACTCACCATCCCAAGATTGGAGCTTTTGGCTTGTCTGATTGGAGCTCGTTTGGCAGCTAACGTCATACAAGATCTGGAATTTGAGGAAATTCCAAGATTTTATTGGACCGATTCGACCAATGCTCTCTGTTGGATCCAAAGGGAAGACAACTGGGCAGCCTTTGTGATGAACCGTGTTAAGGAAATTCATAATCTTAGCTCCCCCGAATCTTGGCGCCACATACCAGGCCGATTAAACCCGGCAGACCTCCCATCTCGGGGATGTTCAGCAGAATCACTTAAGGAGACAAGATGGTGGGAGGGACCTGCATGGTTAAAGGTATCCCAAGAAGAGTGGCCCAAATCAACCATTATCCCTGATTTGGAGATTGTTTATTCTGAAAGGCGCAAGACCATCCTGAACACCTTGTGTACGACAAGAGAAAATGAAAATTTATTTGGACGTTGTTCCCATTTTTTGAGAATAGTACGAATCACCGCCTGGATATACAGATTCTTCAACAACGCCAAGATTGATAGAAGAAAGATAATTTCAGAAGATCTCAGTACAGAGGAAATCACTAAGTCAGAAATAATACTGATAAGACTTATCCAGAGAGAATCGTTTTCAGGGCATGAAGATAAGAAACTACAAGGCTTTAAGTTGCTAGTAGACTCTTCAGGGATTTTGAGAATAAAAACTAAAATTTGCAGAAGAGAAGATTTCGCTAATTTTAGAATGCCCATTTTATTGCCCTCAGATCACTTTTTGGTTTCTTTGCTCATCAGGTGGAACCATGAAACCCACGGGCACGCCGGTCTACAAACTCTCCTCGGTATTCTGAGAGAAAACTATTGGATACTAAGATCCAGGAAAACCGTCAAGAAGATCATCAATCAATGCATTCGCTGTAAACGATTCACCGCGACACCAGCTACCGTCGAGTCAACATCATTACCAGAAGACAGAGTACGAGATGCTGCAGTTTTCGAAATAGTAGGAGTTGATCTAACTGGACATCTTATCTTAAAGAATAAGAAGAAAGCATGGATTGTCATCTTCACATGTGCAGTGTATAGAGGAGTTCATCTGGAACTTGTGACATCTTTGTCTATGGAAGCCTTCCTCCAAGCTTTCCGCCGATTTATTGCTCGAAGAGGCCGACCATTGATTGTGTATTCGGATAATGGGACTAATTTCAAAGGTATAGCTAATGCTTTAAAGAAGATTGATTTTTCGAGATTAAAATGTGATCCCACATTGAAAAACATCACCTGGAAATTCATACCGCCTGGTGCTCCTTGGTGGGGTGGATGGTGGGAGCGTTTGATTGGAATGATGAAACAATTGCTCTTTAGGATTCTCGGTCAAACCTCCTTGGGATATGAAGAACTTTCCACGGTAATGTGTGACGTAGAAAGCTTGATGAACACACGCCCACTGACCTACCTAACTGAAGAAAGTGAGGATCTCGCTCCATTGACACCTTCGTTGTTCTTACATGAGGTCAGAGAGGTTGGCGTTCCAGACCTGGACTTGATTGATAACCAGACCCTCTCCCGCAAATATCAATATATCAAACGTGTACGAGATGATCTTAGAGAACGATTTCGTATCGAATATTTTGGATTCCTGAGACAAGAAACGAGACGCCTGAAGACTACCATACCACTCAAGGTGGGAGACATGGTACTCATTGGACAAGAGAGTTTAAAGAGACTACACTGGCCATTAGCCAGAATAATCCAACTCTATCCAGGAAAAGACAGACTTGTGAGGGTTGCGAAAGTGAAAACTTCATCAGGTGATAAAATACGACCTATTCAAAAACTCTACAATTTAGAGATAACGCCCGAGATAAGATGTCGAGACCCTCTAACGGAGCGATCTCCCACACAAGAAGTTCGATTGACAACTGAAGAGGACCCTTTGACTTCACAACAAGAGCAACATCACATTGATACCCCGAATGTTCAGTTACGGACGGCCCATCAAGAGACCCAACCGATTGGATCTACTGAACTTTTCCTTCCCATGTTTGAGTCGTCGAGACGCCAACTCAAAGGTGGGAGAAATGTTGGAAAAGAAGACGTCCGAAATAGCCAATGGGAGGCCGGCGGAGGCAGCTACGGGGATGCAGCGGCAAAAATGAGGAAACAATAGAGGAAGAACTTGTAAACAACTTTCGAACACTAGAATTTGCCCTGATCTCCGATTCTTTTAGTGTAAATGTTTAAATAATACTTTACTTATTTTCTTAAATTGTAATAAATATAATTTTCCCTCCTGTTTTCGTCGTATATTTTAAAAGTGTTATAAACAACGACGCCTTAACTTTGAACCTTCAACCCCGCCGACCAAGAATAGAGGTGAGTGACTACCTCTATAGAATTTAGATCGTCGTCACAACACAGAGTGGCGGTGAAATCGCAATAAATGGTTTTGTCAAGTCTCGTCAATCTGATTTAAATGCTGGGATCAACTTGGATTCTTTCCGATGTTATTTTGTGACCTACAAACATAATATTGCCTTGACAAAGTTGAGCCATCCTCCGATCAAATTTGAGATTGCTTTTTTAAAGAAATTTTTAGTATCTCCATAAATTTATTGTAGTTCTCTTCAAACAATGTTATTTGCATAAATTAGGATGTCCTCAGTGTACTTTTTATAGAAAAGTCCATGTGTCTAAATTTAAATTGAAAATGTCTAAATAAAAATGAAAGTGTCTAAATTAAAATGAAAAATATCTAAATATAAATTAAAGTTGTCTAATTAAAAGTTAAAAACCTATATTTGTATGTTACATGAATTTAAAAAGTATTTTAAATATACATATAATATTTTAAAAATAAACTGTCTTCAAAATGTGAAATGAGGAAAAATATATTTATATTTTAAACTACACATGCACAATGTATATTTAAAATAAATATATAAATAATAGTTCTTTTCAAAATATATATTTAAAAATTAACTATTAATATTTATTTTAAATTATTTTAATATTATTATTATTTATTATATATATAATCATTGATAGTTTTTTTTTTTTTTTAATTAGAATGAACTACTGATTAGAAAAGTATCTTTCTTTGTAATATTTGGGTTTTTTTGGTCTGTGCTGTGCATTTTTTTGGCGCACATGAATTCGTTAATTTTATAATATATGTATATGTATACATATTTATTTTACTAGTCTTGTTATTAAAAATAATCGTATATTTTGCTAAAACAGATTAGTTTTAATATTCTAAATCTCAATAAAATCAATATATTAAAAAATTAACTCTTTCGTTTGACATTTAGTAAATCAAACAATAATATATAAATCTACATCTCAAAGGTATGAACCATTAATTTTTCAAAAATTATTCTAATTTTTTTCCCCCTTACCCATTTCAATACTTGAAAATTGTTACAATGTTTCACCGCACGAAAGCTTTAGTTTTGAGCAAATTATCTTTTCAATATATTCATATATTTTTTCATTACGCTCTGTCTCAGACGAGTTGACCTATATATTTCAAAGCACGTTAAGAAATACATTCTATGAAACAATATAATTCATTTATTATTATAGAGAATGCCCAAAGTGCCAAATGACAATATATATATTATAGTTTTTCTTTTTTTTTTCTTTAGGGGAACCATCTTATGATAATTAAAATTTAAAAAATACTAAACCATGTTTTAGTATTATATCTGACCATTTATTAATATATTTAATTCTAGAAAATCATATTTTAATACTTTTCTCTGAAAGGCCATATATTTCTAAAAATTCTACCTTTTTTTTACTTTGCAGCAGATAGAGTATTGTCCTGTTTATTGTGTTAACTCAAATTGTCAATATCTCCATAGGATTTTATGGTTTAGATATAATGCTACAAATATAAATTGCTCAAAATTTTCTTGCCAACTTTAAAAAAATGAACCCTCAAATGTGAAATTAAATTCTCATTAGGCAGTTTTTTAATTATATTAATAGATACCTTAATTTCAAAAAACTTCTGGTCAATTTATTAAAAGTCATAAATCCTTTTAATAACATTGAGGTAATAATAATAAAATTTCTCATGTGAAATATTGCTTTAGATGGGAAGTGTTTAAATGGGTTTCTAGATTTGTTATGTTATCATGGGGAACTCTAGGTTTAACCTCACTTACGTTGTCATTAAAGAAATTAGTAAAAGAATTATTTTAATTCATCTAGACATTTGCTTTTAATATAAATATATTAAAGATCCATATAATGAAATAATTCAATGACTAAGATTCCTTTTCTACTTTTGAACTATATCTGAAGGACATTTCCAAGTAAAAACATGCAAATATAAAACAAAAAGTTGCCTCTTCTGTCAAAATAGATGCTAGAACGCCATCTATTGACCATCTCCACAAACTAGCAGACTCAGTTTGGTAACAAAGCCACAACACCAGCTTTGGCAAACAGAAGGGTCCACCTGGAGACCATGGTTTCAGGCAAATGGTTTTTGACAGGAAAGGCAACCATGTTTATAGATCAATATCCTCCAGGCAAAGTTTTCATCTATGTAAAATATAAGTTGTGTTTATATTCTCTCAAAGTAATCAAATACATTTCAAATTTAAACTAAATACATTATTTTGACTGAAGAATACATTTTTTTTCTTGTGCTTTGATCACTCAACTTGATTACAAGCAAATACAAATGGTTAATATTTCATAGGATAACATTTATCCAATTGTATTACCTAACATTTTTTATATGACCAAGTTGACAAGTATAAAGACTAAATAGTTGAAATTTCTAACAACAATTGCTCTTGTGTTGTATTCGCATTGTAAAACCCAGTGTTCAACTTATTCATCCATTGAAAAATGACTTTTACCCCTTTAAGATCTTTATAGAGAGGGATAGATTCTCTATCCCTTTTTTCTATAGTTTCTAACAACATCACTAGGGATTTTGTGTTGTTATAACCATTGGGACTTAGAAACTTGGGAATAAATTATAAAAGGCTGTTGTAATGAAGTAAATACAGCCTGCTTTAGGAAGTTACCTGTCATAAAGGTGATTTTTATTGGGAGATTGATAAAGCACAATTTGGATTATAGATACAAGAAAATAAGATCTAATCCAAATAATTTAATAGTGTGTGATGTTTTGGTAACAGCATTGTTACCATCATCAGACAAAAGAATAAAAATATATTTGGATTAGGTCTTATTGTATTTTATTGGGAGATCTATTTTCTTTTTCTATTAACTTAGTTTTCTTTGGCATCTGACCAAGCTATCTTGTTCACTTCTAAAATGTTTAACTCCCTATAACAGCTGAATGTGTCATCATTCAATTTTCAAAAGAAAGAATAGTTTTATCCAACCTGTCTTTGGAGTCTCTACCTTTCTTGTGAATGCATTTTTATTTGGAAACTCCCAAGAAGGCTTTACTGTAGTCTTGTGTCATCCACCAACCTTGCCTGAATTGAGCCTCTATGCTTCTATTTTGTTAGCCTATAAAACAGACATTTGAAGACTGAAGGCATTCCAAGTGGCCTAAAAGAAAAACTCCACTTGAGAATATATGTTTCGCAATGATAAGGTACATTTTGGATTATAGATTAGAATCAAAAGGTAATAAGACTAAATCCAATTTAATCAAACATTTCATTATTTGGATTTGGTCATGTTACTTTATATTACTGTACAAAGTCCTAAATGAATGAACATGGGAGAATGTGTATGATTCTGAATTATAATGAATTTGTAAACTGTTATAGGTTAGTTTTCCTAACAAATCCAAAAAACATTATATTTAGTTAAAGACGGGAATGCCCAGAAGCTTCTGTAATTTCTTTTAATAATAATTTTTTAAAAATGTGCAGAGTCACCTGCTCATTTGTATGTACAAATAGGTTCACTCTATTTCTTGTACCTATATATACTAACCTGCAGAGCTGAATGATTCACCCAGGTTTAGCCCATGCCTAATAAATGTTATATGGGGAAGTGTGTTATGCTGTGGAAGCTCTTCTGATGTTTGGAGGAAGTTTGGAGCAGAACAATGAGTACTCCTGGTATGAAGAGTTACTTAGAGAGAGCTGGCGAGAGAAGTCAAGGTAGAGCTTGAGTCGGTGGCTTCAACATTCTGGACGGTAGTTGCTGGGACATGTGCCACAGGGAATGTCCTTCTGCTCCAGGTGTTGTTGGAAAGGTATCACAGAATGTGCTAGGGTGAAAGCATTTTAGATATTTTAAGCTCTTTGACTAAGCATTTCAAGTGTTTTATTATGTTCTGTCATCTGCTGAAATGCCTCTGCAGTACTGCTATGGTCTGGGCTTATTAGGTGAAATTTGACCATGGTTGTTCTTGTGGCTTCATAAATGTTTTCTGCCATTTTGGCCAAACTTAGTTCCTGCACTACTGACAAGACTCTTTGTATGGACTTAGAAAGGCATTGTGTCCACTGGACTTTTAGGAATTCTGAGAAACTGCTGCCTGCCTGGTGACATTTTAGTCAGGATGGTCAAGGGTTTCTGATCTGCCTTGGGCCTTCTTTCTACTACGCATACACTGCCGGGCAGTAGTGTGGGTATCATACTACACCTCGGCAAGCATGAACTGGGGGAACACCTTGCTATGCATGCATGGCCAGGTAGACACTTTCAGGTCTTTAGCATGTGTCATCTAACAACAGCCTTCTTCTAACGGCCGTTATTTCTCTCTCTTGGGCTTCAATAAAATTTATTCATTTTAAAAAATATTTTATAATTTTATCAGCAGCCTTCACAGCACTCACGTCCCCACAGTTTCAATAAAGGTTTATTATTAACAGTGATAATAATTGCTAATATATTTTAATCTTCATCATTGTCCAACTCAGAAATATGCGTATTAGTCCAGCATTTACCATCCAAAGTTTTTATTTTAATCTTTCTCAGAAAAAAAAAAAATTGACTTCCATTTATATGCTGCATGTATACAATTTCACACCTAGTTTAGCTCTATTTGGTCCTTTTTATCTTTTATGATTTCCATCTGTAATCCAAGTTGTGCCAGGTTTGTTACTTTTCTGTTATTGGGTGCATTGTCGAAACCCTCACCAGACGTTTTCTACAACTGCATCTACAATTCTTACTCTGCATCACAGGCATCTACAAAACCCAACTGATTCAGGAAGTTTTGTAAAATTGCGCTTGAACAATTCCTTGAATTGACACTCTTAACTATTGCATAATCTACTTTTGCTGCCAATTTAAAAAAATAAACTAAAAGAGAGGGGGTTAAAGGATTTTCAATTTCTCCCCTATGATAACAATGAAATCCTTCAATATATGGAGATATTAATTTAATGAACAGTGAGAGAACCATTTTAGTCATTACTTGTTCTATTTTGAAAATATATACATTTCAACTAAATCTTTGTGCCAAATACATAATTTTCCACATTACACAAGGTGCCAAATATACTAAGAAGGCCTTTATTATGGAAATGTTTCTGAAAAGTACAATTGTAAGTAATAAAATGGTGCGCAATGAGATGCATGATAATTCTAATGAGTTTAACAAGTTAAAATGAAAATTATCCCACGGAAGATGAGTTTCTTTTGAATTTCAACAAGTGTTGAGAAACCCCAACCTAATGGTAATCATCAATAAATTAACTCCCTGCAAATTTTAAATGAAATGAATTTGCAGTCTTGAGTTATAAAATATACCTTGAGCTCTCCTAATTTTTCATCCTGGCCATGCAAAAAGAAAAAAAAAAAAAATCTTTCAATGAAGTGCATATGATATTCTATAAAGTACAATATGCAAGTTAAAGAAGTATCTAGGGGGTTGGTGGAAGGGTGATCTAAACCATTGGTTTTCGACCGCTATGACCCGGGATCGAATCCCGCATTGGGCACTTTTTTCTAATTAAAAAAAAAAGGCTTCAATGGTCCCTGAATCTTGCAAGTCCACCCCCAACCGCAAGTGCAAGTAACCAAACGAGGCTCTGGCACATTTGTAAGTGCAAAGTCGAACTGCTTTTCACATGTGTAGACATGTGGTGCATTTACAGTAAAAGCAGTCGCTAACTACCCACCATGATTATCATGGCCTGTACCACGTGTACTAGGGATAATAACTTAAAAAAAAAGAGAGAAGTATCTCCAATATAAGCGCACAGACATTCCTAACCTAAAGGTTCTCTGTCCCCCAGTGTGCCTGTGTTCTACTGCAGATGACCAGTCCAGCGGGCTATGTTCCACCAACCAGTGTGCTTGTCAGTCTACCACAGGCCAGCTTTGGCGTGGCTGTAATCCTCACAGTGCCCATGGTCACCCATGAAGGTACGCCAGCATGTTGCTCTCCCCACTAAAAGAAGCATGTTTAGCTGAAACCCTCAAATTAGCTTGCCCCTCAATAAGTTATGCTTCTCTCTCCTTTCAAAATGGCTAGACTCAGATGAAGTCTATAAATTATGTTAAGGTACAATTTGGATTATAGATAGAAACCTCTATTGAATAAGTAAATTATGTGTGTGGTTTTGGTGTAACAGCGTTGTCAATAGGATTGATAGTACTTTTGTCAAAGGATGGTAACATGGTTGTTGCTGTTACATTGCATTAGTGTTGTTACCTTGTGAATTTAAAAATTAATGAAACCCGACTAAATTTGAAAAGTTTAAAAAAAGATATGAGACCAAGTTTCGACTATGACTAGAATTGAATATTACATTTGTGTAAATACTCAAAGCTGTCTTTGTGAATGATACTTTGGATTTTTTGGACCAGAAGCTACTGGTTTCATGGGCTTATCATCATCATTTCCCCATCAAGCTAGCTTGATAGTTGCTTACTTATTTACTGTATAACCTGTTTAATTCAACTGACTATAATCCAACACCTATTTAATTCAACCAATTTTTCACTTGTCAATCAGCCTATTGATTTTAAATACACCAAAAATTCTGATCCCTTGGACTGTATAGCTCTATATACATAAAAATATATGTTTGTCTGTCTGTCTGTATGTCCGGTATACAAATTCGCAATAGTTCACTAATTCAAACCAAAATTTCCATCCATAGGTAAAGGAATACGGGGAAGACGATAGGCTATTTTAAAAAATATATAAATCAATTATTAAAACTATATATTTTTAGTCAGAAAATGATGATGACGATATTGCTGTATCATGTTTGATTATCAGATACAAAATTATATCGGGAAAAATTCCAAAAAGCAGAGACCACGGGTGAAACCAGTTCATTATTTTGTATACAGGAACAAAATTCTAACAGAAAAACATTCATTCGAGCAGAAAACAAAAGCCAGATCATCTTTCTATAAAAATATCGCTTCTCAGACACAAAGTTTGGAGCGGGACGTTTCACAAAAGTGACATCCACGGCGCCAATTTATAATTGTAACGAATAGTATTTGAATAGGGTACATTTAATAGGGTATGTTATAAATAAAGATGAATGAGATTTTCTGCTTGAATTTAGATCATGTTGAGGATTATGGTAATGTAATGCAGTCGTGGTTAAATCTTGAAAGTATGATAATAAAAAAAAATTTTTGATCATTAATTTAATTGAACTAAAGGAATATATAAAAGAACATAATTTGATAAAAGTAATGCCTGCTTAAGGCGAGTAGAATAATGAAAACAAAATAATTTTTACATATATATATTTTTTGAAAATAGAGCAATCCATATTTAATTCATTAGTTAATAAAAAGGCATATATTGGATTTAATGAAAGATTTATTTTGCCTTTTATTAAATATAATCTTTATTAAATTCAATATATACATATATATTATTTTTGAATACAATGTACATGTAAAAGGGGAGGTTTTTATACTACATATATATATATAGAGAGATAATTAGTAAATCACAATTGTAATTTCAATTGTGCCATCTTATCATTAAAATTTATAATAATAATTTTTTGGCAATGTGTGTGTTTCTTATATTTATAATTAAATATTATTTCTAACGCTGCAATGATACAAATTTTTAGATGATAGGACTTGGCTCATTTAATAATTTTCATTATTGCAGTAAAGTCTGTAGAGATTATATTTAATTATACATAACAGAAACACATTGCCAAAAATTATTATTATATAAAGAAAAAAACTGAGGCAAAAGGTGCATTTTTGTAGAAAAGAGAACTCATGCTAATCATAGAACAATTCTTTGATATTCTCCTAATTGTATGGATGAGTGGTTTGTTTACCCACTAAAATTCAGTAAAATCCTGTGTTTAGCTCAGAAGGCAAATGATTGGATAGAACAGTCTCCAATCAAAACAGGCCCGAAGTATTTATTAGAGTTGGAAACAACTGCACAAAAATAGCAGGCAAACTAACAGCCTAACAAGCTTTTTGTTTGAAAATCTCTCTATCTCAGATACCAATTATTATAAACATTCATCCCCTGACTTATAAGTTAACAAAATCAACAACAATCCAGGGTTAAAAATGGTGCAAGAAACTTAACTTTGCTTGTTGATGTTGTTAAAATATACTAATTATGTATATTTTTTGTTTTATAAAATTTTAAATAATTATTTTAATTTAAAATATACAGTTAAACCAGTCTATAGCACCCCCTCTTGGGACTCACCAAAATAGGGTGCTATAGACAGGCCACTTTTAATGTAAAATGTTTACATTTTAATGCTTAAAATCGGGCACTATAGAAAGGAAGGCGCTATTTAGAGGGGGCGCTATAGACAGGTTTAACTGCATATAGAAAATAATGAAGAGTAAGTATGCTTCTCTGTTAAATATATATTTGCATACATTTCTCTTTTCAAATTATATATAAATTAATATGTAAAACACTAAATATCAATGAAGTTGCATTCTCTATCAGTGATAGTCCCAAACTTATCAGGGCTTCAAAAAGAAAGAGTAAAACCCAATTAAGAAATATATTTTTAGGAATTTCTACTAGTAATAGTCATTTTTATAATCCCTATATATATAAAAGTCAGTGTATGTATGTGGGTATCTATGTCGGCTATACACGTCCACAATACGTAACTAATCTGACTGAAATTTTAACAGTATATAGAGTAGAATCTGGAAAAACTTATAGTGAAAATTTCAGGTCTCTATCCCAAATATTCTTCGAGTTATTTGCAAATTGCGTTGCAAATTTGCCTTTTCGCTCGCAAGCAGCGCCTCTAGCGGTGAAGATGGGATGTAATATCAGCTGACCTAATGTACATGTAAAACGTGTTTTGACAGGACATAGAGAAAAATCTGGAAAAGATATTTATCGGATTTTTAGCCAATAAAAAATAAAATTGTCAGGTTCTGGGCAAAAATAGTTGTTTTTTTAGTCAGAAAATGATGATGACAATATTGCTGTATCATGTTTGATTATCAGATACAAAATTATATCGGGAAAAATTCCAAAAAGCTGAGACCATGGGTGAAGCCAGTTCATTTTTAGTGTGCAGGAACAAAATTCTAACAGAAAAACATTCATTCGAGCAGAAGACACAAAGCCAGATCATCTCTTTATAAAAATATCGCTTCTCTGACACAAAGTTTGGAGTGGGACGTTTCACAAGTAGAACATCCACGGCGCCAATTTATAATAGTAACAAATAGTATTTGAATAAAAACATTTAATCGGGTAAAACCTGGGCGTTGACCGTGGACATTCGGCTAGTCTCTATATAAAGATGGGAGGCAATAGTCTGGAAAGCCAGAAAAAAAGCTCTCCCTTCTTCCTATAAAAAGGGCCCCTATGCAAATGACAAATGTGTATATACATAATATAGGAACTAATGATAAAGCACAACTTGGATTATAGATTATAAACAAGGTAATAAGACCAATTCTAAATAGATAGTGTGTAAGGTTTCGGCAACAGCGTTGTTACCATCTTTAGAAATACTGAAGATGGTAACAACGCTGTTACTGAATTGTCACACATTATTTATTTATTTATTTGGATTTGGTCTTATTACCTTGTGAATATAAGAACTAAGTTTATGGAATTCAAAATATATATTATTTAAAGATTGGCAATATATGAAAGTTTGACACCACAATTCTATTGGCACAAAAGACCATATAATTTTAAGAAACTTTGCTTGTTGTGCCTACATTTGCTTCAACTATATATTTATCATACCTCTGTGCCAAATATTAATGGAGACATATATTATTCCTTAGACAAATATTTATTTATAAACAGGTAGGAAGATTCTCTGAATAAAGAACTAAAAAATCCTTTGTCATGTTAATTCTGTGATCCCACTTAACTCTGCTGGATGACAATGGATTCAAAACAATATCATCGTCATGCAGAGGTCAGCCATCATGGAAGATTGTTCTGCCAAATTCTCTTATTATACTTCTAATATCATTAATATTTTATTAGATCAAAACACATAGAGGTAAAACTAACCTATACAAATCCTACTAGCTGAATGCAGTTCAGTCATGCTTAAAGTGCCAACAAATTGCAACCATTCAATTTTATTTATTAGCCCCACCAGTGCTGCCCTTAGCTGAACTATAGATATAATTGGTTTTCCATTTATTAAAATTATATCATGGAATTTCTCAAACTTTCCTAAATTCTGAATATATTTATTTCTTCATGCTCACATATTTATTAGCAGCATGTAGAAATGGTGCATCCAACAAATATAGAAAATTTGAGACACAAAAATAGCCACAGGAAGTCAGGGGAAATGGTGAGAAAATATAATTTCTGATTGACCCCGACCTTATTAGCCCTTGTTGTGACCAAAAGACACTCCTTTTCAATAAATGCAATTTTCTCCATATTCTTTTTGTATATGACCTCAAGTAACTTTAGGAGTTTTGTTGTTTTTTTGGAATTTTTTGTTAGATTTGGGAAAGTTCTCATATGTGCATTTAAATTACATTTTTCTACTTCTCTAATGTATGTCTTTATAGTAAATATTCCTGCCTCATTATTCCTCTAAGGAAAATTATAGTTTTTTCAGTAAATTTTTACAGGAAAATCCATGAAGCCTATATTGGGGTTTGAGTATTTCTTTATAACCATTTTGCTTGCAAAATATAGAGATTTGGATTGTAGATGGACATCAACAATGAACAAATCGATGCTGAAATATTTATTTATTTTGAGTATGTTTAAAACAAAACTATTAATTGGTTTATATCTTCAACTTAAAACCTGATAATGGCAACTTGTACTTTATTAATGAAACTTGGCTTCAAGTTGGTTTAAATATTTGTTTTAACCTTAAAACATGGCACTCCACTGCTGGTTATAAACACTTAGTGAGTTGATGCAACACTTGGTTCAGTGAGACATGTATCTGACTGAAGTTGTTGGGAAGCAGAAAAGTGCTTGAGAACATATAAATATCTATTATAGTAGATTGTGATCTTGTTTGTTTTAAAAATCTGCCTATGTACATTTTTTAAAATCATGGAATGCCATTTTGCCCTGTTCTGAGCAATTCACCTCTTCTAATTCCAGACCATTCACTTAATGATTTGGTACAATTAGAAACACAAAGAGGTAAGGCCAAATCATATGCCCACACTATTTATTTATTTAGATTTGGTCTTATTTACCTTGTATTACCATTCACTTAAATTATTCAACCAATCCTTCCTTGGTTTGTGACTCCCTTCATTCTTCAAGGTGTATTCCTCCATAAATGATTTCAGAGTGCATGTCCTATGAACTTTCATTTCCTTTAGATTATTTCATTTAATAGTCTATACTCTCTTCCCAAACTTTGTTTAAAAGATATTTTTATGAAATAAATCATTGAGTGTCTCTCTATGATACAGTGTAAATTAATGCCGTACAGAGAGACATTGGGAGTTCCACCAATTTGTGATCCATGGTTTCCACAAGAGATGGTAACCATCTGAAGTAACACATCCCCCTACAGTTGTTATGTCTTATCAGCTGCCTTCCAGCTGATACTGCAGACTTTGTGCCATCTCCTTCTCTATAAACCAACTGAAACACTGATGATCTCACATTGGAGACTGGGTTATGTCACAAAGATCATGTTTCACTCCCCTCTAAAGAGACAAATAAAGAAAAAGCCTGACATATCTATCTGAACTATTAGCTCTTACCAGCAAAGTGCAGACTTTGAAGAATCTCTGAAATACATTCACAGCTGACTTTTCTTGGTTCATCCAGGGAAAATATATTTGGTAATTTTTACTAATTTGCTTTGATTTTATCTTTATTCTGATGGGCTTTGAAATGTTTAGCTACTACCACAACATCCCATTTTTCTGAGTTGCTTTGCAGCACAGATCCTGTGTGATCCTGAACACCTTTTACAAGGAGATAAACAATAAGTCTTGTTTATCCCGAATTATTTAAATGTTTACACCTTCAATGAGGATTTATTGCCAGTGCAAAAATATTGCAGTGGGTATACGGCCTATCTTAACATTCCCAATTAAAATCTTTGAATTTTTAACCTTTAATTTTGTGCGAGTTCCAAGCCAGCAGGCAAGTCGTTAAACTTGGTTACTAGGAAATCACTCTTTTTTCCTTACAAAGAGATACGAGAAATTAGTAGAATCAAATTATATATGAAAGGAATATATAAAAGTAAACCTAAAAATTAGCCTCATATAATGTCTTTTAGATTAACTATAATCAAACAGAAGCATATTGTGAGAAAAATGAATCCTTTCACATGCAACAAAATTTTTCACAAAACTATATATACCTCTCCTCTTTAAAGTATTTTTTCCCTCCTATAGAATATTAAAAATTTTAAAATCTTAGAGAATAGCTCGACCAATGGACAAAAGTAGTTTTGCTCTATAGATATTGCTTAGAATGTTGTATATATACCTATCCTCTTTAAAGTATTTTTTCCCTCTTATAGAATATTAAAATTTTAAAATCTTAGAGAATAGCTCGACCAATGGACAAAAGTAGTTTTGCTCTATAGATATTGCTTAGAATGTTGGCCTAGCTCCACAGACCTACAAGCCTGTATGTGTGTTGTAGCTCTAGTTGAAGTTGCGGAAACTGAGACACCAATCTCGCAGACTTCTACAATGAGGTAAGGCAGTGAGGACCACATTACTGCCAGGAAGCTGCAGCTGTGGTGTGTGCAGTGAGTCCTCCCCTATCCAGCCAGTTGGGGCTGCCAGGCAACGTATAGTCAGTCCAACACAAGAGGACCGTTCCAAGTGCCTCTCAATGTCAGAAAAAGAGCATATACTCAGGAATATGGCTCTTCTCTTTCCCAGCGAAGACACCCTGGTGAGTCAGTCTTCTCATGTCATGATCTAAGGTGGTGATATTGGTCAAAAAACTTCCTTGTGTCCTCCACAATGATTCACTCCATTTTTATCACTAGAGCCAACACTCCCACAGACATTGTTCTAGGCTTGAATATTCCTTTTGAAGAGCTCCTATATTCTTTTTCAAACATTATACATTTGAAACTCATACAAGGTAATAAGACCTAATCCAAATAATTTATTAGTGTGTGACGTTTCGGCCACAGCATTCTCACCATCATCAGACAAAAGAATAAATGAGAAAAACTATCACAGCGCAAGTTCTTAAATAGTACTAATAAATTATTTGGAATAGGTCTTATTTTCTTGTATTATTATCTATAATCCAAATTGTGATTTATCATTTGAAACTCAATATAACAAAATCACTTTGGACCAAAAATTTAGGTTTTTATAACCAAGTTCTCAAAGACCAGAAGGGGCACATCATCAAAGGACTGATTCCAAATATGTAAACTAAACTTGGTGTTCTGATATCTTCATCAGACTTAAGTACACAGTAGAGCTTTTCCTGATTGGCTCTAAAACACATTGTAGTCAGGGCTGGATTGGTTATTTTTCATGGGGGAGTACTGAGTACTTCATTCTGGTGATGATTACAATTGGTCCACTCAGTGTGCGTGTTCCTCTAGTGATAGATTTTATATATTACCAGAGTTAAGTAGTAGCACAAGTGTATCAGAAAAATGAGGAGTGTAATTTTTATTTTGTGCTCCTCCATTCCTCCCAGAAAAACATTTCACACACAACACAGCATTTTATTTCAATACCATTGACAATATATCTATTTGGATTAGTCATGTCATTTTTTAAAGTTGATAACACAGAGGTGGTCTAAATTTATATATATAAATAAAGTCTCAGCAATTCACACTCTTCTGAACCTTTCTCTTTCCCTTTACAATATATTTTCCATTTAAGTGAGCTCCTTGTTTAAAGAATGTGTTTTTACATGGCTACTGATGACTACACTAAAACCTTCCATGAATGCTTGCAACACTTTGCTGTTCATTTTTTCACTTTGATATTTTTTGTCATTCAGGTTCTCCAAAGTGTCCTTACCAAGAGCAACTGGGATCTTGAGAAGGCCAACGACATGCTAACAGAGATGTCAGGCACCACCAAGGCTAAGAAGCTCAATGGACTCTCAGCCCACCTGGAGAAATTTGCTCACAGCAAGAGGAAGAGGGCTCTATCCTCCTCTGATGAGGAAGATGTAGTCCAGCCACAGAGGCCCTTGGCCCAGCAGCAGCACCACAATAACAACTCTGCAGCCAAGCGGAAGAAGGTGTATGTGGGCAGTGATGATGAGGTAGACTACCTCGCAGAGAATGACGACTTAGACAGTGATGACAGTGATGTGCATATCAGCGACACTGGGAAAGACCACATCCTCAAGTTTGTTCAGACTTCCACTCAGGCTGAACTGCAGGCCATCCAGGGCTGCAGCCGGAAGAAGGCAGAGCTAATAGTGGACAACAGACCCTATTCCAGCTGGAGAGAGCTTTCCAACAAGTTTGACTCAGTGAAAGGCCTAAAAACAGACCTCCTGAAGAACATCCGGGAGCTCCTGCAGACCAGGCAAGTGGTGGGGCAGCTGATGAACAACTGCCACGAGATCAGCCAGCGCATCGGGCAGAAGGTCGCCAACCTCTCCAACCACCAGACCATTGTGACCCAGCCCTCCTCCCTCAACCCCTCTCTACACCTCAAGCCATACCAGATGGTGGGGCTCAACTGGCTGGCCCTCCTCCATGAACAGAAGATCAACGGCATCCTGGCAGATGAGATGGGCCTGGGGAAGACTGTCCAGGCCATTGCTTTCCTCGCCCACCTCCGGCTTCTGAACAAAGGCCCTCACCTCATAGTGGTGCCCTCCTCCACCCTGGACAATTGGATACGGGAACTTGAAACGTGGTTGCCAACAGCTAAACTCCTTTGTTACTATGGCTCCCAAGAGCAGCGGAAGGATATAAGATGCTCTTTCAATAGCAATAATGTGGAAGAACTGGACATTATGCTTACCACGTAAGTAATAAATAACCCTTTCCTGTGGTCTTCTAACACCACTAGAAATTAATAATACTACTGCTGAGGATGGAATTATCAACAGTATTTGTTTATTTAAAATAAGAGAAGTACAATTAGTGAACTGGAGTTGTGTGGGAGGACTTGGCTCATCAGTAGTGAACCTTTCTGATGGATTAAATTGGCTCAGAAGGTTCACCACACAAGCCATTCATTTTTTATCTTCAGGCATAAGGCCAAATCCAAAAACATTGTGCGTGACGTTTCGGTAACAACATTGTTACCATTATCAGAAAAAGTATAAATGAGATGTATGAAGGTAACAATACTATTACCAAAATGTCTGCTCTTTTTATGGCTTTGGTCTTATTACCTATAATCCAAATTGTACCTTTTTATCTTCCATTTACTAATTGAAAAAAATTGGTCTTCCATTTAAAATAAGCACTCAGAAAAACTCAATTCAATCTTCAGAAATGAATGTTACTACATCTCTCTCTGTTTTTTTTTTTACAAATTTTGTTATGTAGGTTTATTTCTTTTTAAAAATTCTCATCATTCATAAAAATTTCTCAACAGTTTTATGCCATCTTGTTTTTAATAACTCACCTCTTACAGCCAATTTACCATGCTATCATATTTTCTAAAGGTACAGTAAAGTTACCTTAGTGCTAACCATTTTTTCCCCTAATATAAAATATTCTGTGTGTAACCGCTATAACACTGCACAAGCTGCATGGAATAAAGGAGTTTTTATAAACCCCTGTAGCTAGCTAGCTATATGGAGAAGTACCTACATAGATGACACCAGAGTTCCTAATAATTCCCACTTTTTGGCATCTACTCACTAGAGCAAACCACACCTCTCTCTGGCCTACATCTACTGTGAGTTTATTCTTATTCCCAAATTGTACTGTAGTTACTATCGGGTCAATTCAAACTGACTTTATTACTGAAGTATTACTTAGTCAAAATGTTCCTGCTTGATGTTCAGTTTTGTTCTTGTCTGGGTTCTCCAATTGCCTTCTTCACTTCCCTAAATATATAATGATATAGCACTATAAAGAAGTTTACCATATGTATATATAGATTTGTAATAGTTTGGCATAAGGCGGTGTTTTTATATATGTTCTCCTGTAGAAGGGCAAAGATGCCCAAGAATTGTATTACTTGTATGAACATGAAATTCCTCTTCTTCAGTGTGTGATTCCTCTCTCATTGTTAGTTCTGTTATTTTCCTTTTTAAATTTCACACTGGAAGTCACTGATTCCTCTGAGGTTCCACTATATTGTAGCTTATAAGCTATTATATAGCTCCAAGATATTGTCCCTTAACAGCATTGCAAGTTGAATAATGGTGATGGGGATATTAACTTACTTTTGTTGAAAAACTTCTTTTAACGAACTAATTAAGACTCTCTCCACAATTCCTCCCCAAGTGAACTTGTTTTAGTGCAATGTCTACCCCCCTTCCCCCCAGTTCAATGAAATGAACCATATCTGCAATTTTAACTTGAAGCCAAGCTGTGTGTATTCATCAATTATTAAATATTTGAACATTCAAAACAACAAATAATTTTTGGACAAGGTAGCATTATATTTTACTCATATATGGAAGTTAGAACTAAGTTATATACCTCTCTCTGTTCATTTTTAAAATATAAACATTTTAATGTGAATAGTGTGTGATGTTTCGGTAACAGCGTTGTTACCATCTTCAGACAAAAGTACAATAGTTCACTAGATGTGGTGTCAAATAATACCAAACTGAAAGGGCCATACCTAAACCAACTCTACATTACCATCTCAGAAAGCTCCATTGAGAAGTTTGAAGGACCTCCAAAGAGCCCACTCCACTGTCACTTCCTTGATTTAATTAGCCTACATCCCTTCAACCCCACTTGTTCAATCAACCATTCCCATCTTTAAAATATATTACTTTCAATATACTCCTAACTGTCTTGACCATTTCTATTTTTTTCTACGGAAATTTATTGACATGTTCTTTTTTTTTCACTTCTGTGTTATTTTGAAAATAATTGTGTGGACACCAGTTAGATTTGGTAGAAAATGTTTAATGTATTGTTTATCCCATCACTCTGGGGGCAACAACTTGATTGTTAATATGCTTTTAGTTTCTCATTAAAAACTTTTTCTTACAAAAGATAACTTTTTTTTTTATGTGAGGAAAGCTCTTTAGGCTGAGCAGGTCAGATTGGCCAAAAATGTGTCATACCTGGATAATTGCCAGTAGGTATTTCATCTGTTGGGTTGGCACACAATGCCATTAAGTCTGTTTGTGTGTGGTCATTTATATTATATAAAATTTATATTTAGACTTTAAAGTGTTCTTCCAATATATAATAAAATAAAATTTGTATCACAATTAAAATTTTCTGACAATGTGTTTACTTTTTTATACTAGCATCAAATATTATCTCTACAGACCTTACTGCAATGATAAGTTATTGAAATCAGAGGCTTGGCTCATCAGTGGTGAACCCTCACAGCGGTTTCGCTAAATTAATTTTCTGATTGACTGAAAGTTGCTGATGGCTTGCACCATCTGTTGGAATAAATATTAACTAATTGTTGATATTTAATTATTCCAAAATATCAGCCAAATACCCTTTCTTGAATAATCAAGAAAAGGCAATTATACATATGGATTTCAAGCTGTGACCCTTTTGGTGCAGAGAGGACTGTTGTAAAGATTAGACTAATAAAAAGTAGCATTTAATTTTGTTGTTTGATTTTTGGATGCTAATTGCTAAATATTGGAATCATCTCTGAGGTGCCAATTCTGTGATGCAGATACAACATAGTGAGCAGCAGCCCAGAGGACCGGCACTTCTTCAAGAAGCTCCACTTCTACTACGTGGTGTTTGACGAGGGCCACATGCTGAAGAACATGAAGTCTCAGAGGTACCAGAGCCTGATCCGCATCAACAGCACCCACAAGCTGCTGCTGACGGGCACCCCACTGCAGAACAACCTGGTGGAGCTGCTCTCTCTCCTCATCTTCATCATGCCCAGCTCTTCTCCAACAGGGTGGACCAGATCAAGCTCATGTTCTCCTCAGCCCCCGGGGTAACTCTCACTGTCTCTCCTTGAATACTACATGTTTCTCTTTCTCTGTCTAAAATTTCCTAACTCTGTTAGAATAGAAGAAGAAACACAAATCAGGGAGAAGAGCTGCTTCTTTTATATGAGGACAACAGTACAAAGCTTTCAGGCATGAGGCGTTCAGCAAGGTACCCATTGAAGGACTTCTTGCCTGAAAGCTTGTACGATCATCCTCGTATAAAATAAGCTTTTCTCCCCTACTTGTGTTTCTTCTTTTATAGGTAGATTATAGTTGTTCTATCTCTGTTAGAATGATTTGGTACAATTTGGATGTTAGATTAGAATCATGCAAAGTCAGACTTTCACCAAAGTGTGCCTGGATCATGGTGCCATGATCAACGAAAGCTGCACCCCTATACTCCATTCCATGAGATCATGAACTCATGGGATTCGTGAATCTTTACACAAGGGGATAAGAAACAACAACAACAGATTAGAATCACAAGGCCAAATAAGTATTTCACGTGTGATATTTTGGTAGAAGCTTTAGCAACTATACTTAGTGGAGTATTTCGGACTGGAGTGAGTACACTACATAGTATAGGTGCTAGCAATCTGCAGCTACAAATATAAAATAGTGTTGTTTTGGTACCTTGGGATTCTCTTTTAGAATTTTTATCTAGTGTGTAGGGAAACATTTAGGAGGTGTTTTTGGGAGAAGTAGAAATAATAAAAGCTTTGGTAAATTAGCCTGAACAATGATGATTAATTGGGGAGAAAAGATACTAAATAGAAGTTGATCATTTCACTGGTGACCTAACTTTGCTGAGAAATTTTCTAAAGGTGAACTTTTTTTCACTTCCAAGTCTTAGCTTAAATGCTCTCAATTAGCAAGGTAGACATTTGAATGTTTGGGTTTCAGCAAAAGGCCAGCCAAGAAGAGTCCAAGAGCAGCTATGAGCAGAAGAGGATAAACCAGGCCAAGAAGATAATGAAGCCTTTTGTACTGAGGAGGCTCAAAAGTGAGGTACAGGTTCCCTGGAGTGTGAAGAGATGAGAGGGTGAAGTGTCTGTTTGTATCACCAGGTGCTGCAGCAGCTGCCCACCAAGAAAGAAGAAGTCCTACACGTACCTCTCTCAGATAGCCAGCAGCAGTACTACACGGAGCTGGTTACCAAACTCTCCGCAGAGTACAATTCCACAGACCAAAACCATGATTCCCACCAAGGCAGCCTGATGAAACTCCGCAAAGCTGCCAACCACCCCTTACTCTTCCGTAGACATTACACTGATGAGGCCATTGATGTTATGTCCAAAGTCATTCTCAAGGTAGCTTTCTTCTTCCCTTCTTTACTGATTTTAATTTGCTTATTATTACTGGTTATAAATGCTACTACAATTTCAATTAAACCAGGGTAGTGTGAGGGCAGACCGAGCTATCCTCCCACGGGAAGGAGATATACTGTTGGGTGAAAATTTTGATCAGATTTCTTGTACTGAAGGTTCTAAAAGATCACCAGGGGCAAAGCATCATCATAGCATATGGATACAGAGTTGATACCCAAAAAGGCCTTTAAGGGATAGATGCAAGGTGTTGGCCACAGTGAATGTGTTCCTGTGTGCAAACAGGATGTTGGGCATCCTTCTGCAGGTCATTGCTCTGTTGCTGATCCCACGGGATGCATATTTCCAATTAATTCCAGCCTGCCATTCTTACTTGTCCAATTATCCTTGGCCTTTTTCTTGGTTTATGATTGCCTGGACAAGTTCCTCAACTGGAGTTTATTCCTGCAAGGAAAGCAACTTTGAGACAAAATATTTACTGCCCCTGAAGTCCAACATTACCAGTAATTGCATGTATTCAAATGTGGTTCAAATATTTGGCAAATTGAATTGCCTCTAGTAGACAAGTGGTAGTAATGGGTGTACTTATAAGTTTAACCAGATTCAAAGTCAATTTTGTCTCACAATACAGTGGAACCTTGTAACTGCCTCCTTTATGACAGCAACTTTGTTGTAACATAAGGTCCCAAGCTTTAACCATCATTATAACAAGTCCCGAGCTTTGACCATATTCACCCAGGTGATGTGGCTGGCAGGACCCCAACTACCAACAGTGCGACCAACTGGCAGTGAAGGAGGACATGTCTTATATGTCGGACTTCCAGCTATACCAGCTGTGCTGCAAGAGTCCAGAGTTCCTGGGTCCCCACCGGTTACCCCCGGACCTTCTGGTTGACTCTGGCAAGATGAAGGCCCTAGACGACCTGCTGCCCCATATCAAGTCCCGGGGAGAAAAGGTGCTGGTGTTCTCCCAGTTCACCATGATGCTGGACATCTTAGAGGTGTACATGGATCTGCGAGACTATCGCTGGCTGCGACTGGATGGCTCCACCCCCGTGGCTGACAGGTTAGAAACTGCAGTTGTTCACAGAGTTCTCTCTGCCTAGGGTCACAGTATGTTGAGGGGAAATCAGTTTGAAATGGATCCCAATGTCCACACTACTACTTTTGTTGACTTAGGTTTTAAATGAAATATAATGGAAGGCTGTGTGCAACCTTTCTAAGTGAAATCTAGAATAGATTTGTCATTCTCAATACTGTCCTACATTTAGGAAGTTGATGGACAACAACCTATGGTGTGACAGGCAGGACCTGATTGACCAGTTCAGTGAGGATGAGGAGATGTTTGTGTTCCTCCTGAGCACCAAGGCCGGCGGGCTGGGCATCAACCTCACGGCCGCCAACAATGTCATCATCCACGACATTGACTTCAACCCCTACAATGACAAGCAGGCCGAGGACCGCTGCCATCGGGTGGGGCAGACCAAGTAAGTGGACTCTTTATTTGGTGATGTTGGGTATTCCAGTTTAAAAGTGGGGGGTTTGTGTTTGTCCCAAAGTTGGTAACTTAGTTTTAATTGGTATTATGTTCTATATGGGTTGACACTGCTGATAAGGTAGCAATGATGACCACATAACTGATGTTTTGGCATAGCATGTGGCCACATGAGAATCTAGCAGTGATGGGAGTTTTCTTCTTTGGAATCTCTCCTGTCACTTCATTGTTGTTGTTGTTGTTTCTTATCCCCTTGTGTAAAGATTACACGAATTCCATGAGTTCATGCTCCTCGAGCTGTTTTATGATGAGCAGCGGCCTCTCCCAAAGGTCCTGTTTAGTGCATCTAATGCAAGCCAAAATGTGTTCTGGAGCTGCAGGTGCCAAGCTACATTTTGGGCAAGTGGGGTAGATTTTGTTATTATTTTCTATCTTCAATGGCTTGAGATGGCCTGTTCTAAATCTTGTTAGTGTTGTTTGATGCTGTCTATTTCTGATGTTCAGAGCTCCTCCTGGGTTCACTCCACTGTACCAACTGTGCTTAGGTGGGATCCTCCAGTTCTTGTTTATTTTTGTTTTGGCTACTGTCTCTATTTCTTTAAAAGTAAGTTTATTTTTCTGTGGCAAGGGTTCTTTTGTGCCTTTTTTCGCTAGCACATCAGCAGCTTCATTGCCTTCAATTCCAACATGTGAGGGTATCCATTGAAGGTGAATTTTTGAGGTTTTTGAGAGTTTTTGGAGATAGCCAATTATGTTCCTGCTTACTTTGTCTCTGAGTTCCCCTGTGTGACTCAAGTGTTGTATGGCACTTCTACTATCAGTAAGAATCCAGATATCTTGATAATTAGTATTTCTGATGGATTTTAAGGCTTCATAGATGGCTATAAGTTCTGATCTAAAGACTGAGCAAAAATCTGGGTTTCTTCTGTTCATTTTCTCAATGCCATTTGTGGTTTTGATGAGACAGCCACTGCCAGTGTGTCCTAGCTCGTCTCTGCTACCATCGGTATAAATAGTTATTGCATTTTTAGGAATGTTATTAATTATTTCTAATGATAATTGTTTTAAGTATTCTGGATTTTGGCATTGTTTGTTGGTGGGTTCATTTAAAGAGGCATTAAAAATAACATTTTGTAGTGGTTTGCATGGAGAAATTTTTTCTGCTAAATAATTTTTTTCTACTTTATATTTTAAAAATCCATTTCTTTTGGCCAGGTTGAGAGGGCCTTCTTTTTTGAGTCTTAGATTGGATTCCCAATTAAGTATGTAATTGGAAGTTCTGTGTTTGTTTCCATAACTCTTGATTTTGTTTATATATTTTGGCAGATTGTAGCTTCTTCTATCCTTTAAGGGCATAATGTCTGCCTCGTAAAGTACAATATCATTAGGGCAGGTATTTCGAAGACCTGTAATAATTCTAGCTGCACTTAGTTGTATCCTTTCCAGTGATTTTAGATTTGTTTCAGATGCTGTACCATAGATTTGATATCCATATTCCAGGATAGGTCTAATTAGAGATGCGTAAGTTAATTTTAGTGTGGTTGCATCGGCTCCCCACTCTCTTCCTGAAATATATTTCAGGATTTTTAGTCGGTCTCTTCCTTTTCTAATAACTTCTTCAATATGTTTACTGGAGTTAATTTCAGGATCCAGGGTGTAGCCAAGATATTTAGGATGTTTATTATATTGTAATTGTTGTTCTTTCAGAATAATTTTTGGCCTTATTTTGTATAGTTTCTTATCGGTAGTAAAAAGACAGGTTTCAGATTTTTGGGGGTTAAATTCTAATTTATGTTTATTAGCAAATTTTTCTAGGTGGAGAAGAGTCTTGTTCAAATCCCTTTCAGCTTTTTTCCAGTTAGTGTTACTGCTCCATAGAATAATGTCATCAGCGAAAAGTCCAATATTGGTTTTATGTGAAATTTTTTCTTCTATTCCTGCAATAAATAGGGTGAAGAGAGTTGGGCTAAGGACTGATCCTTGTGGTAATCCTTGGTACAATTTGAAGGTTTTAGATAGAGTTCCATTATATTTGACCCTGATGTATCTATTTTTAAGGAAATCATTTATCCAAGTGATAGCTTTTCCATCAATTTTGAAATGCTTGTATAATTTTGTAATTAACTTGTTTTTCCATACTTTATCAAAAGCTTGAGTAAGGTCTAAAAAAGCAGCTATGGTGTGGTTAGTTGGTTTTCTGTTTTGTGCATCTTTTACCTTTTGTGTGAAAAATAAGAGTTGGTCTATTGTCCCATGTCCTTTCCTAAATCCATATTGTTCTTCTGGTAAAAGATTTTTTGTGTCGAGGTGGTAAGTGAGTCGTCTGAGTATAATTTTTTCCATTAATTTGCAGCAAATACTTGTGAGGGAGATAGGTCGGTAGTTTTTTGGGTCATCAGCAGATTTGTCAAGTTTTTTAATAGGAATTATTGTTGCAGTTTTCCAGTCTTGAGGCAATTTTCCAGTTTTCCAGGAGTTATTGAAAATATCAAGAAGTCTTTCTTTGCCATTTTTGCCCAAGTTTGATATCATTTGGCCATGAATTCCATCTGGCCCAGGAGTCTTGTTTAGGTCAGTGTTTTCTAATGCATAATCTAGCTCTTTCATATTGATTTTTTCATGGAAAATATTATGAGTGCTGGTGATATTTTTACAGTCATGAATAATCTTTCGGGCCTTTTTTTCAACTTTCTTATCTTTTATTTCAAATTTGATTTTACTACTTATTTGATATGAATTACCTAAAAGATTAGCAGCATTTTTATCATTAGTTGCTGGGGTACCATCTGTATTCTTAATCATATTTGTGTTTTCAGTTTGTGACTGGGATCTGTCAATTTGTTTTGCCAAATGCCAAAGTTTTGTATTTGGGTTTCTTGGGTTCAGGTTTTCACAAGTTTGTTTCCATTTTTCCCTTTTCATATTTACATATAACCTTTTTATTTTTGCATTCACAATGTTCAGTTCAGTTCTACAATTTGTTTGGTTTTGGGTGCACTTTTTTTGTAGTTCATTTCTTTTAGTTATAAGTGTTTGAATATCTTTTGCCTGGTGTGTATAATTTGGAATCCATTTCTTAATATTACCTCTTGGTATTGAAACTTTGGCTGCTTTAATAATGGTGTTTTTGAAAGATATCCAATTTTGTTCCAGATATTTTATTCTAGTGGGTGCTTTTCTAAAGTCTTCATTGGTGTTTTGCTGGTAAAGATTCCAATTAGCCTTTTTGAAGTTCCAGAATTTTTCTTTAATTGAGCTTGTTTTGGTCTTGGTGCTAATTTCTATCAAAATAGGCAAATGATCACTTCCAATACTTTTTAATATTTGCCATTTGCATTTGTGGAAAATGTCAGGACTGGAGAAACTTATATCAAGTGCTTGTGCAGTATTATAGCTGTAAGAATGGTGGGTAGGATTCCCATCATTTAAGCACATGAAGGCATTGTCGTCAAATAAGTTTGAAAGTATTTTGCCTCTTGGGTTTGGCATGGAACATCCCCATAGTTGATGTTTGGCATTAAGGTCACCTACAATAATTGTGTTGTCTGTAAGAAATTGAGCCATTGTTCCATCATCAATAAGTTTATTGTTTGGTGGGTGATACATATTGAATATGTTGATGGTTTTGTTTTGACTGAGGTAGACTTTGATACCTTGGGCTTCGAGGTCTGATGTATTTGGAATATTAATGGCTATGTCTTCATAGTATAAATTCTTGATTAAAAATGCAAGGCCACCCCCTTCTTTATTTCTGTCTTTTCTGAGGATATTGTAGTTTTTGTATTTGAGATTGTATTTTTCATTTAATTTGGTTTCCTGTAGGGCTATAATTTGTATCTTTTGTTTTTCAGCTATTTCCATTATTTCTTCTAATTTTATTTTTGTTGCTGTTGAGCACAATCCATTTATGTTGCACTGCAAAATTCTCAATTGCTTGGAAGCTGCAAAGTTAGAAGTTTGTGGAGACTGTATTATACTTATCGGACAGAACCCTCTACCTAAGTCCTGAACGCGCCCCTGTTTATTCTGCGCGACGGGCGATGCAGCATGCAAATCAACATCTGATCTCATGGAATGGGGTGTAGGGGTGCAGCTTTCGTTGATCATGGCACCATGATCCAGGCACACTTTGGTGAAAGTCTGACTTTGCCTGTAGTTTGAGGCCGTTCCTAACCTGTCACTTCATAATGGCTAAATGTTTAGCAATGATCACCACTACGAAACTGTTAAGTAATTTCACAATTTGATGTTACATTGCTTTTAGTTATCTCTTGCTAGTCATTATTAACATAATTAAACATGTCAATTTCTATGACCCCCTTAAATGTACTCAAGTATCTTTTGTTTATTGTGCTGTATGTTAGAGAAACACAAGTTGTACAGTCGAACTTCTCTCTAAAGTACAACGCCTAGTTGCAGAGCTAAAGTGTCCTTTAGAGAGATAGCATACATCAGCTAATTGGGAAAAATTACCACCCATTTTGGATATGAAAACCTCCAATATAAAGTTGAGACCTAGTGGTGGGTGTCCAGAGATGTCACCATCATCAGGCTTATTGCAAAGGGGACCATTGAGGAAGGCATGTACTCCTGTGCCCAGGAAAAACTGCGCCTGGAGAAGCATATCACCAAAGAAGGTAACGCATTGTTTTCCTCATCCATTTTTCACCGTGCTCTTTTTGTTATATTCTATATACAGTTAAGAGCGTCATCAATTCTTTTTCATCTCTGTCACCGTTTGCTTTTTTTTGGAATGGCGCTCTCCTATTGGTTGGCTACGAACACGCCACCTTTGCCCCCCCCCCCCCCACTCGCTTTGTTGTTTTTGTAACTATTGTGTTGGAGCGGGTCGCTCCTTAAATAAATGCATATATTAGTTAATAACTAAATGGAATCCTCTCTTTTACCCAGTAAGAGACGCCTACGGAAGCCAACAGTACATAGACAGATAAAGCACATAGGCTATAGTTATTAAATAATATATGCATTTATTTAAGGCGCCAATTTATAATTGTAACAAATAGTATTTGAATAAAAACATTCAATCGGGTAAAACACGGGCGTTGCCCGGGTCATTCGGCTAATATCATATAGCTTTCAGCATGTTTCTAACTAAATGTGGACCTTGGTAACAGATGCCATAGCATTTGGGGTTAGTTTTTATTTATTAGCTCTTGTCCAAAGGTATATTTAGAACACATTCTGACCTAAGCTGGTGGGGTGTGGCACTGAGGCTTTTCAACCTGGACTAACTTCATGGTAATAGCAGAACTCTCAAATAATATTGAATATCCTCTATTATATTAATTTTTTGCCCCATTAATGAAGTCTCCATTTTTTTATTAGACGCTATATATTTTTTTGGACATCCTAAACAAAGATGTAGTGTCAAAAGATCATAGTTTTTTTCCCCCTATAATTTACCAACTTTGTATTATAAATTAACATTTTAATAACCACTACTAGCAAATGTGCCCAGTTCCAGGTGAAAGTTTGCCCAACATTGTTTTAAACAATGGTATCTTATCAGAATGGTAAAAAATGCATTAATATATCATTGTCATCATTTTTCTATCACCAAAAATGAAAATTAGTAGGTTTAAATAGGCTTGGAATGGCTTATATTTTAAACTGCATCTTCATCCATAATTGTTAATATTAAGATTTTTTTACTGGTAGTTTAAGTGGAAAAGAGAGAGAGAAAGTGGCCTTTGAACCTTTCTTATATATATTTTCTCATGTTGCCCCTTGGTTCCTAATGCGACAACACCACATCTTCCGCCGTGGATCACCAGCCGGCTCCCCTCTGCATCTCTTGGATCCCAAAACACGTTCTATCACTTCTAGTTTTCACAACAACAGCTGCTCGTGCCGCACTTTGTTTGACCCGAGATAATGAAGCACACCATCTGTTAACGGAGGTTGTAAATATTTTTTTTTTTAGGGCAATACCCACAACACTATATATGACCCGACTTCACCCTGGTTCTGCTTGAGTGATTGTTCAATTGTTTCTTCCCACCAAACACGATTCAGCAAAATTCATCATCATTTTCTTACTTGAAAAAAGTTTAAATAGTCCAGTATTCAGTTAATTTGAATTTTCTGTGGTTTAAACTTGATCCAGATTAATCAAATATTGAGGAAACTAAAGGCACAAATAAATGTTGACATATATAAAAAGAAAAAGGCATCTCCTTATCGTGCAACTGAAAGGCTTGCACTATTTATTGGAATAAATATCAACTATTCGTTGATTTTTAATTATTCCAAAATTGGCCAAATACCCATTCTTGATTAATCAAGAAAAGCTAACCACATATGTGTTTCGGGCTGTTGGCCCTCGTCAGCGTGGTGCAAGCTGTACCTCAACGACAAAAAAACTGGTCATTCAGGCATCCTGAAAAATCATGAAACTCGTAGTTAAGGCCAGAATTGCGCGGAGAACGCGAAACAATGTGAAAAAAAAAAAAAAATGTGATATTGTACTGGGATAAGGTGCATAAATTATAAAAAGAAAAAGGCATCTCCTTTCATTTGCACAATAAGGAGATGACTTTTCTTTTTTTTTAAATCGGAACTTTTTTTTTTTCAATTTCAAACTATATCTATTATGGATTATGCAATATAAGAAAATAACATAGATCCTGTTGTTGTTGTTTCTTATCCCCTTGTGTAAAGATTACACGAATTCCATGAGTTCATGCTCCTCGAGCTGTTTTATGATGAGCAGCGGCCTCTCCCAAAGGTCCTGTTTAGTGCATCTAAAACATAGATCCTGGGGAGTGTATGTCACATTATTGTTTGAGCTCAAACCTCCTGAAATGTTGGCTCTACTTGAATAGCATTGAGAAAGATCCCTGCAACACTATCAGAAACTTGTATGGTTTGTTTCATAAAGCTCCTATACACCACAGCTTTTAGTTTTGATGCCTGTTAAATTGTCTTTGTTCACAAAAGTTCATATTTGGAAAAAAGAGGAAAAGTAAAATCTCTATATATATAAAAATGAATGTTTGTCTGTCTATGTCCGGTATACAAATTCGCAATAGTTCACTAATTCAAACCAAAATTTCCATACATAGGTAAAAGAATACGGGGAAGACGATAGGCTATTTTAAAAAATATATAAATCAATTATTAAAACTATATATTTTTAGTCAGAAAATGATGATGACGATATTGCTGTATCATGTTTGATTATCAGATACAAAATTATATTGGGAAAAATTCCAAAAAGCAGAGACCACGGAACAATACAGGAACAAAATTCTAACAGAAAAACATTCATTCGAGCAGAAAACAAAAGCCAGATCATCTTTCTATAAAAATATCGCTTCTCAGACACAAAGTTTGGAGCGGGACGTTTCACAAAAGTGACATCCACGGCACCAATTTATAATTGTAACGAATAGTATTTGAATAGGGTACATTTAATAGGGTAAAACCCGGGCGTTGCCCGGGTCATTCGGCTAGTAAGCTTATAAAAAAAAAAAAATCACAAAAATCTATATTCTTTCATCAAGAGAGAAAATAGAGCAAAAAAATCTCTCTCTCTAATTAGCTTTATTTTATATTTTGAAAATTATTATCATGATTCTGTCTTTGGTCTTCTCTTTAAAACTTTCTCTTCACTTATTCCTTTTTTCACCCAGCCTATGACGCGTAACTGCTGATGCTTTTGCTGGTGTTGCCTTTTTTTAAAAATGTAAATCTAAATTATTTATTACAAAAAAAATTAAAAAAGCAAAACAAACCTCACACGTTTAAATTAAATAAAAAAAAAAGTATTAATCTTAAAATTCTCAATACTATACTATATATATATATGCTTTTTTTTCTCAGTTTGGACCACTATTTCAATTTGTGATTTTTAGTTCTTCTATTTTACTTTCCCCATTAGCTCAATAATTTTCTGTTAAGTAGTGGACACAAAAAAGAAGGCAAAGAATAGATTAAGGCAAGAAAATAAAGGTTTGTATATTTTCATCCCTCCATTTTTCAAATGTCAAGATTATCCCTTTCACTAGAGCATTAGCCAGTCCCACACAACATTCAAGTGTTGATGCCATAAAATTGAACTATGCTGCTGTTGAATTTATAAATTCAACTGATTTTTTTTTTTTAATACAAAGAGAATGACAATTTTTTTTTTTTAATTATTTAAAAAAAAAAGTCAATTTCCAAGAATTTAACCCACGATCTTATAGTTAACATGGGATTTTATTGTTCGCTGCCTCTGCAAATACTGCATGCTGTTTGGCTGATTATGGTCATTGATTACTCAAACAACAATACAGACCAAATTTGAGATAACTGCTTCCAACACCAAACCTTTTTGTTTTTCAACCTTGGCTCAAAACCTTATTTGCAAAATTTTCTGTTCTATAGACTGGATAATCACTCGTAAATTAGCTTTTCATGATACCAAAGCCAAATACCAAGATTACCTACTGGAATATATTTGTAAAAACATTTCAAGTTGGTCTTTTTCCATAGCCCCAAACATCATCAGAAAAGAATATATTTATATTTCTCAACAAGGAACAACACCCCATGTTTACCTTAAAGACACAAGCCAAATTCCCATCACAAATTTCAAAAGAATTTTTTAAAAATGCTTTTTTTTTTGCTAAAAATATTATAATAGAAATATACTATTTCTATAATGAATGTGTAAAAGTGCATCTAATTCCATATGATTAAACTAGAGGTGGTTAAGGAAAAATGAGGGAATTGAATCATACTGGTGTGAAATTATCATTCAAGGATGTTATCTCTGTCCTCCCTTTTTATTTCTATTAGAAACCTTGATATACTATCTATTTACAATTGTATGTATATAAAGACTATTCAGTTTTTTTTTTTTTTTCAAATAAAACACTCTTCCTACTGTCCTTAATGCATTGAAAAATATTAGGAGGGCTTAGCTCAACAGTGATGTAAGCCCTTCCAGCAGTTTCTCTGGTTTAACCAACCATAACACTTCAATATTGCAAGTATGCATGTATATACTATTGTATTGGACTATTCTTTTCTGTGTATGGTTGATTAAACTGGCAAAATTGCTAGAAGGCTTAGCCAATGAGATGAGCTAGGTCCTGTTCCTATTGCAGTAAGGACAGTAGGTGGTGTCTTTGAAAAAAAAATGACACTAAATAGTTTAATTACTTATATATAGATGGTGCACTAAACTGTGTTCCACAGCTAAGTACCCAGAGAGATGTAACAATGATGGTGTCCAGGAGAGGAGGATGAAGACTCTGCAGCCAACGTCAAACGGCTCCTGAAGACAGCCCTACAGCTCACATGACCACACCACACACACTACAATTCCCTGTAAATTATTATTTTAAATAAAGTTCATCTCTCTCAGCACCTCCTCTAGCTACAACACTACAGTTATTATACTCCTCTTATATTCAAGATGATATTATGAAAAACTTAAATATTTATCATGAGTTTCTTTTTATATGCAAAAATGTAAATAGCTATCACAATTCTAGTTTAAATTTCATCTGTGAATATTCATGCTGCATGTATATATTTGTAAACATTTCTTGTAAGAAATAGTCGACGTTTTTAATTAAGCTTGTTGAAGAGCAATTATCACTTGTGAAAGCTAGCATTTTAAAATAAAAAGAAACTCATTGCGATAAATATTTGTAGTTGTTTAAACTCCTCTCATATGCTGTTGCTACTTTGAACATAGTAGAATTTAGGACAGCATCTAATATCCAAAGTTTCCTTTAGAGAGAAGGGCCAGCCGCTCATTACACCACAAATCCATCACATTACACCACTATCACTTGGATAAATGATTTCCTCAAAAATAGATACATCAGGGTCAAATATAATGGCACTCTATCTAAAACCTTCAAATTGTAACAAGGATTACCACAAGGATCAGTCCTTAGCCCAACTCTCTTCACCCTATTTATTGCAGGCATAGAAGAAAAAAATTCACATAAAACCAATATTGGACTTTTCGCTGATGACATTATTCTATGGAGCAGCAATACTAACTGGAAAAAAGCTGAAAGAGATTTGCACAAGACTCTTTTCCACCTAGAAAAATTTGCTAATAAACATAAATTAGAATTTAACCCCCAAAAATCTGAAACCTGTCTTTTTACTACCGATAAAAAACTATACAAAATAAGACCAAAAATTATTCTGAAAGAACAACAATTACAATATAATAAACATCCTAAATATCTCGGCTACACCCTGGATCCAGAAATTGACTCCAGTAAACATATTGAAGAAGTTATTAGAAAAGGAAGAGACCGACTAAAAATCCTGAAATATATTTCAGGAAGAGAGTGGGGAGCCGATGCAACCACACTAAAATTAACTTACACATCTCTAATTAGACCTATCCTGGAATATGGATATCAAATCTATGGTACAGCATCTGAAACAAATCTAAAATCACTGGAAAGGATACAACTAAGTGCAGCTAGAATTATTACAGGTCTTCGAAATACCTGCCCTAATGATATTGTACTTTACGAGGCAGACATTATGCCCTTAAAGGATAGAAGAAGCTACAATCTGTCAAAATATATAAACAAAATCAAAAGTTATGGAAACAAACACAGAACTTCCAAATACATACTTAATTGGGAATCCAATATAAGACTCAAAAAAGAAGACCCTCTCCACCTGGCCAAAAGAAATGGATTTTTAAAATATAAAGTGGAAAAAAATTATTTAGCAGAAAAAATTTCTCCATGCAAACCACTACAAAATGTTATTTTTAATGCCACTTTAAATGAACCCACCAACAAACAATATCAAAATCCAGAATACTTAAAACAATTATCATTAGAAATAATTAATAACATTCCTAAAAATGCAATAACTATCTATACTGATGGTAGCAGAGACGAGCTAGGACACACTGGCAGTGGCTGTCTCATCAAAACCACAAATGGCATTGACAAAATAAACAGAAGAAACCCAGATTTTTGCTCAGTCTTCAGATCAGAACTTATAGCCATTTATGAAGCCTTAAAATCCTTTAGAAATACTAATTATCAAGATATCTGGATTCTTACTGATAGTAGAAGTGCCATACAACACTTGAGTCACACAGGGGAACTCAGAGACAAAGTAAGCAGGAACATAATTGGTTATCTCCAAAAACCTCAAAAATTCACCTTCAATGGATACCCTCACACGTTGGCATTGAAGACAATGAAGCTGCTGATGTGCTAGCAAAAAAAGGCACAAAAGAACCCTTGCTACAGAAAAATAAACTTACTTTTAAAGAAATAGAAACAGTAGCCAAAATAAACAAGAACTGGAAGATCCCACCTAAGCACAGTTGGTACATCCCTGGAGCAGTAATGGCTACCCAGACCTCGAAGGTCCATAAGCCTGCATTCCATGCACCGAGCAGCCATTGTTTGGCCCCTCGCGCCCGCCATTATGGTCTGGCTACGTGGGCGCGACCAGTCAACCCACAGGCGTCTCCGAGAGTTCATGGCAAGGTTGCTGTCCTAGCCCTCCCGTTCAGACTTGGTCTAATCCGTCCTACGCTCCAATAGGACTCCCCCCCCCCCTTTGGCCCTTGTACCCTTTGGTCACAGTACTCCTGAATCTGCCGTCGAATCAGGACCTCTGAGGTTCCTAGGTTGACGCGGGGAACCCACGCGGAGGCGGGAGGGTGGCACTACTGTGTGTACCCCTTGGTTTTCCATGGCGCGCATGGCAAGGACGCTCCCAATAGCGCACACACAGAGCGAAGACCCAAGAGTTTCTAAACCCCATCCTTTCAGCCATACCAGTACTCCACTAGGTCATCGGCTAACACACTCTCTCCTTTCCTTACAGCCTTACTAGCACTCTCCGCCAGATCATCGGCAAGCTATCCACTGTAGTCAACTGCGGCATCTAACAGTTGAGGAAGAGCTCACTAGCGACATCGTGAGCTCTTTCCAATAACTTCCAGTGGGATTTCAGGAGCTCCAGTTCGATTACTCCTTTAAATCTTCAACTCTCCTCCTCCCCTCTTGGGACCCTTGGGCAGTCCACTATAAAATGTTTGGCGTTTGCCCCAAGGCTCCCACATACGCATTTGTCGTCTGCTTTAATTCCAAACCGCGCCAAACTAATAGGAAACGGGCCGTGTCCCGTGATCATCCTGTTCAATTTGTGTGAGAGGATTCGACTGTTCCTTTTTGGAACTTTAATCCATTTAAAGGATTCCCGACCGTTTGTTGCTTCCACCCATCTATCCTTCCATAATTCATTAATATGCGCCCGGATACGCATGAAAACCTCTTTCTTTGGAATTGGGGTCACCACATCCCTTCCAGACCAGCATCCCTCTTTTACCAGTTCTTCAGCCAATTCATTGCCCTCAATTAGAGAGTGCCCCTTTACCCAGTATAATTTGGGGGGCCTATCCATTTCACTTAGCAGATCCGCTACTTCATGCGCCATCTGTCCCTTCTCCAAGCAAATGGAGATGAGGGCGGACATGCAATCCGAGAACCAGATCAGAGCCTCTCTGATCGCGACCAGTTCTGCCGAATACACCAGCTCATCGTGCCTTAGTTTCAGTGTTTGTCGGCCCACTACCGATGCACAGTTGGTACAGACTAGAAGCAATAGTTTCGCAGACCTCAAAGGTCCATAAACCGTAAACCATTGCTGACATCCAAGTCACACAGCCAAAAGGGAATGATGCATTCTCCATGCACCGAGCGGCCATTGTTTGGCCCCTCGCGCCCGCCAATATGGTCTGGCTCCAGGGGTCGACCAATCAAACCCACAGGCGTCTTCGAGAGTTCATGGCAAGGTTACTGACCGAGCCCTCTCGTTCGGACTTAGTTAAACCCGTCCTACGCTCCAATAGGACTCCCCCCCCTTTGGCCCTCGAACCCTTAGTTCCCAGTACTCCCTGAATCTGTCGTCGAATCAAGGACCTCTGAGGTTTACGCAGGGAACCTCGCGAAGGCGGGGGGGTGTTACTACTGTGTGTACCCCTTGGTTTTTCATCACCAGGCCTAGCCCTGGTGCAATTTTCACGCACGACAAGGACGCTCCCAATGGCGCACACACAAAGCGAAGACCGAAGAGTTTCAAGGCTCGTGCGCCCCGCGACCAGCTAACCAAGGGCGGATCACCAGCTTACAGCTTCACTGAGGATCAACCAGTGGTACTCCGGCGCAAGGCAAACACGCAGAGACGCCTCTCCACTCCCCTATCCTCAAGGGTGAATGGTGAGGGTGGGAATATTTCTTTCCCCACGCACAGTTGGTACAGTGGAGTGAACCCAGGAGGAGCTCTGAACATCAGAAATAGACAGCATCAAACAACACTAACAAGATTTAGAACAGGCCATCTCAAGCCATTGAAGATAGAAAATAATAACAAAATTTATCCCACTTGCCCAAAATGTAGTTTGGTACCTGCAGCTCCAGAACACATTTTGGCTTGCATTAGATGAACTAAACAGGACCTTTGGGAAAGGCCGCTGCTCATCATAAAACAGCTCGAGGAGCATGAACTCATGGAATTCGTATAATCTTTACACAAGGGGATAAGAAACAACAACACCACAAATGGTTGCGCCTATTTTCTCCTTTTGATAAATAAACAAATTCTATAATCTATTCCAGAACACATCACGGCCATCTAGAACCCTGATATTTTGTACACTTGCTCCATCTAACATTGATTGAGTATAATGAAATTTTAAACATGTACGTGGCCTAGAATTATATTTAAAATATTACAAAATTTGGAAGGAATATAGAAAATAATCCATTCCTGACCCCTTTGTAATGGAACTTCTGCTGTTCATTACATCAGCGAAACGTCTGTTCCTATTTTCCATTATTTGCAAGGAAATATACAAATTCTCTAGTATATAGCCACCACCTAGTAGACGGAAATTTTGTACATTTTTATTGTTAGTAGGATTGAACTAGTCTATAAAATACATATAAAATAAAAGGATTTAAAAGCGCGAATGTTTCTTTTATATATAATACAAACTTCTACTGTCCTTACTGCGATGAAAAAATATATTGGGAGGGCTTGACTCATCAGTGGTGAACCCTCTCAGCGGTTTCGCCAATTCAATCCACCAGACCGCTTCTCAGAGCTCTAATACTGTATTGGATCATTCTGCTTTTATATGCTACACTAAAGGATGGAATCTTAGAAAAGGTTTTCAAGTAAACTATGGACATGAGCTTATAGGACATTAGCATTACATTCAAATATTTGCATCGAGCAATGCTCTTCAGCAAACTATAAAGACAAGGCCAGTCTAACTGGTCTTTCAACAAATATGCGGGCTGTCAATTCAGGAGATCCTAACTCACTGTTATTTTCACAATTTTTGCTTCAACTTGGAAGTGGCCAACTTAATGATACGGATGGTAATGTTAATTTTTCAAATGAATTGGTTAACACTGTTGTGTGTGTGTGTGACTCCCTCTCTGGCCTAAAGAATAGTGTTTTTCCTAACATTGGGGAGATGTTTAACCGGGGAAGGGCGAATTACTATCCTTGGCTTTGTGAGCGGGCAATTTTGGCTCCAAGGAATTGTGTAGTTGATGCCATAAATGCTCAGCTTTTGAAAGAAATACCAGGGCAAAGCATTTTATATACTTCTGTGGATTCCACCATTGATGCTGAGGATTGCGTGGAATATACTACAGAGTTTTTAAATTCTTTAGAACCTTCTGGGATGCCACCACATCACTTAGAACTTAGAGTTGGTGTTCCCATTATTTTATTGAGAAATATTGATGCACCCCGCCTTTGCAATGGTACCCGTCTCTGTGTTAAAAGATTGTGGCCTCATGTGGTAGAGGCAACCATTTTTACTGGTTGTTTTCAAAATGAAGAGGTTTTTATTCCCCGGATTCCTCTGATTCATGATGATAAACATTCTCCTTTGCATTTTAAAAGATTGCAGTTCCCCATTCGAGTTTCTTTTGCCATGTCGATTAACAAGGCTCAAGGTCAGTCCCTCAAAATTGCTGGCATTGACTTGGAGCAACCCTGTTTATCGCATGGGCAATTGTATGTTGCCTGCTCTAGAGTTGGCTCAGGAAGAAATCTTTATGTTTTGGCTCCAGAAAATAAGACTTCAAATTTTGTGTATTCTTCTGTGTTGTCATGCATTTTTTTTAATGCTATTTTATTCTTTTTTTTGTTTGTTTGAGTGGTATATTATTTTCATAATTCTTTCTATATACGTATATATTTGTATATATTTGAAAGGTAAAATCTCTAGAATTAGAATATTCAAGGACAGTTGCAGATATTATTATTTATATTAATATTTGAGTTGGTTGGTGTGGTTTGAGTGGTATATTATTTTCATAATTCTTTCTATATACGTATATATTTGTATATATTTGAAAGGTAAAATCTCTAGAATAGAATATTCAAGGACAGTTGCAGATTATTATTATTTATATTAATATTAGTTTTTTTTTATTATTTTTCAAAAAAACATCTAGGAATGTTTGATTGGGGTCTGAAAACATTAGATTACAGGCTGCTGGCTAGGCTTGGTCAATCACGGTCACTCTTCTCAAGCAATTTCAATCCCTATCCTTTTTAGCCAAATAGTGTAATAGACCTACAGAGGATGCACCACTATATATAAGAGTTAACACGCTGGGGCGGGTACCTCGGAGGTTGGGTGGAAAATCTGCCAACTATTTCAGTATGAAGGAAATTGCACTCGGGGGAATTCCAGGGCGAAGCCGAGTCATTCGTCTAGTAATCTATATGTATATAAAATTGAATGTCTGTCTGTACTCTATAGATTCAAAAACCATAATCCAATCGCCGTGTAATTTTGGGATATTATTAGGTATATCCCCGGGAAGGTTTTTGAAAAATAATTTATTGAATATCTTGAATATCCTTAGAGTTATTTGCAGATTTGTAGATTTAACTCGCAAGCAGCGCCACCATTGCGACGATGATAACAAGTTTTTTATCTATAAGTTTTATTATCACTAAGTTTATTATCTTAAAGATTATTTATCAAAAGTAAGATTATCTCAGGATGACACGGCAATTTATTTGAGACAAGAATAATGATACAATTCCAAGGCGAAGATACTATTCCTTTAACTTCCAATTACCGAGGGAACCAATTAATATTGATTTTATTCAACTCATCGAGTATTTTTCAAGGGACCGGGAAAAAATGTTCACTAGATAAAACGATGATTTTGTAATGTAGAAAATTAGGAAAGACAAAATTCAGGATGACACGGCGCACAGGGACCGGGAAAAAATGTTTACTTTATCGAGAGATTCAAATTTACGAGTTTCAAATTATCAAAATATATCTTTTTTTTTTTTTAAAGTTTATAGAGAATTGTTTCAGCAAATGTTCGTTAGACAAACCTTTACTTGGGTAAAACCCCGGGCGAAGCCGAGTACAACCGCTAATTAAATATATATATAGAGAGAGAGAGCGAAGCGTCCCTGTACTGATAAGGGCCAAAGTCCGAAACCATGGTATACAGGTTGGCTTTTGGTCTGAAATCGCCAAAACTGGTTTCTCATTCTTTATCATCACTAGTAAGGTTTTTTACTAGGGTGATGCACAGTGTCATCATTATGATACTCATTTAAAGGAAGAGTTGTCTCTTTTGGTGCATATTAATTGGTTTTTGAAGTACAATTAGAGTTATTTAACTATTTATACTGTGTGTTTGTGTGAAAGAAATTATAAACTCCTAAAATCGAAGTCTTGAGTTCTGCTGATTCCTTAGGCAGCATAAACTTGACTTCCCTATTAGCGGAAAATTAGTGCATCACGATTATGGAAATCAAACAAGATGTCTACATGATATTTTAAACTACGTATTAGCGCAATTGCTATTTTTATGAATAAAACAGCCATCTACTGCCTTTTCTGAAATGAAAAAAAAATTGTGGAGAGGCCTGGCTCATCAGTGGTGAACCATATATTAATTTTGTCAGTTTAATCTCCCATACCTCTCTACTATTGAATTAGACTGATCTAATAATATACATTTTTGTTTTAGTATAGAATCAATGGTTGTTAAAGGACCCTGTGAAATATGTTTTTAGGAAACATTTCAAATGAAATTTTCCCCAATATTCAATTTTATTCAATTCATAACATATTGATTGAAAGGAGAGGCCGAGATGTTGGTGGCATGGGGAGGCCAAGGAGGTGGCATGGGGAAGCCAAGGAGGTGGCATGGGGAGGACAAGGAGGTGGCAAGGGAAGGCCAAGGAGGTGGCATGGAGAGGACAAGGAGGTGGCATGGGGAGGCCAAGGAGGTGGCATAGGGAGGCCAAGGAGGTGGCATGGGGAGGTCGAGAAAGTTGGAGACAAAGGGAGGAGCCAAGGAGGTGGCATGGGGAGGCCAAGGAGGTGGCATGGGGAGGCCAAGGAGGTGGCAAGGAAAGGCCAAGGAGGTGGCATGAGAAGGTCAAGGAGGTGGTAAGGAGAGCCCGAGGATGTTGGAGACAAAGGGAGGGGCCAATAGTAGGATGGTTGTAGTTGACGAGGGCAATGGTAGTGAAGGGGAGGGCGGAGGTACAGGTCTACCAATTACACGTAGACCTTGCCCAGCTTGAGGGCGGCCATCTCAAGTCTAACTGGAACTCCAGTAGAGGTCTGGCGTCGGCTCCAGAATCTCCTCCTTGGGGACGGTGGTGGACACGCCGGGACATCGAATTCCTGCCCAGGGGTAAAGAGGGAGTCTTCCGCCATGGTGTAATGGCCGCAGTTCACGTTGGCCGCCTCGTCCGCGTCGAAGGTTCGGACCAGGAGTCGGGCTCCAAATGTCACCCGTGTAGGTCGCCGGGGCTCTGGGTCCTGTCTGGATCCCAGGAATCGTAGTTCTTCCTCGAAATATTTGCGCAATATTTCGTCGACGTTTGGTGGCCTTTGGTATGGCACTCGCTTGGATCGCTTTATGCAGTTTCCCATCTCGATAGCTGAGCTAATTGTGAAACAATGGTCTTTAATTCACGTTGCTAAGTGATTATTCTTTCCAATTTTTATTTTTAAATTGTTAAAAACTTAAATTTACTATATTTTTATTATTTTATTTTATATAAAAAGAAGGTATTTATCACAAAATTCTTTAGCTATATCAGGATAAGTTGGAGTGAGCGGTCACAAGTAGATATCAGTTTGATTGCACTTCTAAAAAGTATCAGTTTTGTTTTGTCTACATCTGAAATTATTAAAATTTATTCATATAATTATGTTTAAGTAATGCGGGTACTTTTATGCTATTATAGGATTTTTAGAACATTTCCAAGAGTTTGAATTCGAAAAAAAAAAAAAAACCAACGCCATTGGTTTTAGCTGCTCAAACAAAACACTTTCCATGAAATTTCCATAAATTAAATAAGTTGTATTAGAACCCCTTTGAAGTTTTCCTGAGCCAGAGCTTCCTGTGACAACCTTTGTCAGCTACATGAACAGTCTTTCTCTTAAAAAAAATACTTTAATATTGTGAAAATAAATCCACCATCTCATAGCTCTATCACACCACCTCGCTCGATATCAATGAGCTGTATGTATTATGAGACTACCATCATCATTTCTTTAGAAAATCTGTGACCTTTTTTATTATTTTAAATTGGAAACAAAATGGCAGAAGAACAGTTCTTCATTTTTTTTCTTTCGTGGCAGCGATCCTCCACGTGGTGCTGGTAACAACCTTAGAGCATCCTTGACTCAAATCTAATTAAAAACATTCAAATGCTGTTTCCCCAACGTATTCTACAGAATGTCGACAAGTTCCCTTGGCCTTCAAGATCACTAGATCTTTCTCCCATTCAGCATATATTGGATAATATTGGGCGACAGCTCCACCTCAACCAGTATATGTACTGATGTTAATTTGACTGAATAGGTACAACAGGCATGGAGCTCTATCCCACAAATTAACATAGAACTGTACAACACAATTCATGTGCATTTTCATGCTTTCGTTGCTAATTGATTCTACTGTAGTGTCTATTACTGTACCACTATTTCCTATCTGATATGAATTTTCTCGTGTACACACACTCTCTCGGCCCGTGCGGCCGTGTGGCGCGCAAGCAATGCGTTTTCTGCGGCTGGGATGGAGGTAATGAAGATCACTAACCCCTTTAGGGTGTTGACTGAAAGCGAAGAAAACGGGCTGCAAATCCGAACAAACCCCATCCAATAATTTCAAGTCTCCGCCGAAATATTGGCAAAAGTTTCAGAATTGGCTGAAAGTAATTCTGGTTTAAACAATAACAAGAATGCAAATTTTGAGCCCGCGGCCGACGGCAAGAATGCATATTCGCGCCGCAACTGGGCTAACTGCGCGGAACAAGAAGACGAGGTTCTCGTAAACTCACCACAGTGGGCACCTGTAAAAAGAGGCCACATGAATCTTACCACGCCAACTCGGGGGCCAAAAATCCCTTCCAACAGCAGCAGGCCACGAGCCACGCTTAGACCCAGTAAGGTGCATAAATGCCAGACCACCAGGCAGAATCAGGCTACCTTCCGAGCCAGGTCGGCAGCAGGGCAGGCGGACCAATGTGTCTTCCTGGAGTTCTGCCCAGACTGCGCCCAGGAGCAGTACTTCCGGGCACTAGAAACCAAGCTGGGCAAGGGCCTCGTCTACCAGCTGATGAAGATGGAGGGGCACATCCTGGTCGGCCTCTCCAGCGTGAACCTCGCCGACAAGCTGATAGAAGAAGGCCTCGACATCGAGGATGCCACGCTACAGGCCTTCCCTCTGAGAAAAAGAGCCGAGCGAATAATGCTCGGCAATGTGCTGTTCTTCGTGGAGGATGCTGACCTCGTCACTGCTCTACGGCCTTACGGATAGGTCACGTCCATCATCCAGAAGATGATGCAACTCGAAGACTCGTCTGGGCTGATGCTCTCGCGCGAGCGTTGGGGTGAAGATCTCCCATATCCCTGCCCGGCTAGATGTCGAGTCCAAGGGAGTGGTCACACACTTCTATGTGACCTATGGCATCAAGTGTTCCCTGTGCCATAGGCAGGGACACAAACGCGCAAACTGTCATCGTAAGACAGATATCCAGGAGGACAAGTTTGTGCTCCCTGTGGATGCTCCTGTTGCCCGCACATAAGGTTGGACCAAGCCACCCTCCGCCTTGAATACCATGCCGGCTGCAGCACCTACACCAGCTGACCACAGACCTCACCTACTGCTGCTGTGGAGACAGCCCCACCTCCATCAAGGGCATCCAATGCTCAGCAGGAAGACCTCATCCTCAAGTCTATCCCCCCAACGAGCCCTACAAAAAAATCTGGAGCCGAAAACATCAAGGAAAAGAAGGCAGGGCCTGGTGTCGAGGCCTCCCTCATCCAAGCCCATGCCCTCCAACAACTCCGCCCTCTCAACACCAGCTGCGGAATTATCTGTGCCCATCAAGCAGACCCCTCAACACCCTCCAGCCCTGCCGCGACTTCGCCTGGGGCGAACTTCCCTGTCCGTCCCCACGAGACTCCAGCCCCCTAGCTTCCTGTTCCGGCGCCGAGCACCAGCCAAATGCCATCACGACCAGAGCCTTCCTCGACCAATACTGAGCCATTAGCGGCTCCTGCAGAAGAGATCCAAGCCATGACTGAATTATCCATACAGTCTACCACCCCACGGACCAAGACATATCTCTCTCTCAGGCCATTCAGGAGAGGGAGCGGTTAGAAAAAAATTTCGAAAAAAATAACACACTAGTCACAGATCACTATAGTCACCCACTATTTATTTATTTGGATTTGGTCTTATTACCTTGTGTTTATAATCTATAATCCAAATTGTGTCTTATCTATATTTTCAAAAGGTTAATATTAATAAATAATTCTTCTTCACCGCTAGAAAACAGACAATGTTGTAGATCTATATCAATTTGTAAATAGCAGAGAGAATTATCATAGATTTAACTATCTTTGTAAATATATTTGTGATTATCTTTCTAACCTGAAAGGCTCAGGTTCCTAATATATATTATTGTTTCTCTATTTTTACTTTTGATTACCTTTTCTTGTATAATATGTTTATAACTGTTTCTGTTTTAAAAATATGTAAATCGACCCAATTATCCCTAGCCGGAATATCACGTTTTGTGTGTTAAAATAAATCAATAAAATAAATAAATAAATAAATAATATATGTAAAATAAATCTCTACAGAATGGTTAAAATATGAAAAAGTGCATATTAAGTGACAATTAAAAACGGCATGTTCGTTGAAAAAATAGTTTTGAGCTGCTCCTTTATTTAACACGTGGTTTCTGGGTGAACACTTCTCAGTTTACCAAAGCTGGTGTGGGGCTTTTTCACCGACCCGAGTCCGATAGTTTGTTGAGACGGTCAATAGATAGCATTTAATTTTGGCGTTTATTTGACGGGAGAGACGCCCTATATTTTTATAGATCAAATTTCTCCCGGCAAAATATATATACACATTTAAAACATGAATATCATATCCTGACAGCTCATATGATCAATTTAGATAGCATTAAACACTGATATATCTTGTTCCCTGACACTTAACCAAACCAATTTCTTGATAAGTCGAGAAAAAAGCCAACCACATACGTGATTCGGGTTGTTGGGCCTCGTCAGGACGATACAGGCTGTACCTCTATGGAAAAAAATGGCTCTAGAAGGTTCCTATGAAATCAAGAAATAGACAATTAAGTTCAAATATGCATTAATACGAGGATACGATAATATGCTGTATAGGTGGAAAAATAAGAAATATATTAAAATGGTCATGTGTTGATATTAAAAACAAAACAGCAATTTCCCGTACCTGCACCACGCTTACGAGGGATAACAACACTAAACGCGTACATGATTCGCTTTTCTTGATATATCAAAAGAATAAATTGGCAAATATCACGAAACAAGTTAATTCAACATTTAGTGGATTTTCATGCTAATAGATACCTCTCTCCCTTATAAAATGCTTATGTAAGCGGTAATGATTTGCCTTTTTTTTTTTTTGGTGTCAATATAAACACTTGACCAAGTATCTATTTTTACTATTTTTCATATAATATGATGCATAGCGCGCCATCTGTTATGAATATTCGAAACTATTATAGACGCGTATTATTCTTTTGAAAATTAAACAATTTCTACTGCCCTTACTGCAATGAAAAAAATTAAAGGGAGGGACTGGCTCATCAGTGGTGAACCCTCCCAGCGGTTTCGCCAGTTTAATATACCATTAAAGTAGTAGATTAAACTCGCGAAACCGCTGAAAGTGTTCACCACTGATGAGCCAGGCCCTCCCTTTAATTTTTTTCCATTGCAGTAAGGGTAGTAGAAATTATTTTTCATATAAATATATGAAAAAATGAGAAAAATATACGAAAACTGCTTTAGTTTATTTTTTTCTACTAGATGGCGCTTCGTCATCAAAATTGCTCATATGATCGGCCAGAATATTCCGTTTTTGTTTTTAATATATATATATTGGACAACGAGGTAGACATATCCTGACCAGGAACACATAGGCTTTTCAGAAGGCAGAGCGCCATCTGGTGGAACAGTAATCAACTAAACATTGATTTAGCCTGTTCCCTGATATTTGGCTAAACCAATATCTTGGTTTCTCAAGAAGCCACTGGGACCAATAATATTTTTGGTCGCAGTGCTACAGCCTGCTCCACGCTGAAAGCGTTCTGCGCAAAATGCTTTCGTGGATTGCTTTTTTTGATTTATCAAAGGAATTTGGGTGGCCAAATTTCAGGGAACAGGATAAATCAATGTTTAGTTGATTTCTGTTCCACCAGATGGCGCTCTGCCTTCTGCCTTTTTAATATCAACACCTGATTTTTTTTTTCTATTGTTATTCATATATATATATATATATATATATATATATATATATATATATATATATATATATATATATATATATATATATATACTAGCGGATGTGTACCCGGCTTCGCCCGGGTTTTATCCGAGTGAAAGTTTGCCTAACGAATATTATTGATAATGATGATAATAATATTCATTACATTATATATTTATATAATATAGCCGAATGACCCGGGCAACGCCCGGGTTTTACCCGATTAAATGTTTTTATTCAAATACTATTCGTTACAATTATAAATTGGCGCCGTGGATGTCACTCTTGTGAAACGTCCCGCTCCAAACTTTGTGTCTGAGAAGCGATATTTTTATAGAAAGATGATCTGGCTTTTGTTTTCTGCTCGAATGAATGTTTTTCTGTTAGAATTTTGTTCCTGCGTACAAAATAATGAACTGGTTTCACCCGTGGTCTCTGCTTTTTGGAATTTTTCCCGATATAATTTTGTATCTGATAATCAAACATGATACAGCAATATCGTCATCATCATTTTCTGAGTAAAAATATATAGTTTTAATAATTTATTTATATATATCTCGTCTTCCCCGTACTTTTTTACCTATGAATGGAAATTTTGGTTTGAATTAGTGAACTACTGCGAAATTGTATACCGGACATACAAACAAACATACAAACATTCATTTTTATATATATAGAGATTTACTCTTCATTGTTGGCTTTTTATATTATATTTACTCTTCATTGTTGGCTTTTTGTATTATATTTACTCTTCATTGTTGGCTTTTTATATTATATTTACTCTTCATTGTTGGCTTTTTATATTATATTTACTCTTCATTGTTGGCTTTTTATCTTACATTCATTCTTCATTGTTGGCTTTTTATATTACATTCACTCTTCATTGTTGGCTTTTTATCTTACATTCACTCTGTTGGCTTTTTATATTACATTTACTCTGCATTGTTGGCTTTTTATCTTACATTCACTCTTCATTGTTGGCTTTTTATATTATATTTACTCTTCATTGTTGGCTTTTTATCTTACATTTATTCTTAATTGTTGGCTTTTTATATTATATTTACTCTTCATTGTTGGCTTTTTATCTTACATTCATTCTTCATTGTTGGCTTTTTATATTACATTTACTCTTCATTGTTGGCTTTTTATCTTACATTCACTCTTCATTGTTGGCTTTTTATCTTACATTCATTCTTCATTGTTGGCTTTTTATATTACATTCACTCTTCATTGTTGGCTTTTTATCTTACATTCATTCTTCATTGTTGGCTTTTATATTACATTCACTCTTCATTGTTGGCTTTTTATATTACATTTACTCTTCATTGTTGGCTTTTTCTCTTACATTCACTCTTCATTGTTGGCTTTTTATATTACATTCACTCTTCATTGTTGGCTTTTTATCTTACATTCACTCTGTTGGCTTTTTATATTACATTTACTCTGCATTGTTGGCTTTTTATCTTACATTCACTCTTCATTGTTGGCTTTTTATATTATATTTACTCTTCATTGTTGGCTTTTTATCTTACATTTATTCTTAATTGTTGGCTTTTTATATTATATTTACTCTTCATTGTTGGCTTTTTATCTTACATTCATTCTTAATTGTTGGCTTTTTATATTACATTTACTCTTCATTGTTGGCTTTTTATCTTACATTCACTCTTCATTGTTGGCTTTTTATCTTACATTCATTCTTCATTGTTGGCTTTTTATATTACATTCACTCTTCATTGTTGGCTTTTTATCTTACATTCATTCTTCATTGTTGGCTTTTTATATTACATTCACTCTTCATTGTTGGCTTTTTATATTACATTTACTCTTCATTGTTGGCTTTTTCTCTTACATTCACTCTTCATTGTTGGCTTTTTATATTATATTTACTCTTCATTGTTGGCTTTTTATCTTACATTTATTCTTCATTGTTGGCCTTTTATATTACATTTACTCTTCATTGTTGGCTTTTTATCTTACATTCATTCTTCATTGTTGGCTTTTTATATTACATTTACTCTTTATTGTTGTTTTTTTTATCTTACATTCATTCTTCATTGTTGGCTTTTTATCTTACATTCATTCTTCATTGTTGGCTTTTTATATTACATTCACTCTTCATTGTTGGCTTTTTATATTACATTTACTCTTCATTGTTGGCTTTTTCTCTTACATTCACTCTTCATTGTTGGCTTTTTATATTATATTTACTCTTCATTGTTGGCTTTTTATCTTACATTTATTCTTCATTGTTGGCCTTTTATATTACATTTACTCTTCATTGTTGGCTTTTTATCTTACATTCATTCTTCATTGTTGGCTTTTTATATTACATTTACTCTTTATTGTTGTTTTTTTTATCTTACATTCATTCTTCATTGTTGGCTTTTTATATCATATGTAAAAAAATTAACTCTGTTGAAATTTAATTTTGTATTTATACGAGGGCTATCCAATAAATAAGTTTCGCTATTATTTTTTCTGCGAACAAAACGTTGTAAAAATTAGTTAGTAGTGTAAGAAATGGTCACTAGGATGCGTTGGAAGCGTGTGACCTTCAAAATCACGCTACTTGTACGCGCAAGTCCGTAGCGCTTCAGTTTCCATGGAGCTACCACTAGTGAACGTGTCCACTTGCGAACTCCGTTCTGTAATTCGTTTTTTCACGGCGAAAAATGAAACTGCGGTCAATATTCATCGCAATTTAGTGTCAGTGTATGGTGAAGGAGGTATGAGCATCCAAATGATTCGCCGATGGCGTTCATGGTTCTTGGAAGGACGGCAAAACGTGCATGATGACGAGCGAAGCGGCAGGCCCGTTACTGCTATGGTCAATGCAGCCGTTGCTGCTGTTCGGAATGTGGTGGAAGCAGATCGCCGCGTCACCATTGACGAAATAATGATTCGACTGCCTCCTGGAATCGAAATTGGACGCTCTTCGATTGGAAAAATCATGTCAGATGTTTTGAATTTTCACAAAGTCTGCGCAAGATGGGTCCCGCGTTTGCTCTCGGAAAATCACAAGCAACAACAGATGGAGGCAGCCCGATCTTTCCTGGAAATGCATCGAAGAGATGGAGATCAACTGTTTTCCCGTATTGTCACTGGAGATGAAAGCTGGGTGCATAATTCAACTCCAGAAACAAAACGATAAAGAATGGTGTGGAAGAAGCCTGAGGAAAGTGCACCAAAAAGGCGAAGGTCACAATCTCTCCAGGCAAAGTTATGGCTATCGTCTTTTGGGACTGTAAGGATGTTTTATTGGTTGACTACCTGCCCCTAACACTACGGTTAACGCTGCGAGGTACTGCGAAGTCCTCACTAAAATCAGAGCTGCAATAAAACGGAAACGTCCTGGACTTTTGTCTCGGAAAGTGTTACTCGTCCATGACAATGCTCGCCCTCACGCAACTCGAACTTTCAAACATCCACCTTATTCTCCGGGACCTACTCCAAGCGACTTCCATCTTTTTCCAGCACTCAAGTTGCACCTTGGAGGCAAGCACTTTGCGAATGATGACGAAGTGCAGGCGGAAGCGAACCACTGGCTACGAAGACAGGACACGGCTTGGTATAACAGTGGTATCAAAAAATTGCTACAACAGTACCAAAAATGTTTGGACAGAAATGGTGATTATGTAGAGAAGTAGTCTATGAGTTGTATAATGAAAATAAAATGACTGCATAATTGTAAATAATGTGGTTTATTTTTTTAAAAATAGGGAAACTTATTTATCGGATGGCCCTCGTATATAAATAAAATTAACTCTGTTGATTTTTTTTTGTATTTAATCGATAACAGCGAAGTTACTCATGTTAATGTTAGGAAATATATTTTGATGTTAAGCAAAACCTGCTCCATCTCGTTTTACATAAATGTTGAAAATTTGGTTGAAATTGATGCATTGTAACGAAAGTTTTTAGTTAACAACACTTATGAAATTTCCATTTTATTAATATAGATATATCTGATTATTTAGCTTGTAAGTTTAGAATTCTCTTTCATATTTTCTTTACTTTATACTTAATTATAAGGTTGAACCAAAAGTTTAGTGTTTTTCTCAAAACGTTATTTTTCTTATTACTCGGCGAATACATCATAATACATAATACAATTACTTTAAACATAATACAAAGACATTATACATAACGGCGAATAATATTACTATTTACAATTTTTGAAAGTGTTTACAAACTATTGGGACAATCTTGTATTTCTCCTTTTATACCTCTATATCTTTAAATATGTTGTTCTTGAAGTAAACTCGTTGCGTTTTCGTAACGTATATCTGTTACCTATTATTATAAATGTCAGTAAGCAAATACATTTCGATATTTCAAAATGTCGTTTTTAATTTGAAATATTTGTTTATCAATATCTTATATATAAAAGTGGTGTAGAATTCTACCCAATGACGTTGTTTGTTTACATTTGGTCAACCAATGTAAACAATGAGATAGACACTAAAGTAGAAGAATTCAGTACAAGCTTATTAATATACTAAACTAACATAGGGAAATAGAAACAAAGATTGCTATAACCATTTGAAACATAAAACTGAAATATCCTATATAATTACTATACCCATAAATAGTAAACATTCAAAGTGAGATTAGGCTTAGTACCAAGACCTATTAAAGATAATATTTACCATAATCCCATTTCAATCTTATTAATAGGAATAAATCATATTTTAAATTCTATCCACTTTATTTCCGAGAGTTAAAAATATCAAATAGCGATTCAGAATAAATAAAAGATAACAACTCAGTTCCTCTTTTATTTTCCATCCAATTCGTAAATTTCACCTTCACGATCAAATGGTGCAGAAGTCAGTCTTTTTTTAATTCTATCCACGATCCCGTCGAATCCGTAGTCCTTTACTTTCTTGAAAACATTCCCTTTCTCCGGCAAAGTCTTAAAGGAAAGTACGCCCCCGAAGTAGGTGGTCCAAATGATAATGTACTCTTTGATTTTCATCAAATTATCTAAGCCGAGTAACGCTCGTTTCCAGCTTGTAACCTTTTCTTGTTTTGTAATTTTGTGCTTCAAAATGTTCAACTTTGTCTTAGTGATTCGCTCACGAGATTCGATTCGGTCCATTCTCCATTCAACACTAATAATTTTTTTTCTTCAATTTTTTGTTTTCTTTAATAAGAGCGATGGAATTTTCGACTGAATCAGTGAATTTTTCACTCAAATGATTGATCTTCATCAACCCTATATCAAATTTCTTTTGAAAGTCAGCGTTCTTTTCTTTCTCTATTGCCAAATCTTTCTTCAAAGATTCAATCCTTGAAAGTAGCGCCGCAATGAACGCGGCGGCCAGCACGAGTGCCGCGCACAGCACCTCCAAGAAGATGCCCAGCATCGAAACTAACTAAATGAAAAAATATAAATAAATAAATAAATAAATAAAATAAATATAAATAAATAAATATAAATAAATAAAATAAATAAAAATTAAAATTAAAAATATTTGAATGCTTTTGAATTCGCTTTCTTTGAGCTTGGTAACTTTCTGATAACAATTATTCCTAAGTTGAACAATGAGGTAATAAGAATCGATTAGAAAGATTATTTTTCAAATGTTTACTTTCTATTCTCCAAGCGCAAATTGTCAAATTTGGAATTAATGGCCCACCAATAGGAGGTTTTAACAATATTTATGAATGAAAGTTTTCTGTGTTTTAATTTTTAAATGTGCTCTAAATTTGATATGGCTAATTCAACTTTCACGGAATATTTGAAATGAATTTTGAATAATCATTATGCCTCAAAGACCTTATATTGTCCAAATTTGAAATCGGCTTTTGGAAAAAGTGTCAAAGATTTTCAGCTCTGCCTATAATTCTTTGATTCAAGAAACAAAGAAATACTCTTCAATACATTTTTATATAAAAGTTTGAAGAAGTTGCACAATAAGGTTTTTAAATTATAAATGCTAGATTTCATGGCAGAGTGGGCTATCTAGAAAGGCTGATGTGAGCCTGGCCAGGATATGTCTTTTTATTTTTAATAAATATATTTTCTGAATATAGAAAATCCAACATATCTATATTTATATTAAGATGCACTAGCGCGCCATTTGTTATCAAAATACAAAACTATTATAGACGCGTATGATTCTTTTCAATATAAAACAATTTCTACTGCCCTTACTGCAATGGAAAAATTAATGGGAGGGCCTGGTTCCCATTAATTTTTCTATTGCAGTAAGGACAGTGTAAATTGTTTAATTTTGAAAAGAATCATACGCGTCTATAATAGTTTCGTATTTTGATATCTATATTTGGCGAAACCGCTGAGAAGGTTCACCATTGATGAGTCAGGCCCTCCCAATATTTTTCCATTGCATTTAGGGTAGTAGAAATTGTTTAATTTTTAAAAGAATCATACGCGTCTATAATAGTTTCGTATTTTCAAAACAGATGGCGCTCTAATGCATCATAATATATTTTTAAAATAAGAATTATAAGTGGATTTAATAAGAGGTTTTAATCCAATATTTCGTGGACCAATTGTCAATATTTTATGAAGTGTTTATTGTATTGAAAAACACAAGGTAACATATATAGGTTAGTAAAACGCAACCTATTTACTTGAAGAACAATATATTTAAAGATATAGAGGCATAAAAGGAGACATACAAGGTTGTCCCAGAAGTTCTCAAAGACTCCGTGGCTCACCTGAAGCGCGCGACTCGCTCTGCGTTCAAAGCAATGTACCTAGTACGAAATGGACGATTAGTCCATCAAAATATTAAATAAAATAAAAGTCTTATCAAATCCAAAATATATACCTTATTTAAAAACATATATATTAATAACAAAAAAGGAATATCTTGACCAAGCTCACATTAGCATTTCTTGAAGGCAGAGTGCCATCTAGTGGAACAAAAATAAACTAAACGTTTATTTAACTTGCTCCGTGATATTTACCCAATACAAATTTTTGATAAATCAAGAAAAGTCAACCACGAACGCGTTTCGGGCTGTTGGTCCTCGTCAGCGTGGTGCAGACTGTACCTCAACGACCAAAATTTGGTCCCAGAGGCTTCCTGAGAAATATCAAAATAATAAATAATATTTTAAAATACGCAGTAAAGTAAATACATTTTGAAACTTCAAAATGGCTTTACATATACAAGGTTTGGTCAATAAGTAATGCACAATCATCAATAATATTTTTATATGACAAATCATAAAGATGAAAATTTGTATACATGAATGCCTAACTATTAGCTATATATCATTCAATATATCCACCTTCCCTCTGTACACATTTGGTCCCGTGTTCTTTTCAACTCACAACTTTGTTAAAATGCTACATTTTGCTTTCTGAACCACCCTCTAACCTCATGGAGTAACATTTAATCATTTTCTTATGTTATACCGCGTATAGAATTCTTTAATTTACCAAACAGGTAGAAATCGGAAGGAGCTAGTTCAGGACTGTAAGCTGGGTGAGGTATCAAAGTCCACCCATATCTGTAAATTTGAGCCAATGCCTGATGCGCGGTGTAAGGTCTTGTATTGTCCTATTGAAATTTGATTTGAAAGTCCTTTAGGCCTGGCCTTTTGTTTCAATGGATCTTTTTAGCTTTTCTAATGAATTACAATATCTTTCCTTGTTGATGGAAGTATTTTTTTAAGCTTCTCCCTGAATATGAGCCCAACTTGGTCTAAAAATACTGTTATCATTATTTTGTCCTTGGAAACGAAAGCCTTGCTTTTTTCTTGATTGGAGTAATTTTATGGGTCCTTTGCATTAAAGAAGATTGACGCTTTGAAGAAGGGTTATAATGATAAACCCAAGTCTCATCACACGTTATGACTTCTTTAAAGGGCTTCAGAAGTTGGTACTTTGTAAGATTCGATGAATTCTAAGCAAATATATATCTGAGTTTGCATCTTTTCTCGTGTTAGAAGATTTGGTACCCAATTTGAGCACAATTTCCGGTAGTCAAGATCTGAAAATAGTTTATTGACATTTCCTTTAGAGATTGAGATTTTTTTTATCAATTAATATGTCGTTATTGTCCAGTTATTCTTGACAATTTCCTCAACAAGAGATGAATTTTAGTCTGTTGTGACAGTTGAAGGTACCTAGCCTCTCTTTGTCATGAAGATCAAAATTACCTTTCTGGAAGCGCTGAACCCATCTCTGTATAGTGCTTTTATCCAATGTTTCGTTTCAATATACTGGCTGAAGTTTTGAGTGAATTGTTGTGGCTGAAATGTAACCGGACTTAAAGAGGTCAACTCGTAAACTCGGTCGGAGAGGTAAATTTGGTCACCGAACGTTGTCGGAATCTTGTGTTCACATTAGGCTCCATATCTTAGAAAATACAAAAGATAAATCATTTCTGATTACAGATATGAAAACTGAGTATTTTATTTACCAGAAAACATGTATTTAATGATAATAAATTATTTTTATATTTTGCTTGGGATGATTGGGCATTACCTATTGACACAAGCTTGTATAATTAAATTCATAATGTTATTTCTTAATATCATGTTTGTAAAAGTTATGTGAAAATTACCCAATAACGTTGTTTGTTCACATTTGGTCAACCAAGGTAAACAATGAGATAGACACTAAAGGAGAAGAATTCAGTACAAGCTTACTAATATACTAAACTAACCTAGGGAAATAGAAACAAAGATTACTATAACCATTTAAAACATAAGGCTAAATATCCTATATAATTGTCTAGTTATCAAATTACAAAACTATTTTAGAGGCGTAATATTCTTTTTTTAAATAAAACAATTTCTACTGTCCTTACTGCAATGGAAAAATTAAAGGGAGGGCCTGGCTCATCAGTGGTGAACTCTCCCAGCGGTTTCGCCAGTTTAATCTACCATACCGCTGTTATATTGCATTTTTGGAACTTCCTTTTATAGGTGACTGTTGTAAGACTCTTGGAATGGGTATTTTAGAAGAACTATGGACATAAGCTTTTAAGACAGCAGAATTAAATATAATTATAAATATATAATATGCTTCGAGCAATCGCTCTTCCGCAAATATCAAATTGTGTCTTTTATTTGAACAATTATATTACGATGCACTAGCGCGCCATCTGTTATCAAATTACAAAACTATTTTAGAGGCGTAATATTCTTTAAAAAAAAAAAGAATATTACGCCTCTAAAATAGTTTTGCAATTTGATAACAGATGGCGCGCTAGTGCATCGTAATATAATTTTTCAAATAAAAGACACAATTTGATATTTGCGGAAGAGCGATTGCTCGAAGCATATTATATATTTATAATTATATTTAATTCTGCTGTCCTAAAAGCTTATGTCCATAGTTCTTCTAAAATACCCATTCCAAGAGTCTTACAACAGTCACCTATAAAAGGAAGTTCCAAAAATGCAATATAACAGCGGTATGGTAGATTAAACTGGCGAAACCGCTGGGAGGGTTCACCACTGATGAGCCAGGCCCTCCCTTTAATTTTTCCATTGCAGTAAGGACAGTAGAAATTGTTTTATTTAAAAAAAGAATATTACGCCTCTAAAATAGTTTTGTAATTTGATAACAGATGGCGCGCTAGTGCATCGTAATATAATTGTCTAGACCTATAATATATATATAGAATGTAAACATCTATATATATATATATGTAGTGATGTATAGTTGTTGTATCTGTTGGATGAATGTAGTGTGGCATGTTGGTTTGCAGTCGTGGTGGCCACAATGATTAGAGTGGTTTCAGGCGTGGAATTGAGATTACACAAAAGGACGAGGCATATTGGATGGCACCATAGAGATGGCCGAAAGAGTGAGTGTAGCCGACACCAGTTTAGGGGAGAACTGTCTAGAGACGTCTGCCAGTCTCGTCCCCAAGCCGACTAACTGTTTTCATAAAAAAAAGGGGGGGGGGGGCTGTAGGGGCCCAGACTGGAATGTCGCACCCTGCTGCCGTCGAGACAAAAATGCAGACGGTCGTAAATTACCAGGAAGCTAAAGGGACCCTTCTGGCATCGGCTGACGCTCACTCGAAATTTTATTTGTCACACTTTGGCAATCATTATACATTCATACAATACATGGAGACACAGATGTATTGGAATATATTACAACATATATATATATATATATATATGTTGTAATATATCCCAATACATCTATGTCTCCATGTATTGTATAAATGTATAATGTAATTGCCAAGGTGACAAATAAAATTTCGAGTGAGTGACAGCCGATGCCAGAAGGACGAAAGAGGTCCGAAAAACAAGTCGGGTATGCCCTGTGGTGTGTCGATTTATTGGTCCAGCGATGGCTCAGAAAGTCTCTCAAAGTTAGTGTTTTATTGAAGATTCTCGATAACTACATTCATATGGGAAGACCAAAAAGGACAACACCCCAGGAATGTACATCTGGTCCTCTCTAGATTCCCCCGCAATGCCGACCTGGCGCGCGCGGTCGTCCTGGTAATTTATGGCGGCCGTCTGTTTATAATTCTTGACGGCGGCGGGGTGCTGCATCCAGCTGGCCCCCACAGCCCCCTTTTTTTTATGAAAACAGTTAGTCGGCTTTGGGACGATACTTTGAGACGCCTCTAGACGGAGCTCTCCCCTACCGGCGCCGGCTACACTCACTTTTTGCCATCTCCGTGGTGACATCTACCATGTCTCGTTCTTTGGTGCAATACATTCACGCCTGAACCCACTCTAACATTGAGGTCACAACGACTGCATTTGACCAACACACTACAGTCATCCTACAGGATCGACTACCCTACCACAGCGAAGCCGACAGGATTACCTACCAAAGACAAGACATCCGTAGATGGAGAACCAGGCAAGGAGTGACGCCACCTCGGAGGGAAATACCACGCCTTCAATCGTGACCGACATCGTAGCGCAGTTAGCAGCAGCTCTTCGCGACATCGTAAACCCCGGCCAAAGAGATAGCGACCTACCCCGGTACGATGGAACGTACCCCGCTGCCAATTTCTTCCAGCAATACGACGACATCGCCGACCGCGCCTACCTGACAGGGACGAAGCGCCTCCAAAAACTTCCGGCACAACTCTCAGGTGAGCCCCTTACCTTTTTTCGCCAACTTGACTTAGCCAATAAGTCCTACGACCAGGCCAGACAAGTCCTAATAGACCTGTACCCTGGCACAGTAGAAGTTTCATTTTCCAAATTTTTAGCATTGAAGCTAACTCCTCAAACCACCCTACAAGGCTATTATAAGGAAAAAACCGCAATGGGCCTACAACTGAACCTGCCTACCGACATCATTCTCGAATCCCTGACTGAAGGCCTTCCCACAGCTGACCAGCGTTTGGTGCGAACCGTGTCGCCAAACACATTGAAAGACTGGCACGATTTAATGGCCAGAATAAAGGGTTCGAGTGTACCCGCGCCAGCGCGCCCAACACCAGAACCCACCTCTTCGAGGCACGATGGCCATATTACTTTGGCCAGGGAACAACCAAGCCGGCCCTATAACATGCCGCCGCGTTTCTTCAGCACTCCTAGACTGCCTCGCCATGCAGATTCAAGTGTGCCATCGCAACCCCCGTCACCATGCCACTACTGTCGGGGAAATCACTGGAACGCCCAGTGTCCGCGCCGACAACCATCTGGTCGAAACAATGTGTTTTACCAAGAAACTACGGGGCGTCAGCCGAGGACATCTCTCTCCACCGCCAGGTCACAGCCAGCACGGTCAGCCCCGCCATCTGATACCACAGTTCAGACCACTCCCCGAAGCGAGGAAATAGGAGGTAATTTTCGTTGTCCTCCATAATTTAATATTTAAACTGGGACTATGCAGAAAATTTTGTTTACCGTTCTTGGCAGATACAGGGGCTTCGGTCAATATAATTAATATAACAATACTTACCTTTCTTGAAAACAATTTAGGTTGTACTTTTAAAATATATGATGACAATGTTACTCTTAGTTCTGTTTCCAATGACATTTCAACAATGGGATTTTCATATTTAAATGTCACTATAGGCTGTTTAACTAAATTAACAAAATTTTATGTTATAGATTCCAAATTACCATTTGGCATATTATCTCTTAATACATTAAGCAATTTCAAATTGAAAATAGATTTATGTAACTTTTTGGTCTTCCAAAACGAAGCTCCCCTGCCACCTACCGTGTACCATTTTTCGCTTGTGAACGACTCATGCAACTATGGTAAAAGCCTTGAAAATTCCAGCAAAATGGCTAACCTTGCCACCTATCAGCACAACCCATCGATGCATGTGTCGGACACTTCTAGGCATGGTCTTAGCTATATGTCTCCTTCACATGAAACCATTTCTAATTGTGACTTCGCCTCGCCTAAAAAACATGTTGATATGCCACAAAATAACGTTTTTAATGATTGCATTCCTAATTATACTACTAATGTATGTCAGATACCCGCATCCCAATCTTGTTCAAATTCCAACATCCCTTTAAGCTTTTTAGATATAATCAATAGATATTCTCATATTTTTTCTAGTAACAAATTTGATGTACCTAAATTGAAGATACCCCCAGTTAAGATTCATACTTTATCCGATAAAATTATTGCTTTGAGACCTTATCGTGCTTCTCTAGTTGATCAACGAGAAATACAAGAGCAGGTCAACCAAATGCTTAAATTCGGCATAATAGAACCTTCTTTTTCTCCTTATGCTAGCCCAGTCACCCTTGTAACTAAAAAGGATAAAACGAAAAGATTTTGCGTAGATTTCCGTAAATTAAACGAGATAATTTGTCCCGATGTACACCCTCTCCCCTTAATAGAAACGGTTTTGGATAAGTTAGCACACGCCAAAATTTTTACAAATGTAGACATAAGTTCAGCATTCTGGCAAGTTGAAATCGAACCTAGTTCCCGAAATCTTTTAGCCTTTGTAACTCTCGAAGGGCAGTACCAGTTTTCTCGATTACCTTTCGGTCTGAAAAATTCACCACAAATATATGAACGTGCTCTAAGTCAAGTAATACAAAAGTATGAGTTAGATTTCATAGCCCATTATTTTGATGACTTTGTTATATTCTCTAATACCATAGAAGAGCATGCTCAACATATACAAAAATTATTCTTAGTGTGCCAGGAAGAAAATATTAAATTAAATTATAATAAATGCGAATTTTTCAAGACCCAAATTGAATTTTTAGGATATACGATGAAATCGGGCACCTATATACACGCCCCAAATTAAAAATCTTGATGTAATCAACGCTATTAAGGTTCCAACTAATCTAAAAACACTCCAATCGTTTTTAGGTGTCATTAATGTGTACAATAAATTTATACCTAATTATGCGCAACTCGGAAACCCCCTTAATAAGTTACTTAAGAAGGACACCACATGGAACTGGGACAATCAATGCCAAACTCTTTCGAAGCTCTCAAAGAGAGTCTGACCTCACAACCAATCTTACATCTTTTTAAAGAAGGACTGCCGTGCCAACTTTATTGTGACGCCTCACTTTTAGGCATAGCCGGTGTTCTCAAACAACAATACCCAGATGGGACTCTATATCCAGTACAATTTTACAGCCGCGCGCTTAGGCCACACGAGAAAAATTACACGATTTCCGAACTGGAATGTCTCGCCATCATTGAATGTGTGGACAAATTCCGTGTGTATTTAACCGGCGTTAAATTCACCATTTTCACCGACCACCATGCCTTACAGTGGCTTAAGACCATAAAAAATCCAACTGGACGACTATTTCGGTGGAGTCTAAAGATGTCCACATACGAGTACGAGATCCGTTACATAAAAGGATCGAAACAGCATGAGGCGGACCTTCTATCGCGCAATCCTTTCTGTGGATTCCTCAGCGCTGCACAAATAAAGGAAAAACAACCCCTTGAGCTTCCCTATCCAAACGCCACCATAAATCCAGAAGGCCTTCACACTCTAACTCGAAAAGGCGTGACGAAAGTCATCGTTCCTCCCTCGCTCCAACACACACTAATAAATAAGGTACATGTAGAATATAATCACCCTGGTGTTTCACAGATGACGAGAATCATTTCCACCCAATACACTTGGCGTGGAATGACACACTCGATTGTCAAATATGTTAGGTCTCTTGTCCCACATGCCAATTAATTAAAAGACCCAAAGGTCCCAATTACGGTACACTAGGACAACTTCCTCCCGTTTCACATCCCTTCGACACATTATCTATAGACACCATTGCCGGATTTTCAAATATGGCAGTTCGAAAACTTATCTCCATGTGATCGTCGACCATCTAAGCAGTTACGCATGGACCTTCCCCTCTAAGTCAACCAGCACACTTACATACTTACAGTGTTTAAAAATGTAATGCAGAGCAATACACCCAAATGCCTCCTTTCGGATAGAGCACCTGCGTTTACCTCACCCAAGTTTAGGAAATTTTTACTAAGACATGGTATACAACCCCTTCTCACAACTAGTAACAACCCGCAGGCCAACGGCCTCTGTGAACGTCTAAATGCGACACTCACAGGCAAGCTTAGAATCCTCCATCTAGAAAACCCCAAAGTATCCTGGATCAAATTAATAAAAACCGTAACAGATAAATATAACCAAACACCCCACACAATCACTGGGTCCCCCCCTTCGTTTCTTATGTATAATATAATTCCAACAGAGTTAAGTTCCCACATCGATCCCTATCCTCCTGTCGAAGAAGCTAGGAAAATAGCCATTAAACGCACACTCGATAGGCACGCCAAGGAAAAAATAAAATACGACAGCAAACATAGAACGCCCCAATTTGAAGTCGGAGATATAGTTTTAGTCAAGGCCTGCCATCACCCGAACAGCGGTAAATTACTTCCCTACTTTACAGGTCCATATACTACGAGTATATTAGAAATAATTTCTCCCAACGTTGTTCGTATAAATAGAGCCAATCAGCCCTTAAACAGAGACAACGACACAGTACATGTGAACAAATTAAAATATTACACTGAAGAGGTCCTTTATATCGCACCACCCCAAAAATATTCCCTTCCAAATAAAAATAATAGAAAACCTACCAATCTATCTCCATACAACCACTTCCCTCCAGACCTTTTCGACAATTCAACTAACCGCCACATTCCCCCCAGATCTAGTGAACCGTTCCTACATTTAACACCAGACACTTTTAAAGATTTTTAACACCCTAATTGACCTATGTTTCGTTAAAATCATAACTTTATAAACAACACACCTATATCATCTATACTACTTTTTAATATTCCGCATATTTATTATTTACTTATTTTAATTATATCTCAAGTCTTTTGTTATTTTTAACTTTTGTCTTTTTATTTTTATACTATTGTACAAACATTAATCACCCACAATTTTTAATTTTATTTTTTTTTTCTCAACTTCAATATTTAAATCCTATTTTTAGATTTTTAAGTTAAAATTTTAGAAAATGAATCGAGAGCATTACCCACAAAATTCTCATGGCATCACAGCCCATACCTTCTCAGAGAGGTCGTTACTATCCGCTGAAACATTGATTTCTCACATTTATTCCATCTTAACTACAAACGCTTCTTCGCTGTAACCTTCCCAACAGTCGAACTTGAGCAGCTAGTTAGATGAGTTTTTTTTTTCTTTCATTCACGGCCCGGTTCGAGCATCAACGCCCCTTTTTCTTTTTTTTTTCTCACATTCGGGCAATTTTTTATTATTATTATTCAATCACCACACTTTCACTGCCTTACCGCGGCCAAATCGTTATTTTTATTTTATTTTTTTTTTGCGACAGAACGACTCTCTCTCTGCCACACTTTCTATCACTCTTTTTCTCGACCAAAGTTTCCACCACCTATTCCCAAATCCGTCTGATAGGACAGCCCATGTCGAATACCTTCAGCATACTGTAGATGAACCAATGCCTACGATCCCATAACGTCGCATTGCATCGCAGTACCAGAATCTATTCTATGTCCACCTATCTAGACCCTATAATTCAATGCACTTTCAAATATTAATTCCAACATTCAATGCTGTATATATTCACCCAAATTTACATTTATATATTTACATTTTTAAAATCCTTTTTCATATATTTTTATACGTTGGGCTTAACATTATTATTTGTTAACATTTCTCTTTTATTATTAATCATTATTATTAAGGATAACATACCCAATGTTATAATTGTACACCCCCTTAATATATTAAACCAATTTGTATACAAATTATTTTCCCCAATTTTAATTATCTTATGATTTCATCTATAATCACCATAACCTAATTTTCATCAACCGGGGCATAAACTGTTGTAATATATCCCAATACATCTATGTCTCCATGTATTGTATAAATGTATAATGTAATTGCCAAGGTGACAAATAAAATTTCGAGTGAGTGACAGCCGATGCCAGAAGGAGGAAAGAGGTCCGAAAAACAAGTCGGGTATGCCCTGTGGTGTGTCGATTTACTGGTCCAACGATGGCTCAGAAAGTCTCTCAAAGTTAGTGTTTTATTGAAGATTCTCGATAACTACATTCATATGGGAAGACCAAAAAGGACAACACCCCAGGAATGTACATCTGGTCCTCTCTAGATTCCCCCGCAATGCCGACCTGGCGCGCGCGGTCGTCCTGGTAATTTATGGCGGCCGTCTGTTTATAATTCTTGACGGCGGCGGGGTGCTGCATCCAGCTGGCCCCCACAGCCCCCTTTTTTTTATGAAAACAGTTAGTCGGCTTTGGGACGATACTTTGAGACGCCTCTAGACGGAGCTCTCCCCTACCGGCGCCGGCTACACTCACTTTTTGCCATCTCCGTGGTGACATCTACCATGTCTCGTTCTTTGGTGCAATACATTCACGCCTGAACCCACTCTAACATTGAGGTCACAACGACTGCATTTGACCAACACACTACAGTCATCCTACAGGATCGACTACCTTACTACATATATATATATATATATATAAAGTGAGATTAGGCTTAATAAAATCAGTAAGCTTGTAACACGACCTATTAAGGATAATATTTACTATAATCTCATATCAATTTTCTTATTAGGAGTAAATCATATTTTAAATTATTTCCACTTTCTTTCCGAAAGTTCAAAATACAAAATAGCGGTTCAGAATAAATAAAAGATAACAACTCAGTTCCTTATTTATTTTCCATCCAATTCGTAAATTTCACCTTAACGATCAAATGTTGCAAAAGTCAGTCTTTTTTTAATTCTCTCGACGATCCCGTAGAATCCATAGTCCTCTACTTTCTTGGAAACATTCCCTTTCTCCGGCAGAGTCTTAAAGGAAAGTACGCCCCTGAAGTAGGTGGTCCAAATGATAATGTACTCTTTGATTTTCATCAAAATATCTAAGCCTAGTAACGCTCGTTTCCAGCTTGTAACCTTTTCTTGTTTTGTAATTTTGTGCTTCAAAATATTCAACTTTGTCTTAGTGATTCGCTCACGAGATTCGATTCGGTTCATTCTCCATTCAACACCAATAATTTTTTTCTTCAATTTCTTGTTTTCTTTAATAAGAGCGATGGAATTTTCGACTGATTCAGTAAATTTTTCACTCAAATGATTGATTTTCTGCAACCCTATATCAAACTTCTTTTGAAAGGAAGCGTTCTTTACTTTCTCTATCGCCAAATCTTTCTTCAAAGATTCAATCCTTGAAAGTAACGCCGCAATGAACGCGGCGGCCAAGACGAGTGCTGCGAACAGCACCTCCAAGAAGATGCCCAGCATCGAAAATAAATAAATAAATAAAAATATAAATAAATAAATAAAATTAAATAAAATAAATATGAATAAATAAAAATTAAAATTAAAAATATTTGAATGCTTTTGAAATTCGCTTTCTTTGAGCTTGGTAACTTTCTGATAACAATTATTCCTAAGTTGAACAATGAGGTAATAAGAATCGATTAGAAAGATTATTTTTCAAATGTTTACTTTCTATTCTCCAAGCGCAAATTCTCAAATTTGTAATTAATTTTCCACCAAAATAGGGAGTTTTAACAATATTTATGTATGAAGGTTTTCTGCGTTTTAATTTTTTAATGTGCTAAAATTTGATATGGCTAATTCAACTTTCACGGAATATTTCGAATGAATTTTGAATAATCATTGTGCCTCAAAGACCTTATATTGTCCAAATTTAAAATCGGGTTTTCGAAAAAGTGTCAAAGATTTTCAGCTCTGCCTATAATTCTTTGATTCAAGAAACAAAGAAATACTCTTAAATACATTTTTATATAAAAGTTTGAAGAAGTTGCACAATAAGGTTTTTAAATTATAAATGCTAGATTTCATGGCAGAGAAGGCTATCTAGAAAGGCTGATGTGAGCCTGGCCAGGATATGTCTTTTTATTTTTAATAAATATATTTTCTGAATATGGAGAAATTCAACATATCTATATTTATATTAAGATGCACTAGCGCGCCATCTGTTATCAAAATACGAAACTATTATAGACGCGTATGATTCTTTTCAAAATGAAACAATTTCTACTGCCCTTACTGCAATGGAAAAATTAATGGGAGGGCCTGGTTCCCGTTATTTCCATTGCAGTAAGGGCAGTAGATATTGTTTTATTTTTAAAAGATTCATACGCGTCTATAATAATTTCGAATTTAAATATTTTTTAAATATTGATTTAAATCATAATTTAGCGCTTATTTCCTAAAGTTACACAAGTGGGTTGAATCAACCCAACTCGTCCAACTATGTAAGAAAAATTCACCCGTTAGGTTATTTATCAATATCATGTTTATAAAAGTAATCTGAAAATTGCCCAATTATGTTGTTTGTTTACATTAGGTCAACCAAGGTAAACAATGAGATAGACACTAAAGGAGAAGAATTCAGTACAAGCTTATTAATATAATAAACTAACCTAGGGAAATAGAAACAAAAATTACTATAACTATTTGAAACATAAAACTATCCTATATAATTGTCTAGACCTATAATAGAATGTAAACATCTAAAGTGAGATTAGGCTTAGTAAACTAGTAAGCTTGTAACACGACCTATTAAAGATAATATTCACCATAATTATATATCAATCTTCTTTTTATGAGTAAATCATATTTTAAATTTTATCAACTTTCTTTAAGAGAGTTCAAAATATAAAATAGCGGTTCATAATAAATAAGAAATAACAACTCAGTTCCTCATTTATTTTCCATCCAATTAGAAAATATCTCCACGATCAAATTTTGAAAAAGTCAGTCTTTTTTTTTTATTCTGTCGAAGATCCCGTCGAATCCGTAGATCTTTACTTCCTTCATATCATTCGCCGTCCCCTTCGAACCTTCCGCCATCTTCTTAGAACAGAGAAGAACTCTGAAGAAATTAGTCCATTTAATTAGATATTTCTTCATATCCTTTAGGGAAAACAAGCCGGGGATTGTCCGCTTCCAGAAGGCAACCTTTTCTTCTTTTGTAATTTTGTGTTTCAAAAGTTTCAACTTTGTCTTAGTGATTCGCTCACGAGATTCCATTCTGTTTACTTTCCACGCTACAGTAAGAATTTTTGCCTTCAGTCTCTTGTTTTCCTTTACAGCTGCGTTTGAAATTTTGACTGAATCAGTTATTTTATGACTCAAATTAGTCATCTCTTCAAACCCGTTATCAAGCTTTGTTTGGAAAGAGGCGTTTCTTTCCCTTTCCATCGCCAATTCCTCTTTCAACGATTTAATTTTTGAAAGTAAGCCCGCTATGCACGCGGCGGCCAGCACGATTGCTGCAAACAGCACTTCTAAGAAGATGCTTAGCATCGAGAAACACAACAAGTATATGAATAAATATAAATAAAAAATTAGAATAAATAAAAATAAATATATAAAAATTAATAAATTAAAATAAATTAAATAAAAACAAAAAATATAATTGGAGTCTTCTATAATTCGCTTTTTTTGCGCAGAATACTTTTTTTTCCAATAACAATTATGGTTATTTCTGAGTTTAACAATAAGGTAAAAAAGATTCGATTAAAAAGATGAATTTTCAAATGATTACTTTCTATCCTCCAAGCGCAAGTTCTCAGATTTGGAATTAATGGCCCAGCAATAGGAAGTTTTAACAATATTTATGTATGAAAGTTTTGTTTTTTAATTATCAAATGTGCTCTAAATTTGCTACGCCAAATTCAACTTCACGGAATATTCTGAATGATTTTTGAATAGTCGTTATTCACCAAATCCCATATATTGCCCAAATTTGAAATCGAATTTCCGAAAGAATGTCAAAGCGTTTCTGCTATGCTTATAATTCAAGACACAAAGAAATACTATTGATATAAAATTATGAATAAGTTGCACAATAAATTATAAATCCTAGATTTAATTCCAAAATAGCACTTCTTTCAGAAGCTTAAATAAAGGTTTTAAATATATCTATTACACTAAACACAAAAAAGTGCATATCCTACCTCTCACATGAGCTTTTTAGATGGCAGATCGCCATCTAGGGGAACAGATATCAAATAAACCTCTTATTATTTCACATGAACAACGTATTTAATCAATTTTGACTTACATAACAATTTCTTGATTTCTAAGGAAGTCTCTAGGTACCAAACATTTAGTCGAGAGCTACGGCACCATAGGATATTAGGGAATAGAAGCAACCCCTGTATCGATTAGTGCAATAGCCTGACACCATGGTTTACAGGTTGTTGGGAATGACCTTGAGACCAAGAGTAAAGCCAGTTCAATTTCTATTTCACTACCGATGTAAATAGCACAAGATGATTATTACCTTACCCAATTGGGAGAATCTGTATAGAGCAAGTCCCTAATAAAGGCTTTTGTGTGTGTATGATATACAGGTTGTTGGTTATTTGTCTGGATTTTCCAAAACTGGGGTTGCAGCTAATTCTTTATCATCACTAGTAAATTTATTATTAGGGGGATTCAATAGTGCCAAACTCGAGATGTACATTTGAAGGGAGAAGTGTCTCTTATGATACATACGAGATACGTATATATATATATATATATATATATATATATAGTGTAGAAACTATATAACAAAATTATAACAGTGATTCTAATTTTAAAAAATTTAAGGAGCAAACTGATAATAATGATAACTTATATCAGTTAGATTTGATTAGATTAGCAAGCTAAATCTAAATTAATTATAATAATAAATAGTTATTTAATTTTATAGTCCAGTTTTGTATTAAAATTATCTTCACTATTATGATCATTTAAATACAAATTATAAAATTTGTAAAATGTTATTAATTTGTAGATAGAGAGAGAAAAAAAAAAAAAAAAAAAAAATCCATTACTTCTTTTACATCCTCAAGTTAATTATATATTTATAATTAATAACAATAAAAAAAATTAACAAAGTAACGTCTATTACATCGGCTTTTACACGTCATTCAGACATACTCTAATCCTATATATAGAATAATCGAAGAGATAATATATATAATAGTTAGAAAAAAGAGAGAAAGACAGAACCATGCACTTTTAATCAAACTAATAATAAGGGAAAAAAAAAAAAAGAGTTTTATAAAGAAGGTAGATAAAATTGTTAGTATATATATATATTTTTTTTATGATTTTATGTTTTATCCTTTTTTTTTTTTTTTTTAAAGATTTTTAAAGGTTTTTTTATTTTATAATATGATTATAAATAGTTGTATTTAGTAATATATCTATAGTATGAATTAACATTTGTTATAAGTTTGGATATTATGTTTTGAAACCCTAATGGTAGACCAGACATACACAAAAAACTTTAAATTGAAATAAATTGGAAAAAGAGATCTGCTGAAACGGGGATCATCAGATAAAATTTCAGCGACATTTCAACCCCTCCTTTATTATGTCATAGATCTCTTTTAAACCGTATTTTATGTGTTAATATTAAGTTGTTTCAGTGAAATATTTAAATGAACATATAACAGATACCAGTGTTAACAAATTCAAACTGTAAACCTACCTTGACCGCTGCGTCCTCCATTGTGTATATCTATTTCTGGCTTGCACATGTCGCGGGAGGGGAATGTCCCCCCACATTTCAAATTTAGACCATTTCTTCAGAATTTTTTTGAACAACAAGAAAATTAAAGAAGATAGGAAAAATAGTTAAAGGAAGAAAGCTAAGTTTTATAATCTTTACAGATAGTTATATCAAAATAACTGATTTAACACTTAATCATCTTTTAATATTCCTTTAAAAAGGCAAATTATAAGAGTTTAATAAAGCTATTAATTGTGCAAATTCATCTTTATTTAACTTCCATTTTCCTCCCCAGAAATTGGAGATTAATCAAAAATGAAATATATACTTTAAAACTTTAAAAATCTTGTGAAAAAATCTTTTAATCAGTTATTTAATAAAAGTTTAATTAACTGTTAAAGATTATAAATTTGTTTTAGTTAATATTAAGAGAAATTATAGAAAGTTGATTTCATAAATGGATATTTCCATTTATTTTTTTTTAAATATTTTATAATTGATATACTGTTGAAATATTTTACTTGTTTGATACTAAATTTGTTTTTAATAAATTCCATGTTTAAATTTTTAACATCTTCTATGAAATTATCTAATATATTATTTATTCTATAAAATCTTAGAAACTGACCATAATATATACCTTTACAGCAATTTAATGATATATTAGAATTCATATTACAGTATTTTATAATATTGAAATTATAATTACTCTTTTTATTATAAACTCTAACAGCACTATTTGTAAGGTCTATATTCAAGTCTAAAAAGTTAACTTTTTTGTTTCTATAAATTTTTTCATTGTTCTTAAGTTTCAAGTATTTAGGATATATTTCAGGTATTAATTTTTTAAACAGTGGATTATTAAATATTATTATGTCATCTACATATCGGAATATTTGCCAATTAATATTATTTTGTAGAAAGTATTCTCTTTCGTACCAGAACAATATTAAATTTGCTAGTAACGGACTAGAAGAAGTACCCATGGGAACGCCTTCTGATTGAATATATATTTTATTTTTAAATTCTATATAGTTAAAATTTAAAAATGTTTCCAGTAGAGTTTTTGCTGTTTTAAGATCTAATTTAAATGTTTTATATTTGTTATGAATAATTTTAATGTAGAAAGTTTTGTCATTAATTAATTCATTAAATAAATTGGTTATTTTATTATTTAGATCTCTTAAATTTATTTTAGAATATAGGTCCTCAAAGTCAAATGTGTGTACTGTTTCAATATTTGTCCAATTGTTCATTAAATAATTAATGATTTTTTTATTTGAGTCGATAAATTTATAATTATATTTATTAGTTAATTTATTTATAATAAATTGTAGTGTTGAGGCTAATTGTATATCAATATTTTTTATGACTGAATTTATACCAGATGTGATTGTTCTGAAAGAAATAGGTTTTTTGTGTAGTTTAGGAATTATATAGAACTTTGGTATGTTTGGATTTTTGTGGTTATTATAAATTTTTAGTGAATTTTCAACATTTTTGATGTCTTTTTTGATTTTTGTGCCTGTAGTTCTAGCAAAAGTGTATTTATGATTATTATCAATTTCCTTTTTTAGTATATCGTGGTATAGATTTTTACAAATTAAAGATAAATTATTGGGACATTTATCTATAGGAGTGATAATATAGTCCTTCTGTAAATTAATTATATTTTCTTTGAAAGAAGGAATGTCTGAATTGGGTTTTGTGTATTTAAGTGTATTATTATAATAATTTAAAATTTCCTTTTTAATATTATGTTTCCATTCCAGAAAAGTAAATTCTGGAATACTGTATTTTATACTAGTTTTATTTATGAAAATATCTATATCTTTTAATATAGATTTAATTGTATTATTATAATTGTGTTTAATTTGAGGTATATATTTATACCCTTTATTTAAAATTTCTTGATATTCTGGATTTAAAAAAGAAAAGTTGCTAGTTAATATATGACCTGAGTACTTATATTTATCAATATAGTTGTTGCAATTACATTTAATTTTTTTAAAATTTGCCAAATTATTAATAAATTGGTTATAATTGCAAACTAAATTACCTATATTTTTATTGTATCTCCAGATTGTTTTAAAATTTAAATTTTTTATAGGGAAAAGATTATTGATGATTTGGTTATTAAAAATATCATTAAATTTAATATGATTAAATAAATTGTTATTAAATTTAATGATAATATTAATGTTATTAGTATTTTGTTTAATTTTTCTGTATTTAAAGATGTCGTGTGTGATATCTATTAATCTGTTAGTCAGATTATGAATTTTAATATATTCTATGAGTTTGATAAATTTATTATTATTTAGTTTAAATAATGTTTTAATAAATTTATCGACGAAGTTGTTAGTGTACATTTGTTTTGGGTCCAGTAATTCTTCAAATTCAATGTAACCTAATTTATTTGTAGTTTTACCTCTAGTTTTATTAGGTTTAGTTTTAAATTCATTTTTATATTTGCAACTGATTTCATAAGTTGAAATTTCTTCTGTTTGTGGTTTGTATGTGTAGTTTAATTCGTCGTTAAGTCCATAAGGGAATAATGTGTTGTGTTTATAAATGTAGTTGTTTTCTAATAATAGTCGTTGTTTTTTGTTTTGACATATGTCTAGTATTTCTATCTTAAAGTTGTTAAAAGTATGTAATTGATTGTGTTCTTTCATATATATATTACCAATTGATTTTTTAGCGTGGTTTCTATGTAGGTTTATTCGTATATTTAATGGGTTACAAGTTTGTCCTATATATGATAGTTGACAAATTTGGCATGTTAATTTATAAATAGTATTCACTAATTTACAACTAGTTGTTTGAAAAGTGTCATGGTTCTTAAGAGAGGGACAAGTTTGACAATTTTTTCTTAGGCAATTCTTAGCGAGTTTAAATTAACATAAAAGAGGTGCTAACACTAATATGTTTGTAGTTTTTTTTAGTTTTTTTAGTTTGTTATTCTTATGAATTTTTAAAATATATTTTACTTAATTGTTTTTGTGGTGATAAAATTTGTAATAAATTGAATAATTAATCTATAAATATATAGATATTACTGTTTGTTATCTGTTATATTTTTAAGAATAACTAATAAAAAAAACATCTTTAAACTAACAAAAACACTGAAAAAAACAAAAGTTCTGAAATTATTTTTTTTTTCTAGAATTACTTTTATAATTTAATTTTTAATAATCAAACAATGAAAGATAATTAAAATTTGTATGAAGATTTATTTATATTAGAATATCTAATATAATTTAATTTGTATATTATGTTATATATAAAAAAAATATATCATAGAGCAAGCTCATATGAATTAATATAGTGTAGAAACTATATAACAAAATTATAACAGTGATTCTAATTTTAAAAAATTTAAGGAGCAAACTTTCATTGTTTGATTATTAAAAATTAAATTATAAAAGTAATTCTAGAAAAAAAAAAATAATTTCAGAACTTTTGTTTTTTTCAGTGTTTTTGTTAGTTTAAAGATGTTTTTTTTATTAGTTATTCTTAAAAATATAACAGATAACAAACAGTAATATCTATATATTTATAGATTAATTATTCAATTTATTACAAATTTTATCACCACAAAAACAATTAAGTAAAATATATTTTAAAAATTCATAAGAATAACAAACTAAAAAAACTAAAAAAAACTACAAACATATTAGTGTTAGCACCTCTTTTATGTTAATTTAAACTCGCTAAGAATTGCCTAAGAAAAAATTGTCAAACTTGTCCCTCTCTTAAGAACCATGACACTTTTCAAACAACTAGTTGTAAATTAGTGAATACTATTTATAAATTAACATGCCAAATTTGTCAACTATCATATATAGGACAAACTTGTAACCCATTAAATATACGAATAAACCTACATAGAAACCACGCTAAAAAATCAATTGGTAATATATATATGAAAGAACACAATCAATTACATACTTTTAACAACTTTAAGATAGAAATACTAGACATATGTCAAAACAAAAAACAACGACTATTATTAGAAAACAACTACATTTATAAACACAACACATTATTCCCTTATGGACTTAACGACGAATTAAACTACACATACAAACCACAAACAGAAGAAATTTCAACTTATGAAATCAGTTGCAAATATAAAAATGAATTTAAAACTAAACCTAATAAAACTAGAGGTAAAACTACAAATAAATTAGGTTACATTGAATTTGAAGAATTACTGGACCCAAAACAAATGTACACTAACAACTTCGTCGATAAATTTATTAAAACATTATTTAAACTAAATAATAATAAATTTATCAAACTCATAGAATATATTAAAATTCATAATCTGACTAACAGATTAATAGATATCACACACGACATCTTTAAATACAGAAAAATTAAACAAAATACTAATAACATTAATATTATCATTAAATTTAATAACAATTTATTTAATCATATTAAATTTAATGATATTTTTAATAACCAAATCATCAATAATCTTTTCCCTATAAAAAATTTAAATTTTAAAACAATCTGGAGATACAATAAAAATATAGGTAATTTAGTTTGCAATTATAACCAATTTATTAATAATTTGGCAAATTTTAAAAAAATTAAATGTAATTGCAACAACTATATTGATAAATATAAGTACTCAGGTCATATATTAACTAGCAACTTTTCTTTTTTAAATCCAGAATATCAAGAAATTTTAAATAAAGGGTATAAATATATACCTCAAATTAAACACAATTATAATAATACAATTAAATCTATATTAAAAGATATAGATATTTTCATAAATAAAACTAGTATAAAATACAGTATTCCAGAATTTACTTTTCTGGAATGGAAACATAATATTAAAAAGGAAATTTTAAATTATTATAATAATACACTTAAATACACAAAACCCAATTCAGACATTCCTTCTTTCAAAGAAAATATAATTAATTTACAGAAGGACTATATTATCACTCCTATAGATAAATGTCCCAATAATTTATCTTTAATTTGTAAAAATCTATACCACGATATACTAAAAAAGGAAATTGATAATAATCATAAATACACTTTTGCTAGAACTACAGGCACAAAAATCAAAAAAGACATCAAAAATGTTGAAAATTCACTAAAAATTTATAATAACCACAAAAATCCAAACATACCAAAGTTCTATATAATTCCTAAACTACACAAAAAACCTATTTCTTTCAGAACAATCACATCTGGTATAAATTCAGTCATAAAAAATATTGATATACAATTAGCCTCAACACTACAATTTATTATAAATAAATTAACTAATAAATATAATTATAAATTTATCGACTCAAATAAAAAAATCATTAATTATTTAATGAACAATTGGACAAATATTGAAACAGTACACACATTTGACTTTGAGGACCTATATTCTAAAATAAATTTAAGAGATCTAAATAATAAAATAACCAATTTATTTAATGAATTAATTAATAACAAAACTTTCTACATTAAAATTATTCATAACAAATATAAAACATTTAAATTAGATCTTAAAACAGCAAAAACTCTACTGGAAACATTTTTAAATTTTAACTATATAGAATTTAAAAATAAAATATATATTCAATCAGAAGGCGTTCCCATGGGTACTTCTTCTAGTCCGTTACTAGCAAATTTAATATTGTTCTGGTACGAAAGAGAATACTTTCTACAAAATAATATTAATTGGCAAATATTCCGATATGTAGATGACATAATAATATTTAATAATCCACTGTTTAAAAAATTAATACCTGAAATATATCCTAAATACTTGAAACTTAAGAACAATGAAAAAATTTATAGAAACAAAAAAGTTAACTTTTTAGACTTGAATATAGACCTTACAAATAGTGCTGTTAGAGTTTATAATAAAAAGAGTAATTATAATTTCAATATTATAAAATACTGTAATATGAATTCTAATATATCATTAAATTGCTGTAAAGGTATATATTATGGTCAGTTTCTAAGATTTTATAGAATAAATAATATATTAGATAATTTCATAGAAGATGTTAAAAATTTAAACATGGAATTTATTAAAAACAAATTTAGTATCAAACAAGTAAAATATTTCAACAGTATATCAATTATAAAATATTTAAAAAAAAATAAATGGAAATATCCATTTATGAAATCAACTTTCTATAATTTCTCTTAATATTAACTAAAACAAATTTATAATCTTTAACAGTTAATTAAACTTTTATTAAATAACTGATTAAAAGATTTTTTCACAAGATTTTTAAAGTTTTAAAGTATATATTTCATTTTTGATTAATCTCCAATTTCTGGGGAGGAAAATGGAAGTTAAATAAAGATGAATTTGCACAATTAATAGCTTTATTAAACTCTTATAATTTGCCTTTTTAAAGGAATATTAAAAGATGATTAAGTGTTAAATCAGTTATTTTGATATAACTATCTGTAAAGATTATAAAACTTAGCTTTCTTCCTTTAACTATTTTTCCTATCTTCTTTAATTTTCTTGTTGTTCAAAAAAATTCTGAAGAAATGGTCTAAATTTGAAATGTGGGGGGACATTCCCCTCCCGCGACATGTGCAAGCCAGAAATAGATATACACAATGGAGGACGCAGCGGTCAAGGTAGGTTTACAGTTTGAATTTGTTAACACTGGTATCTGTTATATGTTCATTTAAATATTTCACTGAAACAACTTAATATTAACACATAAAATACGGTTTAAAAGAGATCTATGACATAATAAAGGAGGGGTTGAAATGTCGCTGAAATTTTATCTGATGATCCCCGTTTCAGCAGATCTCTTTTTCCAATTTATTTCAATTTAAAGTTTTTTGTGTATGTCTGGTCTACCATTAGGGTTTCAAAACATAATATCCAAACTTATAACAAATGTTAATTCATACTATAGATATATTACTAAATACAACTATTTATAATCATATTATAAAATAAAAAAACCTTTAAAAATCTTTAAAAAAAAAAAAAAAAAAGGATAAAACATAAAATCATAAAAAAATATATATATATATACTAACAATTTTATCTACCTTCTTTATAAAACTCTTTTTTTTTTTTCCCTTATTATTAGTTTGATTAAAAGTGCATGGTTCTGTCTTTCTCTCTTTTTTCTAACTATTATATATATTATCTCTTCGATTATTCTATATATAGGATTAGAGTATGTCTGAATGACGTGTAAAAGCCGATGTAATAGACGTTACTTTGTTAATTTTTTTTATTGTTATTAATTATAAATATATAATTAACTTGAGGATGTAAAAGAAGTAATGGATTTTTTTTTTTTTTTTTTTTTCTCTCTCTATCTACAAATTAATAACATTTTACAAATTTTATAATTTGTATTTTAAATGATCATAATAGTGAAGATAATTTTAATACAAAACTGGACTATAAAATTAAATAACTATTTATTATTATATATATATATATATATATATATATATATTAAATATTGAGCAATCCATAATAATATCTATAAATAAATATAAAGCGTATATTGGATATAAATTTATTAATCAGCCAATATTTCTAGGGGCAACACGCCTCTCTTTATCAAGGCTTTTCTTTGATTTAAACTAAATCACGTGGGCATGTGATCCACTCACGCTATATAAGACCAAAGCAAGAAACCATCCAATGAAAATCTCACTGTATATAAAATATATTTACAATTGTTATATCCAATAATAATAATTAAAAGAGTATACAATTAAATAACCATTTGATTAAATAAATGAAGAGACCGATAAATATCAGAAAATAAAATGAGTGAGAATTATGATTCAATATGTTGTGTTGATATATATAAAATGAAAAAATATCACAAGTATAAATATATACAAAAATAATAAAATATAAAATAAATAAATAATTTAGGAAGATATAAATTCTCTGTAAATTTCTGGTAGGTCAATTTTCCTATTTATGCTTTCTGAATCTTTTATAGAGGCCCAGCTTTCTAAAAATAACCTGCAGTGCTTTTCTTTAATATTCTGGTATAAAATGGATGCTTTGTCAAATTCGGGTATATGATTATTGTTCAGTGCATGGTCTACTAGGATAGATAATGGTTTATGGATGCGTAGAGCTGCTTTGTGTTGGTTAATGCGTTCTTTCAATGCTTCGCTGGTTTCTCCAATGTAAGTGGCTGGACAGGTTTTGCACGGAATTTTGTAAATAATATTGTTTTTGTTTTCCTTTTTACTATTATTCTTGGTGTCTGAGTGGCGTAGAATTTGTTTTAAATTTGGTGCAGATTGATATGTGGTAATTATATTATATTTCTTTAATACTCTGACAATTCTTTCTGATCCGTAACCGTATGGTAGAGAGCAATACCTTTTATCGGATTGATCATTGCTATTGTTTGAAGATGGAAATCTGGGAGTGTAAAAATGCTTCTTGATGAATTTCTTCGGTTAATTATTGTCTATCAACTCTTTAAAAATTATATTACTTTCTTCTTTTCTTTCAATATTCCTATTTGAGCAATGTGTAGTTAATCTTTTGGAAAGTGTTTTTACTACGGCGATTTTATTATGAATTAGACCAAAAGAGCTAAAATTTAAATAGTTTCCTGTGTGCGTAGGTTTTCTGTATATGGTGGTTTCTATATGAAGTTCTTTTCTTATTAGTTGAATGTCTAAAAATGCTAAAGAATTATTGTTTTCTATTTCGTGTGTGAACTTTAAATAAGGTTTGAGATTATTCAGAAAATATAGGAAAGTATCAATTTCTGTTTCAGTTATGCAAAATACATCGTCTATATATCTCATCCATAATAAAACTTTTAAATTATTTGCTTCAGTAATAATTTTGTCTATTTCATTCATGAAAATGTTTGCCAATGCTGCTGAAATAGGGTTGCCCATATGCAAGCCTCTTATTTGCCTAAAAAATCTGTTTTTGAAGTTAAAATAGCTATAGTCTAGACAAAGCTTCAATAAATCTATCAGGGCTTCTTTGGGAATAGGAAGGACTATTTCAGGATGGAGTTCTAGAAAAGACTTGAGGGCTAGGAGAGCTTCGTAGTGTGGGATAGATGTGTAGAGGGATTCTACATCAAATGAAACCATTCGATTATTACTGGGAATTTGTAGATTTTTGATAGTTTCAACTGCTACTATGGGATTGGGGACTGTATGAGGAAGTTGCTTCTGGAATGGAGATATTATTGACGACAAGTATTTTGTGAGAGGATAGAGAGGAGAGCCAGCATAGCTAACTATGGGACGTAATGGTGTGTTAGGCTTATGGACCTTTGGTAAGCCGTAGAAGTTGGGAAGATTATTTTCTTCTGCTTTCAAATTTTCGAAAGCTTTCTTATTGAGTTTATATGTGCGTATAATTTTGTTTAGTTTTCTATTGAATGCTTTGGTGATGTTAGTTAATGGGTCTTTAGTTAATTCTTCATAAACTTCTTTATCTTGTAATAATTGTTCTGTTTTGTAATTATATTCAGTTGTATCCATGATTACATCTGAATCATGATTTATCTGAAAGTGTTATTACTATTTCTTTGTTATTCTTCAATGAATTTATTGCTTTTCTTTCTTGGTGGTTTAAATTTGTTTTGTTTTGTCTTCTTAGTTTTTTAATTATTGGTGCTATTTCTGTTCTAATTCTAGCCTTATTATCATCTTGCAAATGTTTTATAGAATTTTCGATCGCGGCTATAGTTCTTGGAGTATCAATATTCTGGGAAGGAACAAAATTTAAACCTTTTGATAAAAGTGTGACGGTTTCAGGAGAAAGAGACAGATTAGAGATATTTACAACATTATTTTGATGTGTCTGGGGAAGAGTTTTTTGTATCCATTTATTCAGTTTTTGCGATTGAATATTGCGAATAACGATTGATTTATTTTGACATTTTTTGTCTATATAATTATTCAATTTAACAAATAGATCATCCATTAATATTTCTCTTAACTTAGGTATTAAATTTGTAATTTTAATTTGATATTATTTTAAATAATAGTGACAATTCTTGATTCTTGCATTCAAAAGTTTTTTCCCAGTTTCTATTAAGATCTTTTTAGAAATATTTGTTCTGACTGGATCTTTAAGAAGTAGTGATGGCGGAATTATTTTCGCTTCGAGACATCTGTGATTAAAATATAAATTCAATTTCCAACTATTCATTGCGAGGCGAGTTCTTTCTAATGATCTTGTTAAGCGAAGAGCTTCTGAACCAAATCTGGTTGAAATCATTTTAAATATTGAGCAATCCATAATAATATCTATAAATAAATAAATAAAACAGAACAATTATTACAAGATAAAGAAGTTTATGAAGAATTAACTAAAGACCCATTAACTAACATCACCAAATAATTCAATAGAAAACTAAACAAAATTATACGCACATATAAACTCAATAAGAAAGCTTTCGAAAATTTGAAAGCAGAAGAAAATAATCTTCCCAACTTCTACGGCTTACCAAAGGTCCATAAGCCTAACACACCATTACGTCCCATAGTTAGCTATGCTGGCTCTCCTCTCTATCCTCTCACAAAATACTTGTCGTCAATAATATCTCCATTCCAGAAGCAACTTCCTCATACAGTCCCCAATCCCATAGTAGCAGTTGAAACTATCAAAAATCTACAAATTTCCAGTAATAATCGAATGGTTTCATTTGATGTAGAATCCCTCTACACATCTATCCCACACGACGAAGCTCTCCTAGCCCTCAAGTCTTTTCTAGAACTCAATCCTGAAATAGTCCTTCCTATTCCCAAAGAAGCCCTGATAGATTTATTGAAGCTTTGTCAAGAATATAGCTATTTTAACTTCAAAAACAGATTTTTTTAGGCAAATAAGAGGCTTGCCTATGGGCAACCCTATTTCAGCAGCATTGGCAAACATTTTCATGAATGAAATAGACAAAATATTACTGAAGCAAATAATTTAAAAGTTTTATTATGGATGAGATATATAGACGATGTATTTTGCATAACTGAAACAGAAATTGATACTTTCCTATATTTTCTGAATAATCTCAAACCTTATTTAAAGTTCACACACGAAATAGAAAACAATAATTCTTTAGCATTTTTAGACATTCAACTAATAAGAAAAGAACTTCATATAGAAACCACCATATACAGAAAACCTACGCACACAGGAAACTATTTAAATTTTAGCTCTTTTGGTACAATTCATAATAAAATCGCCGTAGTAAAAACACTTTCCAAAAGATTAACTACACATTGCTCAAATAGGAATATTGAAAGAAAAGAAGAAAGTAATATAATTTTTAAAGAGTTGATAGACAATAATTATCCGAAGAAATTCATCAAGAAGCATTTTTACACTCCCAGATTTCCATCTTCAAACAATAGCAATGATCAATCCGATAAAAGGTATTGCTCTCTACCATACAGTTACAGATCAGAAAGAATTGTCAGAGTATTGAAGAAATATAATATAATTACCACATATCAATCTGCACCAAACTTAAAACAAATTCTACGCCACTCAGACACCAAGAATAATAGTAAAAAGGAAAACAAAAACAATATTATTTACAAAATTCCGTGCAAAACCTGTCCAGCAACTTACATTGGAGAAACCAGCAAAGCATTGAAAGAACGCATTAACCAACACAAAGCAGCTCTACGCATCCATAAACCATTATCTATCCTAGTAGACCATGCACTGAACAATAATCATATACCCGAATTTGACAAAGCATCCATTTTATACTAGAATATTAAAGAAAAGCACTGCAGGTTATTTTTAGAAAGCTGGGCCTCTATAAAAGATTCAGAAAGCATAAATAGGAAAATTGACCTACCAGAAATTTACAGAGAATTTATATCTTCCTAAATTATTTATTTATTTTATATTTTATTATTTTTGTATATATTTATACTTGTGATATTTTTTCATTTATATATATCAACACAACATATTGAATCATAATCCTCACTCATTTTATTTTCTGATATTTATCGGTCTCTTCATTTATTTAATCAAATGGTTATTTAATTGTATACTCTTTTAATTATTATTATTGGATATAACAATTGTAAATATATTTTATATACAGTGAGATTTTCATTGGATGGTTTCTTGATTTGGTCTTGTATAGCGTGAGTGGATCACATGCCCACGTGATTTAGTTTAAATCAAAGAAAAGCCTTGATAAAGAGAGGCGTGTTGCCCCTAGAAATATTGGCTGATTAATAAATTTATATCCAATATACGCTTTATATATATATATATACTAGACGAATGACCCGGGCAACGCCCGGGTTTTACCCGATTAAATGTTTTTATTCAAATACTATTCGTTACAATTATAAATTGGCACCGTGGACGTCACTTTTGTGAAACGTACCGCTCCAAACTTTACAGTCAGATTAGTTACGATATACACATGTGTAAATCTTCAAATCGAGCGAGCGTCTATAAATATTTCGATTTAGATCAAGTATTCTAATTAATAAGCGAAAAATATTATTAATAAAATTTGAGAAGATATCGATTTTAAACGTATTTATAACCTTGATAGAGGGCGCTGTTCGTGAGCTAAACAGAATAATTTGAATATATAGTTTTAATATTTAATTTATATATAATTTAAAATAGCCTATCGTTTTCCTCTTTTTTTTTTTTTACCTATGTATGGAAATTTTGGTACTGTAAAAAAACTTTGCTTCAATAATATAAAAAAAAAAACACCCAGGCTAAATTTCGAACCAATGTTGCGGAAATACGAAGCCGCACACCTAACCATTAAGCTACGCTTGGCATTATAAATGTTCGCATGTAAAGCTATTTCAGGCCTTACATATTTCTAACAACCTTTTTGAAATAGGTTTTTGAAACATGGAAATTATAATACTTAAAATAAATAGAAATAGAGTGAACACAAATAAAACATACCAAATATTTCGAATTAGAGCAGTTATTTTAAACGGCGAATTAGATCAGTTATATCTAAAAATGAAAATATATAAATAAATAAAACATACCAAATATTTCAAGAGCAGTTATTTTAAACGGCGAATTAGATCAGTTATATCTAAAAATGAAAATATAGAAATAAATAAAACCTACCATATATTTCAAATTAGAGCAGTTATTATATAAATATTTATATTATATGTGTTATTAAGCGAACTATTTTAAACGGCGAATTAGATCAGTTATATCTAAAAATGAAAATATATAAATAAATAAAACCTACCAAATATTTCAAATTAGAGCAGTTATTATATAAATATTATTATTAAGCAAACTATTATTAATAAAATATTGAGAAGATTTAGATTTTAAACGTATTTATAACCTTTTAGTAATTGATAGAGGGCGCTGCTCGTGAGCTAAGTTGAATAATTTGAATATATAGTTTTAATAAATGATTTATATATTTTTTAAAATAGCCTATCGTCATCCTCGTTTTTTTTTTTTACCTATGTATGGAAATTTTGGTTTGAATTAGTGAACTACTGCGAATTTGTATACCGGACATACCAACCAACATACAAACATTCATTTTTATATATATAGATATATATTAAAAATAAAAAAGGCATATCCTAACCAGGAGCACTAGATACTATTTCTGGATTCGCGAAATATGGAAATTCTCAGACCTTCTTACATGTCGTAGTGGACCATGCCACACGGTACGCGTGGGCATTTCCATCGCGGTCCACCAGCATTCTCACCTATACCCAAGTGATTAAAAAGGTGATGCAGTTTGGTTCTCCTAAACGACTTTTGACAGATAGAGCTCCTGCCTTCACCTCTCCGAAATTTCGTAGATTTTTGATTAGACATAACATTGGCCAACTTCTCACGACAAGCAACAACCCTCAGGCCAACGGATTAAGTGAACGACTAAACGCCACGATTACTGGCAAACTTAAACTATTGCGCCTCCAACAACCTAAGACGGCCTGGACCAAACTACTACCTCAGGTCCTTCAGGCCTATAACCATACCTCACATTCTGTGACCGGGTTTCCACCGTCATACCTTTTGTTAGGTAGTTTCCCGCTACAACTATCCGAGCATGTACAAAACTACCCAAACATCGACGACGCCATAGAATTGGCCTATCAAAGGACACACGAACGACACTTATGCGACAAAGCGAGATTCGACCAAACACATAGAGCTTCCGATTTTGAAGTAGGCGATCTCGTTTTGGCAAAAACATACCACCATCCAGATACCGGTAAACTGGCATCTTTCTTCTCAGGACCTTATGAAATACTGGAGATAATTTCCCCTCAAATCGTACGGATCAACCGCTCCAACCGACCTCTAAGTCGTGAGACAGATACAATTCATGTCAACAAATTAAAACACTATACGGAAAACGAACAATTTATTTCACCGCCCGTAAATGATCGAGACCAACCTAAAAATACCTTCAATTTCCCATATAAACACTTCAATCACACTCTAATCCATACTAAAACGGCTATTAACTCACGAAAGCAACAAGACTACACTTACAATCAAGATGATCAAAGATATTTGAACCGCTTATCCCCTGAAATCTTTACCAATTACTAACCTGACAACGAGACTTTACGAACCCAGTAGTATCTAAATAATTAAGGTAGAAAGGCCCAGGGTAAGTTTCCCCTCACTCTGTCCGCCTATATTCTACCTTTGCATCTAGAACTATTTAATCTTCGAAAATTAAATATAAGTCCATTCGACTTCCTCACCTACACACGGGACTTTTCCCCTCGGACTCGCTACACAAGTAACTGCATAGATAAGTTAGAATGGCCCAGGGCAAGTTTCCCCTCGCTCTGTTCGCCGAGGTTCTAACATTGTATGTAGTTTTATATTTACCTCAGTCCTGAACTCACACAATTGCTAACCTCAATCTCATATCTCGTACTCTACACCTATAGCATAGAAAGCCCATGACAAGTTTCTCCTTGCCATGTCCGCCTGAAAAATAGATTAAGGTGTAGAGTTCCCCAGCCTTAATGATCTCCAGAATTTCATCATGTGTTTGTGACTCCCCTTCTCCTTGTTCACACTCCTCAATGTCATTTCCCATATAGTACATTAGATTTTGTTGTATATAGCCTTTTATAACCTTGATATTTTCAAGGATTTCCTTAAATGTCAAACTCTCCGGTGTTGTAAAACTGCTTGTAAATAATATTTACTTGTGTACTTTACAATATTTTATTTACATAAAACTATGTCACCATTACCTTAACTAATTTCAACTGTAAAATTATTTTCTCTATTCCTGGCTTCTCCAGCTTTAAGTATACTTAAACCATGTTCAGCCTTCTTCAACGGGGGCCATATGTCATAATATATGCTCTTCCAGGAATAATAAAGTAAACCTACAGTCAACGAGAGAGATATGTAGATAGAAAACAACTAAGTTACGGCCATGTTGAACCACTGACCACATGCCATTCTTGGAACCCTGCAGGACTATTTTTGGATAGTCAGGGGGGTGGGGAAAAAAACAAAACGGTCGTTCCGCAGTGGCAGTCACAAGCGCTCCCTCTCTCTCTCGGTTTGCTGGGTCCCATCTTCCAAACTTGTGGTTTTCCTTATTTCTCTCTCCCCACATTATCACTATATTGCCACATATATATATATATATGTTTGAAAATAGAGCAATCCATATATTACAATATTTAAAAATGCCTATTTTGGATCATAAAGTTTTTATTTCCGATATTTCTTGAGGCAACTCGCCAAACTTCTTCGGGGAACAAGATTGTTTTGATAAGCTCGCGTATCAATTCACGAGTATGTACAACTGTACACGTGAATTGATACGCGAGCTTATCAAAACAATCTTGTTCCCCGAAGAAGTTTGGCGATTTGCCTCACGAAATATCGGAAATAAAAACTTTATGATCCAAAATAGGCATTTTTAAATATATATATATTCTGGAATAATTAAAAATCAACGAGAATAGTTGATATTTATTCCGATAGATGTCGCAAGCCATGAGCAACTTTCAGTTGCACGATAAGGAGATGCCTTTTTCTTAATATATTCTGAATATAGAATATTTTAACATATATATATGTGATATGATCCTGTCGACTTTCAATGTGACAATATAGTGGTAATAATGTGGTGAGGAGAGAAATAATCACACGACGAGTTGGAAGAGCAATCTGGAAGCCATCCGAGAGAGAGAGGTAGCGAGAGCGCTGTCCGCTGAACGACTGTCCGTCTTGTGTGGTCAACCCCCGACTACCAAAATAGTCCCAGGTGTTGACGGGCGAGCCCCTTTTACCGCCCCTTTAGAATGTGACCTTTGGTGTCCCAAATGTCCGTACTTTTGCTGCGTTCTATCGACTACGTCTCTCTCTGGTCGACTGCAGATTTACTTTATTATTCCTGTAAGAGCATATATTATGACATATATATGAAAAATAGTACAAATATAATATTGTACTGGGATAAGGTGCATAAATAAGAAAAAAGGCATCTCCTTATCGTGCAACTGAAAGTTGCTGATGGCTTGCGCAATCTATCGGAATAAATGGTTGATATTTATTCCGATAGATGGCGCGAGCCATCAGCAACTTTCAGTTGCACGATAAGGAGATGCCTTTTTTCTATATATATATATATATATATAAATAAATAGTTGTATAGTTTTATAGTTAAGTATTCTATTAAAATTATCTTCATTATTTTGATTATTTAAATTCAAATTATAAAATTTGTAAATTGTTATTATTTAGTATAGATAGAGAGAAAAAAAATCCTTTACTTCTAAAACATCATCTAGTTAATTATATATTTATAATTAATAACAATAAAATTTAACAACGTAACGTCTTTTGCATCGGCTTTTACACGTCATTTAGACATACTCTAATCCTATATATAGAATAATAGAAGTGAGAATATATATGATAGTTAGAAAAAAGAGAGAAAGACAGAACCATGCACTTTTAATCAAACTAATAATAAGAAAACAAAAAGTTTTGTAAAGAAGGTAGATAAGATTGTTAGTATATATATATATATTTTTATAATTTTATATTTTATCCTTTTTTTTTTAATGATTATACATTGATTAATGATTAAACACATTATATCTGTTCATATAAATGTTTCACTGAAGTAACTTTATATTAACACATAAAATCCGGTTGAAAGGAGGTCTATGACATAATAGAGAAGGGATGAAATGTTGTCGCTGAATTTCTATTTGATAATTCCCGGTTCAGCAGACCTCTTTTTTCAATAATTACTCCAATTTAAGTTTTTTGTATATGTCTGGTCTACCATTAGGGTTTCAAAACATAATAACCAAACTTATAACAAAAGTTAATTCATAGTATAGATATATTACTAAATACAACTATTTATATTCATATTTTAAAATAAAAAAATTTTAAAAATCATTTTAAAAAAAAGGATAAAATATAAAATTATAAAAATATATATATATATACTAACAATCTTATCTACATTCTTTACAAAACTTTTTGTTTTCTTATTATTAGTTTGATTAAAAGTGCATGGTTCTGTCTTTCTCTCTTTTTCTAACTATCATATATATTCTCACTTCTATTATTCTATATATAGGATTAGAGTATGTCTAAATGACGTGTAAAAGCCGATGCAAAAGACGTTACGTTGTTAAATTTTATTGTTATTAATTATAAATATATAATTAACTAGATGATGTTTTAGAAGTAAAGGATTTTTTTTCTCTCTATCTATACTAAATAATAACAATTTACAAATTTTATAATTTGAATTTAAATAATCAAAATAATGAAGATAATTTTAATAGAATACTTAACTATAAAACTATACAACTATTTATTTTTATAATTAATTTAGATTTAGCTTGCTAATCTAACCAAATCTACTTGATATGATTTATCATTCTTATCAGTTTGCTCTTTAAGTTTTAAATGTAGAATCACTATTATATTTTTATTAAATAGTTTTTACACTATATTAATTCATATGAGCTTGCTCTATGATATATTTTTATATATAATATAATATACAAATTTAATTATATATTAGATATTCTAATATAAATAAAACTCCATACAGATTATAATTATCTTTTATTGTTTGATTATGAAAAAGTAAATTATAAAAGTAATTTTAGAAAAAATAACCTCAGAACTTTTGTTTTTTTCAGTGTTTAGATAGTTTAAAGATGTTTTTTATTAGTTATTCTTGAAAATATAACAGATAACAAACAGTAATATCTATATTTTTATAGATTAATTATTCATTTTATTTCAAATTTAATCACCACAAAAACAATTAAGATAAATATATTTTAAAAAAAAATTCTCAATAGAATAACAAACTAAAAAACTAAAAAAACTACCAGCATATCAGGGTTAGCACCTCTTTTATGTTAATTTAAACTCGCTAAGAATTGCCTAAGAAAGAATTGTCAAACTTGTCCCTCTCTTAAGAACCATGACACATTTCAAACGACTAGTTGTAAATTAGTAAATACTATTTATAAATTAACATGCCAAATTTGTCAATTATCATATATAGGACAAACGTGTAATCCATTAAATATACGAATAAACCTACATAGAAACCACGCTAAAAAATCAATTGGTAATATATATATGAAAGAACACAATCAATTACATACTTTTAACAACTTTAAGATAGAAATACTAGACATATGTCAAAACAAAAAACAACGACTATTATTAGAAAACAACTACATTTATAAACACAACACATTATTCCCTTATGGACTTAATGACGAATTAAACTACACATACAAACCACAAACAGAAGAAATTTCAACTTATGAAATCAGCTGCAAATACAAAAAAAATGAATTTAAAACTAAACCTAATAAAACTAGAGGTAAAACTACCAATAAATTAGGTTACATTGAATTTGAAGAATTACTGGACCCAAAACAAATGTACACTAACAACTTCGTCGATAAATTTATTAAAACATTATTTAAACTAAATAATAATAAATTTATCAAACTTATAGAATATATTAAAATTCATAATCTGTCTAACAGATTAATAGATATCACACACGACATCTTTAAATACAGAAAAATTAAACAATCTACTAGTAACATTAATATTATCATTAAATTTAATAACAATTTATTTAATCATATTAAGTTTAATGATATTTTTAATAACCAAAACATTAATAATCTTTTCCCTATAAAAAATTTAAATTTCAAAACAATCTGGAGATACAACAAAAATATAGGTAATTTAGTTTGCAATTATAACCAATTTATTAATAATTTGGCAAATTTTAAAAAATTAAATGTAATTGCAACAACTATATTGATAGATATAAGTTTTCAGGTCATATATTAACTAGCAATTTTTCTTTTTTAAATCCAGAATATCAGGATATTTTAAATAAAGGGTATAAATATATACCTCAAATTAAACACAATTATAATAATACAATTAAATCTATATTAAAAGATATAGATATTTTCATAAATAAAACTAGTATAAAATACAGTATTCCAGAATTTACTTTTCTGGAATGGAAACATAATATTAAAAAGGAAATTATAAATTATTATAATAATACACTTAAATACACAAAACCTAATTCAGATATTCCTTCTTTTAAAGAAAATATAATTAATTTACAGAAGGACTTTATTATCACTCCTATAGATAAATGTTCCAATAACTTATCTATAATTTGTAAAAATCTATACCACGATATACTAAAAAAGGAAATTGATAATAATCATAAATACACTTTTGCTAGAACTACAGTCACAAAAATCAAAAAAGACATCAAAAACGTTGAAAATTCACTAAAAATTTATAATCACTACAAAAATCCAAACATACCAAAGTTCTATATAATTCCTAAACTACACAAAAAACCTATTTCTTTCAGAACAATCACATCTGGTATAAATTCAGTTATAAAAAAACATTGATATACAATTAGCTTCAACACTACAATTTATTATAAAAATATTAACTAATAAATATAATTATAAATGTATCGACTCAAATAAAAAAATCATTAACTATTTAATGAACAATTGGACAAACATGGAAACAGTACACACATTTGACTTTGAAGACCTATATTCTAAAATAAATTTAAGAGATCTAAATAATAAAATAACCAATTTATTTAACGAAATCATTAATGACAAAACTTTCCACATTAAAATTATTCATAACAGATATAAAACAATTAAATTAGATCTTAAAACAGCAAAAACTCTATTGGAAACATTTTTAAATTTTAACTATATAGAATTTAAAAATAAAATATATATTCAATCAGAAGGCGTTCCCATGGGAACTTCATCAAGTCCGTTATTAGCAAACTTAATATTATTCTGGTACGAAAGAGAATACTTTCTACAAAATAATGTTAACTGGCAAATGTTCCGTTATGTAGATGACATCATAATATTTAATAATCCACAGTTCAAAAATTTAATACCTAAAATTTATCCTAAATACTTGAAACTTAAGAACAATGAAAAAATTTATAGAAACAAAAAAGTTAACTTTTTAGACCTAAATATAGACCTTACAAATAATGCTATTAAAATTTATAATAAAAAAAGTAATTATAATTTCAATATTATAAAATACTGTAATATGAATTCTAATATTTCATTAAATTGTTGTAAAGGTATATATTTTGGTCAGTTTCTAAGATTTTATAGAATAAATAATATATTAGAAAATTTCATAGAAGATGTTAAAAATTTAAACATGGAATTTATTAAAAACAAATTTAGTATCAGACAAGTAAAATATTTCAACAGTATATCAATTATAAAATACTTTAAAAAAAATAAATGGAAGTATCCATTTATTAAATCAACTTTCTATAATTTCTTTCAATAATAACTACTACAAATTTATAATCTTTAACAATTAGTTAAACTTAAATCAAATAGCTGATTTGAAGATTTTTTCACAAGAATTTTAAAGTAATATTGTATAGAATTCATTTTGTTTAATCTCCAATTTCTGGGGAGGAAAATGGAAATTAAATAAAAGTGAATTTTCACAATTAATAGCTTTATTAAACTCTAATAATTTGCCTTTTTAAAGGAATATTGAAAATTGAATAAGTGTTGAATCAATTATTTTAATTTAACTGGCTGTAAAGATTATAAAATTTGGATTTCTTCCCTTAACTATCTTTTCTTTCTTCTTTGAATGTCTTGTTTTTCTACAACTTCAAAATAAACGGTCTAATTTTGTCCCCCCCCCCCCCACAACATGTGTCATCCAGAAATAGATGTTTACAGTTGAAGGCGACGCGGACAAGGTAGGTACACATTATATCTGTTCATATAAATGTTTCACTGAAGTAACTTTATATTAACACATAAAATCCGGTTGAAAGGAGGTCTATGACATAATAGAGAAGGGATGAAATGTTGTCGCTGAATTTCTATTTGAGAATTCCCGGTTCAGCAGACCTCTTTTTTCAATAATTACTCCAATTTAAGTTTTTTGTATATGTCTGGTCTACCATTAGGGTTTCAAAACATAATAACCAAACTTATAACAAAAGTTAATTCATAGTATAGATATATTACTAAATACAACTATTTATATTCATATTTTAAAATAAAAAAATTTAAAAAATCATTAAAAAAAAAAGGATAAAATATAAAATTATAAAAATATATATATATATATACTAACAATCTTATCTACCTTCTTTACAAAACTTTTTGTTTTCTTATTATTAGTTTGATTAAAAGTGCATGGTTCTGTCTTTCTCTCTTTTTTCTAACTATCATATATATTCTCACTTCTATTATTCTATATATAGGATTAGAGTATGTCTAAATGACGTGTAAAAGCCGATGCAAAAGACGTTACGTTGTTAAATTTTATTGTTATTAATTATAAATATATAATTAACTAGATGATGTTTTAGAAGTAAAGGATTTTTTTTTTTCACTCTATCTATACTAAATAATAACAATTTACAAATTTTATAATTTGAATTTAAATAATCAAAATAATGAAGATAATTTTAATAGAATACTTAACTATAAAACTATACAACTATTTATTTTTATAATTAATTTAGATTTAGCTTGCTAATCTAACCAAATCTACTTGATATGATTTATCATTCTTATCAGTTTGCTCTTTAAGTTTTAAATGTAGAATCACTGTTATATTTTTATTAAATAGTTTTTACACTATATATATATATATATATATATATATATATATATATAGTGTAAAAACTATATATATATATATATACAGGGTGTACCAGGTAAATTGGGAATTTCAACAATGGTATTTTAACTGAAATTTTTTGCAAGTAAAAATTAAAATATCCGAATGAAATTTGACACAGTAGTAGATAAAAGGATATAGTTTTTATTTATTCAATGTAGTTTCCATTATTAGCTACAACAGTCTCGAGGCGAGTGCGGAATGAAGCACAGGCCTTGGCGACGATGACCTTGTCCATTTGGGTCATCACCGTGTGAACTGCTTTCTTGACAGACTGGATGGTGGTATGAGGAGCTTTGTTGACATCTCTCTCAACAACGCCCCATACATAGTAGTCGAGGGGATTGCAATCTGGAGAATTAGGGGGCCAAATATCAGGACCCCAGTGACTAGGGACGTTAAGTGTCAGCCACGATTGTGTCTTTTTTGCTTTATGGGCTGGAGCTGAGTCCTGTTGGAAGACATACTTCCTTCCTGCGGCCACCATGTCCATCCAAGGCTTCACAACGGTCTCCAGAACATTGATGTAGGTGTCAGCGTTCATCCTAAGGCCCTTCTCAAAGAAATGGGGAGGCATGACATCACCTTCACTGCTGATAACGCCAAGGACCATTACGGAGGCAGGAAATTTCGTGTGCATCACGACAGGTATCTCTGAGGGGTCTTTACAGATCCAGCGATCATTCCTGGGATTTACCTTTTGGTCCACGTCAAAGTTCTTTTCGTCAGAGAAGAACCTTAGCATGCCAAAAGAGTCGTGTTTCAGGTTGTTGAGGAGGGCAGCAGCCTTTCCTTTTCTGTTATTCTTCATATTCTCAGTCAACAACTGACCTTTCCGAAGGGCATAAGACTTGAGACCAAGGTCCTCATGGATAGTTCTGACAATTGTCATAGAGCCAACGTCCATTTCCTTGGCTATGGCCCTCATGCTCTTCCCAGGGTTTCCATCAATCTTCTCCTTGACATTTTTGACAAATTCTTCGCCTCTTACCCTGTCCGATCGACGCGAGTGCTTTTTCCTTGTAGCTATCCCCTCTTTGTTACTGTCGGCCTCATCAAACTGCTTCTTGACACGATAAAAGTGGTTTTGGGCAACTTAAGAAAATCCACTATCTCTTTGGGGCTCCTTCCGGCGCGCAGAGCAACGATGATGGCAGCTCGATTTTCAAATTCTCGGTTACTCTTCATCACTACACTGCGCACACATGTACTGTTGCATTTTACATGAATATGGCTACGTAATGAAAAAAAAAACAAGTTTTTAATCTCAAGTAGTTTTTGTTTTATGGACTGTCAAAGTTAGTCCCAATTTACCTGGTACACCCTGTATAATAAAAGGACTTAAAAGCGCGAATGTTTCTTTTATACATAAAACGAACTTCTACTGTCCTTACTGCGATGAAAAATATATTGGGAGGGCTTGGCTCATCAGTGGTGAACCCTCCCAGCGGTTTCGCCAATTTAATCCACCAGACCGCTTCTCAGAGCTCTAATACTGTATTGGATCATTCTGCTTTTATATGCTACACTGAAGGATGGAATCTTAGAAATGGTTTTCGAGTAAACTATGGACATAAGCTTATAGGACAGTAGAATTACATTCAAATATTTGCTTCGAGCAATGCTCTTCGGCAAACTATAAAGACAAGGCCATTAGGAATAAATTAACACAAAGCAATAACGCGCCATCTATACATATAAAATAAAAGCACTTGTAATTCTACTGTCCTATAAGCTTATGTCCATAGTTTACTCGAAAACCATTTCTAAGATTCCATCCTTCAGTGTAGCATATAAAAGCAGAATGATCCAATACAGTATTAGAGCTCTGAGAAGCGGTCTGGTGGATTAAATTGGCGAAACCGCTGGGAGGGTTCACCACTGATGAGCCAAGCCCTCCCAATATATTTTTCATCGCAGTAAGGACAGTAGAAGTTCGTTTTATGTATAAAAGAAACATTCGCGCTTTTAAGTCCTTTTATTTTATATGTATAGATGGCGCGTTATTGCTTTGTGTTAATATATATATATATAAATAAATAGTGGTTTAGTTTTGTATTAAAATTATCTTTATTTCTTTGATTATTTAAATTCAAATTATAAAATTTGTAAATTGTTATTAATTAATAGATATATAATAAATATATATATAATAATAGAGAGATATATAATAAATACTTGATATAAATTATCATTCTTATCAGTTTACTCTTTAAATTTTAAATATAGTATCACTATTATATTTTTATTATATAGTTTTTAATTAAGGCTTATCGTTGAATTTAATAAGAGGTTATATATATAATAAACCTTTCAGTCCATCTTTTATAAAAATATATTTCTTGTATTGAAACACAGCAAGCCGCGTGCTTCTGCAAGACTTCCTTGGCTCACCTGAAGCGCGCTACTCTCTCTCCGTTCAAAACATATACCTAGTAAAAGATGGACGATTGTCCATCAAAATATCAAATAAAACTCTTATCAAATCCAAAAAATAAACCTTAATTAGAAACATATATATTAATATATTACCTAATATAGAAAAAATATGTCAGAAAGAAAATACATTTTGAAACTTCAAAATGGCCTTACATATACCGTCGACTCTCGATGATTTAAAACTCAAGGAACCAGAGAATATTTCAATTTATAAAGAATTGAAAATAACAAGAGTTTAAACAACCAAAAGACAGGGAGGGAAAAAATCAAGTAAACAAGAATTTTAAGTTTTGGTAGTTTCGGGATATTCATACTATTATAAAACTATTTTAGATATGCCAGGCCCTCCCTTTAATTTTTCCATCGCAGTAAGGACAGTAGAAATTGTTTTATTTTAAAAAGAATATTACGCCTCTAAAATAGTTTTATAATTCGATAACAGATGGCGCTCTAGTACATCGTAATATTCATACTATGTTGATACAAGATTAAATAAGTGACTTACCTCAAGTTTTCGAGGTAGTTAATTTATTGGGAGGTAAAAAGCCATACTGTTTAGCGACATATATATTTTTAATTGTCCATCCTCCACAGTTTGAACTACACGCGTTTTTTTAATTTTGGAAAGACACTTGTTCTTTCTTGAATTCATTTTAATAAAACACAATCAAACATTAAAAGGACTCACTTTAACCATTTGGGTGCGGAACGTGACGAAGAATGCTTCGAAGATTTTGTCTGTGGGTGGAGAAGTACAAGCTTACTAATATATTAAACTAACCTAAGGAAATAGAAACAAAGATTGCTATAACTCTTTGAAACATAAGGCTAAATATCCTATATAATTGTCTAGACCTATGATAGAATGTAAACATCTAAAGTGAGATTAGGCTTAGTAAATTCAGTAAGCTTGTAACACGACCTATTAAATATAATAATTACACACCATAATTTCATATCAATCTTCTTATTATGAGTAAATCATATTTTAAATTTTATCCACTTTCTTTCCGAGAGTTCAAAATATAAAATAGCGGTTCAGAATAAATAAGAAATAACAACTCAGTTCCTCATTTATTTTCCATCCAATTAGAAAATATCTTCACGATCAAATTTTGCAAAAGTCAGTCTTTTTTTAAATTCTGTCGACGATCCCGTCGAATCCGCCGCAGGCCTTTACCTCCTTCGTATCATTCGCCGTCTCCTTCGAACCTTCCGCCATCTTCTTAGAACAGAGAAGAACGCTGAAGAAACTAGTCCATTCAATTAGATTTTTCATAATATCCATTAGGGAACACAAGCCGGGGATTGTCCGCTTCCAGAAGGCGACCTTTTCTTCTTTTGTAATTTTTGGTTTCAAAAGTTTAAACTTTTTCTTAGTGATTCGCTCACGAGATTCCATTTTGTTTACTTTCAACTCTACAGTAAGAATTTTTGCCTTCAGTCTCTTGTTTTCCTTTACAGCTGCGTTTGAAATTTTGACTGAATCAGTTATTTTATGACTCAAATTAGTCATCTCTTCAAACCCGTTATCAAGCTTTGTTTGGAAAGAGGCGTTTCTTTCCCTTTCCATCGCCAATTCCTCTTTCAACGATTTAATCTTTGAAAGTAAGCCCGCTATGCACGCGGCGGCCAGCACGAGTGCTGCAAACAGCACCTCCAGGAAGATGCTTAGCATCCCGAGGAACACAACAAATTAAATAAATATAAATTAAATAAAAAAAATAAATGAATAAAAAAAGAATATATATAAAGAGAAAAAAATAGAAAATAGAAAATAAATAAAAATAAAAACAAAAATATATATCGATGGCTTTTAAAACCCGCTTTCTTAGTGCTCAGGACTTTTTTTATAACAATAGGGTTATTCCTAAATTGAACAATGAGGTAATAGAATCGATTAAAAAGAATAATTTTCAAATGTTTACCTTTTATCCTTCAAGCGCAAGTTCTCAGATTTGGAATTAATGGCCCAGCAATTGGAAGTATTAACAATATTTATGTATGAATGTTTTCTGTTTGTTAATTATCAAATGTGCTTTAAATTTGCTACGCCAAATTCAACTTTCGCGGAATATTCTAAATGAATTTCGAATAGTCGTTATTCACCAAATCCCATATTTGGTCAAATTTGAATTCGGCTTTCCGAAAGAATGTCAAAGAGTTTCTGCTATGCTTATAATTCAAGAAACAAAGAAATACTCTTCAATACTCTTGATATAAAATTATGAAAATATTTTAGACGCGTAATATTCTTTTCAAAATAAAACAATTTCTACTGCCCTTACTGCAATGGAAAAATTAAAGGGAGGGCCTAGCTCATCAGTGCTGAACCCTCCCAGCGGGTTCGCCAGTTTAATCTACCATGCCGCTGTTATATTGCACTTTTGGAACTTCCTTTTATAGTGATACTGATGCTTGACTCTTCCAATGTGTAATTTAGATGAACTATGGACATAAGCTTCTAGGACAGCAGAATTACATATAATTATAAATATATAAAATTGATTTAAAATTATGGAGAAGTTGCACAATAAGTATTTTAATTATAAATGCTAGATTTCATGGCAGAGAGCGCTATCTAGAAATTTTCAAATCAATGTACCTAGTAAAAGTTGGACGATTGGTTAATCAAAATATTAAAAATATATAACTTTTTCAAATCCAAAAATGAACCATATTTAAAATCGTATATATATTAATAACAAAAAAGGCATATCCTGACCAGGCTCACATTAGCATTTCTAGAAGGCAGAGAGCCATTTAGTGGAACAAAAATAAACTAAACGTTTATTTAACTTGCTCCGTGATATTTACCCAACCCATATTCTTGATAAATAAAGAAAAGTCAACAACGAACGCGTTTCGGGCTGTTGGCCCTCGTCAGCGTGGTGCAGACTGTACCTCTACGACCAAATTTTGGTCCCAGAGACTTCCTGAGAAATATTAATACATAATATTAAGAAATACGCAGTAGAGTAAATACATTTTGAAACTTCAAAATGGCTTTGCATATACAAGGTTTGGTCAATAAGTAATGCACAATCATCAATAATATTTTTATATGACAAATCATAAAGATGAAAATTTGTATACATGAATACCTAACTATTAGCTATATATCATTCAATATATCTCCTCTGTACACATTTGGTCCAACGTTCTTTCCAACTCACAACTTTGGTAAAATGCTACATTTTGCTTTCTGAACCACCCTCAAACCTCATGGGGTAACGTTTAATCATATTTCAAATGTTCTACCGCGTAGGGAATTCTTTAATATACCAAACAGGTAGAAATCGGAAGGAGCCAGGTCAGGACTGTAAGCTGGGTGAGGTATCAAAGTCCACCCCTATCTGTAAATTTGAGCCAATGCCTGATGCGCGGTGTAAGGTCTTGTATTGTCCTAATGAAATTTGATTTGAAAGTCCTTTAGGCCTGGCCTTTTGTTTGAATGGATCTTTTTAGCTTTTCTAATGAATTACAATATCTTTCCTTGTTGATGGAAGTATTTTTTTCAAGCTTCTCCCTGAATATGAGCCCATCTTGGTCTAAAAATACTGTTATCATTATTTTGTCCTTGGAAACGAAAGCCTTGATTTGTTCTTGATTGGAGTAATTTTATGGGTCCTTTGCATTAAAGAAGATTGACGCTTTGAAGAAGGGTTATAATGATAAACCCAAGTCTCATCACATGTTATGACTTCTTTAAAGGACTTCAGAAGTTGGTACTTTGTAAGATTCGATGAATTCTAAGCAAATATATATCAGAGTTTGCATTATTTCTCGTGTTAAAACCTTTGGTAACCATTTTGAGCACAATTTCCGATAGCCAAGATCTGAAAATAGTTTATTGACACTTCCTTTAGAGATTGAGAGTTTTTTCAACAATTAATATATCGTTATTGTCCGGTTATATTCTTAACAATTTCCTCAACAAGATCTGAATTTTGGGCGGTTGTGGCAGTTGAAGGTACCTAGCCTCTCTTTGTCATGAAGATCAAAATCACCTTTCTGGAAGCGCTGAACCCATCTCTGTATAGTGCTTCTATCCAATGTTTCGTTTCCATATACAGTCTGAAGTTTTGAGTGAATTGTTGTGGCTGATATGTATCAGGACTTAAAGAGGTCAATTCGTAAACTCGGTCGGAGAGGTAAACTGGGTCACCGACCATTGACGGAATCTTGTGTTCACATTAGGCTCCATATCTTAGAAAATACAAAAGATAAATCATTTCTGATTACAGATATGAAAACTGAGTATTTTATTTACCAGAAAACATGTATTTAATGATAATAAATTATTTATATATTTTGCTAGGGGTGATTGGGCATTACTTATTGACACAAGCTTGTATAATTAACTTCATAGTGTTTTTTCTTAAAATCATGTGTATAAAAGTTATGTGAAAATTACCCAATGACGTTGTTTGTTTACATTTTGTATACCCCAAGGTAAACAAGAGATAGACATTAAAGGAAAAGAATTCAGTACAAGTTTACTAATATACTAAACTAACCTAGGGAAATAGAAGCAAAGATTGCTATAACTTTTGAAACATAAGGCTAAATATCCTATATAATTATCTAGACCTATAATAGAATGTGAACATTTAAAGTCAGATTAGGCTTAGTAAAATCAGTACGCTTGCAACACGACCTATTAAAGATAATATTTCCCATAATTACATATCAATCTTCTTATTATGAGTAAATCATATTTTAAATTTTATCCACTTTCTTTCCGAGAGTTCAAAATATAAGATAGCGGTTCAGAATTGATAAGAAATAACAACTCAGTTCCTCATTTATTTTCCATCCAATTAGAAATTTTCATCTTCACGATCAAATATTACAAAAGTCAGTCTTTTTTTAATCCTGTCGACGATCCGGTCGAATCCGTAGGTCTTTACTTCCTCCGCACCATTCGCTGTCCCCTTCGAACCTTCCGCCATCTTCTTAGAACAGAGAAGAACTCTGAAGAAACTAGTCCATTCAATTAGATATTTCTTAATTTCCTTTAGGGAAGCCAAGCCGGGGATTGTCCGCTTCCAGAAGGCAACCTCTTCTTCTTTTGTAATTTTGTGTTTCAAAAGTTTCAACTTTTTCTTAGTGATTCGCTCACGAGATTCCAATCTGTTTACTTTCCACGCTACAGTAAGAATTTTTACCTTCAGTCTCTTGTTTGATTTCACAGCAGCGTTGGCAATTTTAACTGAATTAGTTAGTTTATGACTCAAATTAGTCATCTTTTCAAACCCCATATCAAGGTTTGTTTTGAAAGAAACGTTTCTTTCCCTCTCCATCGCCAATTCCTCTTTCAACGATTTAATTTTTGAAAGTAACCCCGCTATGCACGCGGCAGCCAGCACGAGTGCTGCAAACAGCACCTCCAAGAAGATGCTCAGCATCGAGAAACACAACAAATATATAAATAAATATAAAATTAAATAAAAATAAATAAAATAAATATGAATAAATAAAATAAATTAATTAAAATAATTAAATAAAAAAATAAAAACAAAATATATAATTGGAGTCTTTCTAATTCGCTTTTTATGCGCACAATACTTTTTTTTAATAACAATTATGGTTATTCCTGAGTTTAACAATGAGGTAAAAAAAATCATTTGAAAAGATGAATTTCCAAATGTTTACCTTCTATCCTCCAAGCTCAACTTCTAAAATTTGGAATTAATGGCCCAGCAATAGGAAGTTTTAACAATATTCATGTATGAAAGTTTTCTGTTTTTGTTAATTATCAAATGTGCTCTTAATTTGTTACGCCAATTTTCACGGAATACTCTGATTGAATTTTGAATAATCGTTATTCACCAAATCCCAAATATTGTCGAGTTTGAAATCGGCTTTCCGAAATAATGTCAAAGAGTTTCTGCTATGCTTATAATTCAAGAAACAAAGAAATACTCTTGATATAAAATTATGAAATATTGCGATTTCACCGCCACTCTGTGTTGTGACGACGATCTAAGTTCTATAGAGGTAGTCGATCACCTCTATTCTTGGTCGGCATGGTTGAAGGTTCAAAATTAAGGTGTCGCTGCTCATAGCACTATTAAAATATTAGACGAAAACAGGAGGGAAAGTTATATTTATTATAAATTAAGAAAATAAGTAAAGTAGTTTTTAATTAATTATATATTTAAATATTTACACTAAAAGAATCGGAGATCAGGGCAAATTCTCGTGTTCGAAAGTTGTTTTCAGGTTCTTCTGTATTTGTTTTCTCATTTTAGCCGCTGCATCCCCGTAGCCGCTTCCCTCGGCCTCCCATTGGCTGCTTCGAACTCCTTCATTTCCAACATTTCTCCCACCTTTGAGTTGGCGCCTCGACGACTCAAAAATGGAAAGGAAAAGTTCAGTAGATCCAATCGGCTGAGTCTCTTGATGGGCCGTCCGTAACTTGACACAACATTCGGGGTTTCAATGTGATGTTGCTCTTGTTGTGAAATCAAAGGGTCCTCTTCAGTTGTCAATCGAACTTCTTGTGTGGGAGATCGCTCCGTTAGAGGGTCTCGACTTCTTATCTCGGGCGTTATCTCTGAATTGTAGAGTTTTTGAATGGGTCGTATTTTATCACCTGATGAAGTTTTCACTTTCGCAACCCTCACAAGTCCGTCTTTTCCTGGATAGAGTTGGAATATTCTGGCTAACGGCCATTTTAGTCTCTTTAAACTCTCTTGTCCAATGAGCACCATGTTTCCCACCTTGAATGGTATGGTAGTCTTCAGGCGTCTCGTTTCTTGTCTCAGGAATCCAAAATATTCGATACGAAATCGTTCTATAAGATCTTCTCGTACACGTTTGATATATTGATATTTTCGGGAGAGGGTCTGGTTATCAATCAAGTCCAGGTCTGGAATGCCAACCTCTCTGACCTCATATAAGAACAACGAAGGTGCCAATGTAACGATATCTTCACTTTCTTCCGTTAGGTAGGTCAGAGGGCGTGTGTTCATCAAGCTTTCGACGTCACACATCACCGTGGACAGTTCTTCATATCCCAAGGAGGTTTGACCGAGAATCCTAAAGAGCAATTGTTTCATCATTCCAATCAAACGCTCCCACCATCCACCAGGAGCATCAGGCGGTATGAATTTCCAGGTGATGTTTTTCAATGTGGGATCACATTTTAATCTCGAAAATCAATCTTCTTTAACGTATTAGTCATGCCTCGGAAATTAGTCCCGTTATCCGAATACACAATCAATGGGCGGCCTCTTCGAGCAATAAATCGGCGGAAAGCTTGGAGGAAGGCTTCCATAGGCAAAGATGTCACAAGTTCCAGATGAACTCCTCTATACACTACGCATGTGAAGATGACAACCCATGCTTTCTTCTTATTATTTAAGATAAGATGCCCAGTTAGATCAACTCCTGCTATTTCGAAAACTGCAGCATCTCGGTCTTCTTCCTTTATTCCAATTTGTAAAAATGCTTTCTCAATATCGGAAGAGACACCTACTTCATATTTCCGGAATTTATTTAAAAGTTTTGGTATAATTTCTATCAAATTGGGTCCCTTATCCAGACAGTCATTCAGGGAAAGTTTACCTCTCTTCCGGGCCGACGCATTAAATACTGGCCTTATTTTAGAAGTTTGACTGTTTCTTTTATACACTGGTCGATGTGGCAGATTGTATACACCATCTAGTTTATCCCCTCTCTGGAATACTCTATTATCCCCTGATTTATACATTCTTCAAAGATTTCTCCATACTCATTCATGTCTTCAACTTCTTCAAGTTTTCTTCTTACAGAACTTTGTTGGTTTTCGGCTAGGTCTCTATTCGAATGAATCCTTTCCTTGTCTTGCACCCAGGGTAGAGCTACCTCATAGCGCCCCTCGATATCTCGCGTCGTGGTGTGGGCGAAATGTTCCTCCATTTCAGCTTGTAAGGACTGATTCTTCTTCTCAACCTCCGCGTCAGAGACCCCAATTGCATCTAATTTCCACAAGTTTTCTAAATCTAAAGATAGAAGTGTGGTCACGCAAAGGGAGCTGGTGTTATCTCTCACCTCCGTCAGAGGAATTTTTCCCATCACAGTCCATCCTAGTTTGGTACAGATTGCCACAAGTCCAGATGAGATTCTTCTCTGATCATCAGTTAGCAATCTCCCGGCGATGTCCGCCCCTATAAGGACTTCTACACGGTCTCTCATCAAATCAGACACGTCGAGATCTTCACTCCCTTCTAAAAATGATCTTGGACACACCTGAGGTATGCTTCCACAGATAAGGGGTTGACCTAGTGCTTCAAACTCACAGCGATAGGAATTATTGATGTCAGATAAATGAATGGTATAGACCTCATGTTCAACTACGTCGGTACTCGATCCTCCAAACAAGGAATGCCGGAAGAACTCTCTCCCAGATTGTTCGTATTCCATTTCCATTGCTGTGCTATGTAAAATATATATATTTGGGATCCGGTGTCTATTATAGCCCGTGCCGTCTTCTCCGTTCTGTTCCCTTTAAGGGTCACTCTCAAAGTAGGCAACAAGACGTCTGGGGAGGTTGATAAGTTGGCGAGGGTTTCATCTTGCACCGTTGGAGACTTAGAAGATCCACCTCGATCTAAAATCCGTTTTGTGCACATGACATCCAGGTGGGAAGACATGTTGCAGATCGAACACCGGACTACATTTCTGCAAAATTTAATTAAATGAGAAGGCCGAAGACATTTATAACAAACGCCTTTTTTCTTCATGAGTGATCTATTTTCGTTTAAACTCATATTAGCTGCAAAGTCACACTTAGGGCTTCCATGGTTGTCTTTACCACAAAATACACATTCATTCAATTTGTGAACTGAATTCAAAAGTTCTGAAGGTGTCGCAATTGGTTTTTCATTGTAGAATCTTGTCTTTGGATGTTTGTTTAACAAATTAGGTTTAGAAGTTGATTCATTCCCGGTACCGATTTCGTTTCTAAAACTCCTCTCCCGTGCAGTTAATTGTCTTTCTAGAAAGGTAATCAAGTCATTAATTACGTAACCTGTCGGGAGTTCTTTGTTCAATTCCAAATTAAGGTCTGCAGGTAGAAGCTTTATTATTATCGGGCACAACAGTTGTCCGTAAACATCAATGGACACGTTTAGTGACCCGAGACTTCTTATTTGAACAGAAAGGTTGTCAAAAAGTTCACGGAAGGTTCTTACATCGCTTGACTTTTGAGTGGTCTCATTGACAACAAATTGTTCATATGTCGGCTAATAAAAATGTCTTCTCGCCCGAATCTGTCTTTAGCAATTTTATAGCTTTCTCATAATTGTCCGCAGATAAAGCGAAACCTTCGACCGTGTTTAGTGCAGTTCCGCCGAGATGTGACTTCAGATAGTTAAATTTATCGATCGGGTTCAGTGAGTTGTTCTGGTGTATAGCTGCATCAAAAAAATTCCAGAACGTCAGCCATTCACTAAAATTTCCATAAAATTTCGATATCATCAATTTCGGAAGTTTCACAGTCGTGCAGGAAGGTACATAATGTCTCATTTCATTTTCATCTATTCGTGAGTTCGAATTCGGTATATTTTCGCCATGAAAATCTGATTGGCGAATCTTTTTATTTGCCCTAAATCTCCAAATAATATATTTCTCTCGATATTCCTCTACGCCCTGTAATTCCTTCTCTAAATCGTCAGTTTCAAAAAGCGTTTCTATTTCGTGATCCACTAATTTAAGTTCGTTAAATGATTCATTCAATTGTTCTAATAATTCTTCAAGATCAATTCTAATTAGCGTGTCAAGTCCACTTTCAATCTTATTGCATGTTTTCGTTAAATATGATCTGTAAATAGCACGCTTCTTTTTTAAACGTAGAATTAATTCTTCCGCCATCTTGTAAACAAAGCAGCAAGTAGGGTTAGCTAGCGAGTTCCAAAATGGTCAGCTTAAAATGATTTTTTTTTCTAGAATTTACCTTCAACAGTCCCGGCTGGGATGCCAAAAATATTGCGATTTCACCGCCACTCTGTGTTGTGACGACGATCTAAGTTCTATAGAGGTAGTCACTCACCTCTATTCTTGGTCGGCGGGGTTGAAGGTTCAAAATTAAGATGTCGCTGCTTATAGCACTATTAAAATATTAGACGAAAACAGGAGGGAAATTATATTTATTATAATTTAAGAAAATAAGTAAAGTATTATTTAATTAATTATATATTTAAATATTTACGCTAAAAGAATCGGAGATCAGGGCAAATTCTAGCGTTCGAAAGTTGTTTACAGGTTCTTCTGTATTTGTTTTCTCATTTTAGCCGCTGCATCCCCGTAGCCGCTTCCGTCGGCCTCCCATTGGCTGCTTCGAACTCCTTCTTTTCCAACAATGTGTGTACATTTATTTATTATCGTCAAATCAGACGCGATACCCTCACAAGGGATGCTTGCGTCAAAATCAACACTAAATTTAGAGAACTATTTTATATAAACAATTGAAACCAAAACCAAATACCAATGAAACAAACACAAATATATACATGTGGGATTACCGGTGCGAAATCTTTTGAAGTTGGTTGATAATTGATTGGATTGATTTGAGCGCAGTCGTTTGAGTGACAAGTTATGCATACAGGGGAAAATAACGAAAACACAGAATTGGTTGAGTTGAAAAAAGGCTAGTAATCTAGGGAGAGAAAGGAGTTGAAGCTAATTGAGCGAAGTTGGCTATTGATTATCTATTCCATGATTGAGAATTTGACTTATCTGAGGATTGAGGAGATGGGATTTTGCTCCAAGCTGATTTCAAGGCGGTCCAGGTGCTAACTCGATCCTGTCCAGTTCACCACTGCTCTCGATGGTGCCACCGTCCTAACTAACTATTATTCGTTCCCGATTTAAGAAGAAAACTCTTTTGGCTTCTCATTGGCTGGTCGTTCGTGACGTGTAATCTTGCTCTAGGTTCCTAGCTAATGTTCTACTCTCTGATTGGTCTTTGCTAATTCTTTGTTCTCTGGACTTGTCCTAACCAGACCAGGAAATGCTAGGTTCTTGAACTCAGTTTTATGAGTTCAGGGATAATAAACCCTGCTAATGATTGCTTCCTCTTTGTCAGTCCTTCTCCCCCAGATTTCTTATGCCTTGTCTTTTATTCAAATCTTTTAAAACATACATTGCATACATATTTGGGCGGGTTTGCATACAGTTATGTACAAATTATGACAGATGCGCCCCCTACATGCGAAGAATTCACGAAGGGGAGAACCTGAGTGAGTTCTGTAAAGGTAAAAATAATTTTGTGGGAAAATTAGTTGGTTATAGAGAGGTTATATACAAGCATTGGTAGTGATATAAAAGATAAAAGAGAATGGTTTTTATGATATATAGCTTGCGTATAATTAATAGAAATCAAAAATTTTGTAATTGTAAGACATAAAAATGAATACTATGGTACATAGTGGAAAAAAAAAAGAAATGCCTAACTATATTCTACTCGAAATTGGGAATAGAAGTCGAGGGAGTTTTATTAGGTCTTTTGAGAAATCAAAATAATATAAAAATTGAACGAAATCAAAGTTGAATGCTTGGTTGCATGGTAAAAAAAAAAAAAAGAAAATGCTTTGTTGCATGGTGAGAAAAAAAAAGAAATGCCTTATCATATTCTGCTCGAGATTGGAAGGGAAATCGAAGGAATTCTATTAGGGCTTTTGAGAAATCAAAAATAAAGATAGAAGTTGAACGAAATCAAAGTGAAGGCTTGGTTGCATGGAAAAAAGAAAAATGCCTTGTTGCATGGTGAGAGAAAAAAATAAAATGCTTTGTTGCATGGTGAGAAAAAAAAAGAATTGCCTAATTATATTCTACTCGAGATTGGGAATGAAAATCGAGGGATTTCTATTAGGTCTTTTGAGAAATCAAAATAAAGTAAAAGTTGGAAGAAATCAAAGTGGATGCTTGGTTGCATGGTGGAGAAAAAAAAAAGAAAAATGCTTTGTTGCATGGTTAAAAAAAAGAAATGAAAAAGGTTTTTGTAAAAAAATCAAAATAAAACATAATATCTAAATTTAACCGAAAACCAGTGAGTTTCGTTGATAAAAATTGTTTAGTTGTTGAATTATGAACCAAATAAAAGAAGTGGTAAATAATTACTAAAATAAATGATAAGTAATTGAATTAGGAAAAATGATAAATTGGATTAAGTATTTTGATTTTAAAATAAGAAAATAATGTAAATGAATGATATATAAAAAATGTGTATAGCGAGGTTCGTCAACTCGCTTTGTAATTACATGCCACAATCTAATCATGTTCGCAACCAATTAATTATATGCCTTGTAGAATTTTTTGTCTTTCCTGTGCGACTCTTGGGTAGAAACGTGATCTGTCCCAATTGTGCGGATTCATATTGTGTATACAGGAGACATGGGAATCTAATTAACCTTACGTCTGTATTTTGTCTTGGTGTTCGTGTTTGTATTTCGAGATCTCAATGCCGAATGTTGTATGTTAATATGTCCCGAGCCTTAATGCGTTCTAGGGATTTTTATGCAATTCCCTAGGGCTCTTAAGATGTGCTCGCCCAATATCCACTTTATATATCGGGTATCGTTACCTAAGTCAAAACTTTGAATACAGGATCCGAGGAGAGTCCTCGATCCTTCAAAAATGGTTGTTTAATCCCTTCGGAAGAAACGCAAGCTCGAAAGCTTAGTTACCTAATTTTTCCTATAATTTTAAGTGGCAGTATGCGTGTTTTGTTCATATTTGACCTTGATATCTGTGTGTTTTAAAATCTAACGTCTGTAGTCTAATGTGGGTTGAATGTAACGTTTTTTGGAAGTCTTTAAAGAATAAAAGAATAGAAATGTGAACTCATTTGGAAGTGTCGGTAACGTCTTAAGTCTCTTGTGAGAGTGCAATTAAATTGTGTTTTTTGTAAAAGTCGATATGTAGGTTCAACTGGGATCCAAACTGGGCGACGTCCATAGCGCGCTGACCTCAATTTAGCTGTTGGTCAGGAGGGGCCCACGGTAATTCGAGACCAGAAGCATGGCGGATGTGCGGGGAAAAACAAGGTCCCTCCCTGGGGTGAATCCCAATTTATCCCCCCTCTATTTGCATGTAGTTTGGTGACATTTAATGGCGTTAGCTGCAGGCATCTTGTGCCGTGCGACTCAAATGGTCCCCCTCTATTTGCAAGTAATTTGAGTAATGGCGGACGTCTTATTGTCGTGCGGGGAAACGATCCCCATCTCACTTCCTGCCTCCTAATTGATTTTTTGCACACGCCTAATTGTCCTTCTAATTGAATTTTTTCTAATGGTTCTGCACGTGCTCTAATTGAATTGGGGCTTCTCCCTTCAAATGGGTGACGATCTCTTCCAGCATATTCCATACCAGATTTAGTAATTCAAAAATGGCATTGCCTATATGGAAGATTGAATTTAAGACGGAATTTCCTATATGGAAGACTGCCTCTTGCAGCTGGTAAATTCTATGGGAAGGTAGGGTATAAATTAGCATGTGAATGATGAATAGAAATGGGACGAGTCCATAGGGTAGAAATAGCAGACAAATAACAGAGATTAGGTGAAAAATAGGATATTGACCCATCTTCTCCCATGTTTTTGCCATGAAATGTGGCTCTGGACTATCTATTTAGACTTTTATTAATTGTGGCTGTTCTATGTCGCAATTCTTGTTATCGTGGGAGGATGGCGTAAATCGTTTTTTGGTCAAAATGGTAGGATTTAAATGACTGTCAGGTTCGCAGTTCGCCTGTTTGGTGGTCAATGGTTCTGTTAAAGAAATGTCGGTGGTAGGTGGTTTAAGTGGAAATGTGCAATCGTTTCTCTGTCGTAGGTGGTGTAATTTCGGCATTGTTTGTATTGTGTGTGTGGTGTGTTTTGTGTACGAATTTAGTTTGTTTTTGTGGGCGGTATCGGTGTCTTTTTGAAGCGGTTGGTTGGATTCACCGATACTTCTAGCGAATCGGCAGGTGGGACAGGTTTTTACCTGTTTTGCAATGTCTTGTGTCATGTTCTGCCAATAATATTGTGAAGAGATGAGTCTCGTCATCTTTGAGATGTTTGGATGATGGTGTTGGGTGTGGACGGAGTTAAGAAGTTTGGCTGTGAGTGATTTTGGAACTATAATTTTAGTTACACCTTTTCGGGAGACGGTATGCAGTCCATTGTGATCCATAGTCAAGCAAGATTTTCCCGATGGGGAAGGCTGATGGCTCTTAATGGTGGAGGCGTCTAAAAAGCCACAGAATGGGATACGAGTTACAACGCCCGTTTCATATTGTTGTACTCCATTTATGCTACGGACCTCATATTCGTATCTCGATAGCCTTAATCTCCACCGAAACAATCTGCCTGACGGGGCTTTTGATCTCTTTCAACCACTGCAATGCGGGATGGTCAGAAAATATTGTAAATTTTCTGCCCAATAGACAGGCGCGGAAATTATCCACACTTTCCACGATGGCTAGGCATTGTAGTTCCGAGTTTGAATAACTTCGCTCGTGCGCACGCAGAGAGCGGCTGAAATTCTGGACTGTGTATGTCTTCCCATCAGGGTAGACCTGTTTGAGAACGCCTGCAATGCCGAGTGTTGAGGCGTTACAGTACACCTGGCATGGCAGACCTTCCTGGTAAAGGTGTAACGTGGGGTGTGTTGTAAGGCTTTCTTTCAGGCTAGTGAACGCTTTCTGGCATTCGTCATCCCAGACCCACATGACATCCCTTTTTCGAAGGTTGACAAGTGGCGTCCGCAAGCGGGCGTGGTCTGGAATGAACTTTTTATAAGCGTTCACAGCGCTTAAGAAAGATCGCAATGTTTTCCGGTTGTGTGGTTGTTTGGTGACGTGAATTTTTTCTATGTTTCGTGTAGACGGGGTGGTTGTTTCGGCAGTGGTTGTGCATATGCTGTTTGTTGGGTGGTCGCCGTTTTGGTGCGAGTGTCGCGCTTGTTGCGCCGGTTGTGCGTGTTACTGTTGTGTGACGACGTTTGGACATGTGTGTGTTTAGTGTGAAAGCCGTCCTGTTGGATGGATATTGTCTGTGTACTGTTGTTGTGAGTGTCGTGTTTGTTGCGATGTACACTTGCGTGATTGTTTCGTGACTATGTGTGGTCACTTATGAGCTTTATGTGGGAGTTGTGCGAGCTGTCCTGTGGGATGGACGCGCCTTGTGCATTGTTGTTGCAAGTTGAAGCCGTTGTGGCCTTGTTAATTGAGGGCATATAAAAAAGGCAATTGGCCGTAGTGAAAAAGTTGTGTGGTGCGTGATTAGATTGGCATGGTGTTTTGGTCAATGGATGCACGCAGTGGTTGCCATGTGCGGAGGGTTTGGGTGTAGGGCAAGTCCTTTGGGACATGTTCTGGCATTCCCAATACGTGCATTCATTTGGTACATGGTTAAAATGGTAGGTAGGGGTAGACAATGGGACGCCAAGTTGGAATATAGTGCCGAAATTCAAGTCTATTGCTATTTTAAAATGATGGAGGGTATTTAGGCTGAGAATTCCAAATGGCAGCGGTGCTTCCACCGCGTGAATGCTATTTTTCCTATTGTTGTTGCAAGACCGTCCAGGGTCTGTAGCTCTATAGATTGTTCTTTTAAATTTAACTTAGGCAGGTGAATTTTTAACATTTTGTACAAATTATATGGCACTATATTCGAACTTGCGCCTGGGTCAATTAAAAATGGGCATGGTAGGTCAGGGGTTAGAAACAGCTTCAGCGTCAATTTTTTGACGCCAAAGAGTTGAGGTTGCCTTCCTACCTCAGTCCCGAAAAGTCGGCTCGGCTGGTGCGTCTCCGGCTTGGGATGTCGGCGTGGGACGCTGGGCGTGCTGGGTTGGGACCGTTTGCACTGTCCGCGCACTCGGGTGTCGATTTTGGGCCATTTGCACTGCCCTTGCGTTCGAGTGTCGAGCTTGTTGGGATGGTACAGTCCACCTACTTGATTTTTTCTGGATACTGGTGTAGAGATCCGGCATGGTGGGTGGTGGTTCCTCGGAGTGGCGCATCAGATCGCCCGGCCACGTGTCGGCGGCGGCACCTCCGTCCATCTTCCGGCCTGGGGCGGGGGGCGTGGGCGTCGGCTGTCCCGCGGGTGGAGCCTCGGTCCTCGTCTCGCCGGGTCGTCTTTACTCCTTGGAGGATCGCCGTCAACTGCACGATGATGGTCGCCAGGGTGCGTCGTGTCGTTTTTCTTCTCTCCGCTAGATCCTTGCCATTGCTTTTCGCTGCTCGGTCTCGTTTGTTTTCCATTATATATCCTGTCGACTTAATGTGGGATTACCGGTGCGAAATCTTTTGAAGTTGGTTGATAATTGATTGGATTGATTCGAGCGCAGTCGTTTGAGTGACAAGTTATGCATATAGGAGAAAATAACAAAAACACAGGGTTGGTTGAGTTGAAAAAAGGCTAGTAATCTAGGGAGAGAAAGGAGTTGAAGCTAATTGAGCGAAGTTGGCTATTGATTATCTATTCCATGATTGAGAATTTGACTTATCTGAGGATTGAGGAGATGGGATTTTGCTCCAAGCTGATTTCAAGGCGGTCCAGGTGCTAACTCGATCCTGTCCAGTTCACCACTGCTCTCGATGGTGCCACCGTCCTAACTAACTATTCTTCGTTCCCGATTTGAGAAGAAAACTCTTTTGGCTTCTCATTGGCTGGTCGTTCGTGACGTGTAATCTTGCTATAGGTTCCTAGCTAATGTTCTACTCTCTGATTGGTCTTTGCTAATTCTTTGTTCTCTGGACTTGTCCTAACCTGACCAGGAAATGCTAGGTTCTTGAACTCAGTTTTATGAGTTCCGGGATAATAAACCCTGCTAATGATTGCTTCCTCTTTGTCAGTCCTTCTCTCCCAGATTTCTTAAGCCTTGTCTTTTATTCAAATCTTTTAAAACATACATTGCATACATATTTGGGCTGGTTTGCATCCAGTTATGTACAAATTATGACATACATAGTTTAGAAATTAAGGTTTTAAACCAAAATAAACATTCATCAATTTATTTACAGAATTTTCTAAATTTTAAATATGAGTCCTTACTATTTATAACATAAAAAGATCCTTGTATTCAATGTCTTCCCGCTTTCTGTAGTTCTGGAAGATTGGACATTCAATAGGCAAGTGACTGGAATCCTGCCTTCTCTCCTCACACCTTGGATCGTCTATAGCTCCTATTCGAAACAGAAAATCTGCTAAGTTTCCATGGTTAGTAACGAATTGCGCATTGCCAAAGTCAGGACGGAAATATTTTGGGATGCCTGAAGGGAAAATATACGAAAGTGAGCACTAGACATGATATTTGAAACTATTTATTAGCGAAATTGTCATTTTTAAGAATTTATCCACCTCCTAATGCCTTTTATGATATGAAAAAAATAGAGAGGCCTGGCTCATCAGTGGTGAACTCTCTTAGCAGTTTCGTCAGTTTAATCTATCTCATACCGCTCTACTATTGAATTAGACTGATTTTATAATATGCATTTTTGTTTTAGTAAACAGTAAATGGTTGTTAAAAACCGTGTGGAATATGTTTTTAGGAAACATTTCAAATGATATTTTCCCCAATATTCTATTTTATTCAATTCATAACATATTGATTGTAAGGAGAGGCCGAGGAGGTGGCATGGGGAGGCCAAGAAGGTGGCATGGAGAAGCCAAGGAGGTGGCAAGAGGAGGCAAAGGAGGTGGCAAGGGAAAGCCAAGGAGGTGGCATGGTGAGGCCAAAGAGGTGGCATGGGAGGCCAAGGAGGTGGCATGGGGAGGCCAAGGAGGTGGCATGGGGAAGCCAAGGAGGTGGCATGGGGAGGCCAAGGAGGTGGCATGGGGAAGCCAAGGAGATGGCTTGGGGAGGCCAAGGAGGTGGCATGGGGAAGCCAAGGAGATGGCAAGGGGAGGCCAAGGAGGTGGCATGGGGAAGCCAAGGAGATGGCATGGGGAGGCCAAGGAGGTGGCATGGTGAGGCCAAGGAGGTGGCATGGGGAAGCCAAGGAAGTGGCAAGAGGAGGCCATGGAGGTAGCATGGGGAAGCCAAGGAAGTGGCAAGGGGAGGCCGAGGAAGTTGGGGACAAGGGGAAGAACCAATAGTAGGATGGTTGTAGTTGAAGAGGGCAATGGTAGTGAAGGGGAGGGCGGAGGTACAGGTCTGCCAATTACACGTAGACCTTGCCCAGCTTGAGGGCGGCCATCTCAAGTCTAACTGGGACTCCAGTAGAGGTCTGGCGTCGGCTCCAGAATCTCCTCCTAGGGGACGGTGGTGGACACGCCGGGACGTCGAATTCCTGCCCGGGGGTGAAGAGGGAGTCTTCCGCCATCATGTAATGGCCCCGGTTCACGTTGGCCGCCTCGTCCGCCTCGAAGGTTCGGACCAAGAGTCGGGCTCCAAATGTCACCCGTGTAGGTCGCCGGGGCTCTGGGTCCTGTCTGGATCCCAGGAATCGTAGTTCTTCCTCGAAATATTTGCGCAATATTTCCTCGACGTTTGGTGGCCTTTGGTATGGCACTCGCTTGGATCGCTTTATGCAGTTTCCCATCTCGATAGCTGAGCTAATTGTGGAACAATGGTCCTTAATTCCCGTCGTTAAGTGATTTTCCTTTTAAATTTTATATTTTTAGATTGTTAAGAACTCAATTTTTACACATTTTTATTATTTATTTTCATATACAAAACAGATTTTTATTGCAAAATTCACTAGCTATTTCAGGATAAGTTGGAGTGAGCGGTTACAAGTGGAAATCAGTTTGACTTTACTTCTAAGGAGTATCAGTTTTGTTTTGTCTACACACATCTAAAAATATTAAAATTTATTATAACAATTATATTTAGGTTAAGCGGGTAGTTTTATAGTATTACAATTTTTAAGACATTTCGCCAAGAGTTTGAATTCTGAAAAAAAAACTCACGTCGTTACCTCTAGCTGCTCTACCCAAGCACTTTCCATGAAGATTCCATAAATTCAATAAGTTTTAATTAGAACCCACTGGGATTTTTTATCAGCCAGTATCTTCCTGTGTCAGCTAGCATGAACAGCAATATACATAGTGTGATCAATAACTTCCAGGAATACTAGATATTTAAAGAAATACAAAAAAGTATAATAAAGTTTTATTCAAAATTTATCAATATAATCACTGTCACTATCTCTCTCTCTCTATACACTTGTTACATATTTTTTCCCAGATATCAGAACACCTCTGAAATCCTCATCTTTCAGGCTTCTCATAATATTCTTCGTATTCTCCTTTATTTCAGGTATTGAGTCAAATCGACGTCCTTTCAATACTTTTTAATTTTAGGGTAAAGGAAAAAGTCGTTGGGAGCAAGTAAGTAAAATAGAGTGGCTGGGGTCGTAAAGCAATTCCGTGTTTAGCCAAATAGAGTTGTACAGTGACGGCCGTATGTGGCCCTGCGTTGTCATGATGCAAGAGCCAATTTTTCTGATGCCATTTTCGGGTCGTTTCTGACGCACAGCCTCCCTTAAACGTCGCAATACATCAAGATAGTAATGTTGATTAATGGCCTGACCCTCGGGCACGACTTCATAGTGTACCAATCCCTTTACATCAAAGAAAGTGATAAGAAGACACTTAAGTTTCGATTTGATCATCCTTGCTTTCTTGAATCTTGGTTCGCAGGCTCGAGCCACTGGTTTGATATCCTCTTAGTCTCGGGATCATATCCGTACACCCATGTTTCATCTCCCGTGATAACATTTTTGAGCCAATGCGGATTGAACATTTCTACCATGTTTTTGCAGGTTTCTTTGAGATTATCTTTCTGCTCATTCGTTAAGAGATGTGGGACAAATTTAGCCGGGGATCGTTTAAGATGCATATCATTCTTTATGATGGTTTGGCATGTTCCAAAAGAGATATCCAAGTCTTCTGATAGCTCTCTGATAGTTATTCTTGGGTTTTCTTTGATCGATGACTTGATTTTGAATGCATTTTCGGTGTTTCTTATCGATAAAGGTCTGACAGTGTGTAGATCATCCTTGACGCTTTTTCGACCAGCTTTAAATCGTGCAAACCAATCAAATGTCCTCGATTGTGATAGGGCATCTTCTTTAAAAGCCTGCTTCAACATTTGAAAAGATTCGGAAGCTGTTTTCCCTAATATAAAGCAAAACTCTATGCAGACTCGCTGTTTTTCAATACAAGACTATTATAGGAAGTAGATAGCTGTTGTCTCCTCTTCTAACAGGGAGGACGTCCTCGAGTACCTGTCGCCTGAGCAGAGGTCTGTTTTGAAGCTATTCCTCGACATGGCAATAGTCGGGGAGATCTGTCCGACTTCAGGATGTAACATCATACCAGACGACCATCAGTGAGATTTCTCTGATGAAAATAATATTTAATTTTACTTTTTCTCTAATTAACCATATATAATATTATATGCATGATTAATAAAAGAATATTCAATTTCAAAATCTTTCTACCCTTTCTCTGACAATTATATCTTTAATGTTGCGAAAAGAAATCCACCATCTCACAGCTCTATTACACCACATCGCTCCATATCAGTGAGCTGTGTGTGTGATGACACTACCAACATCATTTCATCAAGGTATCTGTGACCTTTTTATTATTTTAAATTGAAAACAAATGGTAGAAGAACAGTTCTTTATATTATGAAAAGGCTTCTCCTTATCGTGCAATTGAAATTTGCTGATGGCTTGCGCCATCTATCAGAATAAATATCAACAATTCTCGTTGATTTTCAATTATTCCAGAATTGGCCAAATACCCATTTTTGATCAATCAAGAAAATCTAACCACGGACGCCTTTCGGGCTGTTGGCCCTCATCAGCGTGGTGCAAGCTGTTCCTTAACGACCAAAAACTGGTCATTCAGGCAACCTGAAAAATCATCAAACGGGTAGTTAAGGCCAGAATTGCGTGAGACCACGACACAATGTGAAAAAAAAAGATCTTTAAATGTTTTCTTTCGTGGCAGCGATCCTCTACGTGGTGCTGGTAACAACTTTAGAGCATCCTTGACTCAAAGCTAGTTAACAACATCCAAATGCTGTTACCCCCAACGTATTCTACAGAATGTCGACAAGTTCCTTTGTCCTTCAAGATCACCAGATCTTTCTCCTATCCAGCATATATTGAATATTATTGAACCACAGCTCTAACCACAACCAGTATATGTATTGTTGTTAATTTGACGGATTAGCTACAGCAGGCATGGAACTCTATCCCATAAAATGACATACGAAACCTGTAAAATACAATTCAATCATGTTTGTATGCTATCGTTGTTAATTGATTCTACTGCAGTGACTATTACTGTACCACTATTTATTATTTGATAATAATTTCTCGCGTACACACTAACACACCACACATACACACACCTAACCTGTTATTTTGAAACTTTAATCAACAACAATAACTAAAAGCTTTATAATGACTTTTTTTCTTATACAGATTCTCCGAATATAGAATAGGCTATATACAGGAATAACAGTAAAAGTAACTATAATCAGCAATGTTATTTACAGTATATAAAATAGGGGTAAAGAAGAAATGAAGACCTTGGCATAAACTTACACACACTATCTAATCCTTGATTTTAAAGTTCAATCAACAACAATAACTAAAAGTTTTAATCTGACTTTTTGGTCTTATACAATTTCTTCGAGTGAAAGTAAGTATATACAGTAATAACAGTAAAAGTAACAATAAGTTATTTAAAATAAAAACATAAATCCTCCAGGGAAAAGATTCTTTTTAAAATATTTTTATTAAAAAATATCTCGAGCTTTCGGGCAAGTAAGCCCTTCTACGGGAGAAACTATTTTACATCCTTAATACGCCACAATAAAATAATAATTAAACTCCCGTAGAAGGGCTTACTTGCCCGAAAGCTCGAGATATTTTTTAATAAAAATATTTTAAAAAGAATCTTTTCCCTGGAGGATTTATGTTTTTATTTTAATATTGATTCAAGGGATTATTTTTATCGAATAAGTTATTTAATAAAGGGAGAGAAGAAAAAAAAGAGCTAGGCATAATTTCCTAAAATCGAACATATGATTTTATTTTTTAAAATATTTTATTTAACACTTACTTCTATATCTGTCAATAAATTTATTAGAAATTTTAATATACTCACACTGCCCTTGAAAGCCTGAAATTTGGACATTTTTCAAGCCCGATGACTATGCAATTGGACAAAATTTCACAATTTGGGGTGGTCTAGTAGGCTGGCAATTTACTAATTTCTTTATTTCCTTTCAATTTTTGATGAATTTTTATAATTTGAAGTCTCAAATTTGGTACACTTATTTAAAAAAAACCTAAACACTAAAATTTTAAAAATTTATATTTTATAATTGCAGTGTAAGGATATTGATATTTTGAAACGATATTCATCAACAAAAATGTAGGCCAGTTGAATAAAAGTTTTTAAAATGAAATCGGAATTTCTTGATTTTTTAGGAATGTCAGGGTAGAGAAAGTTTCAGAATTTTTCTCTCAGGGAAACAGTTGAAACAAATGCTACAAGTTGGGGGATACCGTGGAAATAACTTTCCCCATAACACCAGAGTACTAGAAGAGGTATCTTCATCAGAATGTCTGAATGAGGGTGGAGAAGTCCGACCACACCAGTCTCCCCTGGACCTTTGGAATATTTTACCAGATTCTAGTACAAGGTGACTAGCGTGGTAATGGCACCCATTTTCCAATGATGCTGTGATAGAGATGTACGGGGACAGCTGAGTCTCTTCATTGGACACGACAACAACAGCAGAAAATTGACGTGGACCCAGAACAGCAGCTTTACACGCCCAAGATAGTGGACATTGCCACTGCTGTGATAGAAATGCAAGTGGACATCTGAGGCTCTTCATTGGACATGGCAAAACAAAAGAAAATTGGCATGGACCCAGAACAATAACTTTACACACCCAAGATAGTGGACATTGCGACTGCTGTGATGGAGATGCATGGGGACATCTGAAGCTCTTCATTGGACACGGCAAAAACAAAAGAAAATTGGCATGGACCCAGAACAGCAGCTTTACACACCCAAGATAGATAACATTGCGTCTGCTGTGATAGAGATGCATGGAGACATCTGAGGCTCTTCATTGGACACGAAAACAACAACAATGTCACCTGAGAGTAGCAATCCTGACTTCTAGTGCCTCTAATCCATTGGCACCAGCTCTTGTTTTGTGTTTAGAAGCTCATTTACTTGCGGAACCAGCTCTTGCTCTGATGTTCTCTCTCATACCGCTCTACTATTGAATTATACTGATTTCATAAAATACATTTTTGCTTTAGGATAGAGTCAATGGTTGTTAAAGGACCCTGTGAATATAATATTTAGGAAACATTTCAAATGATATTTTCCACAATATTAAATTTTATTCAATTCATAACATATTAATTGTAAAGAGATGCCTAGGTGTTGGTGGCATGGGGAGGCCAAGGAGGTGGCATGGGGAGGCCAAGGAGGTGGCAAGGGGAGGCCAAGGAGGTGGCATGGGGAGGCCAAGGAGGTGGCAAGGGGAAGCCAAGGAAGCCAAAGATGTTTGGTGGCCTTTGGTATGGCACTCGCTTGGATCGCTTTATGCAGTTTCCCATCTCGATAGCTGAGCTAATTGTGGAACAATGGTCTTTAATTCACGTCGTTAAGTGATTTTCCTTTCGAATTTTATATTTTTAGATTGTTAAAAACTCAATTTTTTTGTATTTTTATGCTTTTATTTTTATATACAAAGAAGTTTTTTATTACAAAATCCTCTAGCTGTATCAGGATAAGTTGGAGTGAGCAGTCACAGGTAGAAACCAGTTTGACTCTACCTCTAAAAAGTGTCAGTTTTGTTTTGACTACACACATCTTCTGAAAATATTAAAATTCATTGATTTATTTATTTTAGGTAATGCGGGTAGTTTTGTAGTAATAGGACCTTTAAGACAATTCTCAAAGGGTTTGAGTTCTAAAAAAACTCACGCCGTTGGTTTTAGCTGCACGAACCAAACACTTTCCATAAAGATTCCATAAATTCAAAAGGTTTTATTAGAACCTACTGGGTTTTTTTATGAACCAATCCTTCCTGTGACAAATGCTGTCATCTAGCATGAACAGTAATATACATCTCTCTCTCTTTCTCTCTCCCTCTCTCTCACACTCATCACAACAAAGCGCCAAGAGAAACAGCCTCTACAGACCACTTTACAACAGGTAGAGGACGAGAACTTGAATGCCTACACCATCCTAGAACCTCTGTATAAAAACTATTATAAGGAGGAGATAGACTCCCCTTCTAACAGGGAGGACGTCCTCGAGTACCTGTCACCTGAGCAGAGGTCTGTTCAATTCCTCGACATGGAAATAGTCGGTTAGATCTGTCCGACTTCTGGACGTGGCATCATACCAGACAATCATCAGTGGGATTCCACTGATGAAAATAATATCGAATTTTACTTTTTTTTTCTCCAATTAACCTTATATACTCTTATATGTACGATTAATGAAAGAATATTCAATCTCATTCTCTGTCTCACCCTCTCTTTGACAATTGTGTATTTAATATTGCGAAATTAAATCCACCATCTCAGAGCTCTATTACACCACCTTGCTCGATATCTGTGAGCTGTGTGTGTGATGAGACTAGTTTCATCATTTCTTTAGGGTATATGTGACCTTTTATTATATTATTTTGAATACAAAATGGTAGAAGAACAGTTCTTTAAATGTTTTCTTTTGTGACAGCGAATCATCGCGTGGTGCTGGTAACAACTTTAGAGCATCCTTGACTCAAAGCTAGTTAACAACATCCAAATGCTGTTATCCAGCGTATTCTACAAAATGTCGGCAAGTTACCTTGGCCTTCAAGATCACTAGATCTTTCTCCAATCTATCATACAAGGGGGGATCAATAAATAAGGTGATTTATCTTATTTCTTAAAAATTAAAAAAGCAAAAATAATTTAAATAACAGAATATTAAAATATAACATCGAGAGACTATTTAAGGTGTTCTGTTCTTTTTTCCCACGCGCCGCGCGAGACTTATAAATAAACTAAAATGGAAACTCCCTTGAAGGATTGCACCACGCTTGAACAACGTGCAGTTATTTGTTTCTTGAATGCAGAAGGTATTCAAACATCTCAAATATGCCAAAGAATGAAAAATATCTATGGTGAGTCTTGTTTGTCTCAAAAAACATTTACAAATGGGTTAACGAGTTCAAAAATGGACGAATTACATGTACCGATATTGAGCGACCTGGACGACCAAGTGTTACAGCGACGCCAAGCACGATAAATGCGGTTGAAAACTTAATTTTGGAGGATAGAAAAATATCCATTTTTACCATAGGCAACGTATGAACAGCGACCTTTATTGTGACATTCTTGTAAAAAGGCTAAATCCCGGTATAAGAAACAAAAGAAGAGGGAAGCTTAGTAAAGGTGTTCTCTTCCTTCATGATAATGCAAGGCCGCATACATCACGTAAAACTGTATCTACAATCATTAAATTAGGTTTTGAAGTTTTAGAACATCCTGCATATAGTCCAGACCTAGCCCCCTCTGACTATTTCCTTTTTGGACTACTAAAGAAGGAGTTAAAGGGAAAGCGATTTGACTCGGATGAAGATGTCCAGAAAGTGGTGCAAGATTTTTTTCACACACTTCCTAAGAGGGTATTTACAAGTTGCCAGAACGATGGAGACGATGTATAGAAAGCTAAGGTGATTATTTTGAATAAATCAAGTCCTAATTTTTAATATCGTTCTTATTTTTTTATATATAAATTATAATTCACCTTATTTATTGTGCAAGAGCCCCAACCACAAACAGTATATGTACTGTTGCTAATTTGACTGTTTAAGTACAACAGACTTGGAATGGTTATTTTTATGATTAAAATAGCCCTCTACTGCCTTATCTGTAATGGAGAAATATATAGAGGCCTGGCTCATCAGTGGTGAACCCTCCTAGCAGCTTCGTCAGTTTAATCTATCATACCGCTCTACTATTGAATTAGACTGATTTAATAATATACATTTTTGTTTTAATAAAACGGTAAATGGTTGTTTTAAAGGACCTTGTGAAATATATTTAAGGAAACATTTCAAATGATATTTTCCCCAATATTCAATTTTATTCAATTCATAACATATTATTGTAAGGAGAGGCCAAGGTGTTGGTGGAAAGGGGAGGCCAAGGAGGTGGCAAAGGGAGGCCAAGGAGGTGGCAAGGGGAAGCCAAGGAGGTGGCATAGGGAGGCCAAGGAGGTGGCAATGGGAGGCCAAGGAGGTGGCAAAGGGAGGCCAAGGAGGTGGCATGGGGAAGCCAAGGAGGTGGCATGGTGAAGCTAAGGAGGTGGCATAGGGAGGCCGAGGAAGTTGGGGACAAGGGTAGGAGCCAATAGTAGGATGGTTGGGATCGACGAGGGCAATGGTAGAGAAGGGGAGGGCGGAGTTACAGGTCTACCATTTACAGGTAGACTTTGCCCAGCTTGAGGGCGGCCATCTCAAGTCTAACTGGGACTCCAGTAGAAGTCTGGCGTCGGCTCCAGAACCTCCTCCTAGGGGACGGTGGTGGACACGCCGGGACGTCAAAATCCTGCCCGGGGGTGAAGAGGGAGTCTTCCGCCATGGTGTAATGGCCGCGGTTCACGTTGGCTGCCTCGTCCGCCTCGAAGGTTCGGACCAGGAGTCGGGTTCCAAATGTCACCCGTGTAGGTCGCCGGGGCTCTGGGTCCTGTCTGGATCCCAGGAATCGTAGTTCTTCCTCGAAATATTTGCGCAATATTTCGTCGACGTTTGGTGGCCTTTGGTATGGCACTCGCTTGGATCGCTTTATGCAGTTTCCCATCTCGATAGCTGAGCTAATTGTGAAACAATGGACTTTAATTCACGTTGCTAAGTGATTTTCCTTTCCAATTTTTATTTTTGAATTGTTAAAACTTAAATTTACTATATTTTTTTTATTTTATTTTATATAAAAAGAAAGTTTTTATTACAAAATTCTCTAGCTGTATCAGGATAAGTTGGAGTGAGCGGTCACACGTAGAAACCAGTTTGATTGTACTTCTAAAAAGTATCAGTTTTGTTTTGTCTACATCTGAAATTATTAAAATTTATTGATATAATTATGTTTAGGTAATGCGGGTACTTTTATGCTATTATAGGATTTTTAGAATATTTCAAAGAGTTTGAATTCGAAAAAAAAAACCAACGCCATTGGTTTTAACTGCTTTCGTTGCTAATTGATTCTACTGTAGTGTCTATTACTGTACCACTATTTCTCATTTGATATGAGTTTTCTCGGGTACACACACTCTCTATCTCGGTCGAGCGACCGCGCGGCGCCCTAGCTCCGCGTTTTCTGCTGCTGGGATGGAGGTAATGGAGAGCTCTAACCCCTTTGGTGTGTTGACTAAAAACGAAGAAAACGGGCTGCAAGTCCGAACAAACCTCATTTAATAATTTCAAGTCTCCGCCGAAATATTGGCAAAAGTTTCAGAATTGGTTGAAAGTAATTCTGGTTTAAACAATAACAACTACGTCGCGCGTCTCTGGCAATCCTGTTCCTCTCTCAATAAATTAAGTGTACTACGTTGCGCGTCTCTGACATTCCTGTACCTCTGTCAATAAAATAAGTGTACTACGTTGCGCGTCTCTGACATTCCTGTACCTCTGTCAATAAAATAAGTGTACTACGTTGCGCGTCTCTCACATTCCTGTACCTCTGTCAATAAAATAAGTCTACTACGTTGCGCGTCTCTGACATTCCTGTACCTCTGTCAATAAAATAAGTGTACTACGCTGCGCGTCTCTGACATTCTTGTACCTCTGTCAATAAAATAAGTGTACTACATCGTGCGTATCTGACATTCCTGTAACTCAGTCAATAAAATAAGTGTACTACGTTGCGCGTCTCTGACATTCTTGTACCTATGTCAATAAAATAAGTGTACTACATTGCGCGTCTCTGACATTCCTGTACCTTTGTCAATAAAATAAGTGCACTACGTCGTGCGTCTCTGGCATATCTGTACTTCTGTCAATATTACATGTGTACTCTCCAGCGCGTCTCTGGCATCTTCTTATCTCTGTTAATAAAACATTTGAACTCCCCACGGGTCTAGCATCTATATTCTTCTGTCAATAAAATATTTGCGCTTCACGCTTCTCTGGCATCTCTGTATTTCTGTCAATTAAAATGTGTACTCCCACACGTCTCTGGCATCTCTGTACCTCTGTCAATAAAACATGTGTAATCCTCCGCGTCTCTGGCATCTCTCAACCTATGTCAATAAAAATGTGTACTTCTCCGCGCCTCTAGCATCTCTGTACATCTGTCAAAAAAATATGTTTGACCACGCCTCGGTATTTCTGTCAATAAAACATGTGTACTCCCACACGTCTCTAGCATCTCTGTACCCCTGTAAATAAAACCTATGTACTCCCCGCATCTTTGGCATCTCTGCACTTCTGTCAAATAAACATGTGTACTCCCCGCTCGTCTCTGAAATATCTGTACCTCTGTCAATAAAACATTTAAGCTCCCCCGCGGGTCTCTAGCATCTCTGTCCTTCTGTCAATATAACTAGTGTACTCATCCGCGTTTCTGGCATCTCTGTACCTCTGTAAATAAAACTTGTGTACCCCTCCGCGTCTTCATTATCTCTGCACTTCTGTCAATAAAAATGTGTAAACTCGGCGTCTCTGTTATATCTGTACTTCTGTCAATATAAACGCGAACTCCCGGGGTTTCTGGCATCTCTATACCTCTGTTTACAAAGCATTTGTACTCCCCGCGTCTCTTGCATCTCTATATTTTTGTCAGTGAAACATTTTCACTTCCCGCGTCTTGCATCTCTATACTTCTGTTAATAAAACATTTGCACACCCCGCGTCTTGCATCTTTATACTTCGGTCAATAAAAAATTTTTACTCCCCGCGCCTTGCATCTCTGTACTTCTGCCAATAAAACATTTGTACTTCCCGCGTCTCTGGCATCCATTTACTTCTGTCAATATATCATTTGTACTCCCCCGCGCGTCTCTGGCACTCTTTACTTCAGTCAATAAAATATTTATATTCCCAGCGTGTAGCATCTCTGTGCTTCTGTCAATGAAACATTTGTACCTCCCGCGTCTCTGGCATCTCTGTACTTCTGTCAATAAAACAGTTGTACTCCCCGCGACTCTGGCATCTCTGTATTTTTGTCAATAAAACATTTGTACCTCCCGTGTATCTGGCATCTCTATACTTTTGTCAATAAAACCTTCGTACTCCAACGCGTCTCTAGCATCTCTGACCTCTGTCAAAAAAAAAAAAAAAAAAACTGATGTACTCCCCCACGTCTCTTGCATCTCTATACTTCTGTCAATAAAACCTTCGTACATCCCGTCTTGGCATCTCTGTACTTCTGTCAATAAAACATTTGTACTCTTCGCGTCTCGGCATCTCTGTACTTTTGTCAATAAAACATTTGTACTCCCCGCGTCTTGGCATCTCTATACTTCTGTCAATAAAAAATGTGTACTCTTCCGCGTCACTACAAGCTCTGTACCTATGTCTATAAAACTGGTGTACTCTCCCGCGTCTCTTGCATCCCTGTTCTTATGTCAATAAAATATTTGCACTCCCCGCGTCTTTTCCATTTTTATACTTCTGTCAATAAAACATTCATACTCCTCGCGTCTTGGCATATCTGTACTTCTTTCAATAAAACATTTGTACTCTCCACGTGTCTGGCATCTCTATACTTCTGTCAATAAAACATTTGTACTCCCCGCGTCTCTTGCATATCTGTACTTCTGTCAATAGAATATGCGTACTCCCCCGCGACTCTAGAATCTCTGTACCTATGTCAATAAAACTGATGTACTCTCCCGCGTCTCTTGCAACCCTGTACTTCTGTGAATGACCATTTGTACTCCTCGCGTCTTGGCATCTCTTTACTTTTTCAATAAAACATTTGTACTCCCCACGTGTTTGGCATCTCTGTACTTCTGTCAATAAAACATTCGTACTCATCGCGTTTTGGCATCTCTATACTTCTTTCAATAAAACATTTGTATTTCCCACGTCTCTTGAATCTCTATACTTCTATCAATAAAAGATTTGTACCCCCGCGCGTCTCTGGCACTTCTTCACTTGTACCCCGCGTCTAGCACATTTGTACCTTTGTCAAAAAACATTTGTACTCCCCGCTCCAGGGGCCTGGGTTATAAATATCTCTCTATGGATACGCTCCAGGAGCCTGGTTTATAAATATCTCTCTATGGATACGCTCCAGGGGCCTGGGTTATAAATATCTCTCTATGGATACCATCCAGGAGCCTGGGGTATAAATATCTCTCTATGGATACGCTCCAGGAGCCTGGGTTATAAATATCTCTCTATGGATACCCTCCAGGAGCCTGGGTTATAAATATCTCTCTATGGATACGCTCCAGGGGCCTGGGTTATAAATATCTCTCTATGGATACGCTCCAGGGGCCTGGGTTATAAATATCTCTCAATGGATACGCTCCAGGAGCCTGGGGTATAAATATCTCTCTATGGATACGCTCCAGGGGCCTGGGTTATAAATATCTCTCTATGGATACGCTCCAGGGGCCTGGGTTATAAATATCTCTCTATGGATACGCTCCAGGGGCCTGGGTTATAAATATCTCTCAATGGATACGCTCCAGGAGCCTGGGGTATAAATATCTCTCTATGGATACGCTCCAGGGGCCTGGGTTATAAATATCTCTCTATGGATACGCTCCAGGGGCCTGGGTTATAAATATCTCTCTATGGATACGCTCCAGGGGCCTGGGTTATAAATATCTCTCTATGGATACGCTCCAGGGGCCTGGGTTATAAATATCTCTCTATGGATACGCTCCAGGGGCCTGGGTTATAAATATCTTTCAATGGATACGCTCCAGGTGCCTGGGATATAACTATGCTACAGTCTCTGATGAGGATCAACAGCCCAAAACTCTTATTTGGTTGACTTTTTCTTAATTTATCAACAGAATTTTTTTTATATTCAGAATTTTAAGAATTATAATTATTTCAATAGATAGTTCACGATATCTACAAATTTTAGTTTATAGAGATACATTTTTAATCACTTTCTCTGTGTTTTTCTTGATGCGCTGCGCGCCGATTGGGCGCAATACACAAGATTATTTGAACAATTATTATCGAAAACACAATTTTTAAAGATATATATATATATATTTTTTTTATCTTTTCAACCCTTAATTAAACACGCCCGTTTTTGGATGTAGGTACTCGCCCCAAGCTTCCCGAGCTCGAACTTTATTATGATAAAATTATTTTTCGAAAAATAAAAAATATATTTTGCCTTAGTAGATAGACAATAAGGATTAAAGTGATAGCAAAGTTTGAAATTTTATTTTCATAATTACCAAGTCATGCATAAAAATATAAAACATGTGAAAAAGCAGAGATTTTTGCAAGCTTTGCGCAAATTCTTTTATATCTAATAATTCGGCAATATTCACTGGGAATTTTGACAAATTTGGTTTGAATGTTCTTTGCAAATGTTCTTATTGCATTTACAGCAAGTCATGGTTGACTGGGGTTCTTGACGCAAGGGCAAATATAGCACCGTTTTACTAGCTATTTTCAGAAAAAAAATAAGCTCTAAAATTAAACATATATATTAAAAATTCAATATATTATAAATTAAAAATTAAATATGGATAAATAATTGAAATATAAGTTTTAAAGGATTCCACAAAAACGTACCAGTGACGAGAGAGAGAGACCAGGCAGCAAAGTGAAACCCTACCAAAAGTTTTACATCAGCACTCGCGACACGCTTTTGAGGCACGCCGACAATTTTTCAATTTTTTTTTCACACTCTCCTGCTGCCATTGAAGTTCAAATATGTTTTAAAATGTCGATCTGCTGAATAAGTACAGCCATGATAATTATCTTTTTTTTTTTTGCATTTTAAAAATTCTCATTTCAGAAATTTGAAAATTGAAATGAGCTTTGGAGGCTCGGCGCGAGTAAATAAGGGTTAAAATGTCTATTAAGCCCTTAAAAATTATGAAAATTTAAATACCACACCTTAAAACGAATTCGATTTAAACGCTTTTCGTCTGTCCTAAAGAGTAGTAACACATCTGGGTATTAGAGTAAAAACAATTTTTAAATAGCTGCTTTAAAAAATAAAAAAAAACAATTGTCGAACGGGATTGGAGGAGTTTGAAACTTAGGAAATGACCAGTAAAATGATCGAAACTATAAACCAATCATCATCCTAGGTTGTTTATTTTAAAAAAGATTATATCATGCGCATGCGCCAAAGAAAGTGACGTAACAAAAGTTGCGCCATTAAACAGGAAATAGTTTGGTGTTACTCGTTTTTTTTTTCTCTGCTATCTATAATGTAGCTTAACAAATAAGGTATGTCCTCAATTTTTGACTAAACATTCTTATTACCTCTAATTTATTTCACTCTTCAAAAAATAATATTACATTACGTTTGTTTGACCTTTCATGTTCGTGCTATTTTACTGCGCCACATGGTTTTGACGAAACTTCCTATATTGAGTTTTTGAACTTTTAAATTTAGCTAACTTTCCTCTTCCTTAGTTTTATACGCTATTATATACCACCACAACACTAACTATTTACAGTTTTTACGTATAATTCCCAATTGAAGCAATAGAAACCATGAAGCACCCTAAACCATTAAACAAAAGTATACAGTTGCCATCACAGTACGTTCCCCTTCTATCCTAAAAATCTCCACTAAATCCTTTGAACTGTTTATAGTTGATTCTTTATATTTATTCAATTACGTAACTTTCTTTTAAGATATTTTTGTACCATATTACATTTGAAGTTAGGATCAGACATAACGTGGCCACGCGGTGCTATTGAAACGAGGGCGATAGGGGCGTGGTAAATTTCTTTTCGTTTATTTTGATTTATATTAAAAACGATATATAATCTCTCTTTAATTGTACAATATAATTAGCTGAAGAAGGGCTTGCCCGAAAGCTTCCTTAACCGCTATAATAATAAAAAGAGTTGCGGCGATATATGATTCCTTCTTTCTAATTCCCAATTTGTTTATATTTTATTTGTAAATATTAGTGTTAGGGTTTGTGACGTTAGGCGTATTGGTTTGAATTTTTGTTTGCCTTGTGGCTTGATATTTTAAATTTATTTAGTTAATTGTGTAAAGAGAAGGAAATGAGATAATATATCGCAAGTCGTTAATAAAATGAGTTGAGGCAGAGTGAAGTATTATCTCAAAATGAGACAAAATGACAGAAGTTCACCAAACAATGGATGCTTTGACGCATAGTGATATTATCTCCTTCCCCCACGCCCTTCAAGTAAGATGTCATTTTTTCTTCATTGTGTACGAATTTGGCTTTTGACGTCGCGGTATTCAAACTTTTGTGAACTTCCATAACATAATAAACAATTATTTAACATAATAACAGATTATAATATTAACATAATATTATTTATTAAAGATGGCATATCCTGACCACAATCACATGTGCTTTTTAGATGGCAGTGTCAGGATATGTCTTCTTTGATTTTAATATCAATATCTGACATTTTTTATTATTATTTTTTTTTTAATTATTTTTCACAAATATTTATATATATAATATAAATAAATTTTATTAACATAATATCAACAGATCAACATTTTTTTTTCTTTAACAGATCTAGGTACGCCCATTTTATATAAATTATTCAATGGATCGCCTTTTGACTCAAATAATAAGATTTTTTTTTTTTTTACATTTTGAATACTGTAACTTTGTTTTATAGTCCTTTTTAAAAAAAAAATTTTCATTTTTTTTAATTTTTTATTTAAAAGGTAAAACTTTAAAAATATTCATAGATTTCTTACACAACTCCTAGTTACTGTATTCTATAACAAATGCAACATATCTAAGAAAATGAGCCAAAATCAATAGTAGAGCGGTCTAAAGATAAAACTGGCAAAACCATTGGGATGGTTTGCCATTGATGAGACAGGCTCTCCTCATTTCTATTTATTTCAGGAATGTCTTTAGATATAGCCTTTAATTATACACAGTAGAACCTCCCTGTAAAGGACACCTAATTGCAGAGCCAAGGTGTCCTTTAGGGAGAGGTTTCCTCTTACCGAAGAGTTGCTAAATATTAAAAATTGTAATTTTGCAAATGAAAACTGTCCTTTATAGAGAGGTGTCCTCTAGCGCGAGTGTCCTCTCATGGAGGTTCTACTGTATATTTTATATATGAAGACCTGTATTTTAAAATTATAATCATATTTCTAGAAAAAATGACTGACAGAATACGCAACTTTACACTATATAAATCTATTGTTGTTTTTCTTTGGCCGGCTAGATATGGTAGATATGTAAATATATGATCATTTGTTTTTATTCTTCTCTCACGCGCGCCTTAAGTCAGGTATTTCTTTCTAAAATACCTATTGCTTGTTTTATATATATTTCTATCAGCTCTCAATTAAAACAATAGTGATTAAAACTGTTTTATTATTTTTTTCCATGACTACAATGTATTGATATAATTCTCATTTATTCAAAACCAGCAGCAAATAATATTTTCCTTATTTTACCAGAAAATTCATTATAACACATACAATTGATAAGGCACAATTTGGATTATAGATTATAAACACAAGGTAATAAGACCAAATCCAAATAAATAAATAGTGTGTGACGTTTCGGTAACAACGCTGTTACCGAAACGTCACACACTATTTATTTATTTGGATTTGGTCTTATTACCTTGTGTTTATAACACATACAGTAAAATATATATTCTATAGTGAACCCCAATGGAACAATGCTTTTGGTTCACTATAGCTGCAGTTCGTCTATTTTTATATATATATTTTTTTGCTTTTCAAAATTTAAGACCGTATAATTAAAGGACATCCATACGCTCAGGAAAAGGCAGCCACTTTTTTTTTGCTTATCCCTAGTAAACGTGGTACAGACCATGATAATCATGGTAGGTAGAAGAAGGCGACTGCTTTTACTGTAAGTGCACCACATGTCTACACATGTGAAAAGCTGTTCAACTTTGCACTTACAAATATGCCAGAGCCCCGTTTGGTTACTTGCACTCGCTGGTGGGGTTGGACTTTTGCAAGAATCGGGGGCCATTGGAGCATTTTTTTTTTATTCTAATGAGAAAAAAGTCCCCAATGCAAGAATCAAACCCGGGTCGTAGCGGTTGAAAACCAACGGTTTATACCATCCTTTGGTATAAGGTTCAGCCAACTGAAATATTGGTAAAAAAATAAATATTTTTTAAAACTCTAATATACGCCTTTTTAATTATATAAACATATACAGTTAAACCTGTCTATAGCTCCCTCTTGGGACTCACCAAAATAGGGTACTATAGACAGGTCACTTTTAATGTAAATCGCATCCTACTATGTATTTAAAATCGGGCCCTATAGAGAGGAAGGCACTATTTAGAGGGGGCGCTATAGACAGGTTTAACTGTATATTAAATGTTAATTAAAATTTTTTAAAATTGTGTTCAATATTAGTACCAATTTTTAGCCATATTTTTATAATGTCAATTCAATGTACTGTACCCACCCAACAGAACAAATCCTAAATTTGATAATGTCTGATGCAGAGCTAGCTACCCTCCTCCATGAACTACATGTCTGCTACAAATGTTTTGAAGTTCTACAGGCCATCAGGGATTGTCAACAACAGAATATTATGGCAGGTAAGTTGAGGATTTTTGGATAAATGCTGTTTGAATAAATGGTTTGTCTTTATCCCACAGTACCCATTGATTTTCAATACATTTTAACATGCCTTAAATGTTAAAATTTGTAACAAATAAATTTACTGGCAATGTGTTTCTTTTCAATAATATCATCAAAAATGATCTTTACAGACCTTACTGCAATGATATAAACACAAGGTAATGAGACCAAATCCAAATAAATAAATAGTGTGTGACATTTCGGCAACAGTGTTGTTACCATTTTCAGACAAAAGTTGGTAACAGAGAGAAGATGTAACAATGCTGTTACCGAAATGTCACACTATTTATTTGGAATTGGTCTTATTACCTTATGTTTATAATCTATAATCCAAATTGTGCCTTATCACTGCAATGATATAAGTTATTGAAAGAGAGGGCTTGGCTCATCAGTAGTGAACAGTAGTTTCAATTACTTACTCTCTTTCAATAACTTATATCATTGCAGTAAGGTCTGTAGAGACAATTTTTGATGATATTATTGAAAAGAAACACATTGCCAATAAATTTATTTGTTACAAATTTTAACGATAGGGGGCAATTGAATTTATAAATTTAATGCCTTAAATGTTCAGATGAATTTTGTGTGGGCGGGGGGTCGGTGAAAGGCTGGTTAAACTGTTTGGGTTTCGACCACTACGACCCAGGTTCGATTCCCGCATTGGACACTTTTCTTATTTGAAAAAAAAAATGCTCCAATGACCCCTGATTCTTGCAAAAGTCCAACCCCACCAGCGAGTGCAAGTATCCAAACGAGCCTCTGGCACATTTGTAAGTGCAAAGTCGAACTGCTTTTCACATGTGTAGACATGTGGTGCGCTTACAGTAAAAGCAGTCGCTAACTACCCACCATGATTATCATGGCCTGTACCACGTATATTAGGGTTAAGCAAAAAAAAAAAATTGTGTGGGCTCTCAAATCAGTTTAATATTTAACATGCAACTGTAAATATGGTAACCACATGGTGTTAATATACAGTAAAACCCCGCTAATACGAACCCTGGATATAACGAACCTTCCCTTATAACGAACCCATGCCGATTCCCAATTCCATTCCATTGAAAATACCATCGTTATAACGAACTTTGCGATTTTTAGAATAACGAACTACCCCTATAATGAACCTATTTTCGGTCCCAAAATAATAAAGTTTATTTAAAATACTATGCTCATAACGAACTTAGAATTGTAATTAAAAAAAAATTAAAACAACTAAATTTTGAGCATGTTTCAGCTCGCGGATCGCGATTTCAAAACAATAAATTTAGCGGCATTGTTTGTTTTGAATTTTGCACTTTATTTTTGCTGTATGTTGCATAAATTTTAACACATTACCTTTTTATTAAATAGAATATATTTTCATCCATTAAATTTGAAATATAAAAATATAAATGGCTTCCAAAATGAAGAAAACAAAGGCATTTTAAAAACAAAAGCGTTATTTCTTTAAAAAAGGCCATTTTCAGAACTTTTCAAAGTGAAACAATACAGGCAAAATGTTAAGAACATATTAAAATAAGAAAATATAACTTTTCTATTATAAAAGATAAAATATAAGGCTATTAAAAATTGTTACAAAGAGGAATCAACCTCAACTTTTGCTGCGATCGCGATCGTACGTTTTAGGGCTAATAAAAAATCCAAATAAATGGTCCCGTGATGAAACAAAAACTATTTTTATGTCATTAACTATGATTTTATAGTCAGCAATGTTTTGCATGACAGACTAAAAAAAAAAAACTTAATCTAGACCTAGAAGAATATGTGGGAAAATGAAATGGAAGAAAAACACTAACTTTATTTGAATGGTGCAATGCTTGAAGAATGCTTTGAAGCAACAAGGTGTTAGAGCCATTTTTCAAAGTAAACAATGTATTATATAATATGATAATGATGTTTTAAAATCATTTTATATCTTTGAATATATATTTAATAAAACTTTGCCTAAGATTTGTCTTGATTTTTAAATTAGACATAGAGGTACATGTATGTTAATGATAAGAAGAACCTATCATCTAATGATTTCTATTATTATTCAGTATTAATGTAAGGAAATTGGTCAATTAAGGGAATTAAAACAAAGTGACCACTATTAAGAGGAAGCCTCTTCTTGTGTGTATGGCTGTCCTTTAATTATACGGTCTAAAAATTTTGAAAAGTAAAAAAAAAATAGCCAAACCGTGGCTATAGTGAACCAAAAGCTGTCACATTGGGGTTCACTATAGAGGGGTTTTACTGTAGTTACCTACACCAAGCCTCTATCAAGCCAAATACAATTTGTAGTCACATTACACTGTTGAGTATGACTATAGCATCCTTAGGATCAAGATTTTTCATTAACAATTTGGATTATAGATTAGTTGTTGTTGTTTCTCATCCCCTTGTGTAAAGATTACACGAATTCCATGAGTTCATGCTCCTTGAGATGATCTCATGGAATGGGGTGCAGCTTTCGTTGATCATGGCCCCATGATCCAGGCACACTTTGGTAAAAGTCTGACTTTGCCTATTTCTTTGTTGTAGTATGATTATGTAAGCAATCCTCTCTCAGTGATTATTTGGCAGAAATAAAAATAGAGAGATTGAGGCCAACAGTCATCCATGGTGCAGTATGGTTATTGTCAAATCCTGATTCATTGGGGTAAATTGTATTTAATTCTACCCTAAAAATCTACAACACAGTAAAACCTCCATGAGAGGACACTCGCACGCTAGAGGACACCTCTCTACAAAGTACAGTTTTCATTTACAAAATTACCATTTTACTATTTAGCAACTCTCCGGTAAAAGGACACCTCTCCCTAAAGGACACTTTGGCTCTGCAATTATATGTCCTTTACAGGGAGGTTCTACTGTATATATTAAAGAAATAAAGGACTGCAAGACAACTTTTAGGTAGCTCCTTTGAGACTTAGATGATCCTGTCAAATCTGCGGCCTGTTAAATCGGAAGTTGACTGTATATTTTATTTGAGCTTCAAAACCTTCTCTGTGTGGGGATTTTTTCCTGTCCTGAATACTCCATTCTTGTGTGCTAATTATTTTAAAATAACACCAAACAGATATTTGCAACCAGAGATTTTGATTCTTTGACTTTAAATGATGTACCTCAAACAAAATTCAGGTGAACTATTTTTTTTATCCCTAGTACACGTGGTACAGGCCATGATAATCATGGTGGGTAGAACTAAGCGACTGCTTTTACTGTAAGTGCACCACATGTCTACACATGTGAAAAGCAGTTAGACTTTTGCACTTACAAATGTTCCAGAGCCCTGTTTGGTTACTTGCACTTGCTTGTGGGGTTGGACTTTTGCAAGAATCGGGAGCCATTGGAGCATTTTATTTTAAATTAGAAAAAAGTGCCCAATGGATTCGATCCCGGGTCGTAGCGATCGAAAACCACACCCTGATTCAAGACCTGTGTGTGGGGATTGTTCCTGTCCTGAATACCATTCTTGTATGATAATTATTTTAAAATAACACCAATCAGATTTGCAACCAGAGATTTTGGTTCTTTGACTTAAAATTGATTGTACTTATAACAAAATATGCTGGTGAGCTATAGTTTACGGAAGTCTCACAATAGTATATCTGACTATTGGAGATTTTAGATCCAGAAACATACTCCCCTAATGAATTGTACTTTTGTTGCAGGAGGCCGGGAGATGCTTAGAGGAAGATATTGTCAGCAGAAGAAAGATTTACATTCTCAGGCATGTCTTACTCCATTTCCTTATTTGTCCCCTATAAACCATTGATACATGGAGAATATTGTTTTACAACTTTCAGAATGATGCTTCCATTTCCTGTTTCCACATATTCTTCTGAAGTCTAGATTTCATTTTGTTTTCAACTTGCAAACCAATGCTGGCCTTAAAATTGTCATAGTTCATGGCATAAAGAGTATTTCTTGTTGCATCAATGGCCTATTTATTTGGACATGTTTTTTAGCCTAGGTCAGGAGGGGTCAGCAACCTGCAGCTCATGAGTCACATGCTCCTCTTTGGATGTGAAGCTGCGTATAGTTTATTTATGCGAGTACTATATATTGTTTGCAAGAAAAAAATTTGAGGCTCTTTAAAAACTTTAAAATTTTGTAAATTGTAATTTTTGACTCTTCCGACTCAAAAGGTTGCCAACCCCCTGGCTTCTAAAAGGGCATGCTTACATGTATGATTGCGGAAAAAGTTGGGGTTGATTCCTCTTTGTAGAAATTTTTAATAGCCTTCTATTTTTATCTCGTGAAATAGAAAAGTTACCTTTTCTCATTTTAACATGTACATAATTTTTGCTTTATTTTTTTCACTTTGAAAAGCTTTGATAATGGCTTTTTTCTATTAATAGCTTTTTTTTAGAACAACTTTCTTTGCTTTTTTTCTTTATTTTGGAAGCCATTCTCAATTTTTCTATTTCAAATTTGATGAATGCAAGGATATTTTATATAATAATAAGTATAATGTATACAAATTTATTTAACCTTCAAAAATAGAATGTAAATGTTAACAAACAATGCTGCTATATTATTTTGAAATCACGACCTTTAAGCTGAAACATGCTCAAAATTTTGCTTTAAAATTTATTAATTGCAATTTTCAAGTTCATTATATAAGCCTACTTAGTTTAAATAGAATTTTTCATTTTGTGACTTAAAATTAGATTTGTTATATATACATATTTAAAAATTGGAAAGTTTGTTATAACAATGGTATTTTCAAAGGAATGAAATTAGGGATTCTCTTAGATTCATTATAAGGACAGGTTTGCTATATCCTCGGTTCGTATCAGCAGAGTTTTACTGTATACATATAACGCCTATTTTAGCTCTTTTAGTTAATTCCTTTAACTGTCTGTAGTCAATGGTGTGGTTGAAGTCTTTAGATGAGGAGGCTTAGTGGATCTTGATCATAGCGGCACAAGTCTGCTTCATATTGCTTAGCACCTTCAATGTAGCAGATTTTGTACTTGTTAGCAGAAAGCTCCATCTGAAGAACCTTCCTGGAGAGTTTTTATTATTGACTTCAGCCACTGAGTCATGGGGTTCAGAAATTATAGTGGACTTCCTGCTCATTAGGTAGATACAGAATTTTACCACGTACTCAACTATCAGTAAGCACTTTAGTTCCAAGATGGAATCATTTCTCTTGTATGATTGAAGTGCTCAACTGTAGGATTGACTTCTCCATCAGAGTTTATCTGTTTTAGAACGCCAGCCATGCCTTGAATAGAAGCATCACAATATAGTTGACACTTCCTGATGTCTCCTTTCACAAAGGAGTATGAATGTTGTAGAAGTTTACTGTATTGTTGAAGGATTGAAATGTTTTTGGTTATGTGGTTCTGGTATGAAGTTTATAACGAAGGGAGTCGGCGGAAGAGTGGTCTAAACTGTTGGTTTTCGACTGCTATGACCCAGAATTGAATCCTGCCTTGAGCCATTTTTCTAATTTAAAAAAAAAATGCTCCAATGACCCCCAATTCTGGCAAAAGTCCAACCCCACCAGCGAGTGCAAGTAACCAAACAGGCTCTGGCACATTTGTAAGTGCAAAGTCGAATTGCTTATCACATGTGTAGACATACGGTGCACTTACAGTAAAAGCAGTCGCTTACTACACCCACCGGTGGAAGGATGGTCTAAACCGTTTGTTTTCGACTGCTACAACCCGGGTTCGATTCCCGCATTGGGCACTTTTTCTGATTAAAAAAAAATGTTCCAATGGCCCACAATTCTTGCAAAAGTCCAACCCCACCAGTGAGTGCAAGTAATCAATCGGGGCTCTGGCACATTTGTAAGTGCAAAGTCGAATTGCTTATCACATGTGTAGACATATGGTGCACTTACAGTAAAAGCAGTCGCTTACTACACCCACCATGATTATCATGGCTTGTGCCATGTGTACACTTAGGAT